>CM064544.1:25625625-26353125 GCA_032716605.1 Paralithodes platypus | reverse complement strand
TCCATCCTTGAGGTGTCTGGGAGCAGTACAGTGCGATCCTTGAGGTGTCTGGGAGCAGTACAGTGCGATCCTTGAGGTGTCTGGGAGCAGTACAGTGTGATCCTTGAGGTGTCTGGGAGCAGTACAGTGCGATCCATGAGGTGTCTGGGAGCAGTACAGTGCGATCCTTGAGGTGTCCGGGAGCAGTACAGTGCGATCCTTGAGGTGTCTGGGAGCAGTACAGTGCGATCCTTGAGGTGTCCGGGAGCAGTACAGTGCGATTCTTGAGGTGTCTGGGAGCAGTACAGTGCGATCCTTGAGGTGTCTGGGAGCAGTACAGTGCGATCCTTGAGGTGTCTGGGAGCAGTACAGTGCGATCCTTGAGGTGTCTGGAAGCAGTACAGTGCGATCCTTGAGGTGTCTGGGAGCAGTACAGTGCGATCCTTGAGGTGTCTGGGAGCAGTACAGTGCGATCCTTGAGGTGTCTGGGAGCAGTACAGTGCGATCCTTGAGGTGTCCGGAAGCAGTACAGTGTGATCCTTGAGGTGTCTGGGAGCAGTACAGTGCGATCCATGAGGTGTCTGGGAGCAGTACAGTGCGATCCTTGAGGTGTCTGGGAGCAGTACAGTGCGATCCATGAGGTGTCTGGGAGCAGTACAGTGCGATCCTTGAGGTGTCCGGGAGCAGTACAGTGCGATCCTTGAGGTGTCTGGGAGCAGTACAGTGCGATTCTTGAGGTGTCTGGGAGCAGTACAGTGCGATCCTTGAGGTGTCTGGGAGCAGTACAGTGCGATCCTTGAGGTGTCTGGGAGCAGTACAGTGCGATCCTTGAGGTGTCTGGGAGCAGTACAGTGCGATCCTTGAGGTGTCTGGGAGCAGTACAGTGCGATCCTTGAGGTGTCTGGGAGCAGTACAGTGCGATCCTTGAGGTGTCTGGGAGCAGTACAGTGCGATCCTTGAGGTGTCTGGAAGCAGTACAGTGCGATCCTTGAGGTGTCTGGGAGCAGTACAGTGCGATCCTTGAGGTGTCTGGGAGCAGTACAGTGCGATCCTTGAGGTGTCTGGAAGCAGTACAGTGCGATCCTTGAGGTGTCTGGGAGCAGTACAGTGCGATCCTTGAGGTGTCTGGGAGCAGTACAGTGCGATCCTAGAGGTGTCTGGGAGCAGTACAGTGCGATCCTTGAGGTGTCCGGGAGCAGTACAATGCGATCCTTGAGGTGTCCGGGAGCAGTACAGTGCGATCCTTGAGGTATCCGGGAGCAGTACAGTGCGATCCTTGAGGTGTCTGGGAGCAGTACAGTGCGATCCTTGAGGTGTCTGGGAGCAGTACAGTGCGATCCTTGAGGTGTCTGGAAGCAGTACAGTGCGATCCTTGAGGTGTCTGGGAGCAGTACAGTGCGATCCTTGAGGTGTCTGAGAGCAGTACAGTGCGATCCTTGAGGTGTCTGGGAGCAGTACAGTGCGATCCTTGAGGTGTCTGGGAGCAGTACAGTGCGATCCTTGAGGTGTCCGGGAGCAGTACAGTGTGATCCTTGAGGTGTCTGGGAGCAGTACAGTGCGATCCATGAGGTGTCTGGGAGCAGTACAGTGCGATCCTTGAGGTGTCCGGGAGCAGTACAGTGCGATCCTTGAGGTGTCTGGGAGCAGTACAGTGCGATCCTTGAGGTGTCTGGGAGCAGTACAGTGCGATCCTTGAGGTGTCTGGGAGCAGTACAGTGCGATCCTTGAGGTGTCTGGGAGCAGTACAGTGCGATCCTTGAGGTGTCCGGGAGCAGTACAGTGCGATCCTTGAGGTGTCTGGGAGCAGTACAATGCGATCCTTGAGGTGTCTGGGAGCAGTACAGTGCGATCCTTGAGATATCTGGGAGCAATACAGTGCGATCCTTGAGGTGTCTGGGAGCAGTACAGTGCGATCCTTGAGGTGTCTGGGAGCAGTACAGTGCGATCCTTGAGGTGTCTGGGAGTAGTACAGTGCGATCCTTGAGGTGTCTGGGAGCAGTACAGTGCGATCCTTGAGGTGTCTGGGAGCAGTACAGTGCGATCCTTGAGGTGTCTGGGAGCAGTACAGTGCGATCCTTGAGGTGTCTGGGAGCAGTACAGTGCGATCCTTGAGGTGTCTGGAGGCAGTACAGTGCGATCCTTGAGGTGTCTGGGAGCAGTGATCCTTGAGGTGTCTGGGAGCAGTACAGTGCGATCCTTGAGGTGTCTGGGAGCAGTACAGTGCGATCCTTGAGGTGTCTGGGAGCAGTACAGTGCGATCCTTGAGGTGTCTGGGAACAGTACAGTGCGATCCTTGAGGTGTCTGGGAGCAGTACAGTGCGATCCTTGAGGTGTCTGGGAGCAGTACAGTGTGATCCTTGAGGTGTCTGGGAGCAGTACAGTGTGATCCTTGAGGTGTCTGGGAGCAAGCAGTACAGTGCGATCCTTGAGGTGTCTGGGAGCAAGCAGTACAGTGCGATCCTTGAGGTGTCTGGGAGCAAGCAGTACAGTGCGATCCTTGAGGTGTCTGGGAGCAGTATAGTGCGATTCTTGAGGTGTCTGGGAGCAGTACAGTGCGATCCTTGAGGTGTCTGGGAACAGTACAGTGCGATCCTTGAGGTGACTGGGAGCAGTACAGTGCGATCCTTGAGGTGTCTGGGAGCAGTACAGTGTGATCCTTGAGGTGTCTGGGAGCAAGCAGTACAGTGCGATCCTTGAGGTGTCTGGGAGCAGTACAGTGCGATCCTTGAGGTGTCTGGGAGCAGTACAGTGCGATCCTTGAGGTGTCTGGGAGCAGTACAGTGCGATCCTTGAGGTGTCTGGGAGCAGTACAGTGCGGTCCTTGAGGTGTCTGGGAGCAGTACAGTGCGATCCTTGAGGTGTCTGGGAGCAGTACAGTGCGATCCTTGAGGTGTCTGGGAGCAGTACAGTGCGATCCTTGAGGTGTCTGGGAGCAGTACAGTGCGATCCTTGAGGTGTCTGGGAGCAGTACAGTGCGATCCTTGAGGTGTCTGGGAGCAGTACAGTGCGATCCTTGAGGTGTCTGGGAGCAGTACAGTGCGATCATTACCGAGCGAGGTGAAGGTTGTTGCTTGGTGCCTCCTTCTCCTTCCTTCCTTTTTGTTAAGGGGGGTCACCGATTTTTTTTTTATCGTTCTCTCCTTTTCTCTCTTTCCCTGGCTTGTATCTATTCGGCCCCATTCAGCCAACTGTTTTAAAACGTTTATCCCCATCCAGGTGTCGATTTCTTCCTGGCGAGCGATAGCGAGTCAGCATTGTATGGAGAAATCCGGCTTCGCCGGAGAAATTTTTCTATCGAAAAATTTACAAATTTAGCTTGCTATCAAAACAAATATAATTATATATATGCTGGCTCGCTACCGCTCGCCAGAAAAATATTGACACCTGGATGGGGGTAAACGTCTTAAAACAGTAAGCTGAATGGGGCCGACTGGATACAAACCAAAGAGAGGGAGAAAAAGAGAAAACAAAAGCGAGGTGGGCTCCCTTAAGTCTTCCCGTTCCCCAACCCCACAATATTTTCCTCTAGGCTTCTTCTCTCACTCGTTTGTTTCTGTTGTAATTATCTCTCTCTCTCTCTCTCTCTCTCTCTCTCTCTCTCTCTCTCTCTCTCTCTCTCTCTCTTATCCTTCATGCATTGTATCACCCTCCGTTGTATTTGTTGATACTTCTTTCTCATCCACATCTTTTCCTTCTGGACTTCTTACCCTATTAGTGTACAGTCTCGCTAATAAGTCATGGCCCAGCTGTCATTACGTTTGGCTCGCTCTGGGCTGTATTAATGTCTGTCTGATGTCGAATAGGGTGGGTAAGTGTAGGAATAGGTTTGTATATTTCACTTGATATGAAGAAATGAAGCTTAGATATTGCTGATACTAATTATTGATCAAAACATACTTGGTGCCCAGACATCACTTATTAGCGCGATTGTACAGTCTCGCTAATAAGTGATGTCTGGGCACCAAGTATGTTTTGATCAATAATTGGTATCAGCAATATCTAAGCTTCATTTCTTCATATCGAGTGAAATATACAAACCTGTTCCTACACTTACCCACCCTATTCAACATCTGACAGACATTAATACAGCACAGAGGAAGCCAAACGTAATAACAGCTGGAACATGACTTATTAGCGCGACCGTACTTCTTTAACTGTTCACCTTGTCTGTATTTCTATACTGCCACTTCTCATCCAACGTAATTGCCTCGCTGCTAGTTCTTCTTCTACCTTTATTCTTCTTCTTCTTCATCTTATTCTTCTTTCTTCTTCTTCTTCTTCTACCTTTCTTCTTTTTCTTCTTTTTCTTCTTTTTCCTTTCTTCTTATTCTCCCTTTCTTCTTCTTCTTCTTCTCCCTTTCCTCTTCCACTATACTCTGTTTCATTTCATCCGACGGTAAATTCAATCCCTTACCAGCTAATTTATCGATACTTAACCCCTTCTGTACCACCGCAGCGTCTTTGTCATTATATTCTAGCTATATTTAGACGATTGTGTGCAACTTAAGAAGGATTTGTGATAGTAAAAATGGTTAAGTAAGATAGTTCGAAGCCTGTTATTTGCTGGAGGCCCTTTTTAAACTGAATATAATAGTCTATTATTAGCCAGAATATAGTTTAAAAGACGTCTCCGGTACAGAAGGGGTCAATGGGAAAATATGAAACCACAATGTCTCTGCATCGTATTAAGACCAAGGTTATACAATTAGCACCATATGTCACTACAAAATATTCAAAATGACCGAGAAATCTTGATGGGAACTTTGCAATTTACCGTCAGTTGAAAAGAAACAGGGTTTAGTCTTATTATCCGTGCTGTTTAAGGGGCCCACTTCGTTTTTTTTTTCTCTTTCTCTCCCTCTCTCTTTGGGTTGTATCCATTTGGCCCCATTCAACCTATTGTTTTAAGACGTTTACCACCATCCAGGTGTCAATATTTTCCTGGCGAGCGGTAGCAAGCCAGCATATAATATATACTGTATATATATTTATGTGTTGCCAGCAAGCCATATTTGTACATTTTTCTATAGAAACATGTCTCCGGCAAAGCCGGATTTCTCCATACAATGCTGGCTTGCTATCGCTCGCCAGGAAGATATCGACACCTGGATGGGGATAAAAGTCTTAAAACAGTTGGCTGAATGGGGCAGAATGGATACAAGTCAGAAAGAGAGACTCGGAGAGCTACAAAAAAAGCAGGTGACCCCCTTAATATTCCTGCTGTTACTTCTTCCTCTACTATGCCTTTCTCTTCATTGTGCCCTGTTCACCCCCCCCCCCCCCTGCCTTGTCTGCCCACTCAGTCACTTTTCACCCCTCTCTGTTCCTTTGCTACCACTTCTCACCCCTCTCATTTCATTTCCACCACTTCTCACCCCTCTCCCATTTCTACCTTCCCACCCCTTCTCATCCTCTCGTTTATTTCCTTCCCACCCCTTCTCACCCCTCTGTTCCTTGCTACCACTCCTCACCCCTCTCGTTTCCTTCCTTCCACCTTTCACCCCTCTCCCATTTCTACCTTCCCACCCCTTTTCACCCCTCTCGTTCCTTTCCACCACTCCTCACCCCTCTCTGTTCCTTTCCACCACTTCTCACCCCTCTCGTTTCCTTCCTGCCACTCCTCACCCCTCTCCCATCTATGCCTTCCCATCCCTTCTCCCCCCTTTGGCTTCCTTCCCACCCCTTCTCCCCCCCTCTCGTTTCCTTCCCACCCCTTCTCCCCCCCTCTCGTTTCCTTCCCACCACTTCTCCCCCCCTCTCGTTTCCTTCCCACCCCTTCTCCCCCCTCTCGTTTCTTTCCCACCACTTCTCCCCCCTCTCGTTTCCTTCCCACCACTTCTCCCCCCCTCTCGTTTCCTTCCCACCACTTCTCCCCCCCCCTCTCGTTTCCTTCCCACCACTTCTCCCCCCTCTCGTTCCTTCCCACCACTTCTCCCCCCTCTCGTTTCCTTTTCAGCACTTCTCCCCTCTCTCGTTACCTTCCCACCACTTCTCCCCCCTCTCGTTTCTGTCCCCCCGCTTCTCCCCTCTCGTTTCCTTCCCACCACTTCACCCCCCTCTCGTTTCTTTCCCCACACTTCTCCCCCCTCTCGTTTCCTTCCCACCACTTCTCCCCCTCTCGTTTCTTTCCCACCACTTCTCCCCCCTCTCCTTTCATTCCCACCACTTCTCCCCCCCTCTCGTTTCCTTCCCACCCCTTCTCCCCCCTCTCGTTTCCTTTCCGCTACCTATCACCCCTCTCCCATTTCTACTTGCCCATCCCTTCTCACCCTTCTGGTTTCCTTTCCTTCACTCCCTTTCCAATGTTCCCTTACCCACTCTAAACCACTGTTTGGAAACTTGATCCTCAGTGTTTTGGAGGACAAGCAGCCTAGAAGGGTCACTAGACCTGTTGTTGCTTGATTTCCTTTGTACTCCTTTGTACTTCTCCCCCATCTGGTTTCCTTCCCACCACTTCTCACCCCTCTCGTTTCCTTCCTGCCACTTCTCCCCCCTCTCCCATTTCTACCTTCCCATTGTTAACTATGTTCGAATATAATTTACATGTTATATTATATTGAATTGATTTATTTAGTAAAAGATTTAGTTCATCTTCCTGCTTCATATGAATTCCTTTGGTTATTTCACTTGCTCATAAGCTTATAGTTATGAATCCCATCATTTCCATTGTTTCATTTATGTGTTCATGTATTCCATTATGGTTCATGTATTTATATTTGTTTCGTCAGTTTCACTTTATTTCGTAAAGTGTTATGAGCAGGATTAAGGAATGGGAACAGCAGTTGGACAGTAGCAGCCATGCTGTCAAGTACTCTATCTGTATCTAAAGATTAATAAATAGTTATGGTCAACGACGTGGTCTTCTCTTATCCTCCATTGAACTGAACACGCATCCCTTGTCACCCCTCTCGTTTCCTTTCCACCACTTCTCACCCCTGTCGTTTCCTATATTTCTGCCACCTATCACCCCTCTCCCATTTCTACCTTCCCATCCCTTCCCCCTCTCGTTTCCTTCCTGCCACCTATCACCCCTCTCCCATTTCTACCTTCCCACCCCTCTCTGTTCCTTCCCACCACTTCTCACCCCTCTCGTTTCCTTTCCGCCACCTATCACCCCTCTCCCATTTCTACCTTCCCACCCCTTCTCACCCCTCTCGTTTCCTTTCCGCCACTTCTCACCCCTCTCGTTTCCTTTCCGCCACTTCTCACCCCTCTCGTTTCCTTCCTGCCACTTCTCACCCCTCTCGTTTCCTTCCTGCCACTTCTCACCCCTCTTGTTTCCTTCCTGCCACTTCTCACCCTCTCGTTTCCTTCCTGCCACTTCTCACCCCTCTTGTTTCCTTCCTGCCACTTCTCACCCCTCTCGTTTCCTTCCTGCCACTTCTCACCCCTCTCGTTTCCTTTCCGCCACTTCTCACCCCTCTCGTTTCCTTTCCGCCACTTCTCACCCCTCTCGTTTCCTTTCCGCCACTTCTCACCCCTCTCGTTTCCTTCCCGCCACTCCTCACCCCTCTCGTTTCCTTCCCGCCACTCCTCACCCCTCTCGTTTCCTTTCCGCCACTTCTCACCCCTCTCGTTTCCTTTCCGCCACTTCTCACCCCTCTCGTTTCCTTTCCGCCACTTCTCACCCCTCTCGTTTCCTTCCCGCCACTTCTCACCCCTCTCGTTTCCTTCCTGCCACTCCTCACCCCTCTCGTTTCCTTTCCGCCACTTCTCACCCCTCTCGTTTCCTTCCCGCCACTTCTCACCCCTCTCGTTTCCTTCCTGCCACTCCTCACCCCTCTCGTTTCCTTTCCGCCACTTCTCACCCTCTCGTTTCCTTTCCGCCACCTTTCACCCTCCTCCCATTTCTACCTCCCCCCCTCCTTCCCCCCCCCCCCCCCGCTCCACATTCACCGGGGCTCCTTCATCGTTTCCTGCGGGTGCACAAGAATTAGCCCTTTCCGACCTTCACTTAAGGGGGGTCACCGGCTTTTTTATATGTCTCTCCTTTTCTTTCTTTCCCAGGCTTGTATCCATTCGGCCCCATTCAGGTGTCGATTTCTTACTGGTGAGCGATAGCGAGCCAGCATTGTATGGAGAAATCCGGCTTCGCCGGAGACACTTTTCTATCGAAAAATGTACAAATTTAGCTTGCTGTCAAAACAAAAATATATATATGCTGGCTCGCTACCGCTCGCCAGGAAAATATTTACACCTGAATGGGGGTAAACGTCTTAAAACAGTAGGCTGAATGGGGCCGAATGGATACAAGCCAAAGAGAGAGGGAGAGAAAGAGAAAAAAAGTGAGGTGGGCTCCCTTAACGTTGTTTTGTTGGCTATCGAGGGTCGTGATTGAGACATACTCACACTCACGCTCACACACACCTCTTGTTCCAGTTAAGGGGGATGGGTAACTTTTTGGCCGATTTTTGCATGTATTCATTATGTTTGTAGTATCCTCCCTAGACCTCCATCAAATAAAAACAAAAAACAAAAAACATCCATTAGATCCTCCTTCTAGATTAATTTGTACATTTTTCGGTAGAAAAATTTCCCGGCCGATGGCCGGTTCTTCCAACATTACAGGCTCACTATCGTTCGGCAGGGGAAAAAAACCGACACCTAAATAGCAAGAAAGGTCTAAATATTGACGTAGAAATGGGGCGAAAGGTCTTAAAATCAACTAACTAATGGGGCAAACATCTTAGCATCTGAAAACTAATGGGGCCAAACATGAGGGAGAAAGTGGTCCAGAAAACCGGCCCATCCCCCCATAAACCCTTCTGTACCGGCAACGTCTTTTTAGTTTTATTCTAGCTTTACTTAGACGACTTTGTTCAGCTTAAGGGGAGGTGTTTAGTTTGTTCCCTAGACCTCCATCAAGCTTAAAATTACACCCCCTTGAGTCCCTTTCAAGATAAATTTGTACATTTTTCGGTAGAAAAATGTCCCGGCCAAAGGCCGGTTCCTCTTAAATTACAGACTCGCTATCGCTCGCCAGGATAAAATCGACACCTGAATGGCACGAAAGGTCTTAATATGGGGTGAAAGTTCTTAAAATCGCTAAACTAATGGGGCGAACGTTTTATAATATCAAAAGCAATGGGGTTAAACATGAGGGAGAAAGGGGTCAAGAAAAAAGTCCCTCAAGTGGAAATCTCCCCTTAAGAAGTATCTGTGGTAGTAAAAAGGGTTAAGTGACATAGTTCGACGCCTGTTAATTGCTAGAGGCCCTTTCTAAACTGAATAAAATCGGCTAATAGTAACCATAATCAAGAAAGGGTTAAGCCGGTATCACACTAGGGCTTTTATAGTCAACATTCGATAATCAATATTTTTCTGGTAACTTGTCTAGATTATGTTGCACTGGTATCGGAGACTAAACTGATGATGGATTAAGGGAGCCCACCTCACCTCTTTTGTTTTCTCTTTCTCTCCCTCTCTCTTTGGCTTTTATCCATTCGGCCCCATTCAGCCTACTGTTTTAAGACGTTTACCCCATCCAGGTGTCAATATTTACCTGACGAGCGGTAGCAAGCCAGCATATACTGTATATATTTCTGTTTTGACAGCAAGCTAAATTTGTACATTTTTCGATAGAAATATGTCTCTGGCGAAGCCGGATTTCTCCATACAATGATGGCTCGCTATCGCTCGCCAGGAAGAAATTGACACCTGGATGGGGATAAACGTCTTTAAACAGTTTGCTGAATGGGGCCGAATGGAAACAAGCCAGGAAAAGAGAGAAAAGGAGAGAAAGGTAAAAAAAGCCGGTGACCCTCCTTAATTTAGGCCACCGAATTATTGTATATGTTGACCTCATGAGCTGCCAGACCAGTGTTGAGGATACATATCGAGGGATTAAGTGCTCGTGTGATACCAGCTTCACGTGTACTGGTCGGGGGGGTCACCTGCTTGTTTTCTCTTTCTCTCCTTTTCTCTCTTTCCCTGGCTTGTATCCATTCGGCCCCATTCAGCTAACTGTTGTAAGACGTGTATCCCGATCCAGGTGTCGATTTCTTCCTGTCGAGCGATAGCGAGGCAGCATTGTATGGAGAAATCCGGCTTCGCCGGAGAAATTTTTCTATCGAAAAATGTACAAAATAATTAACTTGCTGTCAAAACAAAAATATATATATGCTGGCCCGCTACCACTCGCCAGGAAATTATTGACACCTGGATGGGGGTAAACGTCTTAAAACAGTAGGCTGAATGGGGCCGAATGGATACAAGCCAAAGAGAGAGGGAGAGAAAGATAAAACAAGAGAGGTGGGCTGGCTTAACCGGTGTGAACCACCTGCGGGTGTTTGCTTGGCCTCTATGCCTTTGTGTCTTCTTGTATGATTGCATTACATTAATAACACACACATAACAAAGCCACTCCAACAGCTTCCTCTCTCTCCAACACCCCTTCTCCCCTCTCTACACTCTACAGAAAAATAGGAAAAGTAGATACGAGGTGCTGTTGTAAAGGCTTATCCCTCAATACCTTCCCCTGACCTACACAATGCCCTTGAGATGAGAGCAACAAAATGTTCAATGATAAAAAATAATGCATAAACCATATTTGTTTTTTATATTAGTATTTCGACGTGTACATTGACCTAGATGTATGTGAAATTGTATTTTGTGTTTGTGTGTTCATTGTTTTCTGTTGTGGTTTGTGTTATCTCTACTCTGGCTCTGTCTTGAGTCCCCCCCCCCAAAAAAAAAAAAAAAAAAAAAAAAAAAATATATATATATATATATATATATATATATATAAAAGCAAGAAAGACAGAAAAAAATAGGAGAAGTGGGAATTGGGCCTGAGTATATACAGTAGATAGATAGATAGATAGATAGATAGACTTTAATCAATAGTTCTCTATGGATGAAAATAATTGGTGCCATTATGCTATTAGTTGTAGTTTCAAAATACTTTCAAGTAACAATTATTTGTCACTGTCCTGTATCATTTGATCCATTTACGCTAGTTGAACATATTTTAGCAATTACTAAGATACCAAATATCATCATAAAAAATGAATAAAAAACCTTAGCCGTTCTTATCTGTCTCTTGTACTGTCCTAATTTTCCTTCTGGGTGCAGGGTCTAGGATCCTCCTGCCCTTATAAATGTACCTATTAGACGAGACAGACATACAAATCCAGCGAAAGTGGTCCCCGACCATATGAAATGGAACTTTAAATTTTGTTTCTGTTCGGGCTCTGTCTCGGGTCGGCCACTCCCAGCTATGGGGTATGTGCCTGAGTATACACAATGTATATATTATACATGCATGCAAAACGAAAACAAAAATTATATAAGCAATGTGAAACAAATGTGCACGATTGCGCTAATAAGTCATGTCCCAACTGTCATTCCGTTTGTCTTGCTCTGTGCTGTATTAATGTCCGTCAGATGTTGAATAGGGTGGGTAAGTGTAGGAACATGTTTGTATATTTCACTCGATATGAAGAAATGAAGTTTAAATATTTCTGATACCAATTATTGATCAAAACATACTCGGTGCCGAGACATCATTTATTAGCGCGACTGAACCTTCCTAAAAATCACTAATTATTTCTACCTTTCGATTTCTGTAATTGTTTTGCACCGGGAATGGGTCTCTTTGTTCGTGTGGTTAAGGTAGATCGGCAGGTGTGAGTGGCAAGCGAAAGGCATTGTTAAGGAGGTAGTACTCGCTTGTTATGCACCCCCTTCTCCCTCATGTTTACCATATTACTTTTGAGGTTTTAAGACTTTCGTTCCGTTAGGTTGGCGATTTTGAGACCTTTCGCCTCATTTTTGTATCTTTTTTTCGACCTCTCGTACCCTCTAGGTTTCGATTTTTTCCTGGCGAGCGATAGCGAGCCTCTAATTTTAGAAGTAACCGACCGAAAAATGTACAAATTTATCTTGAAAGGGGTTCTAGGGGTGTTTTTCTAAGCTTGATGGAGGTCTAGCGAGGAAACTCTTAAATAAATGTATATATATATACCGTATATATATACTGTATATAGAGCAAAAAACAAACACTACCCCCTTAAGAGTGGAGCGCCGAGGTAATAACAGTGGTGAAACTCATCCCCTAATAAGAGGCCTTGATATAAACCTATGCTTGTGTTCCTGCCTTCACCGCAAACATCCGCTACGGAAAGCCGGTATCACACTACGGATTTTTTAGTCAGCAATTTTCTACCCCTTCTCACCCCTCTCTGTTCCTTTCAGCAATTTTATTTTTTAGTCAACATTCGAGGATCGGCATTTTCCTTTTTTTAGTCAACATTCCGTGGATCGGCATTTTCCTTTTTTTAGTCAACATTCCGTGGATCGGCATTTTCCTTTTTTAGTCAACATTCGAGGATCAGCATTTTTCTTTTTTAGTCAACATTCGTGGATCAGCATTTTCCTTTTTTTAGTCAACATTCGAGGATCAGCATTTTTATTTTTTAGTCAACATTCGAGGATCGGCATTTTCCTTTTTTAGACAACATTATAAGATCAGCATTTTTCTTGTTTAGTCAACATTCGAGAATCAGCATTTTTCTTTTTTTAGTCAACATTCGAGGATCGGCATTTTTCTGGTATATTTTGCACTGGCATCGGAAACTAGACTGATGGTAGATGAACTTAGGTGACCGAGATACTTTAAATGTTGACCTCATAAGCTGCCAGACCAGTGTTGAGGATAAATGTTGAGGGAAAAAGTGCTCGTGTGATACCGACTTAAGAGAGAGGCCAGCTGCTTGATCCAGACAGGTGGTGGCCGCTTCCTTCACGCAATTACTGTATAATTAAGGGGGCCCACCGCGCTTTTTTTGGGCTCCCTCTCTCTTTGGCTTGTATCCATTTGGCCCCATTCAGCTTACTGTTTTAAGACGTTTACCCCCATCCAGGTGTCAACATTTTCCTGGCGAGCGGTAGCGAGCCAGCATATATATATATATTTTTGTTTAGACAGCAAGTTAAATTTGTACATTTTTCGACAGAAAAATTTCTCCGGCAAAGCCGGATTTCTCCATACAATGCTGGCTCGCTATCGCTCGCCAGGAAGAAATTGATACCTGGATGGGGATAAACGTCTTCAAACAGTTGGCTGAATGGGGCCGAATGGAAACAAGCCAGAGGATGAGAGAAAAGAAGAGAAGAAAAGCAGATGGCCCTCGCTAAATTGTACTTATCATTGGCTGCAATTCGTTTGGCCGTCGGTAGGAACATTTACGAGGTTAAATTATTATTGGATCTCTGTCTCTCTCACTCTCACTCTCTCTCTCTCTGTCTCTGTCACTCTCTCTCTCTCGCTCTTTGAATTTGTGGTAGGCAAATAATGTCTGGGAACAAACAAAAGGTGAGTAGAATATGATGAAAGACAGTGTTATTTCTGGTCTTATTCTGACCTACTTAAATCGGTATCACACGAGCACTTTTTCCCTCAACATTTATACTTAACACTGGTCTGTCAGCTTATGAGGTCAACATTTAATATACTACGGCTACCTAAATTAATTTACCATCAGTCTAGTTTCCGATACCAGTGCAAAATATTCCAGAAATGTTGGCAGAAAATTTTTAATCTTCGAATGTTGACTATAAAAGCTCTCGTGTGATACCGGCTTTATGCGAAACAATAGTGATTTTTGCACATACCGGTAATTTGCGAAGTGCTTGGGAAGGTTGGGGAATAAACGGCAGGGGTGAATACTTCCTAGATCTCGTGATAGACATATGAAGGGGGTCACCGGCTTTGTTCATCTTTCTCTCCTTTTCTCTCTTTCTCTGGCTTGTATACATTCGGCCCCATTCATCCTACTGTTTAAAGACGTTTATCCCCATCCAGGTGTCGATTTCTTCCTGGCGAGCGATAGCGAGCCAGCATTGTATAGAGATATCCGTTATCGCCGGAGACATTTTTCTATCGAAACATGTACAAATTTAGCTGGCTGTAAAAAAAACCCACATATATATGCTGGCTTGCTACCGCTCGCCAGGAAAATATTGATAACTGGATGGGGGTAAACGTCTTAAAACAGTAGGTTGAATGGGGCCGAATGGATACAAGCCAAAGAGAGAAGGAGAGAAAGAGAAAACAAAGCGAGGTAAGGAGCTCCCTTAACGGCCTTGAAATGCAATGTCATTGAAAACAAAAAGTGATCTACAGTCCATTTTGAATTGGCATTTTGAATTTATTGATTAAAAACGCATAATTATATTTACCTATTTTTTGTTTCGTTTTATGCAATTTATAATAGTCGGAAATATATGGAATATCCAAATTAGATTAATTGAGTCATGAGCAAATATGATGTTACACCAATTAACTACTTGCGAGTTTCGTTCTATAAGGAAGTTGGAGACGTTGACATTTAGCAGAATTACCAGCTAAAACACGGTTGTAGTGCATCTATAAATACATAAATCCCAATTTCAACTTGCTTATTATTCACCAAAAACCTACATTATTATTGCATTTATGTTTTATATCCATGTTTACGGCTCCAACTTCCTTATGGCCTGAAACTCGCAAGTGGTGGATTCGAATAATTGAACCTTTAGAGTCAGGTTCTGAAGCATCTGGGTTATAATTAATTAAGGGAGCCCACCTCGCGTTTTTATCTTTCTCTCCGTGTCTCTTTGGCTCGTATCTATTCGGCCCCATTCAGCCTACTGTTTTAAGACGTTTACCCCCATCCAGGTGTCAATATTTTCCTGGCGAGCGGTAGCGAGCCAGCATATACATATTTTTGTTTTGACAGCAAGCTAAATTTGCACATATTTCGATAAAAAAATCTCCGGCGAAGCCGGATTTCTCCATATAATGCTGGCTCGCTATCGCTCGCCAGGAAGAAATCGACACCTAATGGGGATAAACGTCTTCAAACAGTTGGCTGAATGGGGCTGAATGGATACAAGCCAGAGAAAGAGATAAAAGGAAAGATAAAAAATCCGGTGACCCCCCTTAAGGAGTTACTCGTTTGTGTCCGATGTTGATTGAAATTGGTGCTTCGTCAGTAATGTTCGTGACGAAAGGCCTTAAGGGGAGATTTCCACTTGAGGGACTTTTTTCTTGACCCCTTTCTCCCTCATGTCTAGCCCCATTGCTTTTGAGATTTTAAGACGTTTGCCCCATTAGTTTGGTGATTTTTAAGAATTTGCGCCCCATTCTGTCAATTTTAAGACCTTTCGTGCCATTTAGGTGTCGATTTTATCCTGGCGAGCGATAGCGAGCCTGTAATTTAAGAGTAATCGGCCTTCGGCCGGGACATTTTTCTACCGAAAAATTTACAAATTTATCTTGAAAGGGGGTCAAGGGGGTGACATTTTAAGATTGCTGGAGGAGTAGGAAACAAACTAGAAACCTCTCCTTAAAATCGCCAAACAAATGGGCTAAACGTCTAAAAATTAAAAACAAAAATGGGACTATACACGAGGGAGATAGGGGACCAGAAAAACGACCGTCTCCCCTTAGATAGATAATTATTAAAGAGTAGATTCAAAACCATTAACCATTAACCCCTTCAGTACCGGTGACTCCATTATTCCTTATGGTCTGGCTATTAGTAGAAGGTTTTATGCAGCTTAGGAAGGACGTCTAGTACTCGGAGAGGTGCATTATGTCTCCATTAATTCGTTGGCTATCATAAATCTTCCAAAACAGTAAAATAGTTTAATAAGAAACAGAATACAAATAAAAATAACTTCAACTGTACGGAAAGGGTTACATATTAGTATTACATAGTGTATTATATAGTGTATTATATAGTGTATTATATAGTGTATTATATAGTGTATTACATAGTGTATTATATAGTGTATTATATAGTGTATTATATAGTGTATTACATAGTGTATTATATAGTGTATTATATAGTGTATTACATAGTGTATTATATAGTGTATTACATAGTGTATTACATAGTGTATTATATAGTGTATTACATAGTGTATTATATAGTGTATTACATAGTGTATTACATAGTGTATTACATAGTGTATTATATAGTGTATTACATAGTGTATTATATAGTGTATTATATAGTGTATTACATAGTGTATTATATAGTGTATTATATAGTGTACTACATAGTGTAGTATATAGTGTATTACATATAGTATTACATATAGTATTACATATAGTATTACATATAGTATTACATATAGTAGTACATAGTGTATTACATAGTGTAGTATATATAGTATTACATATAGTATTACATATAGTATTACATATAGTATTACATATAGTAGTACATAGTGTATTACATAGTGTAGTATATAGTGTATTACATATAGTATTACATATAGTAGTACATAGTGTATTATATAGTGTATTACATAGTGTATTATATAGTGTATTATATAGTGTATTATATAGTGTATTACATAGTGTATTATATAGTGTATTATATAGTGTATTACATAGTGTATTATATAGTGTATTATATAGTGTATTACATAGTGTATTATATAGTGTATTATATAGTGTATTATATAGTGTATTACATAGTGTATTATATAGTGTATTATATAGTGTATTACATAGTGTATTACATAGTGTATTACATAGTGTATTACATAGTGTATTATATAGTGTATTATATAGTGTATTATATAGTGTATTACATAGTGTATTATATAGTGTATTACATAGTGTATTATATAGTGTATTACATAGTGTATTACATAGTGTATTATATAGTGTATTATATAGTGTATTACATAGTGTATTACATAGTGTATTACATAGTGTATTATATAGTGTATTATATAGTGTATTACATAGTGTAGTATATAGTGTATTACATATAGTATTACATATAGTATTACATATAGTAGTACATAGTGTATTACATAGTGTAGTATATATAGTATTACATATAGTATTACATATAGTATTACATATAGTATTACATATAGTAGTACATAGTGTATTACATAGTGTAGTATATATAGTATTACATATAGTATTACATATAGTATTACATATAGTATTACATATAGTAGTACATAGTGTATTATATAGTGTATTATATAGTGTATTACATAGTGTATTATATAGTGTATTACATAGTGTATTATATAGTGTATTACATAGTGTATTACATAGTGTATTATATAGTGTATTATATAGTGTATTACATAGTGTATTACATAGTGTATTATATAGTGTATTATATAGTGTATTACATAGTGTATTATATAGTGTATTATATAGTGTATTACATAGTGTATTATATAGTGTATTATATAGTGTATTATATAGTGTATTATATAGTGTATTATATAGTGTATTACATAGTGTATTATATAGTGTATTATATAGTGTATTATATAGTGTATTATATAGTGTATTATATAGTGTATTATATAGTGTATTATATAGTGTATATAGTGTATTATATAGTGTATTATATAGTGTATATATAGTGTATTACATAGTGTATTACATAGTGTATATATAGTGTATTATATAGATTATAGTGTATTATATAGTGTATTACATAGTGATTATTATATAATAGTGTATTATATAGTGTATTACATTGTGTTTTATATAGTGTATTATATAGTGTAATATATAGTCTATTATATTGTGTATATTATATATTGTGTATTATATAGTGTATATATAGTGTATTATATAGTGTATTATATAGTGTATTATATAGTGTATAGTGATATAGTGTTTATATAGTGTATTATAGTGTATTATATAGTGTATTATATAGTGTATATATAGTGTATTATATAGTGTATTATATATATAGTGTATTATATAGTGTATTATATAGTGTATTATATAGTGTATTACATAGTGTATTATATAGTGTATTATATAGTGTATTATATAGTGTATTACATAGTGTATTATATAGTGTATTATATAGTGTATTACATAGTGTATTATATAGTGTATTACATAGTGTATTATATAGTGTATTATATAGTGTATTATATAGTGTATTATATAGTGTATTACATAGTGTATTATATAGTGTATTATATAGTGTATTACATAGTGTATTACATAGTGTATTATATAGTGTATTATATAGTGTATTACATAGTGTATACATAGTGTATATATAGTGTTTTATATAGTGTATTACATAGTGTATTATATAGTGTATTATATAGTGTATTATATAGTGTATTACATAGTGTATTATATAGTGTATTATATAGTGTATTACATAGTGTATTATATAGTGTATTACATAGTGTATTACATAGTGTATTATATAGTGTATTATATAATACACTATATTTATATAGTGTATTACATAGTGTATTATATAGTGTATTACATAGTGTATTACATAGTGTATTATATAGTGTATTATATAGTGTATTATATAGTGTATTATATAGTGTATTATATAGTGTATTATATAGTGTATTATATAGTGTATTATATAATACACTATATTTATATAGTGTATTACATAGTGTATTATATAGTGTATTATATAGTGTATTATATAGTGTATTATATAGTGTATTACATAGTGTATTACATAGTGTATTACATAGTGTATTACATAGTGTATTATATAGTGTATTATATAGTGTATTATATAGTGTATTACATAGTGTATTATATAGTGTATTACATAGTGTATTACATAGTGTATTATATAGTGTATTATATAGTGTATTACATAGTGTATTATATAGTGTATTACATAGTGTATTATATAGTGTATTATATAGTGTACTACATAGTGTAGTATATAGTGTATTACATATAGTATTACATATAGTATTACATATAGTATTACATATAGTATTACATATAGTATTACATATAGTAGTACATAGTGTATTACATAGTGTAGTATATATAGTATTACATATAGTATTACATATAGTATTACATATAGTATTACATATAGTAGTACATAGTGTATTACATAGTGTAGTATATATAGTATTACATATAGTATTACATATAGTATTACATATAGTATTACATATAGTAGTACATAGTGTATTACATAGTGTAGTATATAGTGTATTACATATAGTATTACATATAGTAGTACATAGTGTATTATATAGTGTATTATATAGTGTATTACATAGTGTATTATATAGTGTATTACATAGTGTATTACATAGTGTATTATATAGTGTATTACATAGTGTATTACATAGTGTATTATATAGTGTATTATATAGTGTATTATAGTGTATTACATAGTGTATTACATAGTGTATTATATAGTGTATTATATAGTGTATTATATAGTGTATTACATAGTGTATTATATAGTGTATTATATAGTGTATTACATAGTGTATTATATAGTGTATTATATAGTGTATTATATAGTGTATTATATAGTGTATTATATAGTGTATTATATAGTGTATTATATAGTGTATTACATAGTGTATTATATAGTGTATTATATAGTGTATTATATAGTGTATTACATAGTGTATTACATAGTGTATTATATAGTGTATTATATAGTGTATTATATAGTGTATTATATAGTGTATTACATAGTGTATTATATAGTGTATTAGTGTATTATATAGTGTATTATATAGTGTATTATATAGTGTATTACATAGTGTATTATATAGTGTATTATATAGTGTATTATATAGTGTATTACATAGTGTATTACATAGTGTATTATATAGTGTATTATATAGTGTATTATATAGTGTATTATATAGTGTATTACATATTGTATTATATAGTGTATTACATAGTGTATTATATAGTGTATTACATAGTGTATTATATAGTGTATTATATAGTGTATTACATAGTGTATTATATAGTGTATTATATAGGGTATTATATAGGGTATTATATAGGGTATTATATAGGGTATTATATAGGGTATTATATAGGGTATTATATAGGGTATTATATAGGGTATTATATAGGGTATACCATAGTGTTTTACGGTGTGTATTTAATAGTGTTTTATATAGTGTATTATATAGTGTATTATAGTGTATTATATAGTGTATTACATAGTGTATTATATAGTGTATTATATAGTGTATTACATAGTGTATTACATAGTGTATTATATAGTGTATTATATAGTGTATTATAGTGTATTACATAGTGTATTACATAGTGTATTATATAGTGTATTATATAGTGTATTATATAGTGTATTATATAGTGTATTATATAGTGTATTACATAGTGTATTACATAGTGTATTATATAGTGTATTATATAGTGTATTACATAGTGTATTACATAGTGTATTATATAGTGTATTATATAGTGTATTACATAGTGTATTACATAGTGTATTACATAGTGTATTATATAGTGTATTATATAGTGTATTATATAGTGTACTACATAGTGTAGTATATAGTGTATTACATATAGTATTACATATAGTATTACATATAGTAGTACATAGTGTATTACATAGTGTATTATATAGTGTATTATATAGTGTACTACATAGTGTAGTATATAGTGTATTACATATAGTATTACATATAGTATTACATATAGTAGTACATAGTGTATTACATAGTGTAGTATATAGTGTATTACATATAGTATTACATATAGTAGTACATAGTGTATTACATACAGGGTGTTCCAGAAATATGTGCCGAAAATCAGGGGATGTATTCCTGACACATAATTGAATGTAAATCACTAAATGACCATATAAGCAAATATCAATAGTTGTCGAGTTACAGCACCTAACAGGTCTGCTTGAATGGGTTTTACTCCGGGAATTGCTTGTAAATGAAACATTTACCAAGGACAGCGTGATTTATTAACAAAATAAAACAGTATTTCCAATATGACAATAAAATTACAGTAAAATTAATGTTCAAAATTCCTTGTAAATGAAACATTTACCAAGGACAACGTGATGTATTAACAAAATAAAACGGTATTTCCAGTATGACAATAACATTTACAGTAAATGTTAAAAATTCCGTGTAAATGAAACATTTACCAAGGACAACGTGATTTATTAACAAAATACCTAAGCAAAACCTTGGTCGTTTATGGCATGATACCCCGTACAGGGTGATAACACCATCTCTCTCTCTCTCTCTCTCTCTCTCTCTGATACTGCACACACGAACGTATCATTACGATTCTTATTACTAACTTAGGTACAGGTTATCACATACTGTACATTCTACAGCTTTCGGCACATTCCTGACAAACATGTCATCTTTGCTGTGTGCTGTATTACTTTACGGTCGTTAAGTAATTTCGCATCTGTCTCAGACATTTTGTACAATCCCTGGATTTAAACACATTCCTGGCAGACCTCGGAGGTGCTGTAACTCGAAAACTATTGAGAATTGCCAATATGGTCATTTTGTAATTTACATTCAATTATGTGTCAGGAATACATCCCCTGATTTTCGGCACATATTTCTGGAACACCCTGTATAGTAGTACATAGTGTATTACATATAGTAGTACATAGTGTATTACATATAGTATTACATATAGTAGTACATAGTGTATTACATATAGTATTACATATAGTAGTACATAGTGTATTACATATAGTATTACATAGTGTATTACATAGTGTATTGCATATAGTAGTACATAGTGTATTACATATAGTATTACATATAGTAGTACATAGTGTATTACATATAGTATTACATAGTGTATTACATAGTGTATTGCATATAGTAGTACATAGTGTATTACATATAGTATTACATATAGTAGTACATAGTGTATTACATATAGTATTACATATAGTAGTACATAGTGTATTACATATACTGTAGTAATAATAATAATAATAATATTTATTCAGTTAGCAATTTACAGAGTTGGTACCACATAGTATGTTATAAATATGACATGTACCAGCCTTGCATAATTCCAACTAAGGATAGCCCAATAAGGCCGTTAGGCGTATTTCCATTGGGGTCCTTGTGGGATTAGGTTAGCGGTGGAAATGGGGAGGATAAAGAAATAGAAATAGATACTTTAGAGAAAGTATTTCTAGGGGGTTATTTTAAGATACCTTACATCCTATAGTAAATATCAGTAATCCGTAATCAGTAATCATTTCAGTTTGGTTTGTCTATCTCTTATGTCGTATTTAGTAGTAGACATAAGCTTGGTGCTCCCTTCTCGCAGCTGTCCGGTTCAGGTGTTCCTTCAGGCTACGTCTGAAGGAATACAGTGTTCTCTTTTCACGGACTGACTGGGGTAGGTCGTTCCAGTCTTTGATGGCAGTGAAGAAGAATGTTTGCTTACCCTGTCCTTGGATTCTCGGGACCTTAAAATTAAACATCATGTTTCTTGTATTATGTCCACTCCTCTCATTTGCTTTAACAAAATCATTCTTTAGATACTCTGGAGCTCTGTCATAGAAAATGTTGAAGGCATTAGTGAGCCTGATTTGTTTGGCCCTGTCAGAGACATTGAGCATACCTAGTGACTGAAGTTGTTCCTGGCCAACATGTGATCTGGGTCCTAGGTTCAGCATGAACCTAACCATTTTATTTTGAGTGACCTGAAGTTTGTGCTGTGCTGATTTAGATGATGCAGAGTACCAGGATGACACAAAATAGTCAAAATGACATTGAACAAGCGCTTGGCAGAGGGTCTTTTTGGTCGCCGCGGGCAAGCATCCCACCTGTCTATACAGGCATTTTATACGTGCTCTACACTTACTCAGGATAGATTCCAAAATTGTTTCACCTGACAAACTCTCGTTCAGTTTCAGTCCGAGATATTTAACTTGTGACACTGTTGTTATAGGAATATCATTACAGTTGACCGAGAAGCCCACAATGTCTTTCAGTTTGCGTTTTGTTCCACATAAGATGGCTTCCGTCTTGCCCAGGTGAAGAGATAGTCTATTGTCCACTAGCCATTCACTACATGATGCTAGTTCTTTGGAAAGTGAAGCGGCAATACTTATTGGGTCTTTTCCTGAAACCAGAAGCACGCGGTCGTCTGCATACAGTAATAATTTACATTAGACGCTCAGTTCCATGTCGTTCACATAACAGAGAAAGAGTAAGGGACCAAGGATGCTTCCCTGCGGGACCCCACAGTTAATTGGCATAGGATCAGATATATTATCATCAATTTTGACTCTTTGGGTTCTACCACTAAGATAAGATTTAAACCAGTTCACAGACCCTATGCCCATTGCTTGTAGTTTATGTTATTACATAGGATATCATGATTTACTGTGTCAAACGCTTTTTGTAGATCAAGAAGAACCATACCGGTGTAGTTACCTTTAGACATTTCTTTACGAATGTGATCCGTTAAGTGGATGAGACAGGAGTCTGTCGAGTACATGCATCTGAAACCTGATTGAAACTTCTAGAATAGATCATTTTGTTTGGGGTAGTGTTCAATTTGGGTGTATACCGCTCTTTCAAGGATTTTAGATACAATACATAATATGCTAACTGGTCTGTAGTTGCCAACTTCTAGTTTATTTCCTTTCTTGAATAGAGGAGTTACAATAGCTTCCTTCAGTTCAGCAGGGTACTGTGTTGGTGTTAATTGACAAGTTGATGATGTGGGTTAGGGGGCCTGCTATACCAATGGCTCCATCTCGTAGAAATTTGGCAGGAATTTTGTCTGGTCCTGTGCTCTTATGTACATTTAGGTTAGACAGCTCGTCAAAAATGTATTTTGGTGTAACATTTTGCAATCTAAATGTGTTCGGGTGTATGTCTTTATCTCTGTAGAAATTACGAAAGGTGGCCGTTGTTGTTGTGTATTTATTGAGAGGTTGAGGTAGGTTCTGTGCAAGTGTGTTTGCTATGGAGGTGAAGAAGGAGTTGAAATAGGTTGAAATTTTTCGTTTATCGTGGCAAACCTGATCATTAATGGTGAGAGCAATATTAGTGTTAGACGAATCCCTTGTCTTGTTGCTGTAGCCTGTTGTTTTTAGGTGCCTCCATAGTTTCTTTGGGTTATTCTGATATTCCTCTGCCTTATTGTGAAAATAATTATTTTTCGCTGATTTCATTTTCCTACTTAGTTTATTCCTGGCCCTGTTGAACTCATGTTTCAGACCTTGATCCTGTCTATGTTTCGCTAGCCTTTTTAACAGATTGTCTCTGTGTTCCAGATGGTGTAGTATGTCATTGTTGATCCATGGGTCTGCCTTGCTTTAATTCGTATGTCTTTCAGAGGAGCTATTTCGTCTAGGATGTTTGTGATGATGGTTCTGAAGCCAACCCATGCGTCATTAACGTTTGTACTTCCAAACACTGGAGATCAGTCTGTATTCCATTAAGTGTCCAGAAATGTTTCCGTATTGTAGTTTCTGAGTGACCTTGTTTTGATAACCTTGTGATTCTCTAGGTAATTTTTGTGGTTTTCCGTGTGCAATATGTGACGAAGTGATCACTTATCCCAGTCTGTATAACCCCTGATTGGGATATTTTGTCCTCTCTGTTACAGTTTATGTGGTCTAATATTGTGACAGTGTTCTCAGAGATACGTGTGGGGGTTGTGATGAGTTGCTTGTGATTGTGCATTGTCAGTATATGCCTATA
Source organism: Paralithodes platypus (assembly GCA_032716605.1). Classification (NCBI taxonomy): domain Eukaryota; kingdom Metazoa; phylum Arthropoda; class Malacostraca; order Decapoda; family Lithodidae; genus Paralithodes; species Paralithodes platypus. The sequence continues at coordinate 26,328,660 of CM064544.1, read as the reverse complement.
TTCTCGTAAAAGCCTAGCATTTCGTTGTTTGTAACACAGGTTAAAATCCCCTAGTATGATGGATTCATTCCGAGGGTCTAGCGATGACAAAGTTCGTTCAAATTTGGTCAAGAATTGTGTGTCGGCTGGTGGCCTATAGCAAACCCCAATTGTGATGGGTCTTGTCCTCGGCAGGTGTAGGTCGATCCACAGAGCTTCGTGATTTTCTACATGGAGGTCGGTCCTAGTTGTGTGTGCGAGGTTGTTTTTTACATACAGACATACTCCTCCCCCATGCCTATTGCGATCATTCCTAACCATATTGAAACCTTGAATGTTTATTTCACCATCGTTTATACTTGAATCCAGCCAGGTTTCTGTGATTGCAATTATTGAAGCTTTGGCCTTATTAGCTAACAAGTTTATTTCTGACAATTTATGGTACATTGATCTGGCGTTAATGTGAATAAGATGGAGCCCTTTGTTGGTGAACACTGTATTCATCTTTGATTTTGAATGTGTCCTGGCTGGATTCTGAGTTGTTAATACTTGGATCATTTACATTAATATTCGGTAATGAATGCAAGGCACACTTATTGCAAAGGAATTCCCGTTCTTCACTGTTGGTCTTCTTAGAGATGCACTTCATGTGAGCTACATGTTTACACTTTACACAGTTTTGGATCTTCTGACGTCGTGTTATGAGTGATTCACAAATAAAACAAATGGTTTCGCGATGTTGTACAGCTGAGTTCCTACATTTAACACATTCAACTTCGTTTCTACTGTTAACGTAAGTACATCGGTTATGAACAATTTCATTACAACTGTTGCATTGTAAAAGTGAACTCCTATTGATGAAACCAATATTACAGACTATACATAGTTTTTTCTTACTGTTTATCATACGACTGGAGGTGTGGTTTGGTCCGCGTCGATCAGCTGTTTGTGCGGGAGAGGGCGGGGGATACTCGCGGTCGGGCTGTGGTTGTTTGCTGTTGTTGTTGTTTTCGTTGTCCGTTGATGCTGCTTCCCTGTTGATGTATTTGCGAGTGCTACCTGTTTTTATTGTTGTTCTTGTTGCATGTTGTGATACTTGGGTTGCCGATATATGTGGTATTAACCCGTAATTGGCGGCAAAGCTCTTAACCCTCTCCGACATATAACGCGATTTTGAGCCTATTAGGGATACTTTAAAGCCTTTGTTACGATCAGGGGTATTTAGAAACCTTTAGTTCAGTTACTTCAACCTCTGCAGTTGTCTTTGAGTTAGCTGTGGGCAGAAAACTAATTTTGGAGAGCTATTTATAAGAGTGAGAGAACTCTATTTCTTATTGCTAATCTGGCAACCTCTGTGTCATATGAGTCTGAAGGGGTTAAGAGGTTTTACTGGGCGACGGCGGCAAAGCTCTTAAGAGGGAGGCCTAAAAATACCATTTAAACAGCACTAAACAATTTTTGTTTTCCCTATACCTCATATCACTCCTCCACATCCCCTCCTTCCTCCCTTTCCCCTCCCCCTTCAATGATCACCTATTTTCCCTGTTATCCCCTAATTTGTTGGTATATTTTTGTGCTAACATTAGCAAACTGTGTGGGGGATGTGCTTACGTGCCTAGCAGGTGTGTTACACAAGCGAGTGTGTGTATGAGTAGGCTCAGTGTGGCTTGAGGCCTTGTGGAGGGAGGGGTTGCCTCAATTTTCTCCAAATTTCATGAATGGGCTGGTTCATCTATATTCGCGATTTTGACCAGAAAAATTATATTTTCACTGGTTTGATTGTTGTTACAGGTTACTATCTTCATAATGAAGGTAAAATAGGCTCATATGAATAGGTAATAACGATATTTATCGTAAAATGACGATTATAGGTCTGAATGGAGCCCATATGCTCGCCCATGGGGAGCTAGTTCATTACCCCCCCCCCCTCGCCGTTCCCGGGTTAATGGTAATGCTGCGGGTAATGTAGTGTTGGTGGAGTGGGTAATAGCTAATTTCCTACATTTATTGCATTCCACTTCTTTTCTGCTGGTAACATAAGTACATCGATCGTGTACTGTTTCATTACAAATACTACATTGTGATGTTGGACTCCTTTTGTTGAATCTAATATCGCACACTGTACATAGCTTCCTTTTATTGTTCGTCGTACGTCTGGCGGTGTGGTGATCAGCTGTGCTAGGGTGTAAGCGCGGGGGTTGGGGACTGTCTGTGGCTATGTCTCCCCCTATGACCCCTCCCAGCCCCTCCTGTATTTGCTGTTTGATGATGTTGTCCTTATTCCTGGCTGCTGATGCTGCTCCATTGTTGATGTTGTTGCGACTGATACCTTTCTTCCTAGCTGCTCCGGTTACATGTTGAGCCACCGATAGTGTTGGGTTGTGTTGTGGCTTGAATTGGAGCGTGACGGGAGACTGGGATGCCGACCGTGTTGTGTTGGGGGTTGAATTGGAGCATGACGGCAGGCTGGGGTACCTGTAGGCCCGGTTTGTAATAACAAATTTTTCTGCTAGGGACTGTTGAAATGTCGGTGTCTGTCTTACTTGGTTGGTGGTGAGGTTTCTTCAATGTTGAACTCTGGCCAGGGTTGGTCTCTACATCTCCGCAGCTAATTAGAGTGTAGCACAATAGGTGTTGTTGCGAGGTTGTGCCAGAGTACTTGCCAAGCCGCTGCGTCTTCCCGATATATGAACTTGACCAGGCAGGAATGGTGACAGAAAGTTCACTTATGTGTGATTTCTGTGTGACGAGGTCCCTCAATACTTGTTTAGTGTTGACCTGGTCACTACCGGTCCCCTCTGCACCTTTATATCGGCACAGCCCCTCTGGATGTTGAGGAGGATTATACACAGGGAGAGAGCTACGCACGCACCCTTCACTCCTCTCGCCATCTTGGATATGTCTGCTGATAGGTAAGGGGGAGACAAGTAATGAGAAAAGAGGTGGAGGAGTGGCTATTATGGTGAGACGCGAAATGGACTTCAAGGATATAGGCCTTGGAGGTAGTCTGGAGCAAGAGGATCTGATGGCCGTGAGTTTATTAAAAGTGGGGAGTGATGGGGGTGATTTACTAGTGATTGTTGTATATATGACTGTGGAGAGGGGAAGGGTGGAGAGGGAAGAGAACATGAAGAAATATGAGGTATTAAAGTTTAAGATGAGGCTGGGAGAGATGGTGGAAGGGACGTGGGTGAAGAGGGTATACGAGTGGACAGGGGAGAAGAGTAGATGGGGAAGAGAATGTAGGAACAGACTGAAGAGGATTGGAATGAGAAGAGGTAGAAATGGAGAGTTAACGTATGTAACAGGGGAAAGGGTAGAGGAGAGAGGTAGAAGGCTTGATAATATTTTGATGAAGAGAGTCGAGCAGAGGGGCCGGGATAATTGGAGGAGGGAGATGGAAAAGAAAAAGACATTGGAGAGGTATAGGAAGAAGGAGAAACCAAAGAGAGAGTTTTTTTATGAGGGAGACTGGGCGTCGCAGCTGTTGTTTCAGTTTAGGGCAAAGGCAGCTGAAGTGAATGTACGAACGTGGAGATGGAATGGAGGGGTGACAGAATGTGTAGATTGTTGGGTGGGGGGAGAAAGAGTGGAAGAGCCTTTAGAGCATGTGTTGGTGGAATGTGAGGCATATGAGAGAGAGAGAGGGAGTGTGTAGAAAGAAGGATGTGCGAGTGTATAGGGAAGAGGAATGGCAGAGAGTGAAGACGAATGAGAATATAGGTATTGCATATATTTTGGGGCTGGAGGGGTGGAGGAAGGGGATATAGGAGAGAGGATGGAATACACTAAAGATACGTATCTGAAAAATATAGCCTACTGTATGGAGAGTGAGAATGAGAAACAAAAGAGAGAGAGGAGAGTGTAAAGGATGAGAGGATTTTCCTGTTAACCCTTTCGCTGCGGGTGACGTTCTGGAATGTTTTGGCAAGTTACAGCAATTTCCAGGCTTTAAAAGCCTGTAAAAAAGTAAAAATCGAGTGACAGTGGGCGGGAGCGTGAGGGGCCCACCTCCGACCCTCAGAGCACTGTGCGGCTCACTGAGCTAGGCTGTGTCTCGCGCATGTCTCTCTCTGTCTCTCTCATAAGTGCAGCCAAGCGAGCGAGTGTTACATAATAGCGGGGTTCCCGCGTTTCACTGGGATCACTGCGGGTGAACCAGACCACGTATACGGTCCGTTCTGGTGTAATTTTGAAGCTATTTTTGCCTAGTTTTCGGCAGAATACACTTAATTTAATGCAGATGCTTGATTTATCATTCAGGAGTGCCTGAATATGCCCTAAATAGCCCAAACAAGGCCTCAGCCAAAGGGTTAGCTGTTTATTTTATATTTAGCCTACTGCTTTATTATCTCCTTCTTTTTGCTATCTTTCTTCCTGTTTTTTTTTCCTAATAGGGAGGAAGTCGATACAAAGGCGTGGCTGGAATAGAAATACTCGGCCGAAATGTTACAGGAGGCGGAAAGGTTTGGTAGAGACCTAGAAATGAAGTTCAGTGTAGAGAAAAGCAGTATGATAGTAGTAAATGGACCAGAGGCAGTAGAAATGAGGATAGGAGGGGAAAGAATAGAAACAAGGGAGGAAGTGAAGTATTTAGGGGTATGGATAGGGAGGGAAGGGCGACAAAGGACAATGAATGAGAAAATCATGAAGGTGGAACAGTGTAGTGGGAAACTGTGGAATGTGACAAAAAGCAGAGTGAATAAATATAAAATAGTAAGAGAGGTGTGGAAGGACTTTGAAGTGCCGAGAATAATGTATGGGATGGATGTGAGAGGGAGTACAGGGGGAGAAATAAATAGACTAGAGACGGGACAAAATAAAATAGGAAGAATGAGGTTGGGAGCAAGAAGGTGGACAGCAAATGAAACAGTGAGAGGGGAGATGGGATGGAGTACGTTTGAGGAAAGAGTGGCGAAGGCAAAGTTGAGGTACAAGAGCAGGTTGGAGGAGATGGAGGATAATAGGTGGCCAAGGAGAGTGAATGAATGGGAGGAGGGGAAGAGTAGATGGGCAAAAGAGTGTAAGAGAAAACTGAAAAAAATAGGAGTGAAACAAAGAAGGGTGGGAGAGGAGTGGAGAGATGTAGGGAGTAATGCAGGACTAGGTCAGGGAAGGAGACTAGAGAAAGAGATAGGAACGAGAGTGAAGGAAGTAGGAAGACAGGAATGGAAGAGAAATATGGAGAAGAAAAGTACACTGATAAGATATAGAAGCAAGGGGAGACCGAGAAAAGAGGAGTTCTATGACGGAAGTTGGGGAGCAGAACTACTGTTTAAGGCTAGGGCAGGAGCATTAGAGACAAATAGGAGAACATGGAGGTGGAATGGGGGGGTGAAAGAGTGTCTGCAGTGTGAGGTGGGAGGGAGGAGAGTGGAGGAGACAATAGAACATATAGTGACAGAGTGCCAGGGGTATGCAGAGGAGAGAGATGGGTTGGAAAATGAGTTGAAACGGGTGGTAGGGGAGAGGGAATGGGAAGAACAGAAAGAGGAGGAGGATGAGGGTGTAAAATTTGTGTTAGGTCTCGGGACAGAAGAGAGGGTAGATGGGGAAATGGGGAAAAGAATGAAGGTAGTGAAAAGATTCCTGGAGCAGGTGTGGCAAAAGAGAAAACGGAATAGAATAGAATAGGGTGAGGGGGGAGAAGGTGACCAGAGTGGGGGAGGAAGAAAAATGAGATTAAATAGGAGAGAGGGGAAAAGTTAAATTAAGGTAAGGAGAGAACAAGATATTGGGGGGTGGAGGAGGGGGTAAATAGGGAGAGGAGAGTTCTGCTTAAGCTATATACTTCAATTCTTTTTCTTTAACTATCTTTTCTACAACTACAATTTTTTAAACTAATTCTTAATCTAGCTCTAGCTGTTTCTGGAGAAGTCACCGGTGCATAGGTGAGCTAGCTTGGAAAGGGACAGCAACTCCACAAAAAGAAGAAGAAGTCGGCCGACCCCATAAGAAGAAGAAAATAGAAAATGTTACGCATTGCGACCAATAGCACTAACTGATATATCTTACAAGCTCTTTATGACAACAGCCATAAAAAAGAAGATTGAGGAACATCTAAACCAGAATGGTGAAACCAAGGAAACTCAAAGTGGTTTTACTGATGGAGGCAGGATAGAAAACAACTTATTCTTGCTAAAATACTGTGTGGAGAAGAGTTTCCTAAATAAGAAGCCGCTAATAGTTGTGTCTATAGATTTTGCAAAGGCATTCGATTCGGTAAAGAGAGGCAAATTAATAGAAGTACTAATGAAGTACAAAATCCACCCCAAAGTCATAGACACACTGGCGAACATATACACAGGAGATACTACAAAAATAAAGTATGGCGAAAATTCAACCCTGAACATTGAAATAACCAGTGGTATTCGTCAAGGATGTACAGGGTCAACAACCCTGTTCAAGATTGTCACATACGATATAATTACAAAACTTGAATCAGAGGCTGACGGGTATCAAGATGACCTCACCTTAAATGCCCTCTTCTTTGCTGATGATGGATTACTTTTGGCTCAGTCTCTACAGCAAGCACACGCTATGATTGACCTCATTACCAACATTGGACAAGATTGTGGCCTGAGCATCAACAAGAACAAAAGCCATACACTGATATATAACATGAGAGAAAAACCAGTAGAGATAAACAACATAGCAGTCACTAATGAAATAAAATATTTAGGAATAACAGTAACTGATAAGCGGAACTGTTTTAAAAAGCAAAAGGGTATATCATTAGAAAAAGCAAAGAAACTAGCAAACCTGACTTACCCAGTAATCTCCCAGAGCTGCAACAAACTACTGATTGGAAAGACCTTCTGGAAGAGTATAGTAGTAATAATAATAATAATAATAATAGTTCTTAAAGCTAGCGCATGCTAAGCTAGCTAAGGATAGCTCAATAAGGCCGATTAGGCGTATTTCCATTGGGGTCCTGTACTACTATCCCATCCCTTTGCTCATGAGGGATGGTAACGACTCAGTGCTTGTGAAAAATCTTTAATGCGCCGAGCGTGGGCGCGAACCCGGGCCTTCTGGGTGGAAGTCCGAGACGCTAGTCACTACACCAAGCGAGCCGCTTGGTGTAGAGCCGCAAGCGAGCACTACCATCGATACTGTACGGCTCGAGCATCCTTGGCTACACAAAAAGCGAAATCCAGAAACTACAGAGAATTGAAAACTCAGTATTTAGACAGATTCTTGGTGCCCCAAGGTATGCTCAGGTTGCAGCGCTGAGGGGAAAAATCGGTGCTTCGTCCATGGAAACAAGAATCATAGGAAGACAGTTGCAATACCTACACTATATAGAACGTGAAAAGGATGAGGACGTGAGCTTCTAAGAAGAGTACTGCGGGAAAGGAAGACATTCAAGAAGGATTACTGGATCGAAACCATCAAGGAAAACATAAATATCATAGGAAACTACAACCATATTAAGACTATGACCAAAGAAGAACTAAAAAGAAAAAGAAAGACCTGGGATAGCAGACTGTGGAAGGAAGAACTAGCTGAAAAGTCAAGTCTTGAAATCTACAGAAAATGGAAGCAGAATATTAAAGGTGAAGACCAGCTTTACGACAACCGACCGTCATCAATAATCTTCTTTAAATGCAGAACAAACAACCTACTAAAAGACAGGAACAGACACCATGGAGGAGACACAGCATGTGATTTGTGCGGAGCAACAGTGGAAGACCTGAAATACTTCATATTATGGTGTACAGAATTCGAGGAAGAAAGAAAAGGAGAACCACTATTTCAGAGGCCGTACATCGAAGATGAAGACAAGCTGATAGGAGAACTGCTCTTTGAGGAAGAAAAATCAATAAAACGAAGAATATGTGATTTACAACTGTTGGAGAAAAAGGGAAAAGAAGCGTAAAGAAAATCAGTGATATATTAAAGGAAATATGAGCACGACACAAATTGACACAAATAGACACAAATTGAAATTATAATTGCAATACAGTAGTTATAAAATCATAAAACCTAGGAAAGTGCAGTTGTAAAGGCAAAATCTTTCCGACCTACACAGTACACACTACACTACGCAACTTACGAAGTTACGCGCCTTTATTCAGTTCATTGAAATTGTAAACAAAACAAGACATTACCAAAACATTTTTTTTTTTTTTGCTGCTCTAGCCTAGCTGTCTTGAATGCTACCACGGTACCTACTATAGTACATTGATTAGGCTATTTTGACCAAGTGCATTAGCCTACAATAATAACCGATCCTTGACAGTTGACTACAACAGTAGGCTAGCCTATAACCTAGGCTACGCTATGGGTATTCAAGGTTTATTACCGTTCCTGAAGAAGGCAAGTAGAGAGGCTCACCTAAGAGACTTCAAGGGCCAGACAGCTGTGATAGACGCCTACTGCTGGCTCCATAAGGGGGCCTTCTCCTGTGCTGACAAACTGGTTCGAGGAGAACCAACTAATGGGTAAGTCCCCGCTGGTGGCTGGCGCCGCTAATATGCTGGCCTAGCATAGGCCTAGAAGCGTAGGCCACACTATTTTTTTATATTTTTGGTAAGAGTTGTGTTAGCCTAGCGGGCGTAGGCTACCATCCGCTACTCCGCTTTGTTTAGCCTACATAGCCTAGTCTAACGCAGCATGCTCGCAGTTACATTCGCGTCTTGACTGCTGGTAATATTGCCGATAACATTCAAGACCTCTTTCGCCGCCTTATTAGAAATAATTTATTAGGGAAAATAGCCTAGGGACCAATAGACTCTCCATATTTTTCTCATTAGGCCTAGCCTAGCCTATAGGATAGTCTGCATGGAGGAATTTCGTTATCGACACTTGAAAAAAAACGATATAGGCCTAGGCTATAGGCTACACCGAAAAATAACACGAAAATAGTGTCCCGAACGTAAACAAAGCATTGCACCCAATGAATCCTTTGACCTGGGTCCTCTTCTTGTTTTGAAAGATGCGGTGAGTGTGATTTACCCAATAAATGGCTTGAACGTTAGGCTACTCACAAAAACGATATTAGGCTATATTATATTATATTAGGGTTAGGTTAGCCTAATCTAATATAATATTTGTACATTTTGGAAGCGTGCATGGCCTCCCCACAATTTTCCTTACCTACTGTAAAAGTGCGATTCACCCAATAAATGGCGCCATTTGACGGAGTATCTTCAGATTAATGAATAATGGGTAAGTTAATGCAAATCCTCCACTCAAACCATGATAAACAACAATTAGGCTAAACACTATATTCCCTGGAAAATATATATAGAAACTTGGTAAATAGGCCTAAGGCGGCTCTAGCTGTCTTGAATGTTACCATATTGCCTACCTATAGGCCTAGGCCTAGGCCTATGAAGGCTATGCTGATGACAATAGGCCTAGCCTAAGTCATGGAGTGAGAGGGGGGCAAATCCCCCGCCCCCGGCCCCGGGACCCGGGTTATTTGTAGCTGTAGGCTAGGCTATAGGCTAGGCCTAGGCCCTAGGCTAACAACAACTCGATTACGGGATTCCTGTTTACCTATCGTACAGTTTCTTGCAGTTTCTTCAGTAGATCCTCTGGAAAAAGGCAAACTAGGACCTATTGTCCCGTTAAAATATCCTCAAGTACCGGTAGCCTCTTCTTCTTTTGAACCCGCCTGCAGACCGTGCAGATCCACAGGGCTGACCTTTAAATCGGTACTGGCTAACCTATTAAAAACTGTTCAGGGGACTGGTTAGAACTGAATGCCGGCTGATTCGGACCTAGGTCGATTCGGCCCATAACGAGGCTGATTCGGACCATATCATTAGCCGATTCGGACCATGCCATTGGCTGACTCGGACATCTAATATTTGTCTGATGGCGTAATGGTTTCAATCTGATAAGTGATTAAAGTGATAGCCTAAGACACCATTACAGGTTTGGCGGGAAATTTTAATTATTTATTTAGGCCTAGCCTACGCTAATTAGGGTAAGTGTTAGCCTAATTGTAGGCTATAGCCTAGTTTTTACTAATTTAATTTCCAAATTCCACAGATCCTTCTTAAGCTGTTTAAAACGTCTAATGAGAGCCAGAAAATATGGAATTATTCTACGCCTAGGCTATAATTGCACCTAGCCTATACGAGCTAAACAAATTATTATTGTATTTAACAGGAAGGTACGACGAGGTAATTGATATTATTGATGTGGTATAGGGTAAAACGCCGATAAAGGTACTCCGGTCTCGCCTACCGTAATTTGGTACCTCCAACTTCAGCTGGGGATTATACAGTCGACGCTCGATTTAACGGACTAATAGGGGGGAGACCCAGTCCGTTGCTGGAAAAAGTCCGTAGCTGGAAAATTGCCTTCGTATTTCAGTATACTGTACTTCCTTTTTTTCTTCATCGGTTTGCTTACATACAGCAGCTGGACTCACTCTCACTCGTCACTTTAAAGGTAAAATATATCATATTTAAGCATTTCCATAGGTCCTACAAGTTATTAGGCCTAAGTGAATATATCTGCGAGGCAGAGCAAGATTCGTCGATTCGCGGTGCGGACAAGGTCTAAAACTTTCTTAATATTCACAAAACTAGATCACCTGCATTCAAAATGGCTGCTGGGACAAGACTGGGAACGTTTTGGCCGAGTGTGTTCGAATTCTTGAGGTATGAAATGCACCCTGTGGCAAAATACAGATTTTTATAAAAACGTACGCGATTTTTGCGGTCGGTCAATAAATGTACCATTGTTTTGGGTGGCCTGATGCTACCTTTATCGCATAAATCTACCTCTTAGCCTAGGCTAGGTGGCAATATGCGGAAATGGATTATACAGGGTGTTCCAGTAATGCTTTTCATAAATTATATGGTGGACTCATCAGACAAAAATAAGAATACATTACTCTATGAACATGAGGTTGAGTATTTATAATAACGGAGGATAATATTCAAGGACAGCAGTGCGACATTATGAGAAACAATTTATTAGGGAAAATAGGCACCAATAGATTCGTCATATTTTTCTCCATATAGTCCGCATGGAGGATTTTCGTTATCAACAAATTGAAAAATACCTATAATACTAGGATAGATTAGGTTAGGCTAATGTCCTTTCAAAGGGGTATAGGCTAGTAAACACTAGGATAGCCTATACCCGGTCAGAGGTAAGAAGAAGAAGAAGAATCCTGCAGTAGTCTCCTTGAATGTTACCGATTATATCCATTTGGCCTTCGCTATCGCTTGCTAGCCTCAAGATAGTGAGCAGTAGCGATCTGACTTTTCGGTAGAAAATATGTCCGGCTTCGCCGGTAGAAAAATCAAATCCAGCGAAGCCGGACATATTTTTCTACCGAAAAGTCAGATCGCTACTGCTCACTATCTTGAGGCTAGCAAGCGATAGTGAAGGCCAAATGGATATAATCCACTAAAATGGCAACATTACCCCTTGGACTGAATGGCATTGTATCTATCGTTAACTTAAATCGTGTAATAACTCCGTTATTATAAATACTCAACCTCATGTTCATAGAGTAATGTATTCTTATTTTTGTCTGATGAGTCCACCATATAATTTATGAAAAGCATTACTGGAACACCCTGTATAGGCATTCCGCCCCCTCTGACCCCCTTACGAAAATCTATGGTTACTCACTCCACCCCCAACTGGATTTCTACCGTTTTACCCAACCAGCGGGGGTCTGGGGGCAGCAGCCCCCACCCATAATACTAGGATAGGTTAGGTTAGGCTAATGGGTAAAATTCTAGATCCGGTTTCACAGCGAATTTAGCGTTTTGTGTTTTTGTTTTTCTCAGTTTACTTTAATATAGGCCTACAGTGTTGTTTTATACTAAGGACTGGCGGAAATGAGGGTAAGATCCTGTGTAGCGGGAGGAATTGTTTTTCAGATGCCTAATTACTAAGAAACATTGAACAATATCTTAAACCTAACCTAGTATATTAAGGGATTATTTATGAACGTAAAATGTAGAAATATATTGTAACATTACCAAATTATTGAGATATAAATACATGTCCTCCCGCTACACAGGATTATACCGAAATGAGTATTTACCCATTATCCAACAATCTAAAAACATGGCCCCCACTAGTGGGGAGGGCTATGAAGATCAGGGAAATTGCGGGGTAAAAGACGCAAATAAGGGTTAACATTAGCCTAACCTAACAACCTTACCTAACCTATCCTAGTAATATAGGTGCTAAGGTGGGGGCTACCGCCCCCACACCCCCGCTGGTTTGGTATTAAAATAATGAAAGATTGATGGTCGCCGAAAACAAAGGTCGATGCTACGGTATTTACTCAGCAATCTTCAGCTTTGGCTGTGGATAACAGGAGGTAAATATTAACTTTTTCACAGTAATTATAATTCCATTTGCGCCGCTACTGACCGATATAGGAATGAAGTATGGTACAGTAGTCCCTCGAATTTTGCGTCTTTCAAATTTGCGAAATTTCGATTTTGTGAACGGGACCCAAGATTTGACCTTTTTTGCGGGACTTGATATGTGCGATATTACTTGAGTTTTGTGGGTGGCGCCAAATGATACGGGGTTTCCGCACTAGTTTTCAGGGGGGAGGGGTAGCAGGGTCGTGACGTCGGGCCACCCTGCGGCCCATTGTTTACTGTTTATAGATTCTCCCACGCTCCTATATGTTCTCACGCTCTCGCATAATCGACTTCCTTGGGCAAAATTGAAGTGTTACCTGTGCCCTGGGTCCCCTGAATCTGTATTTCTGTGTTTTTCTTTATTGTAGGATGTATAATTAAGTGTATGTGTCATAATGTGTGTACAAACAAGGACGAAAATCACCAAAAAATAGGCCCTCGATGATGAGATGTCGACCATATTCAATTAATCCCATAAGGTTTAGTTATTTGAAATTTGCGATTTTGAATTTTGCGGGCTGCAATGTCGACCATATTCTCGCAAAATTCGAGGGAGTACTGTACAAGTATGACAAATTTATAGAAGCCACATAAATTGATGAGTGTGCTGTGAAACCGGATCTAGAATAATACCGGCTAATGTTTCTCTGAAACATTGTAAAATCCGTGTCACATCTAGAATGATAGACTTTTGTCAGAGGGGGCGGAATGCCCTTATAATCCATTTCTGCATATTGCCACCTATACCACATCTCTTACCTAGTCGTACCTTCCTGTTAAATACAATAATAATTGTTTTAGCTCGTATAGGTGCAATTATAGAAATTTATTGAAAATATAGCTAAACATACATAAGCTTCAAATGGTTAATGGTTCAATTGACAATAGATTCTTTTTCCGATTCAGTCTAAGTGGTCTACAGTTGAGAATACGAAAAGGGGCTATGGAAAGCTCTAAGGTCATTTTTCGACGAGCCTCGTATCATCGTATGCTTGGGTGATTTATGTTGAACACAATTAGATAAATAACTCTAGTAAACTAGGTAATAGGAACACATACAGTAATTGGTCTGTTGAAAATATCAGTATATTCGGTAGAAGCGTAAGGACAAATAATGATGTAGAGGGGTGGCACAACCTCCTAAATAGGAGGGCAAGGAAAGGGAATCTCCCTTTTTACTTACTACTGTAGTAGAATTGTTGTATAACGAGGCAAAAAGTATTCCCAATCAAGTACAGTTAATAAGTGAAGGAAATAGGAATTCCAGGCGTCTTACAAAGCCTATCAGGACAACTAAAAAAATAATAGGCTAGATATGCTATGGGACAAAAATAACAAATACAAAATTTCTACCAGCCATCTACTCAAATCATGTGCTAACATCTATGCACCGAAATGAATTGTATACAGTATATGCTGTATAGAACGGTATGTATATATATATATATATATATATATATATATATATATATATATATATATATATATATATATATATATATATATATATATATAGAGGCTATGTATATATACAGTACAGTACAGTATATATACCGGTATATACTGTATATATATATATATACCCGGTATATATTATACATATATATATACCGGTATATTTACAATAACCATTAACATTTTGTGGGATGGATGTAGATTCCGGGCGTACGGTCGTCATTGTTTACATGGGGCGATCGCCGCGGTTAACTTCGCGTCTATTTTGACGGCGATTTTTTTTCGGTTATTTGCCCCCTGCTGGCAATATACAGTATTTGATGATGACAATATGTCATTGGGGGGTGAGGGGGGCCCTCAACATATTATTGTATCCAATGGCATTCAGACATAGACGGGAACATGATTGCAAACGTCCGACACCTCCCCCGCCGCCGTCATGTTTACATTTGTCGATCGCCGTGGTTAAGTTCGCGTCTATTTTGACGGCTATTTTTTCGGTTATTGCCCCCTGCTGGCAATACAGTGCAAGTCCGCTAATCCGGAGGCTGATCCCTCGGAATGCCCGATACCTCGGAAGGGTTTTTCCCCAAAAATAAGATTATAAAATAAGATTCATGTCTATCTTAAGTCAATTAATCGAGTGTTTTGGATTTACACCTCTACACCACCGGAACTTCACCGCACTGCCTCTATTCTAATTAATTATTAATTTGTATGTGTTTTAGGGCCATTTTTATGTATAAATCTGATACCTCGGAAAATCTGCTAATCCGGAAGTCCCGCGGTCCCCTGCCTTCTGGATTACAAGACTTTCACTTATATGATGATGACAATATGTCATGGGGGGGGTGAGGGGGGGCAAAGCCCCCCTCAACATATTATTGTATCCAAAGGCAGTCAAAATAGGCGGGAACTTGATGGCAAGCGTCCCGATGCCGGTCCGCGTTATGTACACAAGGGTGGCGGTACGCCCGCACTCAACATTCTTGTCCATTTTGTTTGTCTATTCCTCTTAGAATTAGTTAAAATTATATTCGGTAGTTATCACTTGCAAATCAAAACCGTATGGGACGAATTAGCCAGGTTTGATTATTATTGTGGTCCGAATCAGCCTGGGCCGAATTTATTATGGTCCGAATAAGCCTGGGCCGAATCAGCCATGGTCCGAATCAGCCGGCTACTGTTAGAACTTGTAGGATGTTTAATTGAATGTCGGAACTCGGAAATCAGTATTTACTGAGAAATAACAGTCTTAAAATGCGCTATGGGTCACCCAGGGTTCCTGCCCTCTCTTTCCCAGGTAATGTTATGTTATTTTATATTATATTATACAGTATTAGGGTTAGGTTAGTTTAGGTTAATCTAATCTAATCTAATCTAATCTAATAAATATTTGTACATTTTGGGCAGTGGGCGGGGCCTCGCGTATGTGACATGGCGGCGTACAGACCCTCCCGTAAAACATAGCGCATTTTAAGACTTATTTGTCAGTAAATACTGATTTCTGACATTCAAGTAAACATCCTACAAGTTCTAACCAGTCCCCTGAACAGTTTTTAATAGGTTACTTGAGGATATTTTAACGGGACCATAGCTAAATTTTTACCTTCCTGTCTTAGGCTAGGCTATGTAGGCCTAGGCATAGCCTACCGTAATTTTTTTTTGTTACTCTTACCTTACTCAAGGGACCTTACAGATGCGCGGATAGGCTAAGTGCTACTTTTCTTATTTTGCCAATTTGATTTTCACTCCCCTAGGCTAGGCCTATAAAATTTTCAGAGTTAGGAAAAGGCTAGATAATCCTAGCCTATTTTTGTACAACCAATCCAGTACACTTTGTTTACATTCTAGCCTCCTTGGTGTTGATGCCTGGATGGGGGTAGGGGCCGCAGGCGGCATGCATATTGAGGCAGTGGGTTGAATGGGGCCGAATCATCCCGAATGGATACAAGCCAGGGGGAAAGGGGGAGAGAGGAAATAGGCGGGGTGGGCTCCCTTAAGCGTAAGTTGGATTCCCGGTATTATTCTAGTTCTGGTTTCACAGCACACTCATCAATTTAGCCTATATGGCTTATATAAATTTGTCATATACCATACTTCGTTCCTATAGGCCTATCGGTCAGCAGCGGCGCAAATGGAATTATAATTACTGTGAAAAAGTTAATATTTACCTCCGGTTATCCATAGCCAAAGCTGAAGAATTGCGGAGTAAATACCGTAGACTTCATTCACGTTTTTTTTGGCGACAGTCAGTCTTTTATTAATTTAATACCAAACCAGTGGGGGTGGCATCCCCCCACCTAATATACTAGGTAAGGTTGTTAGATTAGGCTAATATTACCCCTTATTTTCGTCTTTTACCCCGCAATTTCCCTGATCTTCATAGCCCTCCCCACTAGTGGGGGCAGTGTTTTTAGATTGTTGGATAATGGGTAAATGCTGACCATGAAAAGAATGCCTGGGAAAGGTGTATGCCTCATGTGTTAAAAAAAAGTGCAATGACGTATGCCTCAGAAACATGGGCCGTTAAAGTAGAGGATGTCAACAGAATGGAGCGTAATGAGATGAGAATGGCGAGATGGATGTGTGGGGCCAGGCTACAGGATAGAATAACAAATGTTGAGCTGAGGAGACGTTTAGGTATAAAGAGTATTAGCGAGGTGATGTGTACAAGTAGACTGGGATGGTATGGACATGTGGAGAGAATGGATGAACAAAATTGGGTGAAAAAATGCAGGTCTGTGATTGTGGAGGGAGCTGCACCAAGGGGTGGACCGAGGAAGACCTGGGATCGGACCATACGCGCCGATCTCAAATCCAAGAACTTGACAAGTGAAGCAGCCCTTAACAGGGTTGCCTTGAACGCCGCCATTAGGACAAGAGACTGAAACTGCACTTATGTGTGGAACACTGTCTTAAAATGTTATGTATGTATGTATGTTCCGCCAGTCCTTAGTATAAACCAACACTGCATATTAAAGAAAACATCAAGAATGTTAAGTGCGGGCGTACCGCCAGCGTTGTTTACACTACGCGTAGTGGCGTCGGACCTTTCCCATAATGTTCCCGTCTATTTTGACTGCCTTTGGATATAAAAATACATTAGCCTAACTAAACAACCTAACCTAACCTAACCTAGTATTCATGTAGTAATGACGGGGCAAATAGCAGAAAATATACCGTCGAAATAGACGGGAACGTAACTGCGAGCGCACAACATGACGACCGTACGCCCGATCACTACATCCATCCCAAGAAAACTGAGAAAAACAAAAACTCAAAACGCTAAATTCGCTGTGAAACCGGAACTAGAATTTTACCGGATTCCCATATCGATGCGCCTCAACCTTTCTCGTCGGTCTTTCATGAGGGACTCTGTCGAGAGCTTTGCAAGTTTGCTGGGCCCTAGGTAGGCTATATTTTTTATATCATGATATGAGTTGTCATTATATAGTGGTATATGAAGCAGTAGATAGGCTAATTCTTACAGTTTCTTACAGTAGATCCTCTGGAAAAAGGCAAACTATGCCTGTGTATCCAGCTCAGTACCAGTACTTGCACTGCTGCGGTCGTTCACAGTGTTGGCGGCGGCGGTAGCAGACGCAAAATTTTTACTATTCTGTATTTTTGTTTTATAATCAAACTTCAAATCTTGTCTTCCCCATGCTTTATCTAGATTACTTTCAAACTCCCTTATTGATTCGGAATCGACTACATACTGGGGCAGTGCGTTCCACTCATTTACCACTATCACAAAATGAGTTCTTTGCCTTCTCAAGCCTATTTCTTTCTTTGTAAATTTTCTTAGAGTGTCCTCTCGTTCTTGTTCCCTCCCGCATCAAGAAGATACCTTCACACACATCCTCATCGTACTTTCCTGACACTATCTTAAAGTCTCTATCATATCCCCTCTCTTTCTTATATGCCAGTGTCGGAAGCCCCAGTGTCCTCAACCTCTGCTCATAGCCCGCGTTCTTCAACGTTGGTACCAGCTTGCTAGCTCTCCTCTGCACTTTCTCCACTGCTTCTACAGTAAAAGTCCGTTAATCCGACGACCGATGATTCGAATCTCCCAATAGTCCGAATTTTTCAATTTGAGGCCAAATCCGAATTCACCCGATGGTCCGAATTTCAAGAAGTCCCAAAGTCCCCTTTTTGAGGCATTAGGCCACTCAAATGACACATAATGGAGCACTCACATATCATATGTTCATGAATTCACTTTAAAAGTTTACCATCGTCATTGTAGCCTATTACCTACTTCAAAACATTCAGATTAATGGTCAAAGGAAGCTACTGATATAAACGTAAACACCTGCTTCTTCTTCCACATCGTCTGCTAGAGAGTTTGTTTTGCTCTTGAACGCATCCTTGGGACGCTCCGATGCGCTACTGACTTGCACCGCATTTTCTGCAAGCGCATTCAGTCTTGAGCTTGAAAACGCACCTTTGGACGTATTAGTCTTGAGCTTGAAAACGCACCTTTGGACGTTCCGATACGCTACTATTTATAGTTCAGTGATCGGAGCGTCCCAAGGGTGCTTTCAAGACAACAAGACAAGGGTGCTTTCAATACAATATAATATAACAGAGCACATCACAAAAGGAAAATCACAAAATGAAAATTACAAGAACCTCTCAGGGAAGTGCCGTTGTTAAGGCATTACTTCCCGAACCACATCTGATCTGATCTGATCTTCAAGAGCAAGACAAACTCGCTAGTAGACGGAAGAAGAAGAAGAAGACGTTTATAGCAGCAGATTCCTTTGACCATTAATCTGAATGTTTTGAAGTAGGTAATAGGCTACAATGACAATGGTAAACTTTTGAAGTGATTTCATGAACATATGATATGTGTGTGTGCACCATTGTGTCATTTGGGTGGCCTAATGCCTCAATGTTTTCGTCATACACAGGTTCATAGGGGTAAAGTCCGATAATCCGAAAAATCCACTAATCCGAACGAGGGCCGGTCCGCTGCCCTTCGGATTAACGGAAGTTTACTGTATATCCATTACCATATATGGAGCACACACCTGGTTCGCATATTCCAGGTGCGGCCTAACCAGCGCTGTATAGAGATTCCTGAAGATTTCTTCGTCAAGTGACACAAATGTCCTCCTTATCAGCCCTACAATTCTATTGGCTTTGTTTATCTTTTCCGCTAAATGACAAGTCATATGATATAGTATATTTGGATTTTGGTGGGGCTTTCGACGGAGTCCCTCGTGAAATATTGGTGAGAGGGGTCGAGGCGCTGCAGGCGCATGGAATAGGTGGATCGTTGTTGGGATGGATTAGGTCATGGCTAATTGGTAGGAAGCAGGGAGTCAGCATAAATGCCATTAAGTCAGAAGAAGGGTAGAATGTACAATTCGGGCGTACCGCCAGCCTTGTTTACACTACGCGGAGTGGTGGCGGACGCTTGCCATCGTGTTCCTATCTATTTTGACTGCTTTTGGATACAATAATATGTTGAGAACTTGAAGCCCTCACCCCCCCCCCCCCATGACATATTGTCATCATCATATATAGGCCTATTGCGAGCAGGGGGGGCAAATAAAAAAAAAAAAAATGCCGTCAAAATAGACGCGAAGTTAACTGCGGCGATCAACAAGTGTAAGCATGACGGCGGCGGACACTTGCAAATCATGTTCCCATCTATTTTGAATGCCATTGAATACAATAATGTGTTGAGTGGGGGCTTTGCCCCCCATCACCCTCCCATGACATATTGTCATCGTCATATATATTGCCAGCAGCGGGCAAATAGCTGAAAAAATCTCCGTCAAAATAAACGCGAAGGTAACCGCGGCGATCGCCCTATGTAAACATGACGACCGTACGCCCGGAAACTACATGCATCCCCAGAAGAATACAGGACGTTTCGACGGTGTGTCAGTTCGCCGGCGCTATTTGGACGGTACCGTCAAACCGTCGTTTATATAGGCCTATATATTTTTGTTATTAGTATTTTTTGGGGGGAAGGATGTAGTTACCGGGTGTACCACTACCGACATACAACATAAATCATCTATAAATACTTATAATAAAATAAATACTTATAAATCTATAATACTAGGTTAGGTTAGGTTAGGTAACTTTAGGTTATTTGGTTAGGGTAATGTATTTTTGTATCCAAAGGCAGTCAAAATAGACGGGAACATGATGATGAGCGTCCGCGTAGTATTTACCTAATTGCCTAATTTACCTAATTATAGTTTACAGGAGTTGAGCTAAGCTTGTGTTGTCCCGTCTCTCAGTCTACTTTCATCCAATTTTTTCTTGAAAATATGGATGTTCCTTGCCCCTACCACCTCCTCCTCCAGCCTATTCCATTTGTCAAGACATATATAGGGGAAGCTAAACTTCCTGATATCGTTCTTGCAGGTAGGTCTTTTTACTTTGTAACTGTGACCTCTAGTTATTCCTGTACCCATAATTAATATATCCTCCCTATCCAGCCTCTCCAGCCCTCGGGTGCATTTGTACATCATTATCATGTCTCCCCTCTCTCCCCTCTCTTTTAGACTCGGTAAATTTAATTTGTCTAGCCTCCTTTCATATGGCAGTTCTCTAAGACTTGGAACCAATCTAGTAACTGCTCTCTGGATTCTTTCTAACTTGTGAATATGCTTCTTAAGATGCGGGGACCACACCACTGCTGCATACTCCAATCTTGGTCTAATCATACTTTTTATAATCTTCGCTAACATGTTCTCATCCAAGTAGTTCAGAGCAACTTTCATATTCCCGGCCATTGCATACATTCTGCTAAAGAGCTTGTTAATATGTTTCTCTGGCGACAAGTTATCTTGTATAATCAACCCTAAATCCTTTTCTTTTTCGGCCTTGCTAATTATATTATCTCCCATCCTGTAGGCTACTCCCAATTTGGTCTATTCACACTTCTTCCCATATTTAACACATTACATTTACTTATATTAAATTTCACTTTCCACTTGGTGCTCCATTCGTATATTTTATCCAAATCCCCTTGCAGCTCCTCACAACTTCTTATATTTGTTATTTGTCTCATAATTTTTACGTCATCTGCAAACATTGACATGTTGTTGTTCCCTAAGCTGCCTGGCCGAACAGCCCCGAGTCCCTGAGAAAGGCCATGGCCACGATCGGGCTTTCCCACAGAGCTCTCATTGAGTGTAGATTGTGTTGTTTGTGTGAAATGCAGTCTTCTATGATGTGTTTAATGGTATGGGGTGCTGTGTTACATCCCGGGCAGGCGTCGACAAGGGAGTCATCCAGTCTCTTCTGATAGCTACATTGACATGTAGGAGTTTATGCTTATCGGCAGGCCATTCATGTACATAAGGAACATAAGAGGTGCCAACACCGATCCCTGTGGCACACCACTCTCAACTTTCTGCCACGATGAGTAAGTTCCTCTAATGTTGGTCCTCATTTCCCTATCTGTTAAATAGCTCTCCATCCATTTCAGCAAACTCCCCCTGACACATCCTATCTTCTCAAGCTTAGATAACAATCTCTTATGTGGTACCTTATCGAATGCTTTGGAAAGGTCTAAGTAGACGCAGTCCACCCATCCGCCTCTTTCTTGCAGTACATCTATCACCCTACTGTTGTAACATAGCAGACTGGTAACACAAGATGTCCCTTCTCTGAATCCAAATTGCTTTGGCGTTATTATCTTCTTTCTCTCCAACATTTTCATCCATCTCTTCCTAATTAGCTTTTCACAAATCTTGCATACAATACTAGTAAGTGAAACTGGTCTTTAGTTTAGAGGGTCCTCAGGGCTTCCATTCTTGTATATCGGAATGATATTAGCCCTTTTCCATTCAACAGGAACCTGTCCTTTATCTAAGGAAGTTTGAATTATGTCCCTCACTGGCTCCACTAATAGCTCTGCACACTCCTTTAAAACCCAGGCAGACACTTCATCCGGTCCCATAGCTTTCCTTACTTCAAGTCCTGTCATCGCAGATAACAGCTCATCTCTAGTTATTTCAATCTTGCTAAGACCACTCTCCAGTACTCCCGCCTGTGGTTCGTCAAAACTTTCCCCTCTAGTAAAAACCGACCCCAATTTGTTATTCATTACCTCGCACATGTCCGATACATTTTCATACGTCCTAGCATCTACTCTTAATTTAGTAATTTGTTTCTTTACCTTCAACTTACTGTTTATATATTTATAAAACAATTTAGGGTCACTTTCACATTTATTTACTATGTTCTTCTCATAGTTCATTTTAACTTGCCTAATTATGTTAACATATCTATTCCTCCTGTTTATATTTTCCGATTACTCTCAGTGTTCCTTCTTCTTAATCTAGCCCAAGCTGCATCACGCCTACCCAAAGCTCTTTTGCATTTCAAATTAAACCATTCTTTCTGCTTAGTAAAATTTCCAGTTTTGTATCTTGGGACAAACAGATTGGTTCCTTCTCTATAAATTTTGAGGAACCTACTATATTTACCTTGTACAATAATGTACATCTTGTTCCTTCAAAATAAGATCCCAATCTACTCCCTCTAAATATCTTTTCAAGGATACATAATCAGCTTTACTATAATTTAGTCTGTTATTTATATAGCTATTGTCTAATCTATTGGCATTACCCGAGATCAACTTCCATTTCAGTTGTTGTTGTTGTTCCCCAAGCTGCCTGGCCGAACAGCCCCAAGGCCCCGAGTAAGGCCAAGGCCATAAACGAGCGACTCCCTGCCGACCACAATAAAACCTGGGTGACCGAAGCCACTCCATGGCGGGGGGCTGAGAGGGTGCGTAAACGCCCGGGAAACCAAAGCCCCACCCAGGGCCCTGTGCCCCTCAGCAATTATGAAGAGAAAGTTGAGGGGCAAAGGAATAATGTGACGCTTTAGCTTCCAATTGTAGATTGGAGGTCAATCCACGGAAGAGACGCCGTCACTCGAGATCTAGAAAATATATAAGTAAAAGGAACAGTCAGAGTAAGCTATGGGTATGGCAGAGATCGCTCACGTCTCACTCTGATAGACCAGCCCATCACCAGGCCATTTCAGTAATAGGTGATCACTTTTGCCTACAGGACATAGGTAGTTTATATCACTAATTTCGTGAGGATCTTTTGTAAAAATCAGATGGAGTTTAGAAGGTTCGTTATTACCCCTCATTCTAGTATTCTCCTTCACATGTTGTGCAAGTACATTATCCGTAACCAACTCTAATAGCCGACTTACCCAAGGTCTCTGATTTGGCCCTGCATCTCCCGATTCCCAATTAACCTCACCACAGTTGAAATCTCCCACCAAGATCAATCTATTCTTTCTTAAAAGCAATCTTCTCAACGACTGAATCATATCCTCGACCATCTCCTCAAACTCAAACTCCCTCCATGCTCTGGTCTTTGGTGGCATATAAACTACTGCTATGTCTAGCTTTTTTCATTCTATATCATTGAGTTCAACTGCCATTATTTCTGCCTTGTCATTATTTAACTCCACTTGCATTGCTGTCATAGGGTTCTTAACTAATACTGCCACTCCACCTCCCCTTTTTCCCTTTCTATCATATCTCCAATCTATCATTTCATCCAAAAAAATGCAAGTACATGCGGATTGGGACCAGCAAGATAGACAAGGTAGGATACAGTATGTATGCATACCTGGTGAAAGTGAGTGCAGAAAAGGATATAGGAGTAGTGATAGATAATAAGTTAAATTTCTCAGAACATTTAGCGGAAAAGATAAACAAAGCCAATAGAATTGTAGGGCTGATAAGGAGGACATTTGTGTCACTTGACGAAGAAATCTTCAGGAATCTATATACAGCGCTGGTTAGGCCACACCTGGAATATGCAAACCAGGTGTGGGCTCCATATATGGTAAAGGATATAGAAGCAGTGGAGAAAGTGCAGAGAAGAGCTAGCAAGCTGGTACCAACGTTGAAGAACGCGGGCTATGAGCAGAGGTTGAGGACATGGGACTTCCGACACTGGCATATAGGAGAAAGAGAGGGATATGATAGAGACTTTTAAGATAGTGTCAGGAAAGTACGATGAGGATGGGGTACTTGATCTTCTTGATGCGGAAGGGGACAAGTACATGAGGGCACTCTAAGAAAATTTACAAAGAAAGAATAGGCTTGAGAAGGCGATCTTTTGTGATAGAGTGGTAAATGAGTGGAACGCACTGCCCAGTATGTAGTCGATTCCGAATCAATAAGGGAGTTTGAAAGTAATCTAGATAAAGCATGGGGAAGACAAGATTTGAAGTTTGATTATAAAACAAAAATACAGAATAGTAAAAATGTTGCGTCTGCTACCGCCGCCGCCAACACCGTGAACGACCGCAGCAGTGCAAGTACTGGTACTGAGCTGGATACACAGGCATAGTTTGCCTTTTTCCAGAGGATCTACTGTAAGAAACTGTAAGAAATATATTATATCCTTCACTAAACACTATATTGCTGTCAAAGTCCTGGTTCAGCTTTGTCTCCGTCAAACAGACTATCTGTGGTTGATCCTTTCTTAATATATCATCTAACTCTACCTTTTTACTGTTTATTCCATCTATATTAGTGTAGTAGCACAGTATATTGGAATCCTCCTCCTTGTTTCTCTTCCCTCTCTGCCTCCTATTAGGTTCACCTCCTCCTCCATCCCTTCCCTGACCTACCTCCACATTCCCTGCTAGTTCTATTCTATTCCCCCCCCCCCCTCCACAATCTCCTGCTCCTCCCTCTCCATCTCTCTGTCCTCGATTTGATCCACTACCTGACTCACTGTCTCCTTGTTCATTTCTCCTCGTATTTTCCGTTCTTTCTGACTCTGAGTGTACCACTTCTTTAGTTTCCCTTCCTTCACTCTCAAAAAAAAAATCCTTTTCTCCTCATCTGACAATTTTTGATTTTCATCATCAGCCCTCATTTGAACTTCTTAACTTTTCCCTTTCTTCTACGCTTAAGTCCTTTTTCACCCTAATATGTGTCATTTCAGTACAACTACAGTATTTAGCCTCCAGCTTACATTGGTTAATGCTTCAACCACTGACCTAGATTTAAACTCTGCTTTTATCGGTCTCATCTCACCCTTTTTATATCTTCCTAGCCGTCTTACTTCGTCCAGTTCTTTCCCCCAATCACAGCCTTCGTCTAGACACTCCAATATTTTCTTTACTTGGTCCTCATCCCTTCCCCTTCTTTCCCTCATATCTGCTAAATGTTCTTCAATGTCTCCAAAAATTATTATACTTTTACCTCTATCTACTGTTTCCCTCACTACCTTCTTGCTCTTCAAAACCTGCACTACATTCTTCTCAAACTCTCTTTTCTCTCTCTTCCACCTGCTCCTTCATGATTTCTTCCAATGCATCCACCTTAGCATTCCCCACCCTTGTCCACTCATTTTTCTCCTCACTTATTACTCCCTTTACTTTCTCACTTAAATGGCCCTCATACTCCTATAGCTGCTCCTTGAGTGCCATGTTCTCTGCCTCCAGCTCGTCTACTTTCCTTATCACAGCATCTAGGTTAGCAATTAATGGCCCATCTGCAGTTGCTACTGAACTGGCTCCACATATTTCTGTCAGTGACTCCACCTTCATACCTATATATCCTCCAATTCTCCATAACTCCCTTCCATCTTAACAGACCCATCATCTGTCTCTTCATTACAGTCAATTGATCCTCCACTTCATTACCCTCTGCCAGAAATCCCTCAAATTCATAGCTCTCTTCATCTCCCAATAAACTCTGCCTCCGTTTGCCTTGGCCGGCCATTGTTTATATTTATGTAGCCTACAATTAAAAATATACAAAACACTTAATAAAATTACAGTAAAATTAAACTACTACCTGGGATAAACCCAGGTAGCGCGGCCCCCGTTTGTGTCACCCTATCTTGAAAAAAGAATAAATGGAAAAAATAAATAGAAATGGGTGTTTGCGAGGTCACCACGAGCAGGTGGGGTACGACTTGATTACCTTCCTAAGAAGGTAACCCAACCGAGGTGTCTCAAGTACTAGGCAAAGATGAAATGTGAAAACTTTAACCGTGTTTTGGGCCTTCAGCAGTAGCAGATACGTCACTCGGAAAACTAAACCTCATTGGTTACGATACTGCCACTGCGCAAGCGGGCGGTACATCCGGTAACTACATTCTTGATTTTTTTTTTTTTTTTTTTAGTATATAGCCTAGTCTATGTAGTCTAGGCCTATTTAAAAAAAAGAAAAAAGGGGGGATCAGTGGGGATTGGGCCTGAGTAGGCCTATAAGTACAGTACTGTATATAGATAGATAGATAGATGTGTTGACTACTTAGGCCTATAACTTTATACTGTAAAACTTGCAAAATACACAAACCAAAATGTATACGAACACAGTAAAAAGACAAAATAACTAATCAAAATCGCTACGGTATGTGGAAACAACGCTTAAGTAAAATAATAATTTATAAATAAAAGAACACAATCCACCACATAGGGTGTACTGTACATCACTACATGCCTGTAACTATTAGGGGAGATGGCATAGGTAATGAAGAGAAATTTTATTGAGTCTTGCTAACGCGCATATGATACTATGCCATCATCAGCCACAGTGATGACATGATGGGGCAATGTTATGATAGGACTCTGTTGGGGATGGATGTAGATTCCGGACGTACGGTCGTCATGTTTACATAGGGCGATCGCCGCGGTTAAATTCGCGTCTATTTTGACTGATTTTTTCGGTTATTTGCCCCCTGCAGGCAATATATATGATGATGACAATATGTCATGGGGGGGTGAGGGGGGCAAAGCCCCTCCTCAACATATTATTGTATTCAATGGCATTCAAAATAGACGGGAACTTGATTGCAAGCGTCCGACACCTTCCCCGCCGCCGCCGCCGTCATGTTTACATTTGTCGATTGCTGTGGTTAAGTTCGCTTCTATTTTGACGTCGATTTTTTTTCTCCGTTATTTGCCCCCTGCTGGCAATATATATGATGATGACAATATGTCATGGGGGGGGGTGAGGGGGGCAAAGACCCCCTCAACATATTATTGTATCCAAAGGCAGTCAAAATAGACGGGAACATGATGGCTAGTGTCCGACACCGCTCCGCGTAGTGTAAACAAGGCTGGCGGTACACCCGAACTCTACATTCTACCCAACAAGGCTGGCGGTACGCCCGAATTCTACATTCTATCCCTCTGTTGTAAGTGCTCAAACTGCTGAAAAAACAACTCCACTCTGAGCCATTACAGTGTAGGCCTAATGGAATAGGATGTTTGTATGTATGTACCGTATGTGCAGTATATTTCATATACCGTACTGTACTACCAATATAATTGATCCCTTCTATAATATAGCTTTTTCTATTGACAGATATGTGATGTATGTAATGAAGCTGGTTAACCTGCTCTTGAACAATAACATCAGACCCATCTTGGTGTTTGATGGCTGTCATCTCCCATCTAAGGCAGTTACGGAGAAGAAACGTAGAGAGTAAGTTGCATTCAGACTCATTGTCTATACCAACATTAAGTATTTGGATAACATTTTGAGATGAATGTTGGGTTGAGTGATTGAGTTTGAAATAGGTCAGACTAGTCAATCGTAAGCGCTTGTCTAATTTGAATCCGGAGAAACTATATCTTCGTTGGTTGTTGTTGTTCCCTAAGCTGCCTGGCCGAACAGCCCCGAGTCCTTAAGGAAGGCCATGGTCACGGTCGGGCTTTCCTACAGAGCTCTCAAAGAGTGTAAATTGTGTTGTTGGCGTAAGTGGTTGTGTGAAATGCAGTCTTCTAGGATGTGTTTAATGGTATGGGGTGCTGTGTTACAACCCGGGCAGGTGTCGACGACAGAGTCATCCAGTCTCTTCTGATAGCTCAGAAGAGCTGGATGGTGTCCGCATCTCAGCCTGGCCAGGTGGACTCTGTCCTCGCGAAGAAGGGAGGATTCAGAAGGATGGATTTCGGGAGGTCGTGCTTGCAGCTGCGTGTTGTCTATGAGTGAGTGGATGGAACGGCGAGTGATATGAGTATGGATGTGCTTCCGGAAGTTGGTTTGGGGTGGGCAGGGAGGGAGAGAAGACAGTATTTGTGTGTGATAGCGTGTGCTGGGTGTTGTTTTGATATTTCTTGGTGTCTGTGGGTGTGTTGCCATGTAGTGTAGTGGGTGGTGTTGATTTGTGGAGGCTGCTGCCAGGAATTGAGTGCCTCTCATGTCTAGATGATCTTTGACTTTGAGGACTTTGGTTTCTTGATGTAGGTGATCTGTGGGTGTAGTAGCTGTGCATCCTGTGATGATTTGTAGGGCTTTATTTTGAATAGTCTGTAAGGTCTTATGATGTGTTTCAGCTAGGTTAGAAGCCCAGGCCGGGCTTGCGTATTCCATAACTGATCTTATGTATTGTTTGTAGACTGTGTTGGTGGTTTCTTTGTTGTGTCCAAATTTCGTGTGGGCAAGTGATCTGAGGGCGTTAAGTCTGGGTGTCCGTTTCTTTTTCGTGTTTGTGGTGTGCTGTTTGAATGTCATTTGGGTGTCATATGTTACTCCTAGGATTTTGTGTGTGTGTGTGTGTGTGTTTGGGGTGTGTTGTTTATGTTGAGTCCCGGGACATAATCGTGCTCTCCTGTCCAGTGTGAGCATGCTGTACAGAACGCCTAGTCATGCCCCACTCTCGCTAGGATCGTCAGGGCAGGAACTTTGGCTGTAGTCTATGTAGAGTTTCCTAACTTAGTTCATGTGAGCCGTTGTACTATAAGTAATATGAATATGTATTTTGTTTTCATCTGAGTCAACGAGTTCTATTTTATATCATTAGTTATAAGTATTGTGTGTAAAACTTATTTGTAATGATGGGAGAAGCGGCAGCCACAGTTGGGGGTCAGTGGGTGCGCCATGCGGGAGGTGGGCCTAACTCACTAGCACTCCCCCCCCTCCCCCCTCCCCTCAGTGCTAGGAAAGCCTTTGTCTATCCCAGAGGAGAGAGAGAAATTACGTAATGATTGTCAGTGGGCGGTCCTTAGTAGTTCACGTTGGGCTCACTAGAGGGCCGAGTATAAAAAGGGAAGTCTAGCCATTTTTTGATCAGAACTCATTAGGCAGAGCGACTTCTCATTTCCCTTGCTAACTATATATATTCTTCTGACTGATGTGAACTTTCTCTACTACCTTACATTCTTATCTCCTCTTTTCCCTACCCTTTTTAACTTCCATGGTCCCGTTGGTGCAGAGCTAGTCAGCCAACGTATTATCGCTTGAGTTCTCATGAGATACATGCCTATTAGATAGCCTATTTTGGAAGGGTTAACTTAGAATAGGATTGATTTATGTTTGTTGCACTTGTCTATGCATTTCCCTGTGTGTTATTATTATTATTCCTGTTTTCTGCTAGTCTAGGTAATGCTAGACTGGGGTAAGGCTTTTCTGTGTTACGAGTTGTTGTTTGATGCAGTGGTTAAGCGATAAACCTGCATACTCGTTTCGGTTCAGTGAAGCCTAGGTTGTCTTCGCGGCTGACTGTGTTGAGTTAATAATTTACAGTGCGTGAGGGCAAGAGCCTAACCACCCTGTATTTTATTAACAGCTTGTTTTTACTTTGTCAAGGAGCCGGGAGAAAACCAGATACAAGGGATCTGGATTTCTCAAAGTGCACTTGTTAGTGTTAACGTAATACTTTAAACAGTTGTGAGGACTTCGCTAGGCTACGAGCCGTTTTTGCTCAGTCACTGCTACCTTTTGCCCACAGTACCCCAGCTAGACTTTACTCGATTAGTAGATACAGAATAGTATTGAAGCTTTCCTTATGTATGATATTGTTTATGCACTATTGATTTCATGTGTTGCAAGCTTGGCTACTTTAGTGATTAGTGGCCCACGAGCACAATCCGAGTAGGCTATTGCCGTTGCATTTGCGGAGTACTTCTTTTTAATGTTTGCCATTTACTATTGCATATTCTTTTAATTATTCTTATGCCAATTTAAACCTTTAATAGTATTTAATTGCCAGTGTTTTTCTTATTGAATTACTGTTCAAAATCCGATACGTACTTCTTACGAGCATCCGAGAAGCATCTAACTTTTTTCAGAAGATTCCTTGCTCGATGCTTAAGGACTATTAATTAACGTAACGTAATAGTGCCGATCCGAAGTAGAGGGTGGAGGACTTCTTAAGTTCTTAGTCAAGGGTGGATTACTTCGGCTTCGGCCAACACTATTCTTTGGTGTTGTTGTTTCTTACTTCTTTGTTTGATTGTTGACCAGACTAGAGAATTCCTGTCTCTTTATTAGTCTGTTGTTGAACACTAGTACCGAGTTCTTGTATACCCCGTTATAGCAGATTGAACTCTGGAGGGTATTGGTGTTTTTTGTTCGGCTGGCAGTACTCAGGGGTTGGGATCGTGTGTTTCCGTTGTGGCAGCGAGCCGTATTCGAGTCCTGATTGAGAGCCCTTGTGTACCCGAGTGCCAGGTCGTAACACCAGCTTGTGAGGAGGGTTGCAGTGGATTTAGCTGGGGCTAAATTGAGTCTGTTTGTTGGTTTTCTCCATTAGTAATGTGAGAGCCTATATGTAATACAGTATATGGCCTCTGCCAGGTCCTATATGTCCAATTTTACCTTATAGCTGTCGGTCGAGAGCCGTAAATCTCCTAGGGGGTTCCCTTAAATATGTAGCGGGCTTTAATTAGTAGGGCTAATTTTACTTTCTCTTACCTCAATATTTCCTGTAGAAATGTTGTAGATGTCTGGAACATTTTATGTTAAGGGAAATAGTTGTTGAGGTATTAAATAAACACTTGCAAGGGTTTTATGTTTATTTATTACTTTGAAAATAGAAATCTGTTAGCCCTTATAATTAACTGTAGAATCACTGTGGATCGAGTCTAGATTCTTATAACTATGTACAGTACAGTACTTTGCACTTTACGTCACCTGCGTTGGGAAGTGCAGTCTAGATGAGTAAACGGATTACTTAAATGGTTAATACTGGAAGTGACTGACTGTAAGTGATTATGGAAGTCACTGTAAGTTTAAGCATAGTACTTATTGATAGTACTTCTCATTAGGAACTTTGGACTGAGCTGTATTTCCTGTATCAGTTTTGGTTCTCTGTAAGGAAGAAAATAACTATTAGGAAATGTTACTAGAACGTAATGTATATCACTTGTATGATACTTTAATGAGAATATCGTCACTGTACGTGGTCACGATTCTTACCCTCTGGTCTAAAGTTTATGACCGTCCTGTGAGGTTGTCTGAGGCTGACTGATCAGTGCGGCTCTCTGTGGCAGAGAGGCGCGGCCTGGCAACGTCATGTGAATACAATGCGTGACAAAGTTGCTAGCAATTTCTTCTGGATAATCAGCAATGGCTGTGTGGATACGATATTGTGATCGTGAGAGCCATGCTTGCCTAAGTTTATAGGAAAGTTACCAGAGGCTATGGGTGATGGTGTGAACTTTTATAGGGAAGATCACACCAACACTTTACAGTCCTGTTGTAGATTAGTGCTCTGATTATAGTAATATATATGTGATTATAGATACGTGTACAGCCACCTACCGTTGCGTTGTTACACAGCTCGGCCACGTCGGCTGAAGCTAAAAAGCAAACTAAGGAACATACAGTATATACACTAACTTTATCCATCCCCAGAACCTTAATAACCCTGTACCCAGTGTATAGCAATGCCAAATAAAGTGTGATTTAGGTGAGGATCAACTTACACGTTTGCGTCAGCAGTTGCCAGCTTTGCCTTACGCCTAAGAGTCAGGCGATCAATCCTGAACGAAAGACGATGGAAACGGCCTACTAGGATAAGGATGATGACGAGGAGAGTCAAGGTAGGGGTTAGTACAGTAGGATAAATGACTTATGGGTTAACGAACGAAACTAACTAGGTTAGTGAAGAATTTATGGCTTTCATGAGGCTTAGTGTGCTCGATTTGATAATGAGGTCCGAAATATGATTAATGGCACTAAGTCATTTGACGTAGGAGCCACCAATAAATATCTACTGTAATGATGATATGCATAATTTTATCATACATGCATTGTTGTTGTTCCCTAAGCTGCCTGGCCGAACAGCCCCGAGTCCCTGAGGAAGGCCATGGCCACGATCGGGCTTTCCCACAGAGCTCTCATTGAGTGTAGATTGTGTTGTTTGCATATGTGGTTGTGTGAAATGCAGTCTTCTATGATGTGTTTAATGGTATGGGGTGCTGTGTTACATCCCGGGCAGGTGTCGACGACGGAGTCATCCAGTCTCTTCTGATAGCTCAGGAGAGCTGGATGGTGTCCGCATCTCAGCCTGGCCAGGTGGACTCTGTCCTCGCGAGGAAGGGAGGATTCGGAAGGATGGATTTCGAGAGGTCGTGCTTGCAGCTGCGTGTTGTCTGTGAGTGAGTGGATGGATCGGCAAGAGATATAAGTTTGGATGTGCTTCTGGAAGTTGGTTTGGGGTGGGCAGGGAGGGAGAGAGGGCAGTATTTGTGTGTGATACTGTGTGCTGGGTGTTGTTTTGATATTTCTTGGTGTCTGTGGGTGTATTGCCATGTAGTTTAGTAGGTGGTCCTGGTTCATGGAGACTGCTGCCAGGAATTGAGTGCCTCTCATGTCCAGATGGTCTTTGACTTTGAGGATTTTGGTTTCTTGATGTAGGTGATCTGTGGGTGCAGTAGCTGTGCAGCCTGTAATGATCTTTAGGGCTTTGTTTTGAATAGTCTGTAAGGTCTTATGATGTGTTTCAGCTATGTAAAGTCAGTGAAAATAGGCTAGCCTAAACAGACCTCGGATGCGGAAATACCCTGAGCCGAACAGGCCAAGTGGGATATCTCTATTGGTCTAACTGGTAAGGTGTCTGCCTCAAACCCAAGGGTCGAGAGTCCTGTAGGAATAGGATTATTAAAAAAAGAACCTGTGGGGATCGGTTTTTACACCATACCCGAAAGAGGATTAATGGAGCTCCGATCTTACTCTCAACCATCTGAACAATTTTACCAACACACCTAAACTTCGTTAAATGCGGAAATAGCCTCACGAAAATATCATGCCCTGGTGAGGGCACGAACTCTCGACCCTTGGGTGTGAGGCAGACGCCTTATCAGTTAGACCAATAGAGATATCCCACTTGGCCTGTTCGGCTCAGGGTATTTCCGCATCCGAGGTCTGATTAGGCTAGCCTATTTTCACTGACTTTACAGCTAGGTTAGAAGCCCAGGCTGGGCTTGCATATTCCATCACTGATCTTATGTATTGTTTATATACTGTGGTGGTGGTTTCTTTGTTGTGTCCAAGTTGTGTGTGAGCAAGTGACCAGAGGGCGTTAAGTCTGGGTGTCAGTTTCTTTTTAATGTTTGTGGTGTGCTGTTTGAATGTCATATGAGTATCATATGTTTGGGTGTGTGTGTGTGTGTGTTAGGGGTGTGTTGTTTATGGTGAGTTGAGGGATGTATTAGTGTTCTCCTAAGGTCCAGCTTGTGAGCAGGGTTGCGGTGGATTTGGCTGGGGCTAGATTAAGTCTGTTTGTAGTGCACCAGCCATGTAGTGTGTTGAGAATAGAGTTGAAGGAGATCTGTTGCTCTTTTTGGGTCATGGTGTGTGCATGTGAGTGTTATGTCATCTGAATAGGAGGCTAAGTTTATTTGGGGCGTATTGGGTGTAGTTATATCGTGCATGTACAGATTAAAGAGTGCGGGCGATAGGATGGATCCTTGTGGGACTCCGTTTGGAAAGTTTCTGATTCTAGATGACTGACCGGCAAAAGATACGTGTGCACATCTGCCTGCTAGGAAGTTGGCCAACCACCTTTTTGTGTTGTGCATGTTTGTATTGTAGATTTTGTTTGTTAGGTTGTGGCGGGGGATGGCATCGAAGGCTTTACTAATGTCGAGTGTGGCTAATAGTGATCTGTGTGGTGGTCTAGCTGATTTGATGCCGTCAAAAGCTCTTTGTGTAAGGTCTGTGAGAAGAGTGTTTGTGGAGTGCAGTGGCCTAAAGCCATGTTGTGTTGGAGCTAGGGGTAGGTCGGGTGTAATTAGTTGTAGTACTAGGCGTTCCATGACTTTGGAGGGGGTGCAAAGGAGTGTGATGGGGCGGTGCGAGGAGGGTAGCGTGGGGTCTTTGTTGGGTTTGGGGAATGTGATGATGATACCATGCTTCCAAATGTCTGGTATTGTGTTGTGTGAATAGACTGTAGTTTGATATGTTAGTGAGTGCTTGTATGCCTTGTGGTCCCAGGTGTCTGAGGTGTATGTTGCTTATGTTGTCTAGTCCACAGGCAGGTGAGTGCTTGAGATTGTTGATGATATGCTTTGTCTGGTGAAGGGTGTATAGGCAGGGTCTGTGGGGAATTGTCTCTTACGTCGGATGACACGTCGGTCGTCTTTGTGAGGTTTTAGGTGGCTGACATGTGACATATTGTTGTTATTGATATTTCAGAAACCGAGAAAAGAACAAGAAGAAGGCGAAGGAACTGTTGCGAGAAGGAAAGGTTCGTGAGGCCCGGGAGTGTTTCCAGCGCTGTGTGGACGTCACTTCAGAGATGGCATTTGAGGTCATCAGTGCATGTCGGGCTAGGAATGTCGACATAATAGGTGATATAATAATACTGATACTGTAACTGTTCCTAATTTTTAGGCTGAACCAGTTGACTTAGAGAGCTCTACTTAATGCCAGCCTACAGATTGGAAACCGCACTACGTTTAGGGATGCGTGGGAAATTTTTAGCAGTTAAAATAACAAAGATACAGTAGCCTAGGCCTAGACGTTTTTCGGCCAGATCGCCCGGGTACCCCACACTGTCCTTTTGTAAGGCAGCCCGGGTAGGAAGGGTTAAACCCTTGCTCACCATGCCCTCTCTCCATCTTCTGAATTTAGCCTCAGCATCTTGCACATTGTCAGCTATTAGGACTAAATCGTCTGCATAAAACAGTTCCCATGGGAGTCCGGATCTAAAATCTATTAACACTGAACCTTGATGAACTCCAACACGAACTGTGAACTCCTCACTCAGTATACCTTTCACCCTCACCGCAGTTCGCGAATCCTCCTACATCTTCATTATCACACGCACCAGCCACTCTTCCACACCAAGTTTCCTCATAGCCCACTGCACAACATCTCTAGGCACCCTCCAGGTCTAGAAACACAAAGTAGAGATCCCTGCCTTTTAGTAAGTATCTCTCCTGTAACTGCCTGAATATGAAGATAGCATCGGTTGTACCACATCCTGGTATAAAACCAAACTGCATATCATCAATGGAGATGCTTTGCCTGATCAAACCTTCAAAGACTCTCTCACACACCTTCATGATTTGGTCAAGCCTTTTAAGGCCCCTATAATTACCTCTATCTAGCGCATTCCCTTTTCCTTTGTATATATTTACTATTACACTTTTGTGCCAATCCTCGGGGATTTTCTCCTCTTTACTAATGGTGTTTATCATCTCAGTGACTAAGCTGACACCAATCTCCCCTGAGGCTTTTATCATCTCAGCGACAATGTCAGAGCACCCTGGAGCCTTACCGTCCTTCATTTTATTGATTGCGTCGCTCACTACAGCTTGTGCTATCAAAGGAGGGGATCCAGATATTGGTTTTTCGATACTAAGCTGTTCCTTATCCCATTCAAACTCTACATTTAGCAATCGTTCATAGTGTGCCTTCCATGCTTCTCTGATTTCATCTTCTGCATACACAATCTTCCCATTATCGTTTCTAACACACTGTTCACCTATAATATCCGTACTGTCATTTTTAACTCGCCTAGCTAGGTTGAAGATCCCATTGGGATTGTCCATGTTACACACTTGTTCGAGGACCAGGTCCTTAATGCCTTTTTTAGCATTGTAAATAACTCTTGTCAAGACAGTTAATGGTTTATGCACAAGCCTACAATATATTATCCATTCTCGAATACTGGATATTAATCTAAGCAAAATAATAAAAGTAATATTGTATCTTAGTTGCACTGCTGTATATGGTACTGTACTTTGTTACCACCTGATAAACATTTGATAAAGCTTTGTTTTTTGTTTTGTTTTTTACATTAGAGTAGTAATACAGTCCATATATTGTAGTACCACATTTGTTAATTGCAGCACTATACTGTATACAGTGATAGCGTAATGCATAAGTGCGCAGAATTTCGGTGTGAGTGTCCTGGGTTCGAGTCCTTGGAGTGCCACATAAATTTGTTGATTTCATTATTTGAGTTTAGAAGTGAAGTTGGTTGGTGAAAAAATATTAATCATAGATAGACCGACTAATGAGGAAGTAAGAAGGAGGTGTGGTGTATTTACCTAATTGCCTAATTGTAGTTTACAGAAGTTGAGCTAAGCTCGTGTTGTCCCGTCTCTGTCTACTTTTTATCCAATTTTTTCTTGAAAATATGGATGTTCCTTGCCCCTACCACCTCCTCCTCCAGCCCATTCCATTTGTCAATACATCTATAGGGGAAGCTAAACTTCCTGATATCGTTCTTGCAGGTACTGTAGGTCTTTTTACTTTGTAGCTGTGGCCTCTAGTTATTCCTGTATCCATAATTAATATATCCTCCCTATCCAGCCTCTCCAGCCCCCGGGTACATTTGTACATCATTATCATGTCTCCCCTCTCTCTCCTCTCTTTTAGACTCGGTAGATTTAATTTGTCTAGCCTCCCTTCATATGGCAGTTCTCTGAGACTTGGAACCAATCTAGTGACTGCTCTCTGGATTCTTTCTAACTTGTGAATATGCTTCTTTAGATGCGGGGACCACACCACTGCTGCATACTCCAATCTTGGTCTAATCATACTCTTCATAATTTTCGCTACCATGGTCTCATCCAAATAGTTCAGAGCAACTTTCATATTCCCGGCCATTGCATACATTCCGCTAAAGAGCTTGTTAATATGTTTCTCTGGCGACAAATTATCTTGTATAATCAACCCTAAATCTTTTCTCCTTTTTCGGCCTTGCTAATTTTATTATCTCCCATCCTGTACTCCCAATTTGGTCTATTCACACTTCTTCCCATATTTAACACATGACATTTACTTATATTAAATTTCATTTTCCACTTGGTGCTCCATTCGTATATTTTATCTAAATCCCCTTGCAGCTCCTCACAACTACTTTTATTTGTTATTTGTCTCATAATTTTGACGTCATCTGCAAACATTGACATGTAAGAGTTTATGCCTATCGGCAGGTCATTCACGTACATAAGGAACATGAGAGGTGCCAACACAGATCCCTGCGGCACACCACTCTCAACTTTCCGCCACGATGAGTAAGTTCCTCTAATGTTGGTCCTCATTTCCCTATCTGTTAAATAGCTCTCCATCCATTTCAGCAAACTCCCCCTGACACATCCTAGCGTCTCAAGCTTAGATAACAATCTCTTATGTGGTACCTTATCGAATGCTTTGGAAAGGTCTAAGTAGACGCAGTCCACCCATCCGCCTCTTTCTTGGAGTACATCTATCACCCTACTGTAATAACATAGCAAACTGGTAACACAAGATGTCCCTTCTCTGAATCCAAATTGCTTTGGGGTTATTATTTTCTTTCTCTCCAACATTTTCATCCATCTCTTCCTAATTAGCTTTTCACAAATCTTGCATACAATACTAGTAAGTGAAACTGGTCTATAGTTTAGAGGGTCCTCAGGGTTTCCATTCTTGTATATCGGAATGATATTAGCTCTTTTCCATTCAACAGGAACCTGTCCTTTATCTAAGGAAGCTTGAATTATGTCCCTCACTGGCTCCACTAATTGCTCTGCACACTCCTTTAAAACCCAGGCAGACACTTCATCCGGTCCCATAGCTTTCCTTACTTCAAGTCCTCTCATCGCAGATAACAGCTCATCTCTAGTTATTTCAATCTTACTAAGACCACTCTCCAGTACTCCCGCCTGTGGTTCGTCAAACCTTCCTCTCTAGTAAAAACTGACCCCAATTTGTTATTCATTACCTCACACATGTCCGATACATTTTCATACGTCCTAGCATCAACTCTTAATTTAGTAATTTGTTTCTTTACCTTCAACTTACTGTTTATATATTTATAAAATAATCTAGGGTCACTTTCACATTTATTTACTATGTTCTTCTCATAGTTCATTTTAACTTGCCTAATTATGTTAACATATCTATTCCTCTCCTGTGGAGGTAGATGTGCTGGAAAGTGTGAAAAGGAATAACTTGAGATGGTTTGGCCATATGGAACGTATGGAAAGCGAGAGAATGACTAAGAGGGTGTACGAGAGCGAGGTGGAGGGACAGAGAGGGAGAGGTAGACCGAAAGAGAGGTGGAAGGATGGAGTGAGGAAGTATATGAACGAGGGGAGGGGCGTCGACTGACTGGGGACAGAGGTGCATGGGGGCGGTTTGTTCGTGGCCACCCCTTCGGGGATCACGGCGTCAGGCAATAGATAGATAGATAGATAGATTTTACAAAATATCAGTACTGTATCCTATTTGTCAAATTTTTGTAGTGCATAAAATTAACAGTATCAACATGTTTTTCAGTTGCCCCGTACGAAGCTGATGCTCAGCTGGCATATCTGAACCAGTGTGGCATCGCCCAGCTGGTCATCACTGAGGACTCCGATCTTGTGCTCTTTGGCTGTAATGCTGTATGTACATATTTCCAGTTTTGTTCAGTCATACTCTAAAATCCTGTTTCACCTTCATCATTTCAGTTATAGCTATACTACCAATACCTATAGAACCTGTAGATGGGTTCGCCACTCTTCTAGTGGCACCGAGGAGCACGCCGCCCCTCGTTCTGGGTGGTGATTTGGTGCAGCAGACTGTTCGAAGGGGAAGCACACACCCCTGCGAAGATGGGTTCATCTGGCACCTTTCAAAGTTCAGGATCAAGGGCCCTCTTGAAGCTGTCTAACGAGATTCCCCTCATATCTCTTATTCGCTGTGTGAGTTTGTGTAAGAAACGTGGTCCTCTATGTGACAAACAAGAATCTCTCGATGATCCCATAGCATCCTGAGTTTTCATCCTGAGGATATCACATTCCTAACCTCTTCTATCACTGAACTTCATGACTATCGGCCCTTTATCGGGGTGTATGGATTCGGTACTATACCGTCAGTAATTTTCCTAGTGTATATTTATAAGTATCGCTCTCTTCTAAGTTCCAACGAGTACAGTTTCAGTGTTCTTAAATGCTCCCAATAGTGTAGATGTTTTACTTAATTTATGTATGTATATACTCTGGTCCAATCCCCACTTTTCCTTTTTTTTTTGGGGGGGGGGGGGGGCCTCAAGACAGGGCCCAAATAGGGACAACATAACAGAAAACAATGAACACACAAAAACAAAGTACAAATTAACCCCTCAGACCCGGTTGGGCTCTGAGAAACCCATAAAAAACACACTCCACGCTACCCGGTAGGGCTCTGAGGCTCCGGCAGCTTGAAAGCCTGTAAGCTTGGTGTGCGAGGCGTCCGTCCGACGCATGTAAACAACAGCCGGCTGGACCGACGCCGCGCATCTCCGACCACAAGAATGAGTGCGTCGCTTGTTCGTGTGTGCCTGTATGTTATAAGGACCCCAATGGAAATACGCCTAACGGCCTTATTGGGCTATCCTTAGTTGGAATTATGCAAGGCTGGTACAGTTCATATTTGTAACATAGTATGTGGTACCAACTCTGTAAATTGCTAACTGAATAAATATTATTATTATTATTATTATTATGATTATTATGTTAAGTAGCGAAAAGTAGTGTAAAGTGACTGATATTGCCACAAAGTTCTCTCCACGGAAATCGTCATCACAACTGAACCAGTTGATTTAGAGAGCTCTACTCAACACCATTCTACAGGTACGAAACACATCTACGCTTGGGGATGTGCAGGAATGCGGAAGCAGTCAAAATAACAAAGATACGGTAGCCTAGGCGTAGACGTTTTTCGGCCAAAACCACCGGGTTTCGGGGAAATTATATAATACAATAGCCGGGGCTGGAGGGTTAACACACATCTAGGTCATCCAGGCAAAGACCCAGAGACCAGGGTCACCAAGGTCCCTCCAGCACTCCCCCGACCACCCGGTGAGGTTCCGATCTCAGCAGGCAGACATGCCGCGAAGCCGAAAACAAGCCCGCCCACCACACTTCCAGGCGCACCCTTCATCCAACTCTCTAAGCAATTTTGTTCACCTACTTTGTGTGGGGATGTTAATATGTTACAGTACTCTAGCTGCGGTAAAACCACGGATTTGAAGAGCGTTATCATTGGCAACTCACCGTGCGTTCTAAATGTACGGTAACGTAGAATCCAA
Source organism: Paralithodes platypus (assembly GCA_032716605.1). NCBI lineage: Eukaryota > Metazoa > Arthropoda > Malacostraca > Decapoda > Lithodidae > Paralithodes > Paralithodes platypus. The sequence continues at coordinate 26,288,615 of CM064544.1, read as the reverse complement.
CCAGTTAGCCGTTTCGCAGCTGCAACTTTAACCTGGTTAATGGGTATGTTCTTTGAAACTCATATTTTCATACATTATTACCCCAAGGTCTTTCACACTGTCTTTACTTTCTATCATGTGGTTAGCTTCTGTTTTGTAATTTGTGTCCCCTTTAACATTATCCTCTCCATAACGTATTAGTTGGAATTTGTCTTCGTTAAACTGCATGTTGTTTTCTCTAGTCCATTGGAACATCCCATTACTGTCTGTCTACAGCCTGTCCGTGTCTTCCTGTGTGTTTACTATTATTTTTTTTCTATGTGGATGAGGGAGACAAAAGTCAGAACTGCCTATGACGAGTGCCTCCCCCAGTTTTTATTATATATTATATATATTTTTTTTTTGGTACCATGAATCGATGGTACATCATATTCTTAATTATATTTATTTTTGAAAAGGTAGTGTAGTGTGTACAGTAATGTGTTTGTGGTATACAGTAATGTATTGATAGAAAGAAAAGGTGTTTTGGAGAGCAGGCTGGGGTTTTCCTCAACATTGGTGAGGCACAGAAAGGATCAGCAAGGGAGGCCAGGTGGTGAAACGAAAGTTCCAGCTGTCCTTATCAGCCACCAGCACTCCCCGAGAGTATCGCCCTGTTCGGCTTAGTTTTGTGTCATTGCAAAGGAAGGCACTGTACTGTGTCTTGTGTTTGCATCTACAGTATATTATTATTCAGAATGAGAAAGAGAAAGGGTGCTAGCGCTGTTCCTTGGGGAACTGAACTTTTGATATCTGAATGCTCAGATATGGCTTGTTGACTGCTACTGATTGCAGTCAACGAGGAAGTTGTGTATCCACCTTTCAATTTTTCTTGTAATCCCTTTTGCTTTAAGTTTGTGGGTGATTATACCATGGTCACATTTATCAAAGGCCTTCGCAAAATCGGTGTAAATTACATCTAAACTGTTCCTCTTTTCTAAGGAATCAAGAATTCTGACATAGTGTTCTAATAGCTGTGAGAGACATGATCTACGTGCTCTGAAACCATGTTGCCCCGTGTTGTGCAGATCGTTTGTCTGCATTAACTCTTGCCGATCGGCAATGTAAACCTTCCCGCTCATATCTCTCGCCGTTCCATCCAATCACTCATAGACAACACGCAGCTGCAGGCATGACCTCCCGAAATCCATCCTTCCGAGTCCTCCCTTCCTCGCGAGGACAGGGTCCACCTGGCCAGGATGAGATGTGGGCACCATCCAGCTCTTCTGAGCTATCAGAAGAAACTGGATGACTCCGTCGTCAACGCCTGCCCAGGATGCAACACAGCACTCTATACTATTAAACACATCATACAAGACTGCATTCTACACAATCCCTTATGCCAACAACATAATCTACACTCCTTGAGAGCCCTGTGGGAAAGCCCGATCGTGGCCATGGCCTTCCTTAGGGAATCGGGGCCGTTTGGCTAGGCTGCCTAGGGAACGACAACAACAACAACCTACCAACGAATGCTGGAACCGGATGTTTCATTGAATGCTCTGGATTTTGGCGCGCTTATGAATATGCAAAAAAAAAAAAATTGTCTAACCTAGTCTATATATACCGGTATATATCCAGCGGAAGTATTCGTTGTTATCTTGCGATGGGTGAAGACTAGAAGTCTAGACCAAGTGGTTCAGTTTTTATATTGAAAATAAGTAGGGCAGGTATGGCCACCGGGAGCCTAGAACCGTGTAAACTCCTGAATTTCGTCATTTACAGATACTCATATCTCTGCAAATGAATGGCCTAACCTACAGTAGTTGTTGTTGTTGTTGTTGTTGTTCCCTAAGCTGCCTGGCCGAACAGCCCCGAGTCCCTGAGAAAGGCCATGGCCACGATCGGGCTTTCCCACAGAGCTCTCATTGAGTGTAGATTGTGTTGTTGGCGTAAGTGGTTGTGTGAAATGCAGTCTTCTATGATGTGTTTAATGGTATGGGGTGCTGTGTTACATCCCGGGCAGGCGTCGACAACGGAGTCATCCAGTCTCTTCTGATAGCTCAGGAGAGCTGGATGGTGTCCGCATCTCAGCCTGGCCAGGTGGACTCTGTCCTCGCGAGGAAGGGAGGATTCGGAAGGATGGATTTCGGGAGGTCGTGCATGCAGCTGCGTGTTGTCTGTGAGTGAGTGGATGGATCGGTGAGAGATATGAGTATGGATGTGCTTCTGGAAGTTGGTTCGGGGTGGGCAGGGAGGGAGAGAGGACAATAATTGTGTGTGATACCGTGTGCTGGGTGTTGTTTTGATATTTCTTGGTGTCTGTGGGTGTGTTGCCATGTAGTTTAGTGGGTGGTCTTGGTTCGTGGAGGCTGCTGCCAGAAATTGAGTGCCTCTCATGTCCAGATGGTCTTTGACTTTGAGGATTTTGGTTTCTTGATGTAGGTGATCTGTGGGTGAAGTAGCTGTGCAGCCTGTAATGATCTTCAGGGCTTTGTTTTGAATAGTCTGTAAGGTCTTATGATGTGTTTCAGCTAGGTTAGAAGCCCAGGCTGGGCTTGCGTATTCCATCACTGATCTTATGTATTGTTTATATACTGTGGTGGTAGTTTCTTTGTTGTGTCCAAATTTTGTGTGAGCAAGTGACCTGAGGGTGTTAAGTCTGGGTGTCAGTTTCTTTTTAATGTTTGTGGTGTGCTGTTTGAATGTCATATGAGTATCATATGTTACTCCTAGGATTTTGGGTGTGTGTGTATGTGTTAGGGGTGTGTTGTTTATGGTGAGTTGAGGGATGTATTCGTGTTCTCCTGCCCAACTTGTGAGCAGGGTTGCGGTGGATTTGGCTGGGGCTAGATTAAGTCTGTTTGTAGTGCACCAACCATGTAGTGTGTTGAGATAGGGTTGAAGGAGATCTGTTGCTCTTTTTGGGTCATGGTGTGTGCATGTGAGTGTTATGTCATCTGCATAGGAGGCTAAGTTTATTTGGGGCGTATTGGGTGTAGTTATATCGTGCATGTACAGATTGAAGAGTGCGGGCGATAGGACGGATAGATAGATACTGTAGATAGAATAGCCTTATTACATTTTATATTATTCTCTTTTTGAATGTTTGCGTCTGCTTAATTTTTATTGGGGTTCTTGTCCTTGACGGTGAGCATATGATGTCCCAGCCACCGGTTGTGGTATTCTAGGCTCTCACGTCATTGACGGAGAAAACCACTACTAAATTGTGGGTTTGACAACCCGAAGGAGGGAAGGAAGGAAGGAAAACCATATATTTAGTAGTGGTTCCATAGTCAATGACGGTTACTGCCCTCCCACCTTCCCCTTCCCATGCACATGCACAACTTAATATTTCATTAGAGAAAGAGATGGATGTGTGGGGTTAATCTTAGGGACAGGGTATCGTGCGAGAATTTGAGAAGGCGTCTGGGCATTAGGAGTGTCAGTGAAGTGATGCGCACGAGCCGACTTGGTTGGTTTGGACATGTGGAGAGAATGGATGATCAGAACTGGGTGAAGAAATGCCGGACTGTGAATGTGGGGGGAGCTGTGCGTAGGGGTGGACCTAGAATGACGTGGGCTCGGGTACTCCGGTCCGATCTCAAAATAAAGAACTTGACAAAAGAGGCAGCCCTTGACAGGGCCGCCTGGAAAGGTGCCATTTAGGACGTGAGACTAGCCACATTCTCTGTGGACAAAACGGTCTTTTAACTTGTATATATGTATGTATAACGCGTCTGGTGACGCTTGACGACAGTGTATGGGAAGCCATCTTGTTAGCAGTGCGAGATTCCAATAACATTATCTATCCATTTATTTATATTTTTCATGTGGTATCCGATTCAATGACGTTCCTTAGGAACTAATTGAGGGGTATCTCCTAGGATGATTTTATCTATACTGTAATCGGATTGCGATATAAGCAATCTCCGGGGTCCCATTGGACCCAGAAAAGCTCTAATGATAGATTAGGCTCTCACATCACTGACTATGGAACCACTACTAATTACAGTAACACCCCGATTTTCCGGCATTCAAGCATCCGGTAGCTTCAAACAACCGGAGGTTTTATGAAATTATTAATATTAAAAAAAAAAAAAAAAAAAAAAATCGTCTTACTAGAATAATTTCATCATAACAAATAATAAATACATATAATATTAGGAAAAAACTATTTAAAAAGCACCAATAAGAAATATATATATACACTATATACCGGTATACTGTATACATAAAGTAGTCCGTGGTTCTATGCGGGTAACGGCGACGTCAGTAGAACGAGCAACAACAACAAAAGTGCGGGAATAGGCCTACTCAGTTTCGTCCGATCGATCCGTATATACAAACCTTCTCATATCTTACTTAGTTTCTTACAGTAGATCCTCTGGAAAAAGGCAAACTTAGGCCTGTGTATCCAGCTCAATGCCAGTATTTGCACTGCTTTGGTTGTTCACGGTGTTGGCGGCGGCGGTAGCAGACGCAAAATTTTTACTATTCTGTATTTTTGCTTTATAATCAAACTTCAAATCTTGTCTTCCCCATGCTTTATCAAGATTACTTTCAAACTTCCTTATTGATTCGGAATCGACTACATACTGGGGCAGTGCGTTCCACTCATTTACCACTCTATCACAAAATGAGTTCTTTGCCTTTTCAAGCCTATTTCTTTCTTTGTAAATTTTCTTAGAGTGTCCTCTCGTTCTTGTTCCCTCCCACATCAAGAAGATACCTTCACACACATCCTCATCATACATTCCTGACACTATCTTAAAAGTCTCTATCACAGTAGTATTCACTAATTTTGTCAAGAGAGCCAAAAGTTCAGGACATATTCAGAGTGAGAGCCGCATAAGGCAAATAAGCCACAAGGATAAGCAGAATCAAATATATATACAGTACATAGGAACTATATTACATATTTGTGTGGGTTTCCATAGCCACAGATTTATAGAACAAGGCTAGTAATAATTACAGTATTATATTGAAATTCTTTATTAAAAATAAAATATATTGACATTCTTTAGTAAAAATAAATTATATTGAAATTCTTGGCTTTACTAATATAAACTTAAAACATAAATATTTTCATTTAATGGTGTGATGACCGGAAATGAGCCAGCTGTTCTTTTACTTTCTCCATGCTATAGCCTACTTGTAATTTGTCACTGCTATTCTTGTTAGGATTCACACATGATTCACTTGTAGAAGGTTGTATTTCTGGTGTTTCATCTTCTTTTGTGTGCTTGCGTTTCATAATACATTTGTCCATTTTGATTATAGCCTGGTTAATTCACTGCTTGGAATAGGCCTACGACAAATTGGTGAACAAATAACCAAATGTGGAAAATACAGCGTTTGAATTTGTAAGAATACGAGTTTAGGTCCATACATGTCGTGCATACACCGAAACAGTATTTTTTTCATAAAATAACACTAATTTACGAGGCACCATAACCCACTGTTCTGATGTGGTGTTAATAAAACGACAAGACTGGCTGAGTATGGGCCGCCGAGCGCTGGACTTACGTAACCCACACGAACAGTTCCTGTACAGAAGGCTCGTTCCTCTCTCTCTCTCTCATCATTCCTGTATAATGGGTGCTCTCTATTTTCTCCTTTTCTCTTTGTGTTGAATAATTATGAAAAGTAAAGAATTGCCAGAGCTACTAGGCCTATTCCCATTAGCAATTTTATTAAGTGATACGTCTGATACGGCATAGTGATGCAATTTATGTCTAATACTTTGGACTTTTCTCTTGATTACTGATGAATTTTCTCTTTCTCTCCTCACTTGTGAGCCGCCACTGGCTTGCGAGCCGCACAATGAAGACCACTGCGAGTCTATCATATCCCCTCTCTTTCTCCTATATGCAAGTGTCGGAAGCCCTAGTGTCCTCAACCTCTGCTCATAGCCCGCGTTCTTCAACGTTGGTACTAGCTTGCTAGCTCTCCTCTGCACTTTCTCCACTGCTTCTATATCCTTTACCATATATGGAGCCCACACCTGGTTCGCATATTCCAGGTGCGGCCTAACCAGCGCTGTATAGAGATTCCTGAATATTTCTTCGTCAAGTGACACAAATGTCCTCCTTATCAGCCCTACAATTCTATTGGCTTTGTTTATGTTTTCCGCTAAATGTTCTGAGAAATTAACTTATTGTCTATCACTACTCCTATATCCTTTTCTGCATTCACTTCCTCCATCGCTTCATACATACTGTATCCTACCTTGTCTATCTTGCTTGTCCCAATCCGTATGTACAGTACTGTACTTGCATTTTTTTGGATGAAAAGGCATTAACCAATGCTCAGACCATCCCTGCATGCCCTCCACATCTCCTTGAAGCAAACTCACATCTTCCTTACTCCTCACTCTTCTATACAGCTTAGTGTCATCCGCATACAGGTATATCTCACTTCCATTAGTTATAACTTCAGGTAAGTCGTTGATAAATATAACGAACAGTAGTGGTCCCAACACAGATCCCTGAGGTACCCCACTTGTAATTTCCCTCCACCCCGAGCCTATTCCATTCACCAGTACCCTCTGTCTCCGATCTTTCAGGAAGGCTTCTATCCATTTCACACATTTCTCCCCTATATTATAGCTTCTAACTTTCTCTATTAACCTTTTATGTGGGACCTTATCGAAGGCCTTCATAAAATCGCAATATACCACGTCTATAACATCACCATCCTCCAGAATTTGCATCCAATCATCTACCACCTTAATTAGCTGTAGTACTGTCGACCTCCCCGGCAAGAATCCGAACTGTCTCCCACTGAAAAGCTGGTTCGACTTCATATGCTCCATTATTCCTTCTCTAATTACCTTTTCCATTAGTTTACACACAACACTTGTCAAACTGACTGGTCTATAATTTCCTGGGTCATTTCTCTTTCCCTTCTTAAAAATAGCTGTTATGTTCGCCTCTCTCCAGTCCATTGGGATTTGTCCTGTATTAAAAGATACTTCAAATAATATTTTTAATGGCACTACTAACATCTCACCTCCTTCCTTTATGATATCGGACATATTATACTCGATTCATCGCTATCATGCCGAAGATTAAAGCAAAGTCGGACAAAGTGAAAGCCAATAGTGACAAGAAGAAATGCAAAAGAGTGGTTCTGAGTGGGAACAAAAAACACAAATATCCAAACGAATGGAGAGAGGTGGATGATGTAACAGCATCCACCTCTACAACTGTGGATGAGTGGCAAACATCCATCCCTTGCTGCCTCTCCCAAAGCATCCACCTCATAAAAAGTTTTAGATATTAAGGGAGAAACCTAAGACATACTAAAAAGAACAAAAACAGTTTGATATTAGTGTTTCGTTTTGATACTGTCAAAACTTTGAATGTGCCGCAGAACTCTCCCTCCCGATAAGGCCTAGCCTTCGCATACGATGATACTCATTACGCCGCCGACAACAACAACAGCTGGACTCCTTTTCCAACTTCTACTGTACTGTACTGTACTGTACTTATAAATTGTCGAGTTGAGAACATTACTAATGAGATGGTATAGTAATGTGTGTTTGTTTATTATATTAAGGCTGATAATACAGGTAGCCATTATATGATTAGGGGTACAGTATTTTCTTGGGGTTTATGGGCATTTATAGGAGTAATGTTCAACTAACTGGACTTTTCAATTCACCGGAGGTTTCGAATCCCCCTGAGTGCCGGAAAATCGGGGTGTTACTGTATATGGTTTTCCTACCTTCCATTCGGGTTGTCAAACCCACTATGAAATCGGACTTCCACAACTGCGGAAATAGCGGTTTACGGAAGTGATTACGGAAGTGCCAACTTCTGTTGCCTAGTGTGATACCCGCTGGTTCTTAACCTACGAAATCCGAGGGGCCTCATATGATCCCGATCACTGTGTCCGGGGCCCTTTTGGTACAGGCAAACATCATAATTCATTAGCTACTGATTGAGACCACCTAGAGCAGTAAATTATTTTGCAAATTTTAGAACTTTTTGTTGTCTGTAGAATGCCATCGAGATGACATCGCTAAAACACATGGTTGCCATGTTATGATGATTTTAGCAGCTATTTTTAGCTGCGCATTTTGCCTCATATGAGGTCTCCAAACGTTTTTTTGTTTTGCCTCATAAGAGGCCTCCCGGATTCCGAGGGTTATTAAGCAAGACTACAGAACTACTAATGAAGTTATTAGGGTCTATAAACCAGAGATTTGATAGAATTCAGTTGTCTTCCCCAATAACTTGACAAAAGAGATGTAGGTCAAAGGTCATTGTTATTTTATTTTATTATTCTTTTATTTTTTTTTATTTTTTTTTTTATTTTTTTTTTATTTTTTTTTTTTTTTTAAGCTTGCTACAAATTTCCCACCAAACTTGGATTTAGCTAGTTGTTGAAAATATGACTGGTGATGTATTAGTCTTTATTACAGTGACATCTTGTGTTTGATTCTGTCAGGTACCTACCCGATAGCACTATCGTTAGTGAGTGCTGTTTGTAGATTGTACTATTGTTGATATCTTGTCAAATTGCAAATTTTGGTTAAATATTAAATTTAAATATTAATTGTAGTTTCTTTATTCATACAGAATTTAGTAAAATTTACCAGAACGTCCCGGACTTCCCAAATTGACTAATTCCTTGAACGTGAAGATAGTGCGTTGTTATATGTGCGATTAGTTTGCTTGGGAAACATATTAACTTGCTCATGTAGTAATGTACACCCTTGATGGTTGATTGTGTTCTTTTATTTATAAATTATTATTCTGCTTAAGCGTTGTTTCCACATAGCGATTTTGATAATTTTTTTTTTAGTTTTTTACTGTGTTCGTCCAAGTTTTAGTTTGTTTATTTTGCAAGTTTTACATTATAATTACATAGGACAATTTTATTCAGCTTTGTAATAATCTCATAGAGAAGGGTTAGTTCAAATGTAATGCAAATAAGTACTTATGGATTAATCTTTACAGTAACAGTAACATTTACAGTAAGTACTGGTAAACCACTGGGATAAATGGTTTAAATCAATTATAAACCATTGGATTTTTTCAGGTTTTATTCAAGATGGACAGCAATGGAGGATGTGTACTGGTGGAAAGTGAGAAGCTTCACCTAAGTATGAATGTACCCCGAGACAAGTTTTGCTTCACCAAGTTCCGCAACATGTGTATTCTGTCCGGCTGTGACTACCTCCCCTCTCTGCATGGCATCGGACTGGCCAAGGCTTGCAAGTTCTTCATGGTTACCTCAAACACTGATGTCTACAATGTCAGTATTTATTAATTTCAGATTTGTTTTATAGTGTTAATGACAATGCATGCACAAACTATTATAGAATAGTACTGTTAGACTATGAACTAGTTAGATTAAGAACAGAAAAGTGATATTCTAAAAAAAATTTTTTTTAATACAATGAATTTAATATATGATATACAGTACATGCTTTGTCCTGGGTAAGAAAGATTATTGATAAAATGATGCATATATACATAGTCTGTAAAGCGTCGGCTGCTGATCAAAGGGTCGAGAGGTCAAACCTGCTCTGTCAAAATGTTATTGGTAGATGTCAAGCCCGGGCAACTTGACCTAGCAATTCGTTACAAATGCCTAATGTTCATGGCCACCCCTTCACGGGAATTACGGCATCTAGCATTTAACTTAAATTATAGGTTTGAGTCCCGAAGGGAAGCATGAAAACCTAATATTTAGTAGTGGCCCCGGAATCATTGATGATATGCCTTATACAGTAATGGCACTCTTTGAATCCCAGAGTCAGCTGTTCAAATCACCCGCCCCGAAGCGTAGAGACCAATTCATTGTAAGCGTACGCTCATAATTGCTTACGGATTCGTCCTTATGATGCGGATGCCACTACGAAAAAACTACCATATTTTTCGGCTTATAGGGCTCGATATTTTATAGGACGCACCCTAAATTATACAAGTAGAAATTTGGAAAAAAAGTATAAAGCCATAAAACCAACCTCGTAATTATGAAGAGCCATTTGCATGCTTTGTTTACATTTTGGTGTCCCTGTTCAGTCAAACAATACGGTGCAGCGTCTGTTTTGGTAGGATACGCAATACTGTAGCCTACTATTTTGGATACTGTACTACCAAAGTATTCATAGTTCATAATATTTTATGGGATAAATAAAAAGCAATATCAAAGTGTGTTTTATTTATTACAATAATACACAATAATGCCATAGTATATTGTGTGGATATAAATTTGTACAAAATAGAAAAAAAATAAAAGGTGACGGTATCGTTACTGTACCGAAAGTTCAGTGTACCGGATCGTTGTACCGTATCATCAGGCCAAAACGTAAACATGCAAATGGCGTCTCCAGGATAGTAAGTTTATTTACAATTTCGCCCATTACTGATATGTACAATACTCATAATGCCAAACAATAAGCAGTGGCAGTATCGTAACCAATGAGGTTATAATGAGTTGTGTGGATATACAGTCACTGACAAAGAAGCTCGAAACATTAAATTGGTTAAAGTTAGTAGACATAGACATCCTTCCTCGCACCACGGTTTGGGCTACCTCCAAAGGGTAGCCAAGTCGCACCCCACCTGCCCGCGGTATCCTCGCAGACACCCAGTATTAATTTCTTTTTCCATACCTTAATTTTCTTCTTCTTGGGTGACACAAATGGGGGCGGCACTACCTGGGTTTTACCCAGGTAGTTATTTTATTTTATCAGCTTTTTAAGTGATTGGTTTAATTTATTTTTAGCCAAGGGAGTTTGGTTGTTTTTAATTTAGATTAGTGCCTGGGCTTTTGCCCCAGGGAGTTCTTTTATATACTGTATATTTCTCTCTGTGCAGTGATGTAATTTTATCCAAAGCTGTGGCAATGGCTTGTAGGCCAAGTTGTGTTTGCGGAAGGGTGGTTGGCAAGGCCAAATCGCTGGGCTGCTATTCTTGTGGCACTTTTTTCCACGTCAGCTGCATTGACGTGGATGACGAAGACCTCAGAGTCTTGTCCAAGAAAAAACCCGGCTTTAACCCTTGTCTAGCGGGGTATTTTGGGCTCATTTGGGCATATTCAGGCCCTCCTGAATGATCAATCAAGTATCTGCATGAAAAGAAATGTATTCAGCAAAAAACTAGGCGCTAAAAGCTTCAAAATGAGACCAGAACGAGCTATGTAGCACTCGTGGTTCTCTTGCAGTGGTGCCATGAACATGGGAGTTTAGCGTATAGCGGTATATTTTTTCCAGCTATGCTCACTACTGGCTACACTGCCGGCCTCTCGAGAACACAGGGAACATGAGTTAATGGGCGGCGGTAAGCCCTGGGAGTCGGCTGTCTGGCCCGCTGCGCTCCCGGCCATTTGCACTCTATTTTAACCCTTTAAAAGCCTTCACCCTTCAAACTCGGATGGTACACGTGTGTACCATTGTGTTTTGCCCCCAGGAACCCGGGTGGTACAACATTGTACCAGTGGTTGAAAGCCTGTGAGCTTGGTGTGCGAGGCGTCGGTCCGACGCATGTAAACAACAGCCGGCTGGACCGACGCCCCGCATCTCCGGCCACAAGAAGGAGAGCGTCGCTTGTTCGTGTGTGCCTGTATGTTGTTGTTAAGTATCGAAAAGTATTGTAAAGTGGCTGTTGTTGCTGTAAGTTATCTCCACTGAAATCATCATCACAACTCAACCAGTTGACTTAGAGAGCTCTACTTAACGCCATTCTACAGGTAAATAACACAGCTACGCTTGGGGATGCGCGGGAATGCGGGAAGCAGTCCGCATAACAATGATACGGTAGCCTAGCCTAGACGTTTTTCGGCCAAAACACCCGGGTTTCGGCCAATATTTATGTAATGCGTAGCCGGGGCTGGAGGGTTAATAATGCTCCTAACTTGCTGCAAATTGGTGCACGACTTAAGTCGAGCGCCGCCAATAAGGGGTTAAAAATATACCTGTGTACAATCTTCCTGAAACCTTGGATAGAGGTTGGAGAAAAATTGCACTTCATATAAATTTATCGATTATACAGTATGTACTGTACAAACATTTCAGATACATATAAACATATGTCACTGTATACAAATAAGATACTCGTCTATGCATATCACAATGTACAGTACAAAATATTTTTGACTCTTTGACTAGCTTCGAGTCTTGAGGAACATGGGATAATGATTATCACAGTGCAATCGCACTACCACGTTCGGCGGGCTGAGGGTCTTCGCTATCGACACCTCCCCCTTCTCTTCTTAAAACTAAAATAAAAAGCACCGAACAACTCAGACTCGTTGCGATGCAGGTCATACGTGGTTTATCTAAAGTAACAGACAGGTAAAAGTGTCAAAAAGGTGTGATTTGAAGACCACAAATTTGTTTGTTGAATATTATTTACCGAGAAATTCTTTAGAAACCGAAGTGAAACTGCCCACTTCCTTATGTCATGAGCCCGCACAATGGCTCCGGGATTGCTTTCTTTGATCACATCAACTAACATAACTGCTAAGTGCCGCTTTGTGAGACGTTTACCTGCCTGATTAACCCAAAAGAGCCCCGGTTGGTTAGGCCGGGATACTCCAACATAGGATAGTAGTGACTTCACCGGACATAGCTTGTGGTGAGTGTCACCTTGTTTGAGCGCCGGCACCTCAAACTCGGTAAACACATGCTCATTGTGTTCGTTTTTTGGCGACAAAAGTGGGCGACGGTGCAATCTGAACACTAGCATTTCGCCGCGCGAGCCTAAGACAATTGGGTTCGTTCCTCATCGCCGCCAGCTCAGATACCCGGTTTCCTGTAGCCAAGGCCATAAGGAACACAGCCTTCTTAAAATTGAATCAAAAGTAGGGTTATGACTATATTTCTGAGAATAAAGTAAAGACAAAGCTTTGTCAAGGGACCAGGTAGGCATGAGCTGGCATGAGGTGGGCGAAGCTTGAAACATGCACGCATGAATGCCTTCTCCTCCGCCTGCGGTACTGAGAGCCCTGTCAAATCATAAAAGGGAACTCTAATTGTGGTCATGTGATTTTTTAGCGTGACTACTGACAAGCCCTTATGTTCAAACAGATAATCTAAGTATTTGAAAATTAAGGACACCGAGGCCACGGTCTGGTCAGTCTCAACGATCCAAGTAGTATAAGCTTTCCAGTGAGATTGGTATTGACACCTAGTAGAGAGGGTGTATTGATTGATCAATTTATTGGTAATGATCTCCCCATAGTGGGAAAACCATTTGGCCTTCTGAATATCTACAAGGCAAAAGTTAGAGAGGTCTTTAGGTTGCCAATCGTCTCTCTAAGTGGAAATGCGAGATCGGGAGTGACACCGGGTTCTCGTACCACGTCTTCAATTGCGAGTACCACACCTGAGCCGGCCACAGGGGAGCGATCAACGAGACTAAGCCTTGACAATCCCGTAGTTTGTGAACTACTTGACACATGAGTGAAGCGTCTGCTGATGGTGGAAACAGATAAATGGAATTTAATTTGTTCCAGTCCGTCAGCAATGCGTCTGATCCTCCCGCCGGGGTTTGCACCCGGTGAGTGAGGAAGAGAGGGAATCTGTGGTTCTCCTCGGACACGAAAAAGTCCACTTGTGGACGGTACGGCTCTGCAATCATCCATTGAAAGACGGTTTGCTTGAGAGCCTATACTACTTGCGTGCTCTGTCTCCGTGACAGAGCATCTGCCCATACGTTGGCCACGCCTGGCAGATAGGATGCATGAAGATAAATGTTTAGTTTCTCCGCCAACACAAATATCTTTTCCGACAACTCTAGCAACACTCGAGACCTCGTTGACCCCTGCTTCTGAATGCACGTGACTGCATGCAGATTGTCCATTCGGAAGGCTATTGATTTTCCCACTAGAGTCGAACCGTGTGCCTGAAGGAAAAATAAAGGGACTAGCCATTCTTTTGCATTGATGTGAGACTTCTTGAACCGGGACCAAAGACCCTGACCTTGGTGTCCGAGGTTTGACTGATACCCCTATCCCAGGGTATCTGAAGCATCAGTGTCTATCTACACCGTAGGCGAAGGAGATATCCATGTCGTAATTGAGTGTAATATTTCTGGCCTCGCCCAGACCGCCAGTAAGATGTGGATTAATTTCGGGATATGCCATGACTTGTCCGCCGGCAAAGGCGGAAAATATCTGTTTCCCTCCAAGATTAACCTCTTTACTTTCAACCGGCCCAACGGTACTGTTAGTTGAATCCAGTTGAGAGAGCCTACTAGGGACTCCCACAGTCCCACAGCTTTGCGCAGTGGCAGTATCGTAACCAATGAGGTTTAGTTTTCCGAGTGACGTATCTGCTACTGCTGAAGGCCCAAAACACGGTTAAAGTTTTCAATTTCATCTTTGCCTAGTACTTGCGACACCTCGGTTGGGTTACCTTCTTAGGAAGGTAATCAAGTCGTATCCCACCTGCTCGTGGTGACCTCGCAAACACCCATATCTATTTATTTTTTCCATTTATTCTTTTTTCAAGATAGGGTGACACAAACGGGGGCGGCGCTACCTGGGTTTATCCCAGGTAGTAGTTTAATTTTACTGTAATTTTATTAATTGTTTTGTATATTTTTAATTGTAGGCTACATAAATATGAACAATGGCCGGCCAAGGCAAACGGAGGCAGAGTTTATTGGGAGATGAAGAGAGCTATGAATTTGAGGGATTTCTGGCAGAGGGTAATGAAGTGGAGGATCAGTTGACTGGTGAAGAGACAGATGATGGGTGTTATGGAGAATTGGAGGAGAGATATAGGTGTGAAGGTGGAGTCACTGACAGAAATATGTGGAGCCAGTTCAGTAGCAACTGCAGATGGGCCATTAATTGCTAACCTAGATGCTGTGATACGGAAAGTAGATGAGCTGGAGGCAGAGAACATGGCACTCAAGGAGCAGCTAAAGGAGTATGAGGGCCATTTAAGGGAGTAATAAGTGAGGAGAAAAATGAGTGGACAAGGGTGGGGAATGCTAAGGTGGATGCATTGGAAGAAATCATGAAGGAGCAGGTGGAAGAGAGAGAAAAAGAGAAAAGAGAGTTTGAGAAGAATGTAGTGCAGGTTTTGAAGAGCAAGGAGAAGGTAGTGAGGGAAACAGTAGATAGAGGTAAAAGCATAATAATTTTTGGAGACATTGAAGAACATTTAGCAGATATGAGGGAAAGAAGGGGAAGGGATGAGGACAAAGTAAAGAAAATATTGGAGTGTCTAGACCAGGGGTTCTCAAAGTGGTCGATATCGACCCCCAGGGTTCGATGGGACAACCCAAGGGGTCTATGAATAGCCAGGGGGTCGAAAGGGGGTCTATGACTATACTAGGGGGTCGATTGCAGGGGATAGAATATATACTAGGTAACTAGGGGTTAACCGTTGAAGAGACCCTTTTAACCTTTAAATTTAATTTCTTAACAATAATTTGTAAATCTCTAACACTTAAAACTTCTGCAGATATTGTTATTATAGTAATTCCTCAAATTTTGAGCTTAGGTTCAAATTTCAGTAGATCTCCAGATATTTCATGAGATCTGACAACATTGTCTTCCATCAATCCCTCTTCCCGTCTCTCACTCTCTGTACGAGCGTACGTGAATCATTCCTGTCGGCTTTCCGTACGCACGCAAGTGTGACGGGGACGGGGCTACGAGTGCCAGTGATTCAGTACCTTCTCAGCTTGCATGAGTGTTGTCCACGGACTAATTATTGTGACAAAATTGAAAATTGTGTGTAGTAGATATAATCATGGCTGCTCCTGATGTTAAGAAGAAGTGCCGGCAGTATTCACAAGACTATTTGAAATATGGATTAATTACTTCATTTACCAATGACACCATGCCACTGTGCCTATTGTGCGAAAAGACTTTCAGTAATGATGCCATGAAACCTGCAAAATGAAGGACCACCTTTAAAGGGTTCACTCTGATAAGAAAAATAAAAACATTGATTATTTCCAAGCACTGAAAGAAAAAATTAAAAAAAGACCGAATCTCAAGATTTTTTTCAAGGCACCTGCCAGTGCTGATACTGAAGGAGGCTTGAAAGCATCATACAACATTTCCCTCCTCATAGCTAAGAAAGGGAAAGCTCATACTCTTGGTGAGGAAATCATAATTCCAGCCATTAAAGAAGTGATAGAAACTGTTATGAAAAAAGATTCTCATTCTGTTCTTAAAAATTTGCCATTAAGTAACAGTACAGTGCAAAGACGAGTTGATGAAATGGCAGATGATGTGGAAAAAACTCTGGTATCTGAGCTTCAAGATAGTAAGTTCTCTCTACAACTCGATGAATCGACTTTTGGCAGCTCAAATCTACTCATGTCCTATGTGAGGTATTACAGTCGAAGTCAAAAAGTGCATCATTGATGAATTTTTATTTGCCAAGTACCTCACAGCTGATTCAAAAGGTGAGACAATTTTGCAGTGTGTGCAGCAGTACTTTGAAAAGCACAATATACCACTTAGTAATATTACTGCAGTAGCTACTGATGGTGCACCAGCAATGATTGGCCGCTACAGAGGATTTGCAAGTTTACTCAAGGAAAAAGTGCCTGATGTACGTACTGTTCATTGTGTACTGCACAGGCAGCATCTTGTAGCCAAGAAACTTAGTGGTGAACTGCATGATGTCTTGAAAGTGCATCAAAGGAATTAACAAAATCAAGGCTCATCCTCTTAACTCACGACTGTTTGCATTGCTATGTGGAGAGAATGATGACATACATAACCAATTACTCCTGCACACTGAGGTAAGGTGGCTGTCTCGGGGTCACAGCTTGCAAAGACTTGTAGAATTTTACAGTTCTACTGTACAGTTTTTGGCAGATGTGGACCCATCTTTATGTGAAGAGTTGAAAAGTTGCAAAAATGCTCTATTCTATTTGGCAGATTTATATTCAAAGTTTAATGAAACACAAAAACGGCTGCAAGGTAAAGATGTTACTGTACTATTATTAAAGCCAGAACAGTTCTACTGGGATTCCATGGCAAATTGAGCTTGTTTAGGGCTTCACTGGCACGTAGAGATTTCAAGTACTTTTCAAACTTGCAAAAAGTACCAAGTGCAAGCATTTCAGATGGTGACCTAGAAATGTACATGACTCATCTGGACAAATTAATGGAAGACTTTAAAGTGCGTTTTGAAGACCTGGAGAATATGCATGTGCCTGAATGGATCCTAGCACCATTTGATGTTGAAATGGGGAATGCAGACATTGACTTACACCAGCAAGAAGAGCTTACTGAAATGACTATGGACCTCGAAGCAAGTGCCTTGTTCAGAAGAAAAAGCCTCGGTGAATTTTGGACCAACGAGAACAATGTTGCAAAATATCCTCAGCTTTGTGCAGTGGTTGAGCCATTTTTACTTGCTTTCCCAAGTTCATACATGGTTGAAGCTGGCTTTAGTCATGCGAATGCAGTTCTAACAAAACAGAGGAGCAGACTGAGCCTGGAAGAACGTGGTGACCTACGACTGAAGCTCACTAATCTCCAACCTAATATCAGGGCCCTTGTTGAAGCCCATCAAGCACATCCTTCCCATTAATAATGCCAACAATGTAAAATAGGTATGTTGTAATGAGAATTACATTATATAAACCTCTACATTTTATCTTCCTGTGCATTCCCTTTTCATCATACTGTTTTGCTAATAATACTACTATGACACATTATTTTTTTCTTTATTAAAAAAGTTAGGGGGTCGACAGAAAACGTGAGAATTCATTAGGGGGTCAATGGGTTAAAAAGTTTGAGAACCCCTGGTCTAGACGAAGGCTGTGATTGGGGGAAAGAACTGGACGAAGTAAGATGGCTAGGAAGATATAAAAAGGGGGAGATGAGACCGATAAAAGCAAAGTTTAAATCTAGGTCAGTGGTTGAAGCATTAACCATTGTAAGCTGGAGGCTAAATAGTTGTACTGGAATGAAACATATTAGGGTGAAAAAGGACTTAAGCATAGAGGAAAGGGAAAAGTTGAGAGAAGTTCAAGCAAGGGCTGACGATGAAAATCGAAAATTGTCAGATGAGGAGAAAAGGATTTTTTTTTGGAGAGTAAAGGAAGGGAAACTAAAGAAGTTGTACACTCAGAGTCAGAAAGAACGGAAAATACGAGGAGAAATGAACAAGGAGACAGTGAGTCAGGTAGTGGATCAAATCGGGGACAAGGAGATAGTGAGGGAGGAGCAGGAGATAGAGACAGTGAGTCAGGTAGTGGATCAAACCGAAGACAGAGAGATGGTGAGGGAGGAGCAGGAGATTGAGACGGCGAGTCAGGTAGTGGATCAGACCGAGGACGGAGAGATGGTGAGGGAGGGGCGGGAGATTGTGGAGGGGGGGGGGAGGAGAATAGAACTAGCAGGGAATGTGGAGGTAGGTCAGGGAAGGGATGGAGGAGGAGGTGAACCTAATAGGAGGCAGGGAGGGAAGAGAAACAAGGAGGAGGATTCCAATATACTGTGCTACTACACTAATATAGATGGAATAAACAGTAAAAAGGTAGAATTGGATGATATATTAAGAAAGGATCAACCACAGATAGTCTGTTTGATGGAGACAAAGCTGAACCAGGACTTTGACAGCAATATAGTGTTTAGTGAAGGATATAATATATGGAGATATGATAGAAAGGGAAAAAGGGGAGGTGGAGTGGCAGTATTAGTTAAGAACCCTATGACAGCAAAGCAAGTGGAGTTAAATAATGACAAGGCAGAAATAATGGCAATTGAACTCAATAATATAGAAGGAAAAAAGCTAGACATAGCAGTAGCTTACATGCCACCAAAGACCAGGGCATGGAGGGAGTTAGAGTTTGAGGAGATGGTCGAGGATATGATTCAGTCGTTGAGAAGATTGCTTTTAAGAAAGAATTGATTGATCTTGGTGGGAGATTTCAACTGTGGTGAGGTTAATTGGGAATCGGGAGATGCAGGGCCAAATCAGATATCTTGGGGAAGTCGGCTATTAGAGTTGGTTACGGATAATGTACTTGCACAACATGTGAAGGAGAATACTAGAATGAGGGGTAATAACGAACCTTCTAAACTCGATCTGATTTTTACAAAAGATCCTCACGAAATTAGTGATATAAACTATCTATGTCCTGTAGGCAAAAGTGATCACCTATTACTGAAATGGAAGTTGATCTCGAGTAATGCCAATAGATTAGACAATAGCTATATAAATAACAGACTAAATTATAGTAAAGCTGATTATGTATCCTTGAAAAGATATTTAGAGGAAGTAGATTGGGATCTTATTTTGAAGGAACAAGACGTACAAGGTAAATATAGTAGGTTCCTCGAAATTTATAGAGAAGGAACCAATCTGTTTGTCCCAAGATACAAAACTGGAAATTTTACTAAGCAGAAAGAATGGTTTAATTTGAAATGTAAAATAGCTCTGGATAGGCGTGATGCAGCTTGGGCTAGATTAAGAAGAAGGAACACTGAGAGTAATCGGAATAAATATAAACAGGAGAGGAATAGATATGTTAACATAATTAGGCAAGTTAAAATGAACTATGAGAAGAACATAGTAAATAAATGTGAAAGTGACCCTAAATTGTTTTATAAATATATAAACAGTAAGTTGAAGGTAAAGAAACAAATTACTAAATTAAGAGTAGATGCTAGGACGTATGAAAATGTATCGGACATGTGCGAGGTAATGAATAACAAATTGGGGTCGGTTTATACCAGAGAGGAAAGTTTTGACGAACCACAGGCGGGAGTACTGGAGAGTGGTCTTAGCAAGATTGAAATAACTAGAGATGAGCTGTTATCTGCGATGAGAGGACTTGAAGTAAGGAAAGCTATGGGACCGGATGAAGTGTCTGCCTGGGTTTTAAAGGAGTGTGCAGAGCAATTAGTGGAGCCAGTGAGGGACATAATTCAAGCTTCCTTAGATAAAGGACAGGTTCCTGTTGAATGGAAAAGAGCTAATATCATAACGATATACAAGAATGGAAACCCTGAGGACCCTTTAAACTATAGACCAGTTTTACTTACTAGTATTGTGTGCAAGATTTGTGAAAAGCTAATTAGGAAGAGATGGATGAAAATGTTGGAGAGAAAGAAGATAATAATGCCAAAGCAATTTGGATTCAGAGAAGGGACATCTTGTGTTACCAGTTTGCTATGTTATTACAGTAGGGTGATAGATGTACTCCAAGAAAGAGGCGGATGGGTGGACTGCGTCTACTTAGACCTTTCCAAAGCATTCGATAAGGTACCACATAAGAGATTGTTATCTAAGCTTGAGACGATAGGATGTGTCAGGGGGAGTTTGCTGAAATGGATGGAGAGCTATTTAACAGATAGAGAAATGAGGACCAACATTAGAGGAACTTACTCATCGTGGCGGAAAGTTGAGAGTGGTGTGCCACAGGGATCTGTGTTGGCACCTCTTATGTTCCTTATGTACATGAATGACCTGCCGATAGACATAAACTCCTACATGTCAATGTTTGCAGATGACGTAAAAATTATGAGACAAATAACAAATATAAGTAGTTGTGAGGAGCTGCAAGGGGATTTAGATAAAATATACGAATGGAGCACCAAGTGGAAAATTAAATTTAATATAAGTAAATGTCATGTGTTAAATATGGAAAGAAGTGTGAATAGACCAAATTGGGAGTACAGGATGGGAGATAATATAATTAGCAAGGCCGAAAAAGAAAAGGATTTAGGGTTGATTATACAAGATAACTTGTCGCCAGAGAAACATATTAACAAGCTCTTTAGCGGAATGTATGCAATGGCCGGGAATATGAAAGTTGCTCTGAACTACTTGGATGAGAACATGTTAGCGAAGATTATAAAAAGTATGATTAGACCAAGATTGGAGTATGCAGCAGTGGTGTGGTCCCCGCATCTTAAGAAGCATATTCACAAGTTAGAAAGAATCCAGAGAGCAGTTACTAGATTGGTTCCAAGTCTTAGAGAACTGCCATATGAAAGGAGGCTAGACAAATTAAATTTACCGAGTCTAAAAGAGAGGGTAGAGAGGGGAGACATGATAATGATGTACAAATGCACCCGAGGGCTGGAGAGGCTGGATAGGGAGGATATATTAATTATGGATACAGGAATAACTAGAGGCCACAGCTACAAAGTAAAAAGACCTACCTGCAAGAACGATATCAGGAAGTTTAGCTTCCCCTATAGATGTATTGACAAATGGAATGGGCTGGAGGAGGAGGTGGTAGGGGCAGGGAACATCCATATTTTCAAGAAAAAATTGGATAAAAGTAGACTGAGAGACGGGACAACACGAGCTTAGCTCAACTCCTGTAAACTACAATTAGGTAAATACAATTAGGTAAATACACTTTCCTCGTGGTAGTCAGACTGTGAAGGAACCGAATCAGTTTCCTGCGAAACCTGCTGCGATTGTCCACACTCTGACTGAGAGTTAAGTGTGCTGTGTCCCACAGCAGACCCACCCACTGAATTACCCTCGTTGGGACAAGGTGCGACTTTGCCAAGTTGACCTTGAACCCGAGGATTTGACATGACCTAGAATTATATTGACATGTTGGAAGAAGTGCAGGAGAGGGTGCAACAGGGGAAGAGGGTTGTAGGACGTTGAAAGCAGTAACAAGAAATAGAGTGGTCAGTATAGAAGTGAAGAAGTCCTTGCATGACAATGTGGTAATCCCGACACTAACTTACGGAAGCGAAGCATGGACGTTCGGGAAGAGACTCAGACCAAGAGTGAGAGGGGTGGAAATTAGTTACTTGAGAAGTGCGTGCGGAGTTACATGGAGGGATAGACAGACGAATGAGGAAGTAAGAAGGAGGTGTGGTGTGGAGGTAGATGTGCTGGAAAGTTTGAAAAGGAACAACTTGAGATGGTTCGGCCATATGGAACGTATGGAAAGCGAGAGATTGACTAAGAGGGTGTACGAGAGCGAGGTGGAAGGACAGAGAGGGAGAGGTGCACCGAGGGAGAGGTGGAAGGATGGAGTGAGGAAGTATATGAATGAAGGTGGTGCTGGTTGGGAGGAGGGGCATCGACTAACTGGGGACAGAGGTGCATGGGGGCAGTTTCGTTCGTGGCCACCCCTTCGGGGATCACGGCGTCAGGTAATAGATAGATAGATAGATGGAGGCATAATATCTCGGACTCCACTACCACTAGCTAGTCGTCTAAGTACCACATGATCGTGATCACTTGTAGTAATAGTGGTAACAGGGCCTGTCGGACTAATTTGGTAAATACTCGAGGTGCCAGGTTCAGACCGAAAGTCATTCTTTGAAAAACATAAGTTTGATGCCTGATCCTCAGTGCGAGGAACTTTTGGAACCTGGGACATGCCAATAGGCTTCTATTAGGTCTAAGGAACATTTCCAACCCTGCGGCAGAAGTGTTCACCTGATCTGATTCACAGTGAGCATCCTGAACGATGGGTTGTGAATGTAGCGATTCAGTTGAGACAAGTCTACGACAGGCCTCATCTGAGCGCTGTCCCTCTTTGGCACGAGAAAAAGTCTGGACGTGTAAACAGGGCGAGTTGGATTGACCTGGACAAAAAACTCGTTCGCGAGACAGACCCCCGCCGGAAATATGATTCAAACCATTCTACTATCAAGTCTGCAACAAGTATAGGAGAATACATAGTATAATAGTCAGGACTATCCCAACACCCTCAACTACTGAGACTATCTCATCGTCCAGTAGGAGAGGGCCATATATTTTATGGCACAACAATAATGTAATAATAAATGTTAAAATTACACATCCTAGCCATAAACAGACCCTACTGAGAGGCTGGCCATGAGGCCTAGGGCAAGTAGAATATCGACAAAATCGATGAATTACTCCTACCTCCAGGTAGAAACCAGCACCGTCTTCCAGCTCGACGACAGGAATGCAGGGACGACGACGCAGATACTAGAATCAAAGTTCTTCACTAAGTAAAGCAACCCTAAACTAAAGGTTCTGCCGACGAAAAACAAAAAACTCTTAACCCACCAGAAAGGTGGCCGAAAAGTGTTGCCCTTATAGTAATATAAAGCCTCTAATCCTAACTCGTAAGGCTAAAACTAGAAGGGAAAGTAAAACACACAACAATGGCGTCCCCGTCTTATACTAACCCAAGGGCACGCAATCACAAAAAGCACCCTAAACACAATGCCTGGGGGTCGCGCCAATTAGCACACCCGACCTAACTAATCTAAACCTACTCTGTAACATCTCATTAGTAGAAATTAGCAAAAGACTCGCTATCCGAACTGAAGTGACGAATGAAGAGAGGTCGGGACACACGTCCGCTCGGCGCTGACCCCCGGAGCGTGAAGGAACATGACGCGCAGCGTCTAGATACGAAACCCACGCTAAGCAAACATCTGCACTAAGGGAAGCGTAAATCAGATAAGAGTTCTAATCTTTTTCTTTTTATTATTTTGTAATTATTTTTTTCGTAGTGGCATCCGCATCATAAGGACGAGTCCGTAAGTAATTATGAGCGTACACTTATGATGAATTGGTCTCTATGCTCCGGGGTGGGTGATTTGAACAGCTGACTCTGGGGTTCAAAGAGAGCCATTACTGTGTAAGGCATATCGTCAATGATAGAGGGGCCACTAATAAATATATACAGTAGTATTCCTTTCTTCCCTTCGGGTTGTCAAACCCACAATGTACAGTAGGGTACCGTACTATACAAAAGGACACACATCTCTTACTAGGTGTTATGCAAACTTCCTGCCTACCTGAAGATGCCTCACTTAGAAGTCTCCAAGGAATACCGGGATGGTTTTATGAAGGCCATCAACACATTCTTGCACCAGTTAGTATTTGACCCCATCACGCGTCGTCTCATCCCTCTCACTGAGTATCCTGATGATAAGGGACCTGAGGACTATCCTTATGCTGGCAAGTTCATCAGCCATGAAAAAGCACTGCAGATAGCTCTTGGAAACATCAATGTGCAGACCGGAGAAACCGTTCATGATTTTGATCCTGCTACAAACCAGGTAAGGTGCTTTCCAAAGGCTACAATAATGTAGTAGTTGATGAATTGTGGATTATCCAAACTACAGACTATTGAAAATATATATTTTTCCTAATAAAGTTGTAGAAGTAAGTTGATATTAAACTGAAGTGCAATTATACTGCAATATACTGTTGATATATACCGTACATATCAAGACATTTGTTTTCCTACTCTGGCTTTTGCCGAATAGAATGAATTGCAGTTAAAAGTGTATATTACAGTTTTGACAACCCGTAAGGGAAGAAACTAAAAACTAATATTTAGCATTGGCTCCGGAGTCAATGACGTAAGAGCCTTATATTAATATGGTCTCGTTCCGGTCTCCTAAGAGATCGAGTTAACCTTAAGACTGTCAGTCGAAAGCTAAGATCATCTTAGGTGGTACCCTTTAATCGTTTCTATTGTACGTCATTCGTTCGGAGCCACTGAGAAGTGAAAACATTAAAAAGAAATTGATCTTACAGTCTGAATAATGCGCCTGTTTCGCTTCTATTTCCTCTTATTTTAAGATGATCTCCCATACATATGCTATCTCTCACTATTTAGCGAGATTCTGCCTCTACTACATGTTATATCAAATTGGGAATATGTATGGGAAGGGGAAGGAGGGAGGGCAATTGTCGTCATTAACTCCAGAGCCACTGCTAAATATTAGTTTTTCCTTCCTTCCCTTACGGTTTGTCTATCTATCTATTTACTCATATACTTCTTCACTCCATCCTTCCACCTCTCTTTCGGTCTACCTCTCCCTTGCTGTCCTTCCACCTCGTTCTCGTACAATTTGATATAACAAGTAAAGGCAGATTCTCGCTAGATGACGAGTAATGGCAACTGTACGGGAAGCGCCCTGAACAATAAGAAGGACGGGAAGCAAAACAAGCGCGTTGTTCAAACTGTATTATAATTTTCTTTATAATTTTTCACTTCTCAGTGGCTCCAAATGAATGACGTACATTAGGAACGATTAAAGGGTATCCCCTAGGATGATCTAAGATTCTCGACCGACAGTTTTAAGGTACCCGGTCTCTTAGGAGACCGGAACGATGCCATATTAATACAGTACTGTATACTGTATGGCTCTTACGTCATTGACGAAGGAGCCACTGCTTAATATTAGGTTTTCCTTCCTTCCCTTCGGGTTGTCAAATCCTTAATTCAACCAAGATATTTGTCAAGCCAGTGTTCACAAACATTGTACATTGGTATACTGTAGTTAAACATTTTGTAAATGCAGTCAATCCTCGACTTATGCGAGAATATGGGCAACACGAGGCCTCGCTTAATTGGAATAATGTACCTTATTAGATTAATTACTTATGGGTGGCACCCGCCTCCGGACCCATCTTTTTATGTTTCCTTGGACAAATTTAAGTGGTTATGGAACATATTAACATCTTAACAGTTGAACAAAATGGAAAAGGAATTAAAGGATGTATTATTCACCTCAAATGAAGAGTAGGAAGACTTGATCGGCTTGAAGGGTGTTCCGAGGCAGTGGGAGGTGACTTAACCCTTGGTTCCCGGCTACGCATTCTATAATATATCGCCGAAACCCGGGGGTTTTGGCCGAAAAACGTCTACGCCTAGGCTACCGTATCTTTGTTATTATAAGTAGAGGTTTGTACAGATTTTATTCACTTTCCATCACCAATATCCCAATTTGTGAAAATGTGACCACCCCTGTATCAGTGGAATTGGTCAGGTTCTGGACCCCCTTTCGTGGAATTGGAGGATCGCTTTAATGGAACACGCGTAGGCAGAGAATTGACTGTACTGTATACGATGGTCTATATGGATTGCACGCTTTTTAGCAAAGTTAAATTTTAAGAGAATTTCTTTAATAGCCCTCAGAGCCCAAGTATTCTGGTCGGCATAAATTTGGGGACATCTGCACCAACCACGCCAGCATCTGGGCCGGCGTCAATAAGAGGGTCCCCTCAACTCCGCTCGGACCTGTGGCTCCCAGTATCATGTCTCACTCCAAGCTAACAACCATTGCCCGAGAGCTTACTGTTACAACACCAGTTTTCAAGAAGAGAAAATCGGGTACAGTACATTTTCATTTCTACTTTTTGTTTCATATCTATTGATCATTTAGATACTAGTTTGTTACCTCTGTCCTGTGCTCTGTACCCTGCGCTAACAAACTCGATAATGGAAAAATGTGGTAACGAAGCAATATGTTTACAGGTTAATTAAAGGTACCTACTCATTCTGGCCATTTTCCCAAAGATCCTTGTTTTACTTTTTTTTTGTTTCCACCTGAATCCGACAATAATGACCCATACTTACTTACAGTTTCTTACAGTTTCTTACAGTAGATCCTCTGGAAAAAGGCAAACTATGCCTGTGTATCCAGCTCAGTACCAGTGCTTGCACTGCTGCGGTCGTTCACGGTGTTGGCGGCGGCGGTAGCAGACGCAACATTTTTACTATTCTGTATTTTTGTTTTATAATCAAACTTCAAATCTTGTCTTCCCCATGCTTTATCAAGATTACTTTCAAACTCCCTTATTGATTCGGAATCGACTACATACTGGGGCAGTGCGTTCCACTCATTTACCACTCTATCACAAAATGAGTTCTTCGCCTTCTCAAGCCTATTTCTTTCTTTGTAAATTTTCTTAGAGTGTCCTCTCGTTCTTGTTCCCTCCCGCATCAAGAAGATACCTTCACACATCCTCATCGTACTTTCCTGACACTATCTTAAAAGTCTCTATCATATCCCCTCTCTTTCTCCTATATGCCAGTGTCGGAAGTCCCAGTGTCCTCAACCTCTGCTCATAGCCCGCGTTCTTCAACGTTGGTACCAGCTTGCTAGCTCTTCTCTGCACTTTCTCCACTGCTTCTATATCCTTACCATATATGGAGCCCACACCTGGTTTGCATATTCCAGGTGTGGCCTAACCAGCGCTGTATATAGATTCCTGAAGATTTCTTCGTCAAGTGACACAAATGTCCTCCTTATCAGCCCTACAATTCTATTGGCTTTGTTTATCTTTTCCGCTAAATGTTCTGAGAAATTTAACTTATTATCTATCACTACTCCTATATCCTTTTCTGCACTCACTTCCTCCATCGCTTCATACATACTGTATCCTACCTTGTCTATCTTGCTGGTCCCAATCCGCATGTACTTGCATTTTTTTGGATGAAAAGGCATTAACCAATGCTCAGACCATCCCTTCATGCCCTCCACATCTCCTTGAAGCAAACCCATATCTTCCTTACTCCTCACTCTTCTATACAGTTTAGTGTCATCCGCATACAGGTATACCTCACTTCCATTAGTTATAACTTCAGGCAAGTCGTTGATAAATATAACGAACAGCAATGGTCCCAACACAGATCCCTGAGGTACCCCACTTGTAATTTCCCTCCACCCCGAGCCTATTCCATTCACCAATACCCTCTGTCTCCGATCTTTCAGGAAGGCTTCTATCCATTTCACACATTTCTCCCCTATATTATAGCTTCTAACTTTCTCTATTAACCTTTTATGTGGGACCTTATCGAAGGCCTTCATAAAATCGCAATATACCACGTCTATTACATCACCATCATCTAGAATTTGCATCCAATCATCTACCACCTTAATTAGCTGCAGTACCGTCGACCTCCCCGGCAAGAATCCGAACTGTCTCCCACTGAAAAGTTGGTTTGACTTCATATGATCCATTATTCCTTCTCTAATTACCGTTTCCATTAGTTTACACACAACACTTGTCAAGCGCACTTACACCCAACATATGTTTCTTATATCTTTCTCATATATCGACCTTTCCCCTTCCTCCTTATTTCTCCAGTTTTATCCTGTTATCTGCCTTCTAGCTATCTCCCTTATTCTATCTATCTATCCAGCTACAGTAGTGCCAAATGCCTTGATCGCCAAATAATATGAATAATCACCTCCATGCACCTCTGTCCTCTGTCAACTGACACCCCTCCTCCCACCCAACACCACTCTCCGTCAGAGGTAAATGGGAATGGCAGTGCGCTTGTGGATGTATGTGTGGGGAGGAGGCTGTGGATAGCCAACACCTTCTTCCGACAGAATGATACACAGATTCACACGGAAAGTGGAGCGGAGGAGGGGGAATGAGACAGTGGAACGGCAGGCACTGATTGATTATGGAAGGTGGTTGAGATTGATAAAGCGAAAGGAGGAGTGGGTGTTCTGGTGGCTGAAGAGTGGGCGGAAAGTGTGCTTCAAATTACGAGAGTTAGTGAAAAGCTGATTGTTTTGAAGTTGAAAGTTGGTGAAAGAATTCTGAATGTGATATCTGCATATGCCCCACAAGCTGGCCTACAGAAAGAGATAAAAGAGGACTTCTGGAATGACACCGTCAGTGTCATTTCAGGTCTCTCGGAGAATGAAATGACAATCCTGGGAGGGGACCTGAATTGCCACGTGGGAGTATCTGCAGATGAATACGAGGGAGTACATGGAGGAAATGGTTACGGAAGGAGGAATATGGAAGGCGAATACTGTATATACTGGAGTCCTGTGTTGCACTCAACATGGTTGTGTGTAACATGAAGTTCAAGAAAAGACAGAGCCATCTGGTCACATATAACTCTTTGGTCTCCAAGTACAGTACCCAGATTGATTAATTCTTGGTTAACAAGAAAGACTGGAAACTGGTTCGGGATGTAAATGTCATCCCGAAAGAAGAATGTATCACCCAGCATAAGCTACTTGTGTGCGACATGAGCTTATACAGAGATCCTGAGCGCAAGAAGGTATACATGACCAAAACGAGTGTGGCTGCTGAAGAACAAGGAAAGCTGTTCCTTTTCCCATTCAAACTCTACATTTAGCGATCGTTCATAGTGTGCCCTTCCATGCTTCTCTGATTTCATCTTTTGCATACAAAATCTTCCCATTATCGTTTCTAACACGCTGTTCACCTATAATATCCCTACTGTAATTTTTAACTCGCCTAGCTAGGTTGAAGATCCCATTGGGATTGTCCATATTACAAACTTGTTTGGGGACCAGGTCCTTAATGCCTTTTTTAGCATTGTAAATAACTCTTGTGGCAGTTCGTTTAGCTGCCTGGTATTCCTCCTTACTGCCTCCCTTCTTCCATGCTTCGAAGCATCTCCTTTTCTCTTTCACAGCATGTTCTACCTTATCGTTCCACCACCAGAAGATCTTATTCCTGGGGTGACCCTTTGTTTTCCCACAGACTTTGTCAGTGGCAGCGAGAAAGAAAATTCCATTGACTATTTACATCGCTAGGCCTAGCTTCCTTATTTCTATTCATTTTCTCCAGGTCACTATGAAACCTATCCCTAACTTCCATGTTCTTCAGCAGCCACACTCTATTTGTGCATGTATACCTTTTTGCACTCAGGATCTCTGTATAAGCTCATGTCGCACACAAGTAGCTTATGCTTGGGGATACATTCTTCGCTCGGGATGACCTTTACATCCCGAACCAGTTTCCAGTCTTTCATGTTAACCAAGAAGTAATCTATCTGGCTACTGGAGACCCCAGAGTTATATGTGACCAGATGGCTCTGTCTAACCTAGGTTAGGCCATTTAATTGCAGAGATATGGATATCGGAAGATGACAAAATTCCAAGACTCAGACATACAGGGTTGTGACGTACTGTACATGACTCTCACTTATATTTTCAACTTCAAACAAGAACCAGTTGGTATAGTGTTCTATTCTTCACCATTCGCAAGATAATAGCGAGTGCTGTATTTTGCTATATAACTAACTTAGGTTAGGCCATTTATTTGTGGAGTTATTATTACAACTGTACGAGAAAATTATGAAATTATGAAAAATCACCCGGATCCAGGGAGGCGGTAATGTTCAAACTAGCCGTGCTCGGAGGGTTTAAAGTAACAAATTTATCAATGATATATATAGTAGACCTACAGTATATGACTTGATTGCATGATTATGAAATGTTAGTGAGACTATATTATGGTTGTAGCTTTAAAAAAATATATTCAAGCTCAAACTATTTTTTGACAATTTTAATACAATTCCAGCCATAAATGTAATTTTATTTTATGTTTTCTTCAGAAGTTGCAGAAGTTGATAGTGATACAATTGAAGATGAACTTGCCAGCATGTACTCACAACCAGAGAAGCGTACAAAGATGGAAGCTTCCCCTGGAGGCAGCACTGACACAGCAGGACAGAACCCTTCTCTCCAATCAGAACAACTTCTTCCTCTAGAAATAATGGAAGATAGACAGACTGAAATAAAGACAGAGAACAGTCCTGACACTCACACATCACCTCCCTCTGTGAACCCATTTGCCAAGTCCCACGCTACCAGTAAACCTAAAGTAGCATCGGGAAGCCAGTTCAGTGCCCTCAAGAAATTTAGCAAGATGAAAAGGACTGTGGTGGACCAAAACACTATAGTTCAGAGCAGGTGGGTACTATTAATTTAGTATTGGCTCTTGGTCTATGACATCATGCCTTAATAATGTTCTGACCCCGCTAGACTGTGTCATAGCTTTTTAGTTGACTCACACTGGCCAGCCTTAAAAAAAATATCTTCTTAGGTGATACTGTAAAAATTCCTAAGGTACGTCATCAGATTAATAATTCCAATACACGAAAGATATTTTTGAAAATGGCAGAATTAATTTAAACAGACATATAAATCGTAGAAGTTTTCAAATTGTGCGGTATTCCCTAAGTTGCCTGGCTGAACAGCCCCGAGTCCCTAAGGAAGGCCATGGCTACGGTCTGGCTTTCCCACAGGGCTCTCAAGGAGTGTAGATTATGTTGTTGACGTAAGTGATTGTGTGAAATGCTGTCCTATACGATTTGTTTAATGGTATGGGGTGCTGTGTTACATCCCGGGCAGGTGTCGTCGACGGAGTCATCCAGTCTCTTCTGAAAGCTCAGAAGAGCTGGATGATGCCACATCTCAACCTGGCCAGGTGGACTCTGTCCTCACGAGGAAAGGATGATTCAGAAGGATGGATTTCGGGAGGTCGTGCCTGCAGCTGCATGTTGTCTATGAGTGATTGGATGGAACGGCGAGAGATATGAGTATGGATGTGCTTCTGGAAGCTGGTTTGGGGTTGGCAGGGAGGGAGAGATAACAGTATTTGTGTGTGATACTGTGTGCTGGGTGTTGTTTTGATATTTCTTGGTGTCTATGAGTGTGTTGCCATGTGTTGTTGTTGTTGTTCCCCAGGCTGCCTGGCCGAACAGCCCCAAGGCCCCGAGCAAGGCCAAGGCCATAACCGAGCGCCCCCACAGAACCCTCCCTGCCTACCACAATAAAGCCTGGGTGACCGAAGCCACTCCATGGTGGGGAGCTGAGGAGGGTGCGGAAATGCCTGGGAAACCAAAGCCCCACCCAGGGCCCTGTGCCCCTCAGCAATTATAAAGAGAAAGTTGAGGGGCAAAGGAAAAATGTGACGCTTTGGCTTCCAATCTGCCAACCTTTAGGTAGGCAGATTGGGAGGTCAACCCACGGAAGAGACGTTGTCACTTGAGATCTAGAAAATATATAAGTAAAAGAAACAGTCAGAGTAAGCTATGGGTATAGCAGAGATCGCTCTGTTCTCACTCTGATAGATCAGCCCATCACCACATGACATGTAGTGTAGTGGGTGGTGTTAGATTGTGGAGGCTGCAGCCAGGAATTGAGTGCCTCTCATGTCCAGATGGTCTTTGACTTTGAGGACTTTGGTTTCTTGATTTAGGTGATCTGTAGGTGTAGTAGCTGTGTAGTCTGTTATGATTTTTAGAGCTTTATTTTGAGTAGTCTGCAAGGTCTTGTGATGTGTTTCAGCTAGGTTAGATGCCCAGGCAGGGCTTGCATATTCCATCACTGATCTTATGTATTGTTTGTAAACTGTGGTGGTAGTTTCTTTGTTGTTTCCAAATTTTGTGTGGGCAAGTGACCTGAGGGCGTTAAGTCTGGGTATCAGTTAATATTTTTATGTTTGTGGTATGTTGTTTGAATGTCATTAGAGTGTAAAGTCCGTGAAAATAGGCTAGCCTAAACAGATCGGATGCGGAAATACCCTGAGCCGACCAGGCCAAGTGGGATATCTCTATTGGTCTAACTGGTAAGGTGTTTGCCTCATAACCCAAGGGTTCCGTGTTCAAGCCCACACCAGGGCTTGATATTTTCGGGAGGCTATTCCCACATCTAACGAAGTTTAGGTGTGCTGGTAAAATTGTTCAGATGGTTGAGAGCAAGATCGGAGCTCCATAAATCCTCTTTCGGGTATGGTGTAAAATCCAATTCCTACAGGAAATTCCTACATGACAAGGAAGGGGATAGGAGAGAGCAGGGAGTGTAGTGAGACCTCGCTTGGGTTGGGTTGTGGAGTTGCCGGCCTCTCAAGCGAGTTGCCAACTGGGCAGTTAGTAGGTGCGTGTATGCACCGCTCAGTGAAGTTGACTCACCATTCCCGTTCATCTCTCTGACGGACTCTCGGTCGATTCGGCTCAAGCTTGTTCCTCTCTGTTCGTTCCTCTCAGGTTCAGAGCTTTCGCTTCCCGGAAGGTAAAGTAGTGTAAAGTCAGTGAAAATAGGCTAGCCTAAACAGATCGGATGCGGAAATACCCTGAGCCGACCAGGCCAAGTGGGATATCTCTATTGGTCTAACTGGTAAGGTGTCTGCCTCATAACCCAAGAGTTCCGTGTTCAAGCCCACACCAGGGCTTGATATTTTCGGGAGGCTATTCCCGCATCTAACTAAGTTTAGGTGTGCTGGTAAAATTGTTCAGATGGTTGAGAGCAAGATCAGAGCTCCATAAATCCTCTTTCGGGTATGGTGTAAAATCCAATTCCTACAAGAGTATCATATGTTACTCCTAGGATTATGGGTGAGAGTGTGTGTGTGTGTGTTAGGGGGGTGTTGTTTATGTTGAGGTGCGGGGTGTATTTGTGTTTCGCTGTCCAGCTTGTGAGGAGGGTTGCGGTGGATTTGGCTGGGGCAAACCTGAATCTGTTTGTAGCGCAACAGTCATGTAGTGTGTTGAGATAGGGTTGAAGGAGAAGTGTTGCTTTGTTTGGGTCTTGGTGTGTGCATGTGAGTGTTATGTCGTATGCGTAGGAAGCTATATTTATTTGGGGTGCGTGGGATGTGGGTATATCATGCATGTATAGATTGAAGAGTGCGGGCGACAGTACGGATCCTTGCAGGACTCCATTTGTGAAGTTTCTGATGTTAGATGACTGACCGGCAAATGATATGTACTTACACTAGTTGTATTTGCGGGAGTGAGCATGCTCTTGTGTGCACATCTGCCTGCTAGGTAGTTGGCCAGCCACCTTTTTGTTTTGTTGTGCATGTTTGTTTTGTGGGTTTGACAACCCGAACCGAAGGGAAGGAAGGAAAACCATATATTTAGTAGTGGTTCCGTAGTCAGTGACGTGAGAGCCTTATCATCTGTAAGGGCTCCCCGGGTCCCCTAGGGGCACCCGGAGAATTCTTAACGCAACCCGAATAAATTAAAATAGCATCCCAGGGGATACCCCTTACATAGTTCCTAGGGAACGTCATCAATACGTAT
This sequence comes from Paralithodes platypus, assembly GCA_032716605.1. Taxonomy (NCBI): domain Eukaryota; kingdom Metazoa; phylum Arthropoda; class Malacostraca; order Decapoda; family Lithodidae; genus Paralithodes; species Paralithodes platypus. The sequence continues at coordinate 26,255,148 of CM064544.1, read as the reverse complement.
ACCACTAAGAAAAATAAACACCCCTGTTACTATTCTCCTTGACGCGGTTGGGGGGCTTCGGGGCCGGCGACTGGGGCTTGATGGGGGATGGTTGTGGTCATTTCCCTTCCTATCTCCCCTCGAGCTTTTGTCGTCAGCTTGACTAATTTTGAGTAGTTTTTCCATTTCTCTTTCTATGTTTTTCCCCTTCTATTCTTATTCTGTCCCATTCGGTTGTCCTCGGGCAACCTATATCTCATGTCTCCCTGGCCTGGCTAGGTAGCAGACTCCTGACCTGATTTGTCTCTTCGGTTGCTGTTGTGGCCAGATTGACTTGATTCCCTTCGGTAATGGATTTTTTGCCTCTTGATGTGATTTTTTCTACCTTCGACCTGATATTTCATTCTTCGCCCTGATCACTGCTTGGTTGATGTTACGGTGTAGCAGTTCTTGCCTCATCCTTCGGCCCTTTTTTTTTTTTTTTTTTTTTTTTTCTATATTCCAACTACTCCCTCTCGGGCATAGGCTGAGAGCCTGTATATTCCACCGCCCAACACGGTGAAGCCCGTGAGGTCTTGTTCCAGTCTGGGGAGTGAGACATGCGAAGCATCCATCATGGCTCGAAGCAGCTCCATCTCTGAAGCGGCCGGTTGCTTCGCTCAAGTGCTTCACCGTCTCACCCTCCAGACTCAGACCCTCACTCTCAGAACGCCACCTATTGAGCAGTGAACTCACTAGGCATTGTCCCCCTGTAACATATTTGAATATGGGAATATTCATACAGTGTTATTTAATCAGGGAACAACGAGGGTATTTTTTTGGCATTTCGGTGGGCTTTGTGGTAATGCACTGATACTAGGTACAGCACAAATTCAATCCCAATAATATCTTCCCATTGACATATCGGGATTTGAACCCGGGTCCATTGGATTACCAATCCAGTGGCATGACCACTCCACCACACCTCCCCTATAAGAGCTCTGATGTGGAGCTTATGTGGTCCGGCTGAACTGGTGAATTGGCGAGAAATGTCTGCGTGTCTTCGCCTTCCTCGATTTGTTCCCTTACCTTACCTTTGGATACCTTTGGATGTGTTCGCCGCTCCTCTAGCGGCACCAAGAAGCGCAACGCCCCTCGTTATGGGTGGTGATTTGGTGCAGTAGACTGTTTGAAGCGACAGCTCGCTCCCTTGCGAGGATGGGCTCGTCTGGCACTTTTTGCAGTTCGACATCTAGGGCTCTCTTGAAGTTGTCTAACGAGATGTCCCTCATGTCTCTTACTCGCCGTGGGAGTTTGTTGAAGAGACGTGGGCCTCTGTGTGATAACCAGCCCTCTCGCAGAGAGCCCATAGCACCCCAGTTATTCATCCGGGGGATTTCGCATTCCCAGCCTCTCCTATCACTGAATTTCATGACTATCGGAGTATGTAGGTTTGGTACTAAACCCTCTGCGATTTTCCATGTGTATATTATTAGGTAACGTTCTCTTCTACGTTCCAGTGAGTACAGATTCAGTGCTCTTAAACGCTCCCAATAGTGTAGATGTTTTATCGAACTTATATGCGAAGTGAAATTTCTTTGTACACTCTCTACGTCATTTATTTCACCTGCTTTGTATGGGGATGTTAATACGCTACAGTATTCAAGCCGCGGTAGCACTAGAGATTTGAAGAGCGTTATCATAGGCAATTCACCGCGTGTTTTAAAAGTACGCAGAATCCAACCCGTTAGACGTTTCGCAGCCGCCACTTTGACCTGGTTATGTACTTTGAAACCCATATTTTCAGACATTAATACCCCAAGGTCTTTCACACTGTCTTTCCGTTCTATTATGTGGTTAGATTCTGTTAAGTAATTTGTAATTTCTTTAACACCATTATTATCTCCGTACCGTATTAATTGGAATTTTTCCTCATTGAATTGCATGTTGTTTTCCCTGGTCCACTGGAACACTACATTCATGTCTTCCTGCAGTCCCTTACTGCCCTTCCCTCTCTATCTTGACTCGTTTAGTTATATATCTTGATCGAATCCTTCGGGCCAGCCCTAAGAGAGTTCTTTTATGGAGCTCAGTGGTCTGGTTAAACTAATATTAAAAAAAATAAAAATAAAAAAAAAAAAAAAAGATAGCATAAAGTTACACAAATTCCGCACCGACACACTGACAGGCTTACCATGCTCAGGCGTCCAGCTCGCTCTCGAGCTTTCTTCTTCCTCATACTGAATAGCAAGTTGTGCATGTTCATTCTATTACTAGTTTAGTAATTCTGTATTTCAAAGGTTTTATTTGGTCATTAAGTTTGTAGATATAAGGGATAATAATGCACGAGTAAATCTGCTAATGGTTATTATAGGAGTTATTGCCGGGGAGGTCGACGGTACTACAGCTAATTAAGGTGGTAGATGATTGGATGCAAATTCTAGAGGATGGTGATGTAATAGACGTGGTATATTACGATTTTATGAAGGCCTTCGATAAGGTCCCACATAAAAGGTTAATAGAGAAAGTTAGAAGCTATAATATAGGGGAGAAATGGATAGAAGCCTTCCTGAAAGATTGGAGACAGAGGGTACTGGTGAATGGAATAGGCTCGGGGTGGAGGGAAATTACAAGTGGGGTACCTCAGGGATCTGTGTTGGGACCACTACTGTTCGTTATATTTATCAACGACTTACCTGAAGTTATAACTAAAGGAAGTGAGGTATACCTGTATGCGGATGACACTAAGCTGTATAGAAGAGTGAGGAGTAAGGAAGATGTGGGTTTGCTTCAAGGAGATGTGGAGGGCATGAAGGGATGGTCTGAGCATTGGTTAATGCCTTTTCATCCAAAAAAATGCAAGTACATGCGGAATGGGACAAGCAAGATAGACAAGGTAGTATACAGTATGTATGAAGGGATGGAGGAAGTGAATGCAGAAAAGGATATAGGAGTAGTGATAGACAATAAGTTAAATTTCTCAGAACATTTAGCGGAAAAGATAAACAAAGCCAATAGAATTGTAGGGCTAATAAGGAGGACATTTGTGTCACTTGACAAAGAAATCTTCAGGAATCTCTATACAGCGCTAGTTAGGCCGCACCTGGAATATGCGAACCAGGTGTGGGCTCCATATATGGTAAAGGATATAGAAGCAGTGGAGAAAGTGCAGAGGAGAGCTAGCAAGCTGTACCAACGTTGAAGAACGCGGGCTATGAGCAGAGGATGAGGACACTGGCATATACATACATACATACATAAAATTTTAAGACTGAGTGTTCCACACATAAGTGCAGTTTCAGTCTCTTGTCCTAATGGCGGCATTCCAGGCAACCCTGTTAGGGGCTGCTTCACTTGTCAAGTTCTTGGATTTGAGATCGGCGCGTATAGTCCGATCCCAGGTCTTCCTCGGTCCACCCCTTGGTGCAGCTCCCTCCACAATCACAGACCTGCATTTTTTCACCCAATTTTGTTCATCCATTCTCTCCACATGTCCATACCATCCCAGTCTACTTGTACGCATCACCTCGCTAATACTCTTTATACCTAAACATCTCCTCAGCTCAACATTTGTTATTCTATCCTGTAGCCTGGCCCCACACATCCATCTCACCATTCTCATCTTATTACGTTCCATTCTGTTGACATCCTCTACTTTAACGGCCCATGTTTCTGAGGCATACGTCATTGCACTTCTAACACATGAGGCATACACCTTTCCCTTCAGGGGGAGAGGCATTCTTTTCATGGTCAGGATTGGCAGCAGTTCTCTGAACTTCCCCCAGCCACACCTAATTCTAGCAACAGTGGCAGCCTCGGCCCCACCACCGGCAGAGATGGTATCTCCTAGGTAACAAAACTTGTTCACCAGCTCCAATGACTCATTTCCAAAATTCACAGCCACAGGATCATCACTTAACACAAGCTCGCCTTTGCACACTACGCACTCAAATTTCTCTATTTCTGACTTATCCTTCGGCAGGGGTCCCTTTATTCTACTACAGCGCTTACTCCCATGGTGTACCCAACATCGACAGATGCTACATTGAATTGAGTTAACGCCCACTCCCTTTCCACACACTGCACATGGCTATGCACCGCTCTTTTCCACATTGCCTCGTCTCAATCTAAAATGCATAACCTTGGTTTTGTTAATATTGACTCTTAAACCCTTGCTCGCCATGCCCTCTCTCCAACAACAACAACTCTGGTGAACCTCACTGAAATTAAAATGGCATTGTGACCATCTTGTCAGGAACTGAGGTAGGTTTTTTTTACACTGGTGAGGCAAACTGGTCTATTTGAGGATGAAATGGGAGAATGAGTTTGTCGAAAGTTTCCTGTCAGAGTGTCCACTCCACTAATATACTCTTGCCCCGAGACAAGGCATCTGCCCAAAGATTCGCCCGGCCCGGGAGGTACGTGGCTTGTATGGTTATATTGTAAAGTATTTCAGGGCTAGACAGAAAACTTTCTCTGAAAGGCTGAGGAGATTTTGTGATTTCGTCAAACCCTGTTTGTTTATGCATGAGACGGCTGTTGTGTTGTCCATGCGAAAAGCAATTGACTTGTGTTGTAGGGAGATGGCCTGATCTCTTAGGAAGAACAGGAGGACTGCCGACTCTTTGGTATTGATATGGAAGTTGTTCAAAGTGGACCACATGCCCTGATTCTGGTGACCCTCGGAAGATTAGTAAGTACAGTAAAACCCCTCCCAACCGGACTAATTGGGGGGAAACCCTGTCCGGAAGTGCCAAATTCCGGATCTGGCGAGGTCCGGATAGGTCCCACACAAACCCCTATGAACCGCACAATTCCGGATGTCAGAGATAATTATGTCCGGTTCTCTAAATCGGACTACTCCGGATGACAGATATAATGAGGTCCGGATTACTAACTTTGTACTGGCCAGTACCTTCCTAATCTAAATAAACTGGATCTGAAAAAAGAAATTAGTGTAATGTACATAAAATAAGAACCTATCTCTTTCTTACCGACCTGTATTGTAAGTGGAGTGGACAGTGAAGGTGGAGTAGAGTGTAGGGTGGAGAGGGTGGTGTGGATTGGGTGGTAGTGGAGGTGCCATACAAAAACAATGATTGCAAGTGTAGCACATTTGTCATGTACTGAACACATTAGAACACTGAACACTTTTTGCCACTTAACCCTCTCCGACATATGACACGATTTTGAGCCTATTGGGGATACTTTAAAGCCTTTGTTACCATCAGGGGTATTTAGAAACCTTTAGTTTAGTTATTTCAACCTCTGCAGTTGTCTTTGAGTTAGCTGTGGGCAGAACACTAATTTTGGAGAAGTAATTATAAGATTGAGAGCAAGTCTATTTATTATTGCTAATCTGGCAACCTCTGCGTCATATGAGTCTGAAAGGGTTAAAAACAGAACTGAACTTTTTATTTTCTTACCACAGATATTGAGGCATAACTTAGCCTAATCAACTTTTAACCCCTTCAGTACCATGACGTAATTTTACCTTTATTCAGGGTAAAGTTACACGATATTATGCAGTTTCAGAAGGACCTATGTTATTCAGAGGGTTTATTGAGATTGTATTTACCCATTTCAGTCATAGAGGTAGATTATAAGCTAAAGAAAATTGTCTAATGTTAACCAGAATATTCTATGTTGAAAATTACGTATTGGTGGTGAAGGGGTTAACAACCTTCTCACAAGCCTCACCAGCCTTCTCTCCACTCTCCGCTTCCTTGGAAGTCATCACAACATCACTATCCATCTTGGTGGGGCAGGCGAGTAGAAATAATAGCACAAACACAGGGATAATATCCAGATGAAGCACGACGCTTGGGGCGGACCACCTGACTAGACGTAAACAATACTTTTGGCGCGAATGGAAACTTACCCACAATGCTGTTCGGACTTTGGTCCGGTGGTTTTTGTCTCTGCCATCCGGCCTTGTCCGGATGGCTGGGATATATGGCCGAATATAAAGGTTGTTGTTGACCGAATAAAGCCTCATAAACCGGACTTGTCCGGATGTCTGAGACATGTGTCCGACCCCGAATGCCTGTCCGGATGTCTTGGGATTCCGGATTGGAGGGGGCGGGATGGGCGGGGTTTTACTGTAACCCACACCGAGGGACCCTGCCGCATCTGTATCCACCCATATGGTTGGTGGGGGTTCCGACCAATGGGCAAGCAGATCTCTGGACTCACCCGAAAACTGAGGAGTCTGTGAATTAGTTTGGGAATAGGAATTAAAGGGCATAGCTCGCCAAAAATCTCATCCTGTTGTCCCAGTTTTAGTTTGTTTAGTTTGCAAGTTTTACATTTTAATTTGTCACTCTTCAAAGCTTATTAATTTGACAAATGAAATAATGAATGAAACAAATTAAATAATGAAATAATGGGTGGATGGGACTCGTTAGCCTTGGTCGTCAACTCATCTAGGGGAGACAACCTTATACAAATCCGGGTGGATGGGACTCGTCAGCCTTGGTTGGCAACCTGTCTAGGGGAGTAAACCTGATACAAATCCGTACTGCTTACCTAAGGGTAAGGCAGGTTAGTGGATGGATTAGCTGAACACCACTGTAGAAAAATAGTGCTAACAAGATACACAGAGGGCCTCGGAGTCGGACGAATCCTAAATTGAGTGGTCAATCCTGTAAGTCCTTCACTAAACTGGCTCGGGTTGTCCCTCTCACAGGGAATAGGTCTGCTTGGGGGCATTCTGTGTATGGCCACCCTTGTAAGGAGAGTAAGGCGTCCGGCAATAGATAGATAGATAGAAATAATGCACATGTACTTTTCTTTGTTATAATTTTGTTATAAGCAGAAAACCTGGCCCTGAAGGAACCCATCTGATGAACTGTTAACCACCCGGCTAGAGCTAAAAAATCCTCAACAATGCTCTGTCCTCCATTCAAGACAACTTCAAGAGAGCCCTAGATGTCGAACTGCAAAAAGTGCCAGACGAGCCCATGCTCGCAAGGGAGCGAGCTGTCGCTTCAAACAGTCTACTGCACCAAATCACCACCCATAACGAGGGGCGTCGCGCTCCTTGGTGCCGCTAGAAGAGTGGCGAACACATCAAAAGGTATCAAAAGGTAAGGTATACCTGGGCATCCACTACTGGCTTTCAATTCTGCACGGAGAAGACTTCTGCCATTATTTTCTATCGTGATGTTCGGCATGTACGCAAGCAATCCATCACTTTGACTATGTGCCACTCAAATATACAAATCCTCCCCTCTGCAAAATTTCTTGGCCTCATAATCGACACGCATCTCAACTGGAAGTCTCACATAGATAATTTAAAGGCTCGATGTCTTCAGCGTGTGAATGTACAGTACTTAAATCCATTGCACGAGTTCATTGGGGTGCTGATCGTCCCTCACTCTTCTTGTTCTATAGAACCACCATTCTGTCGGTACTTGATTATGGTTGCTCAGTATATGGTACAGCCGTTGCACTACAGGCATTAGATTCAGTCCATCACCTCGGAGTGCGCATTAGTTCGGGGGCGTTTCGTTCCTCACGGATCTGCAATGTTCTCTGTGAGGCTGGGGTGTTGACCCTGTCTTATCACCGTCATCTGGTCCAAATGCGTACGGCGGTCCAACTGAGCTCTCAGCCAACTCTGTTGAGCTCTTTCTTCCAGCAGAGGAAAGTGTTCCCTTTTCTGCACCGTCCTTCCCGTTATTGTCTCACCAACTCTTCGCTTCGTACAATATCCCTATTCACACACCACTATACCCCGTGGACTTCTACCCGCCCTGATGTATGTTTTTACCTAGCAGAAGCATGTGCTGCACTCCACCCGTTGCAATGTAGAAGCATTGCTATACACCATCTGTCAAGTCATGGCCCTGCTGAATTCATTTACACTGATGGTTCGAAACTGGCTGAAGCCACGGGCTGCGCTGCGATTTCTACACATGATACTTATCAGTGCACCCTTCATCCGTACTCCACAGTTTACACCGCAGAATTATGGGCTATCCACGGGACCCTGGACATCGCCTCCATATTGTCATTTGCAGTGATTCTCGAAGTGCTCTGCAGGCGTTATGCGTTTATGCTCCCACCGACTGGCTAGTAAACACCATTTAATACACCTGTTACAGTGCGGGGGTCTTTCATTCACACTATGTTGGATCCCTGCACATGTCGGTATCGAGGGGAATGAGAACGCAGACCTTCTTGCTAAAGAGGCTTTTCATGGTTTTCCCCCTCTTATTCTCCAGAGGCCAAAAGATATCTTCCCAGTCTTGCAGCAACGCGTACTTGATGCATGGCGTATTGAGTGGCGTTCACAACCTGAATCTAATCATTTCTGTTCACTTAAGGATGACATTTCCTTGTGGCCTTCGTCGATTGCTACATGTCGAGCAGACCAAACAGTATTGACGCGTTTGTGTATTGGTCACACGTGTCTTACTCATGGTTATTTGATGTCCACCCCTCGAGATCTCCCGCCGTAATGTCAACTCTGTCACACCCCATTAACAGTCCATCATTTTCTCTGTGTTTGTCCGGCGACGTCGATTCCTGCAGCACGCCTCATTACAATCTATTCTTTCTGAGTCAACCTCCTTCAGTTTTGCTCCTATCAGACAATTCCTGAAAGCCATCAAACTTTATGATGATACAGTGCACTCCCATTATCCGCACTCCAAGCATTCGCGAAACTCGTTATTCGCGAACACCCCTAAATATCACATTACTTGTTATCCACGCAAAAAAAACCCCGCAAAATACCAGCTATTCACAAATTTGAATCGGGCGGGCAGATGCGCAGCCTGATTCTTGTTTTGGTTGGCCATCTTGCAGCTCCCAGCCCACCCATCAAAGCCACCATTGTGTTGGAAAACAATCTGTTTACAAACTTTTATTCTGCACGAACGTCGTATCTCCCGTGTTTAGGGCCTTTGGTCCATTCAGTGATAGGGAAAGTGGGCCTGGTGGTAATCATGAAGGAATTAAATGCACGGAACCATCAAAGCAGAGAGCTATGGCCGGTCAAGCCTACCGACGCCGTGTCTGACAAAAGCGGCAAAATTATGCTGATGATTTAGGCTAGGCTCTATATGATTGATTTCATATAAAGTGTCTGGTAAGTAATCTCCTCATACAGTAATATGTATTTATTAGTACAGTACAGTATTCTCCTCAAATAATATGTATTTGTTGGATGTATTTGGGGGGAAATGAGGGTCTAAGATGGGCAAGCCTGGTACAACCTAAGTCGGTTTCTCATTAAAATCTATGTTAATTAGTGCCCACATATACTGTACGCGGGACCACGTATACGCGAAAGGGGGCCGACACGACCTAGGCGCGAATACTGGGAGTGCACTGTATCTGACTACTGACAGTTACATGACTTGACTTTGCACCTTCTCACCGAACACTAGCCTTGTGAAGGCCCTGTCCCAGTGGGCTAGTATAAAATAATCACATCAACAACAACAACAACAACAACTTAGGTCATGGCCCTTGGGTTGAGTGGGTCAGGAATGCTCACAAGTTTGCCATGTCCAGTAGTGATGCAGCCCCTCACAAATTACCAACTGAAGACCACCAGTTTGTATTTTTATACATCTTTCAGGCAGACTCTGTCTGTGGAATTCTGGGAATATTTAAGAGGCCCCAAAATAATTTGTAAAACCACTTCAGAACTGCTCCTCTTAACTCCAACTCCTACTCTCATTGACAAGATTATAGGCTGAGACAGAGAGCCCATAGGCTTCTGTCCAGTTTTATTGTACAGCAAAAACTCGCTCATGCAATGCAGGTAGTTGTGGATTCAATCAAGGAACCAAATTCCCGGGCGGCTGTTCATTATATTCGCGGAGCATCTCTTACCAATTCTTTCATGACTACTTGTGATGTCCATATTTCAATCTTTGAGGCTGCTAGGGCAAGATAAGATGTGAGGCTTCACTTGACTAAAAATATGCCTAAGGAAATAGCTGCTAGAGTACTCCATTCCCCATTATATACTAGCCGGCTGATGTACCCGGCGGACATGTGGCGAGAGGTACATGCCCTCCTCTTACGACCGGAAGTAGTGCCTTTCAGACAGGCATTTCTTAATAAGCAGAAACATCCGAGGCAGTACCACGCAAGGACAGCCTCTCACCGTGGTAAGCCACTGAGTTAATTCACTCCTCACAGATTTACGCCTCAATCATCATTTCATGCCCAGCGAGGTCACTCCTCGAGCCGGGCCCATCATCAGTCCTGAGGACGGGGTACCGCAAGGCCATCCAGCTTTCCGAGTACTGTACCTCCAACTCTCACCCCCAACATAGACAACAGTCTCATCAGCCTCAACAAAGGCAACATCAACCCAGACACCAAACACACCACCACCACCACCAAAGACAGCAATCAGGGCAACATTCCTCTCAGCCTCACCAAACCTCTCAACTTACCTTAAAAAAAACTAGGTTTTGTAGACTTTCTAGCCAAAGAATTGACCCTTCACCCCACAGGCCACTTTTTTATAGTGGCCCTAATGATCTTGGGCCAGGCGGGTGGTGAAAAAGGGCCTTGCTTGACGATGGACCAGCAGGCCCCAGTTCTGATCCCATAACAACGACATAAGCCTGTCTGTAGAATTACAATCTGTAATAAACCAAATGCTACAAAACAAAATGTTTACTTGTGTACTGTACCTCAAAGCATGCCGGTCTCTCTGTCCCACATGTTCCTTGTTCTTCAACTCAGACCCATCATAGATATGTCTATCCTAAACAAGTCTGTAATATACACCAAATTCAGAATGTTGACCATTTCCCATGTGTGGCTAACTCTGCACCCAGGAGTTTGGATTATCACTCGACCTAAAGGATGCCTATTGGCATGTCCCGATAGCAAAACGCTTCCAAAAGTAAAAGTACCTGGCTGTTCCGTTTCAAAACAAGGCACTTGCAAGTGTGGTGTGGGGATGGATGCTCAAGGTCACTATGCCTTGTCATGTAATCACAGCGCAGGCTGCCTGCCAAGACACTCTGCACTAAATGATGTCATAAAAAGGGCCCTGCAGAGTGCTAACCGTGCATCAATCCTTGAACCATATGGACTCCACAGAGAAGACGGCAAACGGCCAGATGGGATGACCACTTACCCTTACAAGAATGGCCGGTGCCTCGTGTGGGATGCCACATGTGTTGACACTTTCTCCTCAACCAACATCGCCAGAAACGCCGACGAAGCAGGTGAAGCCGCCCGGATAGCAGAGAGTAAAAAGCGAGAAAAATATCAAGCCATCGCCAGAAGTCATCAGTTCGAGCCTCTGGCATTCGAAACTTCAGGAGTCTTCGGCCCTGCCACCCTCAAAATGGTGAATGAAATAGGCCGTAAAATCAGAGAAGTTTCAGGAGAACCCCGGGAAACCCTCTGGCAACCCTCTGGCTCAAGCAAAGACTAGGGATGGCTATCCTCCGGGGCAATGCCACCAGCGTCATGAGCTCAGTACGACTGGGCCATGCCACTGTGTGAGGTAGGGCATAAATATAAACTTTATTTGACCTTATTTGTTTTTAACATGTTTGATGTACATAAATAAAAGGGGATGTGTCGGATGGTTGAAAGCCACAGTTGCTAGCGCGCTTGGGGCTAGAACCACGTATTATGAAAAACAAGTATCCTCTCACATTCACCCCTCCCTCTCACTCACCCCTTAATTTGCCGGAGGATAACAGGTTTTTCACAATACGTAGATGGATGTCTTTAACCCTTCCTACCCGGGCTGCCTTACAAAAGGACGGAGTTCGTATACGGGCGATCTGGCCGAAAAACTTCTAGGCCTAGGCTACTGTATCCTTGTTATTTTAACTGCTAGAAATTTCCCACGCATCCCTAAACGTAGTGCGGTTTCCAATATGTAGACTGGCGTTGAGTAGAGCTCTCTAAGTCAACTGGTTCAGTTGTGATGATGATTTCCGTGGAGCGAATTTTGCCGCGATGTTGACAATATCGGAGCTTTTCAGACACTAATTTCGTCATATAAAACTGTATTAAACCTAACTAAATCAAACTTTCTCCATAAGCAGGCAAATAAACTTCTAAATAATCCAAATGATAACAAAATATTTTGGTCTACTCTTAACTCATTCAAATCCAACTTCACTACTGCTTCATCCATTCCACCATTAAAATCTCCGACTGGCAATCTTGTAAGTGACCCATGAGGTAAAGCTAACCTTCTTGCGGATATTTTCTCCACCAACTCGACCTTAGATGAAATAAATCAAGATGTCCCTGTACTTAATTTTAATTCACCTGAAATTCCCTCACTTAAGATCCACACCAGACATGTCAAAACTATTTTGCAGAATCTCTCAGTAGATAAGGCTCCTGGTCCAGATGAAATTCCTCCAATAGTACTTAAGAATTGCTCCTTGGTGCTCGCTCCTGTATTGGCAAAAAATTTCCGTCTGTGTACTCATACCTCATGCTTTCCAGTACCCTGGAAAGAAGCAAACATCCATCCAGTTCCTAAAAAAGGTGCCTCTTCAGATCCATCAAACTACAGACCAATAGCTATAACTTCCACTCTTGGCAAAGTCTTTGAAATTATATTAAATAATCACATAATTAAGCATCTGGTGGAACCCCCCGAACAGCAACCAAACAGGGCCCAGAAGCAACAGGACAAGGAAGAGGAAGAGGCTGAACAGCTACGTAAGAGGGTCGCGGCGAAGCTGGCGGATAGTGACATCAAAGGGGCCGTCAGACTGTTGTCCTCTTCAGAAGGTTTTGCTGGTCAAGGCACCGAAGTTGTTGAAGCCCTACAAGAAAAGCACCCACCTACACCTAGGGACCTAAACCTCCCCCCTGCCCCAAATGACCAGATGCGCCAACCTTTAGTTGTCACGAAGGAGCAGGTGGTTGCCGCAGTGACTTCATTCCCAGCAGGCTCAGCCGCGGGCCCAGATGGTATCCGACCCGCCCACCTCAAAGGCCTCTTGGGTCAGGGATCAGGAGCTGCTGGGGAGGCACTCTTGGAAACTCTCACCAAATTCATCAACATGGTTTTAAGAGGGGAAGTACCCGACTGTGCCACACCCCTATTTTTTGGGGCATCACTCTGTGCACTGGCAAAATAAGATGGCGGTGTGCGCCCAATAGCAGTAGGGAACACCTTCCGCCGCCTTGCCACAAAGGTGGGTTTGAAACCACACTCGAATGGCCTAGGTCAACACTTAAGACCAGTTCAACTAGGTTTCGGAACTCCAGGGGGGTGTGAAGCTGCTGTACACGCAACCCGCACCTACCTCAGCCAAGCCCAAGAAAAACGAGTGCTTCTAAAGATTGACATGCGGAACGCATTCAACAACATTCGCAGGGATGTCTTCCTCCGTGCAGCTCAAGAACACATCCCCACTCTGTACCCCCTACTTTGGCAGGCTTATTCCAAACCTTCAATCCTGATTTTTGGCGAGACGGTAATCCCATCAGCGACCGGGTTACAACAGGGAGATCCAGGTGGTCCTGCTCTTTTCTCAATAGGGGTGGATGCAGCAGCTAACAAAGTAAGGTCAGAACTGAATGTATGGTACCTGGACGATGCAACCTTGGGTGGGTCAGTAGAGAACGTTCTAACCGACCTAAATAACATCGTAACTGACCTCGGCCAGGCTGGGCTAGTGATAAATGACACCAAATGTGAACTTGTCCTCCTCAACCACACACGTGAACAAGGAGAAGAGACTCAGGCCCTGTTTCGAGGCATATTGCCAGATGTAAAGATCCTTCAGGAGCACCAGCAAACCCTATTAGGTTCCCCACAAACTCTGGCAGCAATCCCACCAGCACTTCAAGTTAAAAAGGAGGAGCTTCAACGTCTCGTGAGTCGCCTGATACACATCGATGCCCACTCAGCTCTGGCCCTTCTCAAGAACTGTTTCTCCATCCCAAAACTCCAATACCTCCTGCGCACATCGATGACTTACACGAACAATGGTGGCCTCCAAGAATTAGACAGCATAATCCGAGAAGCAGTGACCAGCATCACCAACGTGGAATTTAAAGAACGGACCTGGACACAAGCCACCCTTCCTGTTCGCCTCGGGGGCTTGGGCATACGGAGAGCCTCGGATATTGCCACCCCAGCCTTTATCTCTTCCCTCATCGCGACCAACGACCTTGTAGTGTCCATCCTTTCTTCTCAACCCGGAATGACACTTAATGGGGACGTAACAGCAGCGATTAACACCTGGAAGGAAAGTACAGGAATAGAGGAGGAGCCTCAGGGTACCTCCAGGAGTAAGCAGAAAGCGTGGGATACCATCTCGGCGAAGAAAACTCAAGAAAATCTCCTAACCAATGCAGACCAGGTTGCAAAAGCACGCCTCCAGGCAGCCGCCCGTTCGGAGAGTGGCTTGTGGTTACACGCCATCCCCATCCCACCTCTTGGAACTCACTTGGATGCTGAAGCGCTCCAGGTTGCCATCGCGCTCAGAGTCGGTGCGGCAGTTTGTCACCCACACACTTGCAAGTGTGGTGGGGAGATGGATGCTCAAGGTCACCATGCCTTGTCATGTAATTACAACGCAGGCTGCCTGCCAAGACACACTGCACTAAATGATGTCATAAAACGGGCCCTGCAGAGTGCTAACCGTGCATCAATCCTCGAACCACATGGACTTCACAGAGAAGACGGCAAACGGCCAGATGGGATGACCACTTTCCCTTACAAGAATGGCCGGTGCCTCGTGTGGGATGCCACATGTGTTGACACTTTCTCCACAACCAACATCGCCAGAAACGCCGACGAAGCAGGTGAAGCCGCCCGGATAGCAGAAAATAAATAGCGAGAAAAATATCAAGCCATCGCCAGAAATCATCAGTTCGAGCCTCTGGCATTCGAAACTTCAGGAGTCTTCGGCCCTACCACCCTTAAGATGGTGAATGAAATAGGCTGTAAAATCAGAGAAGTTTCAGGAGAACCCCGGGAAACCCTCTGGCTCAAGCAAAGACTAGGGATGGCTATCCTCCGGGGCAATGCCACCAGCGTCATTTCTTACAGTTTCTTACAGTAGATCCTCTGGAAAAAGGCAAACTATGCCTGTGTATCCAGCTCAGTACCAGTACTTGCACTGCTGCGGTCGTTCACGGTGTTGGCGGCGGCGGTAGCAGACGCAAAATTTTTACTATTCTGTATTTTTGTTTTATAATCAAACTTCAAATCTTGTCTTCCCCATGCTTTATCAAGATTACTTTCAAACTCCCTTATTGATTCGGAATCGACTACATACTGGGGAAGTGCGTTCCACTCATTTACCACTCTATCACAAAATGAGTTCTTTGCCTTCTCAAGCCTATTTCTTTCTTTGTAAATTTTCTTAGAGTGTCCTCTCGTTCTTGTTCCCTCCCGCATCAAGAAGATACCTTCACACACATCCTCATCGTACTTTCCTGACACTATCTTAAAAGTCTATCATATCCCCTCTCTTTCTCCTATATGCCAGTGTCGGAAGCCCCAGTGTCCTCAACCTCTGCTCATAGCCTGCGTTCTTCAACATTGGTACCAGCTTGCTAGCTCTCCTCTGCACTTTCTCCACTGCTTCTATATCCTTTACCATATATGGAGCCCACACCTGGTTCGCATATTCCAGGTGCGGCCTAACCAGCGCTGTATAGAGATTCCTGAAGATTTCTTCGTCAAGTGACACAAATGTCCTCCTTATCAGCCCTACAATTCTATTGGCTTTGTTTATCTTTTCCGCTAAATGTTCTGAGAAATTTCACTTATTGTCTATCACTACTCCTATATCCTTTTCTGCATTCACTTCCTCCATCGCTTCATACATACGTACTGTATCCTACTTGTCTATCTTGCTGGTCCCAATCCGCATGTACTTGCATTTTTTTGGATGAAAAGGCATTAACCAATGCTCAGACCATCCCTTCATGCCCTCCACATCTCCTTGAAGCAAACCCACATCTTCCTTACTCCTCACTCTTCTATACAGTTTAGTGTCATCCGCATACAGGTATACCTCACTTCCATTAGTTATAACTTCAGGCAAGTCGTTGATAAATATAACGAACAGCAGTGGTCCCAACACAGATCCCTGAGGTACCCCACTTGTAATTTCCCTCCACCCCGAGCCTATTCCATTCACCAGTACCCTCTGTCTCCGATCTTTCAGGAAGGTTTCTATCCATTTCACACATTTCTCCCCTATATTATAGCTTCTAACTTTCTCTATTAACCTTTTATGTGGGACCTTATCGAAGGCCTTCATAAAATCGCAATATACCACGTCTATTACATCACCATCTTCTAGAATTTGCATCCAATCATCTACCACCTTAATTAGCTGTAGTACCGTCGACCTCCCCGGCAAGAATCCGAACTGTCTCCCACTGAAAAGTTGGTTTGATTTCATATGCTTCATTATTCCTTCTCTAATTACCGTTTCCATTAGTTTACACACAACACTTGTCAAACTGACTGGTCTATAATTTCCTGGGTCATTTCTCTTTCCCTTCTTAAATATAGCTGATATGTTCGCCTCTCTCCAGTCCATCGGGATTTGTCCTGTATTTAACGATACCTCAAATAACTGTCCTCCCACCTTCCCCTTCCCATACAAATGCCCAACTTGATATATCATTGGAGACAGAATCTTGCAAGATGGCGAGTGATGGCAACTGAGTATGGGAAGCTGGTAGAACAAAACGAAGGACTCATCGCAAAACGAGTGCGCTGTTCAGACTGATTTTAAACCTACATACAGTATGTATATATTTTTTCACTTCTAGTGGCTTCGCAAGACTGACGTACCTTAGGAACTATTAAAGGATACCCCCTAGGATTGATTATGGTTCTCGACCGACAGTTGGAAGGTTAATCCAGTCTCTAGGAGACCCGGAAAAGAGGCCATATTAACATAAGGCTCTCACGTCATTGACTACTGAGCCACTGCTAAATATTAGGTTATCCTTCCTTCCCTTCGGGTTGTCAAACACGTACTTTTCCCCCACGCCTTTGTGTATTTGTTCAGCTTGATTATGCACAGTTGCAAGGATCACTTGTATATTTGTGTTTAGTACTGTATTATATAAACATTCAAAAATAGTTATTGAAATACTTCATCTTTACTATTTTGAGACTCTTTTTCCATCTTCAGGTACTTTGCATCCCCTGTAGTCAAAACTTCAAAAGAAACAGGTGATGAACCAGAGACAGTAGATGAAAGACCTGCACCTGATAAAACAAAATCTGTGTTTTCTGTTATTGAAGAGGATATATCACAGAAGCCTGAGGAGAGTGACAAAGATGACAGCAGCCCTCATCACACAGCAGCCCCATTATCTCTACTGGATCGCAACTTCCAATTAAACAAAACCAAAGCGTTCAAGTGGACCAAGATGTCCGACATGTCTTTGTGCTCTAAAACCATTACTATGGAAACCAGTAGTGCATGCAAGGATACCTTTAAATCTGTCACCCCTGAAGTGGATTCTGAAGAGTTAAAAGAAAACCAAGAAGTTTCCCAAGAAACTAGCCAAGATCCCCAATCCTCCCAAGAACTCTCCACACAAGTGTCCTTCATAAGTAATGTGGACTCTCTAGACAATGAATCCTTTGGCCTAACTCCAACATCCTTACCTTCCACAACAGAAGTCAGGCACCAGACACCTAGCATTGAAAAAAAGTTCACCTTTCGGCAAACACAATCCAATGTAAGTAAAGAAAGAAAATTAATAAAAAATATAAGTAGAGTGGAACAGTGTGTGAAAAACGGAATCTGAAGGTAAATGCGGGGGAAGAGCAATGTTATGTTTTTTTAAATGGGTTCAGCCACTGAATGTGAGGTGAGGTTGAATGGTCAGGCTATGGAGAATGTCAGCTCATTCAAGTATTTGGGCAGTGTGTTGAGTAAAGATGGGAGTATGGATAAAGAAGTGCGGGAGAGGGTACAACAGGGGAAGAGGGTTGTAGGAATGCTGAAAGCAGTAACAAGAAATAGGGTGGTCAGTATGGAAGTAAAGAAGTCCTTGCATGACAGTGTGGTAATCCCGACACTGACTAACGGAAGCGAAGCATGGACGTTGGTTGAGAGACTCAGACCAAGAGTGAGAGCAGTGGAAATGAATTACTTAAGAAGTGCGTGCGGAGTTATATGGAGGGATAGACAGACTAATGAGGAAGTAAGAAGGAGGTGTGGTGTGGAGTTAGATGTGCTGGAAAGTGTGAAAAGGAACAACTTGAGATGGTTCGGCCATTATGATGTTTCATGTATTGGAATGATTTTATTATACATATGCATCTAGTTCCTTGATCTGTGTTTTTCTTTATACTTTTTCTTTTTGTTAATTAATCTACTCTACATTATTCTTTTACTTCTTTAAGGCTTACTCAGATACCCTGCCTTATTACTTTATTATTATTCCAAATTCAGCACATATTTGTTGAGTACAGTAGTTAGTTCTTTAGTCCATTGACGTTGAGCATATGATGTCCCGTCCACCAGTCGTGGTACAGGTCTCCCTCACTATCCGATGCCCCAATTTACGATATTATTGTAGGTTTTTATTTGTTTGTGTTTGGGTTTTGGCTAGTCCGAGAACGCATCCCCATTCACCCCATTAATTTTAGGGTTCGCTATACGATTTTTCTATTTAATATTGGATTTTCAGGAACGTAACCCAATCGTAAATCGAGGGAGACCTGTATTATAGGCTGATGAAGAACACCTTGAGATGGTTCGGCCATGTGGAATGTATGGGAAGGGAGAGAATGTACGAGAGTGAGGTGGAGGAACAGAGAGGGAGAGGCAGACAGAGAGTGAGGTGGAAGGATGGAGTTGAGAGGTATATGAGAGAAAGCGGTGTTGGTTGGGAGGAGAGGTATCGGCCGACAGGGGACAGAGGTGCTTGGAGGCGATTAATTTGTGGCATCATGGCATCTTGATAGCGTAATGCATAAGTGCGCAGAATTTTGATGCGAGTATCCTAGGTTCGATTCCTTGGAGTGCCACATGTATTTTTTGATTTCATTAATTCAGTTTAGAAGTGAAGTTGGTTGGTGAAAAAATATAATAGATAAATAGATATTTATAATTTGTTTTTGTATTCCAGTCGAAGCAAAAATCTAAGAAGTTTGGATTGGCGAAGCAGAGTAAATGTAGAGCTCCTGGCTTGAGTAAGTTAAACAGCAAGACAAAAGCAAGTCTTGGTCCAAAACAGCGAAGTCTCACCGATATGTTTGGCTTTAAAAAGTAAGTTTATAACTGTACTGTACACCTAAGGTGCGTGTTCAACCGAGATTAGAAGCTCCAATGTCTGACCATGGTCCGATAATGTACTGTTGTTGTCAATGTTTTATTTTGTCAACCATCTTTGTTTGTTTTTTCTGTAAATAACTTCACAATGGATGTTAGCCTGCTATGGATGAGATGGCAAGCCACCTTTCAAGTTTCAGGGAATTACATTATTATAAGTCTTCCCGTACTATCATTTATGCATGAAGCTCCCGCCTGTCACAAGGGGTCATGATTCTTTACTAGCAGGCTTGGATGGTTTGGACATGTGGAGAGGATGGATGAACAAAGCTGGGTGAAAAGATGCTAGTCCATGAATGTGGAGGGAGCTGCACCAATGGGCGGACCAAGAAAAATGTGGGATCGGACTTTGCGGTCTGACCTTAAATCAAAGAACTTGACAAGAGAGGGAGCTCATAACAGGCTTGCCTGGAACGCCGCCATTAGGACGTAAGACCGTAACCGCACTTCGTGTGGAGCACTTGGTCTTTAACCCTTCCTCCTCGGTAGTCCTCTTACGCTCTGTACCCCCAGAATCGGCACATGTCGGGTGTTATGGCCTTATTTTCTTAATAGCTAAGCAATGGTAATAGGTAGAAAGATAAGCTTAATTGGAAAATAAAGTACATACAGTTATCTTGATCCTGGTGTTGACCGGACATCGCTATGTCATCGGGTTGTGTTATGCGGTTGTGAATATTACGCACACGGGAGTATAAGAGGACAACCGAGTTCCGCGGTGAAGGTTCGGTGTGGAATATAAGAGGACAAATGAGGTGCGGAGGTTAAATTTGTGTATGTACGTATGTATATATGCATGTATGTATGTACAGGAATAAAGAAAGCCAGTTTCTTAACAAATAACGTTATCACATAGTCAGACCTACAGTAGGTTGAACCCAAACTCAATCTAGAAGGCTTTTAATTTTGGTGGATAATGGCCATCTATCTAAGTTTAGTTTGACTCCGAGTTGAATCATCATCATTGTCATCATTTTGAATGGATTTTTCAAATTTGTGCAACCTGGGTCAGCCTTGATCACTTGATGATTGCACTCCATGCTGTAGAATCAATTCCACATCCATCTGTCCATGCTCTTTTCATGCTTCAGCCTTCAGGTTTTATTATCTTCTGCAACTGCCTGCCTCACTGTCATAGAAGAGTTCAACCAGTGAATTGCGAACATCCTTCCTGAAGGTATGGGACCATAGTATTTACCTAATTGTAGTTTACAGGAGTTGAGCTAAGCTTGTGTTGTCCCGTCTCTCAGTCTACTTTCATCCAATTATTTCTTGAAAATATGGATGTTCCTTGCCCCTACCACTCCTCCTCCAGCCTATTCCATTTGTCAATACATCTATAGGGGAAGCTAAACTTCCTGATATCGTTCTTGCAGGTAGGTCTTTTTACTTTGTAGCTGTGGCCTCTAGTTATTCCTGTATCCATAATTAATATATCCTCCCTATCCAGCCTCTCCAACCCTCGGGTGCATTTGTACGTCATTATCATCGCTCTCCTCTCTTTTAGACTCGGTAGATTTAATTTGTCTAGCCTCCTTTCATATGTCAGTTCTCTAAGACTTGGAACCAATCTAGTAACTGCTCTCTGGATTCTTTCTAACTTGTGAATATGCTTCTTAAGATGCGGGGACCACACCACTGCTGCATACTCCAATCTTGGTCTAATCATACTTTTTATAATTTTCGCTAACATGTTCTCATCCAAGTAGTTCAGAGCAACTTTCATATTCCCGGCCATTGCATACATTCCGCTAAAGAGCTTGTTAATATGTTTCTCTGGCGACAAGTTATCTTGTATAATCAACCCTAAATCCTTTTCTTTTTCGGCCTTGCTAATTATATTATCTCCCATCCTGTACTCCCAATCCGGCCTATTCACACCTCTTCCCATATTTAACACATGACATTTACTTATATTAAATTTCATCTTCCACTTGGTGCTCCATTCGTTTATTTTATCTAAATCCCCTTGCAGCTCCTCACAACTACTTTTATTTGTTATTTGTCTCATAATTTTTACGTCATCTGCAAACATTGACATGTAGGAGTTTATGCCTATCGGCAGGTCATTCACGTACATAAGGAACATAAAAGGTACCAACACAGATCCCTGTGGCACACCACTCTCAACTTTCCGCCACGATGAGTAAGTTCCTCTAATGTTGGTCCTCATTTCTCTATCTGTTAAATAGCTCTCCATCCATTTCAGCAAACTCCCCCTGACACATCTTATCGTCTCAAGCTTAGATAACAATCTCTTATGTGGTACCTTATCGAATGCTTTGGAAAGATCTAAGTAGACGCAGTCCACCCATCCGCCTCTTTCTTGCAGTACATCTATCACCCTACTGTATTAACATGGTAACTGGTACTGGTGACTCGTAACACAAGATGTCCCTTCTCTTAATCCAAATTGCTTTGGCGTTATTATCTTCTTTCTCTCCAACATTTTCATCCATCTCTTCCTAATTAGCTTTTCACAAATCTTGCATACAATACTAATAAGTGAAACTGGTCTATAGTTAGAGGGTCCTCAGGGTTTCCATTCTTGTATATCGGAATGATATTATCTTTTCCATTCAACAGGAACCTGTCCTTTATCTAAGGAAATTTGAATTATGTCCCTCACTGGCTCCACTAATTGCTCTGCACACTCCTTTAATCCTTCTGGAATCCAGGATATAATTTTAGCTACACACGCTTTCAGTAGGCCCAGACTTTCATGTAGTTATGTAAATGTGGCCTTTTATGTTTAGTCACAATCCCTAATTTCTTTACCCCCTTGGCTCTAGGTGAGTCAAAGCCAGGGATAAAGAAGCGATAAACGAGCAGACACGGCCACTGTATGGTAAGATGCTCACTCACCTGAACTCATGAGCACAGTTATTAAGCAGTGTTGAAGCCATGGCCGTTGTTATAATATCATTGCCAATTTTATAAATGTATTTCAAGAACACCACAAAAACACAATGTTTTGTTAATATTTATATTAAGTACAGTAAAACCCCACACTTTCAGACTAATAGGGGGGAACTACCAGTCCGAAAGCGCGAAATTCCGGATGCTAGAGTATTCGGATTCTCCTCTTTCTTTCAGACTAAAATACGAAAGAGTATTATGAATTACGAAAGACAGAGTCCGTATACAGTCCAGTCTGTCTATTCCTCCATGTAACTCCGCACGCACTTCTCAAGTAACTAATTTCTACCCCTCTCACTCTTGGTCTGAGTTTCTCCACCAACGTCCATGCTTCGCTTCCGTAAGTCAGTGTCGGGATTACCACACTGTCATGCAAGTACAGTAGGGTCCCACATAGAACGAGAAATTGGTCGATAAACGAGGTCGTTCTATGTGAACTCGCTCTATGTGAAACACATAACCTATAGGAAAAATCGATACTGGTCGATCGATCCTTCCGTACGTACCATAGCCTACCCCAAACATTCCCTAATTCCATGTTCACAACAAAATATTTTAGTCAAAACCCGAAAAAAGAGAGCAAAAATAATGAGACTCGATATCAAACTAGAAAACATATACAAAAACAAACAAACAAGTAAACTGAACTCCATGAATCTGCCACGTCAAGGTGTTTGTTGCTTGGGTACGAAATCCGAGTGAATCCGACATCCGACTTCACTTGCGCAAGAAGGAGAAGACCGAACCTCATTGTGTTGAAAAACACCTGTTTACAAGATTTGTTCTGCCCAAATGTCGTATCTCACATTTGTTAGGGCTTTAGTGCATTCAGTGTTAATGAGGGTGGGCCTGGTGGTAATGTTGAAAGAATTCAATGCTTGGGACCATGAAAACAGAACATTGGCCAGTCAAGCTGCCTACCTTGTCGGACGAAAGTGGCGGAACTGGATGACTAGTTAGGCTAGGCTATAATGACAATGATTTCAAATAAAGTGTGTGGTAAGTAATCTCCTCATAATATGTATTTACAAGTATTTATATGCATTTACAAGTATGTACTGTATATATAAATATTTGTCACGAGTCAGGCGCCCTGTATGATTATAGGGCGCTCTAATAGAGAACTCCCCGGATTTGCCCTACTTTAGAAGCGGAATCGCTTCAACAGAACACATTCGTTTTTAACGAAAATTTTGGAATAATATTTTCGGTCGTTCGCTCTATAGAGGAAACGTTCTATACAGGACCCTACTGTACTTCTTCACTTACATGCTGACCACCCTATTTCTTGTTTCTGCTTTCAGCATTCCTACAACCCTCTTTCCCTGTTGCACCTTCTCCCGCACTTCTTCATCCATATTCCCATCTTTACTCGGCACACTGCTCAGATACTTAAATGAGCTGACAATCTCCATATCCTGATCGTTCAACTTCACCTCACACTCTGTGGCTTCGCCCCTTTCGAAGACTAAAACTTTACCCCGCATTTACCTTTTATTATTGCTCATCAGAACTGTATCATCAGCAAACAGCAGTACAGGTAGCTTCCACTCGTTTCCCTCCCTTATCAGCGATACACCAACATCCACTGCTCTTCCTTGTATTTCTTTCGTGACTCCATCCATATATACAGTAAACAACCACAGGGACATCACACACCCCTGTTTCAACCCAACATTCAGATCAAAGAACTCGCTCTGCTCACTCTCCACACGTACTGCCGCCTTTGCACCCTCATGCATGCTCTTCACTGCTTTCAGCAACTTGCCATCTACTCCGTATATTCTAAGTACTTTCCACATACCTTCTCTATCCACTCTGTCATAGGCGTTCTCCAAGTCTATAAAGGCAACATACAGTACACCTTTTGTTGCCTCTCCAGATATTTCTCCACAACACATTATAATGTAAAACTTGCAAAATAAACAAACCAAAACGTATACGAACACAGTAAAAAGACAAAATAACTAATCAAAATCGCTATGTGGAAACAACGCTTAAGTAAAATAATGATTTATAAATAAAAGAACACAATCCACCACATAGGGTGTACACTACTACATTTCAGGATTAAAATCTGATCTACACATCCTCTTCCTTTCCTAAAACCGCCCTGCTCGTCACCTATCCATTTCTCCGTTCTCTCTCTCAATCACTACCCTACTGTACTCGTTTGTGTTCGATACTGTTCTAAATGGGTGTGTTGTTGTTGTTGTTGTTGTTGTTCCCCAAGCTGCCTGGCCGAACAGCCCCAAGGCCCCGAGCAGGGCCAAGGCCATAACCGAGCGCCCCCACAGAACCCTCCCTGCCGACCACAATAAAGCCTGGGTGACCAAAGCCACTCCATGGCGGGGAACTGAGGAGGGTGCAGAAACGCCCGGGAAACCAAAGCCCCACCCAGGGCCCTGTGCCCCTCAGCAATTATGAAGAGAAAGTCGAGGGGCAAAGGAAAACTGTGACGCTTTGGCTTCCAATCTTGGTAGATTGGGAGGTCAATCCACGGAAGAGATGCCGTCACTTGAGATCTAGAAAATATATAAGTAAAAGGAACAGTCAGAGTAAGCTATGGGTATGGCAGAGATCGCTCAGTTCTCACTCTGATAGACCAGCCCATCACCACTAAATGGGTGTGTTGCTATTAATGCTTATGACTACATTATCTTATTACATTGCCATGTCTAACGTAACTTTCTTTTCAGGGATGACCGCAAACTTGCAGCTGTAAGACCAGTACTATAAACATCTACAAACCTGACATTTCATACTAATTTTAATAGATTTGATATTGATATATTAATTGTTCATACTGTTTTAATAATATGGGTGTATGGATAATTAAACTAATGAGACATTTCATAACTTAATGATATACTGTAGATGTATTTTACCTGCAGAGGATAGTAAATAAAGTTATAAATTCAATCCTTCAATTTCTTTCCCACATTTTTTTTCCCTCAATTTTTCCCCTCGATGTATTTCCATCATTTTTTGTCCTCAATTTTTTCCCTCAATTTTTCCCCTCAATCCTACCCTAACCTAACCCAATCAGTGGATATAATAACTTTAATATTTAAGCAACTCTACGAACTTTGGGTGAATGTTCGGGATAATACATAGCGATGTATGCATTTTTATTTGAGATAGGCTTACTTTCCCTTGTTTAGTATAATATACTAAACAAGGGAAAGTAATATATCATTGTTAGAACATATTATGTTCTAACAATGATATAGCCGAAATCAGATCTACCAATCCCAATCTTTGCAAGACACACCTCCTTCCTACACCAGTATTGCCAAATAATTCTGCGAGCCCCCAGAGCGAGGGTGGGTCAGCTGGAACTTTGACCAACTGTACATATCAAGCTAATGAAAATCGTCTAATTGTAACATTACGTCATGATGCTGAAGGGGTTAAACAAAATATAATAACCCCCAAGATGTCGGACCAGATAGTGTTAAAATCATATTGTCTTGGTTGTACACCTTGCTGTACCTTCTTGATTCTTAGAGGTCCTTCCTAAACTGAATATAATTGTCTAATGATACCTAGAACAGAATGGAAGGAAATAAACTATGATATATAGACCTGATATTTTGATAGAACTAAACTTAAAGATGCCCTTAAATTCCTCCTTTTCAATACTTATGTTAGATTCGGGCCGTACATTTTCAAACAAATATTAGGAATTCCTATGGGTGGAAATGCTAGCCCTTTAATTGCAGACTTATTCTTGCTTGCTTTAGAATTTAAATATATAAAAGACTTAGTTGACAGTAGCAAGAAAAATAAAATTCCAGAAAAATTAGCACTTGCTAAACTGTTAAGTAATAATAGTAGATATATTGATGATATTCTTGTTTGCAATTTGTTAAATTTTAATCAAGTTGCTAAACTTATTTACCCTAATTCTATTCCCCTCACACAATGTAACGTAAATTATAAAGTTGAAAATTTTCTTGATATAAATATAGAGATTGTTAATGAACAGTGCATACTTAAAGTATATCACAAAGTTGATGATTTTAATTTTAACGTAATAAACTTTCCTTTCCCTAGTAGTAATATCGATAGTAAAATCACTTATAATTGTTTTTATTCCCAATTAATAAGATTTTGTAAAATCTGCACTAAAGTAGATGACTTTTGGGCTAGAGCTAGGTTACTATACAGACTCTTAGTGGACAGAGGTTTTGAGGCAAGTAAATTGTTCCATAAATTTAATCTTTTTAGGGTCAATTATTGTGACTGTATTCTAAAATTTGACATCAATAATTTTAATCAAGCATTTTTAACTTGAAGTTTCTTGTATAACCTCTGCTTACTTTTTGTCTGTATTTATTGTTTATCTTTTTCTTTTTCTATTATTATTATTATTATTATTATTAATATTGATGATTTTTTAAATGTATTGTTCTTGTTAACCCGGGAGCTACGGGGAGACTCTTAAGAGTTCCCCCGGCGCACTGCGGGGAGACTCTTAAGAGTCAGAGAAAACAAAAATCAACTTTTGACATCGAAAAAAAAAAAAAAATTTATATTTTTTTTTTTTATTTGGCCCCTGGGCCATGCAAAATCTCAGTCCTCTACCTCCCCTCCTTCCCCACTTTCCTCCTCTCCTTCAGTTATCACCTATTTTCCCTGTTATTCCCTTATTCTGAGGTATATTTTCATGCTAACATTAGAAATCCGATTGGAGGGTGTGGTCATCACTGATAGCAAGCGAGTGCAAGAGAGAGAGAGAGAGTATCGATCGACTGTGTCTCAGTGGCCTTGGGGGAAATTGGCGGGAAAGCAGATTGCCTCACCCATACATTATACAACTCGCGGGCTATATCTCCGATTTTGACCATCCAAACGCTGTTTTCACTCGTTTTATTGTTGTTTCAGGTTAATACCTTTATAATCAACCCATAATAGGCGCATATGGATAAGTATTAATGCTATTAATGGCACAATGAATATTTTAGTGACGGAAACACCTCAAATACGTCAGCACAGGGGGACGTTTCCAATTACCCCCATGCGCACTTCAGAGGTTAAAAGAGTACTCTTTGTTTAAATCTGTTGTTACTTCATATTTTGCAATTATTTCTCTTTATATTATATGTATTCATTGTCGATAGTATCAATTGCTTACTTTTGCGATTTCCTTAGTTTATTTGTGCTATAAATGTAGGTTATTTGTAGGGTAGTTATTGATAGGGGTCACTTGAGGCATGCTATGCTTACAGGTACCTACCCGATAGCACTATCGTTAGTGAGTGCTGTACTGTATTTTATATATTATTTTGTAATAGTATAGATATCTTATCAATATTTGTATTTGTTACTATTGTTAATGTCTTGTCATGTTGCAGATTTGATTTTAAATAATATTTTGACATTTAACATGTAGTTTCTTTATTCATGCAGAGTTTAGTAAAATTTGCCAGAACGTCCCGGACTTCCCAAACTTGACTACTTCCTTTAACGTGACGATAGTGCGTTGTTATATGTGCGATTAGTTTGCTTGGGAAACAGATTAACTTGCTCATGTAGTAATGTACACCCTATGTGGTGGATTGTGTTCTTTTATTTAATAATTTTCATTTTAGTAAGCGTTGTTTCCACATAGCGATTTTGATAATTTAATTTGACTTTATATTGTCCTTGTCCCAATTTTGGTTTGTTTAGTTTGCAAGTTTTACATTTTAATTTGAATGTAGTAGGGACCAATAATTATGTACAATACTGTATGTATATACCATTGCTGCGGGTGGCCGACGCCAGACAAAGCCCGAACAGAAACTACATTTAAAGTTCCTATTCTCGGGGTATCGGAACCACTTTCGCGTTCCTTCGCCCGTTTCTGTGTCTCGTCGAGTAGGAGAATTATACAAGGGTAGGAGGATTCCTAGTCCCCTGCCCCCAGAAGGAAAAGTAGGACAGTAAAAGAGACAGACATGAAGGAAAAGTAGGACAGTAAAAGAGACAGACATGAAGGAAAAGTAGGACAGTAAAAGAGACAGACATGAAGGAAAAGTAGGACAGTAAAAGAGACAGACATGAAGGAAAAGTAGGACGGTAAAAGAGACAGATATGAAGGAAAAGTAGGACGGTAAAAGAGACAGACATGAAGGAAAAGTAGGACAGTAAAAGAGACAGACATGAAGGAAAAGTAGGACAGTAAAAGAGACAGACATGAAGGAAAAGTAGGACAGTAAAAGAGACAGACATGAAGGAAAAGTAGGACAGTAAAAGAGACAGACATGAAGGAAAAGTAGGACAGTAAAAGAGACAGACATGAAGGAAAAGTAGGACAGGAAAAGAGACAGACATGAAGGAAAAGTAGGACAGGAAAAGAGACCGACATGAAGGAAAAGAGACAGACAGAAACAGCTAAGATTAGGTAGAGGATGCCATTATTCACTCTGAATAGGACCATCCCTCACCCATAATTATGATAGTCAGTACGGTACTGTATTTTATTTTTTTTATTTTTTTTATTTTTGGGGCAACATGCTAGGAATCTTCCTCCCCTTGTAAAATTCTCCTACTCAACAAGACAGAGAAAGGGGCGATGGAACGCGAAAGTGTTCCCGTACCCCAAGAATTGGAACTTTCAATGTACTGTAGTTTCTGTTCAGGCTTTGTCTCGATTCGGCCACCCCCAGCAATGGGGTATGTGCCTTAGTACTGAATGTATTCATTTTTTATTTCATAGTAATCTATCTATCTATCTATTGCCTGACGCCGTGATCCCCGAAGGGGTGGCCACGAACGAACCGCCCCCATACACCTCTGTCCCCAGTCAGTCGACGCCCCTCCCCCAAGCAGCACCGCCCTCGTTCATGTACTTCCTCACTCCATCCTTCCACCTCATATTCGGTCTACCTCTCCCTCTCTGTCCCTCCACCTCGCTCTCGTACACCCTCTTAGTCATTCTCTTGCTTTCCATACGTTCCATATGGCCGAACCATCTCAAGTTGTTCCTTTTCACACTTTCCAGCACATCTACCACCACACCACACCTCCTTCTTACTTCCTCATTAGTCTGTCTATCCCTCCATGTAACTCCGCACGCAATCCTTAAGTAATTCAAATGTAATTCATTGTAATGTTTTTATTTAATGCATTATTTCCAGGGATTTTGATAAGTTCTTTTGTCTTTATAGTGTGCGGTTCCTGTTTTTGTTTGTTTTGCAAGTTTTACATTATATTTTGTTATATATACCTGTACTGTATATTGTTACAGTAGAGCCTCATATTTTATAATTTATACGTATCCTTAGTCATTTATCCAAGCACTTCAGTTAATTGAAATTGTCCTAGATGAAGCAGTTAAATTTTATTGAATCATCTCTATTTTGGTTTTATAGTTTTTTTTTTTTTTTTTTTTTTTTTTTTCCATCGTAAAGCAAAGTCATAGGACACTTATATTTATGTAAGTAAAACATAATTTATACATATGGTAACATATTTGTCTCTAAACTGCATTTAACCAACACTGTTGCAGTGGCAATTTTTCATATGATTTCTTTGATTGCATCTTATCAGTGCTTGACTGGTTTAATGTAAGGTCTCTGAAATAGACTAGGGTTGAAGTATGAAATTTATTGTATGTAGTTAACCCATACATGTAGTTGAGATGGAGAGACTGTGTAAGAAAGGCTTTGGATGATAGAGGAATGACTATAGATCAGGCAGGGGAAGTGGTGGTGGACAGGAGTGAATGGAGAATGCTTGTGAATAGTTGAGTGAACACGTGGTCATTTGGAGTAAGGGGTCGGGCGCAAGTTGGACTATCCATCAGGCGCCTGGCCCGGGGAGACGATTAATATGAAGGGTGCGCCTGGAAGTGTGGTGGGAGGGCTTGTGGCTTTGGCTCCGCTGCATGTCTGCCTGCCGAGATCGGAACCTCTCCGGGTGGTTGGGGGCCGGGGGAGTGCTGGAGCGACCTTGGTGACCCTGGTCTCTGGGTCTCTGGGTGACCTGGATGTGTGTGAGTTTGTGTTTTTTATCTGTGTTTATTATTTTGTTGTTTTATGTTGTTTTTGTGTTTTCCCTGTTCTTGCTCTGTCTTGAGTCGGCTACCCCCAAAATGGGGATTGGGCCTGAGCATATAGATAGATAGATAGATAGATAGTTAACCCTTACTGTACCGGCAACGTCTTTTATTATTTGATTTCAGCTACATTTAGACGATTTTATGAAGCTTAGGAGGGATATATAGTAGCTAAAAGGATGAATTAAGGTAGCCTGTAGCCTTTTAATGGGTAGATGTCCTTCCTAACCTGAATAAAATCGTCTAATAATTGCCAGAATACGATGAAAAGGACGTCACTGGTACTGTATGGGTTAAAAAAAAAGTTACGGGACAACAATGCTCATAAACTATAATACAGTCCGCCCTCGGGTAACACGGGTATATCGTACCGGCCCCAGGGAGCGTTCCATAAAGCAAAAGTTAAATGGGAAAAATTCAATTTGTTCTGGCCACTCCCCCAAAGTCCCCTTTTATGACTATTTACCACCCGATTTATCTATTTATTTGTCAGTATTATTACGTTGGCAACATACCTTCATACTAGGGGTCAATAATATATCCAATTAAGACCATTGGTACCATGAAATGCCATTTATTTGACACAAAAACAATGCCACGCATCTTTAGCACAACAATAACAAACCACATTTTGTCTTGGTGGGAGGCGGACGCATTTTTTGAGGCTCCGGCATATCATGGGCACGATTAAATATCACGGAATTTCGAATACATACTGAGCGAGCGAGGAGAGGAAGGACTAGTGAAGTGTTTGGAAGATAAATTGGTGTGGTGGAGGGGTGATATATATTGTGAAAAGAGTAGTGTAATCAACGGGTCATCTGGAGTTGTAGTGATTGTAAACAAACATGGCGGACGGAACGGCAGGAATTTCGGAGACGGCAGAAAGGTTAGGACGGTTTCGTGGGTTTAGGAGCACAGATAAGAAGGTAGAAGAGATTATTAATGTTGTGAAGGATTTGGAAAGTGGAAGAGTGATACGGAGAAGTGGAAGGGGGACATTGGTGGGATAATCAAGGTGTTGTGCGAACTATGTGGTGCGTCGGGTGGGGCAGGGAATAGGCTTAGTGAAGGAAGCGAATGTAGGCCTATTTCGGAAGTTAATAATAACCTAGAGATGGTACTAAAAAGGGTAGAGGAAATTGGAGCAGAGAATATGGCATTAACCTTCCAGCCCCGGCTATGTATTATATATATATTCCTCGAAACCCGGGTGTTTTGGCCGAAAAACGTCTAGGCTAGGCTACCGTATATGTGTTAATCTGACTGCTTCCCGCATTCCCGCACATCCCCAAGCGTAGCTGTGTTATTTACCTGTAGAATGGCATTAAGTAGAGCTCTCTAAGTCAACTGGTTGAGTTGTGATGATGATTTCATTGGAGATAACTTTATGGCCAAAACAGCCACTTTACACTACTTTTCGATACTTAACAACAACATACAGGCACACACGAACAAGCGACGCTCTCCTTCTTGTGGCCGGAGATGCGGGGCGTCGGTCCAGCCGGCTGTTGTTTACATGCGTCGGACCGACGCCTCGCACACGAAGCTCACAGGCTTTCAACCACTGGGCGTTCAAGAGCCCTTCCGGGCAGCTGTTATATGCTTTTTTATGGGTGTTCAAGAGCCTTTCCGTGGTGAGAGGGTTAAAGGAGCAGCTGAAGGAATACGAAGGACGATTCAAGGAAGTGAAGGAGTCAACTGCATGGACGGAGGTAGGTGAACAGAAAGTTAAGGATTTGGAGGAAATTGTGAAAGAACAAAAGGAGGAAATGAATAAGAAAAACAAAATTGAGAGTGCAGTCGTAGGAGTCATGAAGAACAAGGAGAGTGTCGTGAGCATAGGTGGGCACGATAACCAAAAACCTTAACTTCTGTTAACCGTTATTTCGTTAACGAAAACCTTAACGTCGTTAACCGTTAACTGGCGATACATTTATCGCTCGTTAACCGTTAAATCGCTAAATCCGATCCTTTCGATAACGATATCGTTACTTCGTTAGTATCGTTATTTATCGAAGATATGGATATTTATCATATTTTAAATAAAAAATCTTAAATGCAGCAATGCTATCATTATTTTATTAGAAAAAAAAACACCTGGCACTTCATTTGATTTAGTAGATCATTTAGATGATTTTCAGATTTAGTGATGTCTAAGCTGGATCTCTAGGC
The DNA here is from genome assembly GCA_032716605.1 of Paralithodes platypus. Lineage (NCBI taxonomy): Eukaryota > Metazoa > Arthropoda > Malacostraca > Decapoda > Lithodidae > Paralithodes > Paralithodes platypus. The sequence continues at coordinate 26,222,760 of CM064544.1, read as the reverse complement.
ATTTCTCCTGGATGATTTGAAGATATGTCATATGGATCATATGGATCATATAATTCATATTCAATTATTCATATGGATATTTATTTCCTGACACTTCATTTATTATTTATGATCATTGATTTATGATTTAGTAGAACTTAGAAGATAATTTACATTTACATGATTTACTGATGATTTACACAAGGTTGAAGGTTCAGACTCAGAAGGTGGACTCGTGGTCACGTGACCCCCCAAGCGGCCCGCATGGGTGGAGAAGAAATTACGAGGGTTCGGTTCGGCTTTTAGTTTACCTATTTATTGACTATTCTGCGGATTTCTGCCTGTTTGGCAATTAATTAACAATTATAGCTATTTTGGAACAAAAAGTATCGACGTTACCGTTAATTCGTTAAAGCTGGATTTTTTTTTATCCGATAAATGTTAACCCGAAATCGTTAACGCGTTACATTATCGCGTTACTTTATCGCGTTAGTGCCCACCTATGGTCGTGAGGGAGGCCATGGACAGAGATAGAGGTGTAATCATGCATGGAGATATAGAGGCTCATATGAATGATAATGGAGTGAGAAAAGTAAGAGATATGGAGAAAGTGAAGGAGGTCATGAAAGCTGTTGATGTGGATGGGATGGGTAGGTGGAGGAAGTCAGTAGGATAGGTAGATATAGAAGGGAGGAGATGAGACCTATAAGGGTACAGTTTAAAACCAGGGCAGTGGCAGAGACAGTGACAAATTTTAGTTGGAGACTAAACACAAATGAAGAACTGAAACATATAAGATTAACCCCTTATTGGCGGCGCTCGACTTAAGTCGTGCACCAATTTGCAGCAAGTTAGGAGCATTATTAAGGCTTTTAAAGGGTTAAAATAGAGTGCAAATGGCCGGGAGCGCAGCGGGCCAGACAGCCGACTCCCAGGGCTTACCGCCGCCCATTAACTCATGTTCCCTGTGTTCTCGAGAGGCCGGCAGTGTAGCCAGTAGTGAGCATAGCTGGGAAAAATATACCGCTATACGCTAAACTCCCATGTTCGTGGCACCACTGCAAGAGAACCACGAGTGCCACGTAGCTCGTTCTGGTCTCATTTTGAAGCTTTTAGTGCCTAGTTTTTTGCTGAATACATTTCTTTTCATGCAGATACTTGATTGATCATTCAGGAGGGCCTGAATATGCCCAAATGAGCCCAAAATACCCCAAAATACCCCGCTAATCAAGGGTTTAAAGAAGGATTTGAGCATAGAACAAAGAACAAAAATAAAGGAACTACAGGAAAAGGCTGATGAGGAAAATGGAAAGTTGGGTGAGGAGGATAAGAAGTTTTTCTGGAGAGTGAGGGACGGGAAATTGAAGAAGTGGTTTATATGAATAGAAGGGAGAAGGAGATCTGGGAGGGAAGAGAATGTGATAGAAGTTGTGGCAGAGGTGGAGAGCAGGGTGGAAGCGTCTCGGGGAGAGACAGGAGAAGAAGAAGCTGCAGACCCAGTACCGGTAGTGTGAGGGGGGGGAGTAGGGCACGGACAGGAGGAGCGGGATGATGTAGCTGCTGAAGGAATGGTAGAAAGATTAAGGATTATGTTTAGCAATGTTGATGTGTTTACCCAGGACAAGAAAAGAGAACTGATATGTAGGTTGCAGGATGAAGAGGAAAAACCTGATGTCATAGCCTTCCAGGAAGTAAGACCAAAAAATGCTAGAATTGAAAGGGAACTGGTGGAGTATAGTTTGGAGGGTTTTGAGTTGTACGAGAGGAATGCTATTAGAGCAGAGGTTGGAAGAGGACTGTTTATTTATGTAAGAAAAGAGCTCAAGGTAAATGAGGTGGATATGAGACAGCAGTATTGTGAGTATTTGTGTATTGAAGTAAAATGTGCAAGAGCATCAATTCTAATTTCCTCTATATATAGAAGCCCAAATAATAGTAGGGAAGAGGATGATAACCTACTGAAAGCAATGGAGGAAATAGATAATAGAGAGAACAAATATAAGATTTTGATTGGAGATTTCAATTTGCCAAGGATCAACTGGGCAAATTGTACTACAGCGGGACAGGGTATCCTGGAAAACAAGTTTATAGAGAAAGTGAGAGATTGTTTTTAACGCAACATATTACAGAGATGACAAGATATAGAGATGGGTACGCAGGGGAGTGTACTTGATTTGATTTTTAGCAATGAGGAGGATATAGTGGAACATGTCAATGTGGATAGCCCTATAGGTCGTAGTAACCATGCCTGTATAAGTTTTAGTTGCCATATTAAAACCGAGAGGGATAATAGAAGCAATAAAAAAATATACATGTATGATAGAGCAAATTATGAGCTGCTGAGGTGTTTGGACATTGACTGGGGGGAATACTTGAACGGTGAAGACGCTGAAGGAATGTGGAGGAAGATTAGAGTCAAACTGGAGAATGCTATATCCAAATGTGTACCAGTAAGGGAATATAAGGATAAAACAAAATTGAGGAAAAGAACAAACCCAGAATTACCAATGAAAAGAAAGCTTTGGACATTGATAAGGAGAAAGAAACGATTGTGGGATAGACTAAAAGTGTTAAAAAAGAACAGGGGGTCTAGTATAGAAGCTAAAGAAGTGGATTTGGAACGTAGACAAATAAACAATAAAATAAGGTGGGAGACAAGGAGGGGGGTGAAGGAGAGGGAGAGAGAGATTGCAAAAAATGTGAAGGATAATCCAAAAATATTCTGGAAGTACATTCAGGAAAAGTTAACAAGAAGAGTAGGTATCCCAGAACTGATAGGAGAATTGGATGATAGGAATAGAGCAGAAACTGATAAGGAAAAAGCAGAGGTACTGGGAAATACTTTGGGGAGGTAGGCTACTAACAGTGGAGTCGGATGATGCAGTGCCTACTATTCCCATCAAACAGGCACCGGCACTAGAACTAATAGTTTTCCCATGCTAGAATAAGATGGGCTATAGACAAAATGAACAGAAGTAAGCCTCCGGGACTGGATGGGATACATCCAAGAATCATAAAGGAAGGAGGTGAGATGTTAGTAGAGCCATTAAAAATGTTATTTGAAATGTCTTTTAATACAGGACAAATGCCGATGGACTGGAGAGAGGCAAACATAACAGCTATTTTTAAGAAGGGAAAGAGAAATGACCCAGGATATTATAGACCAGTCAGTTTGACAAGTGTTGTGTGTAAACTAATGGAAACGGTAATTAGAGAAGGAATAATGGAGCATATGAAATCAAAACCAACTTTTCAGTGGGAGACAGTTCGGATTCTTGCCGGGGAGGTCGACGGTACTACAGCTAATTTAGGTGGTAGATAATTGGATGCAAATTCTGGAGGATGGTGATGTTATAGACGTGGTATATTGCGATTTTATGAAGGCCTTCGATAAGGTCCCACATAAAAGGTTAATAGAGAAAGTTAGAAGCTATAATATAGGGGAGAAATGTGTGAAATGGATAGAAGCCTTCCTGAAAGATCGGAGACAGAGGGTACTGGTGAATGGAATAGGCTCGGGGTGGAGGGAAATTACAAGTGGGGTACCTCAGGGATCTGTGTTGGGACCACTACTGTTCGTTATATTTATCAACGACTTACCTGAAGTTATAACTAATGGAAGTGAGATATACCTGTATGCAGATGACACTAAGCTGTATAGAAGAGTGAGGAGTAAGGAAGATGTGAGTTTGCTTCAAGGAGATGTGGAGGGCATGAAGGGATGGTCTGAACATTGGTTAATGCCTTTTCATCCAAAAAAATGCAAGTACATGCGGATTGGGACAAGCAAGATAGACAAGGTAGGATACAGTATGTATGAAGCGATGGAGGAAGTGAATGCAGAAAAGGATATAGGAGTAGTGATAGACAATAAGTTAAATTTCTCAGAACATTTAGCGGAAAAGATAAACAAAGCCAATAGAATTGTAGGGCTGATAAGGAGGACATTTGTGTCACTTGAAGAAATCTTCAGGAATCTCTATACAGCGCTGGTTAGGCCGCACCTGAAATATGCGAACCAGGTGTGGGCTCCATATATGGTAAAGGATATAGAAGCAGTGGAGAAAGTGCAGAGGAGAGCTAGCAAGCTAGTACTAACATTGAAGAACGCGGGCTATGAGCAGAGGTTGAGGACACTGGGGCTTCCGACACTGGCATATAGGAGAAAGAGAGGGGATATGATAGAGACTTTTAAGATAGTGTCAGGAATGTATGATGAGGATGTGTGTGAAGGTATCGTCTTGATGCGGGAGGGAACAAGAACGAGAGGACACTCTAAGAAAATTTACAAAGAAAGAAAAAGGCTTGAAAAGGCAAAGAACTCATTTTGTGATAGAGTGGTAAATGAGTGGAACGCACTGCCCCAGTATGTAGTCAATTCCGAATCAATAAGGGAGTTTGAAAGTAATCTTGATAAAGCATGGGAAGACAAGATTTGAAGTTTGATTATAAAGCAAAAATACAGAATAGTAAAAATGTTGTGTCTGCTACCGCCGCCGCCAACACTGTGAACGACCGCAGCAGTGCAAGTACTGGCACTGAGCTGGATACACAGGCCTAGTTTGCCTTTTTCCAGAGGATCTACTGTAAGAAACTGTAAGAAACTAAGTCTGCAAGTGAGGCAGGCGGCGGCAGCTTTTCTAAACTTGCCAACAATCTACCGCCTTCATTAGAGTTATAGTTTAATGGATTTTTCTTTGGCTTTTACTATTATAAATATTATTTGGTAAAATGAAATTCAATTCCATAGAGTATAATTATAATAACATTTTACTGCATACAGAAATAACTCGGGTTGAGACTCCCTACTGATACGGCCGACAAAGCCACACAAGAACAAGTACACACACACACACACAAACTGACACAACAATAACACACGATTTCGGTCACTTGGAAAATCAGCTGATGAATCTCGGCGCTTCAGATTCACTTGCATTGAAAGTATATTCGTCGCATAAGACCACCCATTGTTTTGGAGGGTTGTGAAGGCTTTGAAATGTGTCTTATACGCCGGTATATACGGGTCTGCCGAGTCTGACGTCACCGGCCGAGAGATGCCAACCAGCCGCCACCCGCCGTTACCTAAACAAAACCGTGCTAGATGCTGACTCGGCACATTTGGGGTACCCGTGTTAGAGCAAAACCGCGGCACCTAAAGCCGCGTTACCCGAGGGCCGATTGTATACCCTATAGTACAGGCAGTTTGAAGTTTCTATATATTTTCCTTGACAGCCTGTCTCCAGTATTGTGCCGTTTGTTTCATGCCATTGAAATTGACAATGTTCCTCTCTAGATTTATCACAGACTAATATTATTATAATTAACCCCTTCTGTACTGGCGATTTTTTTTTTCTTCTAGCTATATTTAGACGGTTTTATTCAGCTTAAGAAATACCTTACCAATAAAAAGGCGTCACATTTTATCAATTCGTCTTTTCAGCTACCATGTATCCTCCTAAGCTTGATAAAATTGTCTAAATGTAGCTGAAATCAAATAAATAATACGTCACCGGTACAGAATGGGTTAATGGTATTGTAACTGTACTCTAATAATACTGTATTATCATTGTAGTAGTACTACAGGTATGATCTTTATTAATGGGCGGCTGGGCTAAACTAACCTGCCTCAAAAATCAAGCTAGATAATTTACTGAAGATCTGGTAATACATACATACAGTAAACCCTCGCTATCTCGGACTAATTGGGGGGAGACCCAGTCCGAGATGACCGAAAATCCGAGATGTCCGAAGTCCGACTTATGTCCGACTTAAGAGAGGAAAATGTCCGAATTGGAAGAGGGAGTCCGAGCCACCAGAGAAAACGGAGACTTCCCTATCACTAACAATGTTGATTCAAGATAAATTACAGTACCTGTACAGTATCTAGCAGACATATATTATAAATATCCCTTTCCTTCTCCATTTCACTGTCCTTCTCCACCTCACTGTAGCCTTAGATCTCGGAATTTGCCCTTAGATCTCGGAATTTTCCGACATATATGACACCTGTCCGACAGACATGTGGGCCCTCGGAGTTTTCCCCTTACATCTCGGAATTTTCCGAGATATACGGCGAACTTTCCGAGAGGCTGATGCCAGTCCGAGTAGTCCGGGTTTCCGACTTCTAGAGGTCCGAGATAGCGAGGGTTTACTGTACAAGTTTAAAGACCGTTTGTCCACAGAAGCTGTGGTTACAGTCTCACGTCCTAAATATGGCGGTGATAAATTTGTGGCTACCCGGGGGCCCCTTGGGGATCAAGGCGCCTGGCTGCGCGGAATTTCGGTGTGAGTATCCTAGGTTCGAGTCCTTGGAGTGCCACATGTATTCGTTGATTTCATTTATTGAGTTTAGAAGTAAAATTGATTAGTGAAAAAATATGAATTAGGTAGATAGTACGGTAACTCATTCATCCTAATCTCTGATGCCTTGTTTTCTGTGGGAAACCCCTGCTAAAGGATGGCCATGGCAGACATGTTTCCTTTGCCTGTGATACAAGGCTCCTTCTTCTACACGGAGGGTCTTCCTTTATATCTGTTTTTTTATTTTATTTCTTCTTGTATGCCATTAATAACTTCTGTATTAGTATTATTTGTTTTTATCAGTACAGTAGTTGTAATAGTAGTACAGTAGTATATACTTTACTAATCTTATATTATAATTACAGGAACAACTGCTGAAGAAGACGATTATCAAGAATTCATCACAGGGGTCCGATTATCTTTAGGAAGATGGCGACGTAAACTCCTGGATGGTGAAAACAGTCTACGAAGCAGTAAAAAGGTACAGTATAGTTTAACTCTGTACGTATGTATATACAGTAGGGTCCCGCATAAAACGTGTTCGCATAAAACGAGTCTCGATTAAAACGACCGACCTAAAATATTAATATTTAATTTTCGATCAGAACGAATGTGATCACATAAAACGAGTCCGCCGCCAAAGTGGGGCAAATCCGAGGAGTTTTCATATAGAGCGCCGAAATATCGTACAAAACGTACGAAATGTCGTCGCTTTGTACGAAATATCGTTCGCTTTGTACGAAATATCGTCGCTTTGTACGAAATATAGTTCGCTTTGTATGAAATATCGTTCGCTTTGTACGAAAATTTTCGCTTACAGCGAACATTGACGATATTGCGCCACCAAAATGCTGTGTTCACATAAAACGAAATCGCATAAAACGCCCTCGTTTATCGACCATAAACTCGTTTTATGTGAGACCCTACTGTACTCAGGCACATACCCCATAACTGGGGGTGGCCGAATCAAGACAGAGCCCTAACATAAAACAAAATATAACACACACACACACACATCTAGGTCGTACAGGAGAAGACCCAGAGACCAACGATCGCTTGGCAAACAGGCACAAAGCAGAACCACACCACAATGCCCATCCACATTACTTCCAGGGCGGGTGCCCAACCCCGAAAGGGGTTGAAATAGGGGAGCTATCCCCCCGCCAAAGGCGGCTTTCTAGGGCCTTTCCTAGCTGATGCTGAGAGGATTGGGTTCTAGTCATGTGGTGATGGGCTGGTCTATCAGAGTGAGAGCCGAGAAATCTCTGCCATACCCATAGTTTACTCTGACTTTTCCTTTAACTTATATATTTTCTAGATCTCAAATGACGGCGTCTCTTCCGTGGATTGACCTCCCTATCTACCAAGATTGGAAGCCAAAGCGTCACATTTTTCCCTTGCCCCTCAACTTTCTCTTCATAATTGCTGAGGGGCACAGGGCCCTGGGTGGGGCTTTGGTTTCCCGGGCATTTCCGCACCCTCCTCAGCCCCCCGCCATGGAGTGGCTTCGGTCACCCAGGCTTTATTGTGGTCGGCGGGGAGGTTTCTGTGGGGGCACTCGGTTATGGCCTTGGAATTGCTCGGGGCCTTGGGGCTGTTTGGCCAGGCAGCTTGAGGAACAACAACAACAACTTCCAGGGCTTTCATATATAACTCAATTTACTGTGAAGAAAAACACCATTTGTGGAGGAGCACTTTATTGATAACATTTTGCAGATAGCTTATTCAGGTTACTAAAGTGTAAAGCCGTAATCACACGAGAGCTTTTATAGTCAACATTCGATGCTCAACATTTTCTGGCAACATTTCTGGAATATTTTGCACTGGTATCGGAAATTAGGCTGATGGTAGATTAATTTTAATGGCAGAAATATTAGATATGTTGACCTCATAAGCTGACAGACCAGTGTTGAGGGAAAAAGCACTCGTGTGATACCGGCTTTAGTGACCTGAAGAAGCTATCTGTGAAATGTTATCAAGAAAATGCTCCTTGAATGGTTGGTGCCACAGGCCATAGCACGGTTAGCAGAGCACTTACCTGCGAACCGAGACAGTGCTGTAGTAGATGGTGCGATCTAGCAATCTCTGGCAATTGTCCACTGAAGTCCCTGAAACATAAGGGTACCCACCTTAGCCCCACTCTTGAACAGGGAGTACAGTCGCGCTAATAAGTGATGTCCCGGCACCAATTATGTTTTGATCAATAATTGGTATCAGCAATATTTACACACGATTTCTTCTTTTTGAGCGAGATATACAACCATGTTCATACACTTACCCACCCTATTCAACATCTGACAAACATTAATACAGCACAAAGCAAGGTTAACGTAATAACAGCTGGGACGTGACTTATTAGCGCGACCGTACATGGTGCTAAAAAACGCATCATTCTGTCAACTTTTCAGACTTTATTTTTATAAACTTATACAGGTAGCCTAATCTGTTTTATTTTAGCTGATGGTAATTTCAATTCTTTAGCAAATGATTTCTCAATACTCTTTAGACAATTGTCTCCCTTTGAAGTGGGAAGTACTGTACAAAATGCTGTAACTTGAAATATGATTAAATTAATATCCATTATTCAATAATTGGATATTTATCGTAGGCATGTGCTATAATTTTAACTGTATTGATAGTGTAATGGTTACAGCATGTAAGTTCTTTATGAGAAATCCTAGTTTTGAATCCTGGGAGAATCACATGCTTTCATTAATTTAATTTGAGGGTTATTGGTGTTAAAAATAATATGACTACCGGGTATCTTTAGAAATGAGAATGCTAGTTAGTGTACTCTCATCATCATCTCCGACGCCTTGTTATCCCCTGGGAAACCCCTGCTAAAGGATGGCCATGACAGAAACGTCTCCAAGCTACTTTGTCAAGACATGCCTCCTTTGCCCGTGTCACAATGCCGCTTCGACTACGTGGAAGTTTTTCTTCAATATATTTTTCCACTTTCTTTTCTCATACCATAGGTGGTCTTCCACTACTAGCTGTTCCACTCACCTGACTCCCATATATCTTTCTTGGCATTCTGTCTTCATCCATTCTCTGAACATGACCATACCACCTCAAAGTACAGTACTTCTCTTTATCCACTCAACCACTCCACAATCAATGCCTAAAGCTTGCTCTTCCATTCCAAAGGACTCGTACACTTCCCTATTACTTGGCCCATCTAGCCTATTCACACCAGCTGCCATTCTTAAAAAGCTTATCTCTACAGCTCTCAGTTTGGAGAGGTCCTCGTCACTTGCTGTCCATGTCTCATTTCCATACGAGAGTGTTGGGAGCAGCACACTGTTTCTCAGTGACTTTTTAACTTCCTGACTAACCATTCTTCCTTTGAGAATACTAACAAGTTCTCCAATCACCTTTCTCCCTTGCATTTTTCTCTCTTTGATCTCACTCTCCATTTTACCATATAAATGATCCTGCAGATCCAATTCTGAAACCCGACAGTTGTGTTAAGTCATTAAAATATTGCTTACACATTATATATATACTGTACTAACTGTTTCAGGTGTGGCATGGTAAGACTGGAGTCTGGAGTATCTTGGTGGATTGTCTTCCAATACTGACTGGAGATGGCATACAAGTTGCCACCACCACCACCACTGCTGATGGGAACAAGGATTTTGAAGACTTATTTCTGATGCTGTGGAGAAGGTAATTACTGAACAATATAAAGTACAATATAAATGCATCAACAATACAATTAGAAATTATAAAAGTTAATTAGAGCTTATAGTATTGGGAGCAGGGGGCTATAGTATATTCGCTGTAAGTAGGCGAGTAATCATGACCTAAATTCTGTAACTCAAAAACGACTAGAGTAATCGAGCTAATATTTCTACCATTTGGGAAAAGTCGGTCAAGGAATAGATGTGGACATTTACAGCCAATTTGCTCTAGCCTTTTTTGAGTTACAGAGGGTAGAAGTCATGATTTCTTGCCTACTTACAGCGAATAGACTATAGGTATCCTCCTCCCCTTGTAAAACTCACCTACTAGACGAGACAGAGTACGGAGCGAGGGAACATGAAAGTGGTCCCGGACCCTAAGAATTGGAACTTTAAAATTTGTTTCTGTTCGGGCTCTGTCTCAAGTTAGCCAACCCCAGCTATAGGGTATGTGCCTGAGTATATACCTACATAATTTTTTTTTTTTTTTTTTTTTTTTTCTATATTCCAACTACTCCCTCTCGGGCATAGGCTGAGAGCCTGTACATTCCACCGCTCAACACGGTGAAGCCCGTGAGGTCTTGTTCCAGTCTGGGGAGTGAGACATGTGAAGCATCCATCATGGCTTGAAGCAGCTCCATCTCTGAAGCGGCTGGTTGCTTCGCTCAAGTGCTTCACCGTCTCACCCTCCAGACTCAGACCCTCACTCTCAGAATGCCACCTATTGAGCAGTGAACTCACTAGGCATTGTCCCCCTGTAACATATTTTGAATATGGGAATATTCATACAGTGTTATTTAATCAGGGAACAATGAGGGTATTTTTTTGGCATTTCGGTGGGCTTTGTGGTAATGCACTGATACTAGGTAGAGCACAAATTAAATCCTAATAATATCTTCCCAGTGACATATCGGGATTTGAACCCGGGTCCATTGGATTACCAATCCAGTGGCATGACCACTCCACCACACCTCCCCAAATATAGTATATAGTATTTATGTATTAGTTTATTATGATGACAAAGTGATCCCTCAACACAAAGACGTGACTGATTGATCCGTAGCTGATGATATTTATTCAATAATTTAAGTTCTTACATTGTTGTCATCCAGAAGTTAATTGAATTTTCATCAACGGGTTGGCAGCCATGGAGTTGATGACAGTTTATAATGGATAAAACACTCCAAGTTGAAAATTTAGGTACGTTGTATGCTATATATATATATATATATATATATATATATTTTATTTTATTTATTTGTATTTTTATTTTTTTTATTTTTTTCCCCCGTTTGGACTCTGTCTAGTCTGTCTAGAGTCGGCCACCCCAGCTACGCCTGAGTATATAAAAGATTTACATTTTAATTTAGCCTGCTCATACATCTAATTGGTTGTAGTTAAATATTATTCTTATGATGAATATTTACTTTTTTCCGTGAATCAAATGATCCTGCAGATCCAATTCTGAAACTCAAAAGTTGTGTTAAGTCATTAACATATTGCTTACACATTATAAATATACTGTACTTACTGTTTCAGGTGTGTAATGGGGGTAAACACGAGGAAGAAAGGGGACCATAAAAACTGGCCCAGCTCCCCTTAAGCTGGCATACAAGTTGCCACCACCACTGCTAATGGGAACAAAGATGGATGTTGAGGACTGCTTTCTGGAAGGTAATTACTGAACTGTATAATGTACAATATCACTGCATCAAACATACAATGAATTAGAAAGGCAAGATCCTGTGTAGCGGGGAGAACTGTTTTTTAGATGCCTATTTACTAAGAAACATTGAACAATATCTTTAACCTAACCAAAACCTAACCTAATCTAGTAAATTAGTGGACTATTTATGAATGTAAAATGTAAAAATATATTGTAACATTACCAAATTTTTTGAGATATAAGCACAGGTCTCCCGGCTACATAAGGTTACCGTTATACAATTGAAATAGTAGAAGTGAATTAGTGCCTATAGTATTTATTTATCCTCTTCTGTACCGCAACACCTTTTTTATTTTATTCTAGCTACCGGTATATTTAGACGATATTGTATAGTTTAAGAAGGATCTGTGGTTGTCAAAAGGGATAGGTGAGATAGTTCGAAGCCTGTTACTTGTTGGAGGCCCTTTTGAAACTGAATAAAATCATCTAATAGCAGCCATAATGAAGTTAAAAGGACGTCGCCGGTACAGAAGGGGTTATTAGTTATGATGACAAAGTGATCCCCCAACACAAACACGTGACTGATTGATCCATAGCTGATATTTCTTTATTAATTTAAGTTAATAATAATAATAATAATAATAGTTCTTAAAGCTAGCGCATGCTAAGCTAGCTAAGGATAGCTCAATAAGGCCGATTAGGCGTATTTCCATTGGGGTCCTGTACTACTACCCCATCCCTTTGCTCATGAGGGATGGTAACGACTCAGTGCTTGTGAAAAATCTTTAATGCGCCGAGCGTGGGCGCGAACCCGGGCCTTCTGGGTGGAAGTCCGAGACGCTAGTCACTACACCAAGCGAGCCGCTAAGTTCTTGCATTGTTGACATCCAGATGTTAATTAAACTTTGATTAACAGGTTGGCAGTAATGGAGTGGTACCAGTTTATGATGGATAAAACACTCCAAGGTGAAAATTTAGGGACGTTGTATGCAGTACTGTACATGTATTTGTTTAACCGGAAAATGCGATAGGCCCGTTTATTACAGTTTCACCAGTGCTAAAGATTTTGCTTCAATTGGGACAGAAGGTACTTAACTGAAAATTAAACACAGTGGATGCTTGGTGATGGTGAAAAGCCCCCATATGATACCTTCCTCATATTCATCATCATCAATCTAATGCATCGCTTCCAGAGGAAGTGCCCCAAAAGGGATGGCCATGGCAGAAACTGCCTTCAGGTACCAAGACATGCCCCCACTGACCCACTCCACAGTGCCTTTCCACTAAGTGGATTATGACTATTAACACTGAAGGAGCAGACCCAGAGCAGTCCCTTACCCGGATGGCAGTTCCACCACTGTTGTTGTTGTCGTTCCCCAAGCTGCCTGCCCGAACAGCCACTGTTTTGCTATTTTATTTACCCCAGTGGGGCCCTGGCTGGAAGCATACCAAGCACAGGAATTTTCTGAAGATAGGAACCAGTGGTCCTCTGCTCCAGATTCCAGTCATAAAACTATATTGTCCCGATATGACAGCCTGGAGTGGAGACAACTATTTATCACTAGCTCATCCAATGTTTGGAGTCTTATGACATTTTTTGTTTAATTATTGAGTACATTGTTTTTACCCTTTTTGAGCAGTATATTTTTTAGTTTACCTCTGTCTTTGAAATTATAGTAGTCCTGATGACAAAGTGATCCCCCAACACGAACATGTGACTGATTGATCCGTAGCTGATGATATATTCTAACATACCGTATATACTGTACTTGTTCCCATAATGCAGTTAAAGGACTCAAGTTTATACTTTCATTGACAGGTTGGCAAAAGTGGAGTAATCACTTGAGGATGGTTGAGCAAGATACCAGTAACTTTGAGGTAAGTTGATTTTATCTTGTTAACAATTTGTTAGTTTCTGAGGTAGATTGTGTTCTTTAATTATTATGTTACCTCCACCAACCGACTTTACTCCTAAACTCAATTAATGAAATCAACAAATACATGTGGCAGTCCAGGGATTCGAACCTAGGATGCTCACACCGAAATTCAGTACATTCAAAATATTATTTTATTAAGCGTAATTTCCACATTGATTTTGATCAGTTTATTTGCCTTTATCTTGTGTCGTCCCAGTTTTGGTTTGTTTATTTTGCAAGTTTTATGTACAGTATTGTATGATGACCAAGTGTATATTGAAATTAGATATACTGTAGATAGTATAACTGATTTGGCTTTACTTTAGTATATAAATTTTGCAGTGGACTACATACATACTTTGATAGTGATGACCTAGTGATCCCCCAGCATGACTAAGTGACTGATTGATCCATATCTGATTAGATTTATTTATCATTTAAGACTATTTTTACTATAAAAAAAGCTACATTTATACTTCTATTTTACAGATTGACTAGAGGGAGTGGCTTGCTGAAGAGAATGGAAAACCACTCGCATATACTGGTAAGTTGCATTATGTATTATTAAGAATCCATGTATGTATTTATTAGTGGCCCCTCCATCATTGACGATTATGCCTATTACATAAGGCATCCTCTTCAAACACTCATTTACCGTAGTTTGAATCCACCGCGCAGAGCATAAAAAATTGAGGAGCCTTCATCATGAGCGCACGCAACCTCACTCATGGTTCGTCATTATGAAATTGGGTACTCACTACGAAAAAACTTCGTAAAAAATAACAAATAAAAAGAAAATAAGAATAACTAATCATAAGCTTTCCATAACTTCGTGGATGTACTTGTGTGGATCTTTGACCAGACGCTGACTTCAGGCGTCATTCTTCCTTCTCTGCTCTGCGCTCAACCTGCCCTGACGTGTCTCCCCACGCTCCGCTCATTCCGCATTTGCTGCGTCCCTAGTGAGTTTTTTCTCATTTGTTTACTCTGTGATGTATCGAGTAAGGTTAGGATATGCGTAGCAGGAGTGTCATGGGCAGGCTGCCCGCAGTTCAGTGTATTTGGGTCGTATGTTTGGGACGCCTATTTCGGGCGTACCCTCGTGGTCCCGTGGTGGACGCGTGAAACGTTTTCGCGGATAGCTAGCCTAGTTATTTAGTTGGCTTTAACTACGCGTTATTAGGCTTCTTTTTATCTTTCTGATGAAGTTGCCTTATTTGTTTGTTTTCTGACATTCCTAGCGTATTTTTCTTCACTTAGTGAAGTTTTTTCTAGGTCCCGTGTCAGTGCTTCCCTCTCCCGGGTATATTTCTTCGAGGTGTGTTGGCGGCTGTTCCTGTTGTGATATAATTCAGTGCTTTTTGTTTTTATTACGACATGTTTAAGCGATACTCCGTCTGCTTGGGCCTAGCCAGCCTCTCGTAGCTTTTTTACATGTGCAAGTGTTATTGATTTATTGTATAAATATGTACTACTGTGTCATGTGTGTTCTGGATAAGTTGTGTATTGGCTTATTCCAGGCACTATTTGTGTACCTCCGATTGCATTTGGTTGGTGTGGGTTACCGTTAAGCGAAGCTTACGAGCTGTGATACAGGGTGTAGGTGCTGTGATTTTAAAGAATTTTCTGTAGTATTCATTACAGGAAATTGTGCTAACGTCCAATCATAGTTCAAAGACAATGCTTGTTGTAAATAGTTTTGGCTGTGAAGCAATATAATTTTAAGTAAATCTTAGTAGTTGCGGCCGCAGCTGGCATGTGTAATGTAAGTACCTCTTTACGGTATATTTTTCAAATGATATCCAAGAGTTAATGGGGTTTATATGTGCACATGTAAACTTTGATGTTTTTTGTTTTTCACCACTTACTTTAAGTGGGGTGCCTTCTTAACTACCAGCTCTGTGTACAGTGTCTCGGAGTTAACTCCTTTTTGTCCAAGCAGGCTTCTTCGAAGCATGCTCCTGCTTGTCACCTTTTTGTATATTTTTATGCTGTACAGTATAAAGTATTATGCACACAAATATATCTTTTTTACAAAGTATGAATACTATGTGGTTGTTTGATTATCTGCTTTTGCTAGAGTTATGATATGATTACGAATGTCCCCCTCCAGTCTTAGATATCAGGCATAATCGTCAATGATGGAGGGGCCACTAATAAATTATAGGTTTGACTCCTGTAAGGAGATAAAGAAAACCTAATATTTAGTAGTGGCCCCGTAATCATTGACGACTGGGGCCCTCCCGACCATCCCCTTCCCATTCGTTGATGTATTAAGGATTTTGGTTTACTTGATATGGCAGTGAAGGAAGAATGACGCCTGAAGTCAGCGTCTGGTTAAAGATCCACACAAGTACATCCACGAAGTTATGGAAAGCTTATGAATAGTTATTCTTATTTTCTTTTTATTTGTTATTTTTTACGAAGTTTTTTCATAGTGAGTATCCAATTTCATAATGACGAACCATGAGTGAGGTTGCGTGCGCTCATGATGAAGGCTCCTCAATTTTTTATGCTCTGCGCGGTAGATTCAAACTACGGTAAATGAGTGTTTGAAGAGGGTGCCTTATGTAATAGGCATAATCGTCAATGATGGAGGGGCCACTACTAAATATTAGGTTTTCTTTATCTACTTACAGGAGTCAAACCTATAATTTAGTTATTAGCCTAATCTACCTAACCTAACTTAGTACCGGTATAATTTAAAAACTAACTCCAAATATTAGTCATTCCAGTCCACTACTGTACTAACCTATACCTAGTTTCTTTTTAACTGACTGTAAATTGCAAAGTTCCCATAAAGATTTGGATGATTATTTAGTGAAATATGGTGCTAATTGTATAAACTTAATGATGCAGAGACCGTAGTTTCATATTTTTCCATTAATATCTACAAATTAGCTGCTAAGGGATTCGATTTACAGTCAGATGAAATGAAAGTGTATAATCTATCCCAATCTAACCAGGGCTAATGATTAAAGTGAACCTTACCAATGGGTTGAGTTGACGAGGAGTTTAGTTAGTGTTGGATGTTAAGATTTATTTATAATTCTTCCATAGCGATTTTGATTATTTTTGTATTTTTACTGTGTTTGTATAAGTGTGGGTATGTTTATTTTGCAAGTTTTATATTATAATGCTACAGTCTTGTTTATTTTATTCAATTTTAACTTAATTCTTAGTTCTGTGGTGCTGGGAGACATCTTGCTTGGTGATTTTTGTAAGTTTAGTCTTTATTTTGTAGTCTCGGTTTTGGTTAGTTTATTTTTGCAAGTTTTATATTGGATTTATGCCAGAATAACGTTAAGCGAATATATAAGTATATACAGCACTTTCGCAGAGGTGGGCAGGTGCGCGCCATTTGGCGCTCTGCGCTCTGCGATCCGGTGCGCATTACCAATACTGTATAGAGGAGCGCGGAGCGAGGAGCGGCAAAATTCTGAAATCGGAGTGCAGGCGGGGAGCGCAGCTAGAAATTCGCGCTCCTTTCTGGCGCTCCGGAGGCGATTTTTCCTGTCAACAACAGGTACAAGAACGTCATTATCGTGTACAGTCATCGTACCGTTCGTACGGTGTTACCCGAGCCTGTCTGATAGTCAAAAGACACTATAGACTTCAGAGACTTTTATCATTTTATGGTATCGATACTATCGGAATGTTACTTGAATGTATGGGTGGGAGGGTGGTTTGGGGGATGGTGGGGGGAAGGTAGAAGCGTAATTGACTCGTGTTACAAATATGAAGCCGATTGGTGAGGTAGTTTCGCCACCACAGATTTTATTTGTTTTCCTTATCTTCGTACGGATACGCTGGAAGTGGGTTGTGGGAGGAAGTTGGGGGTGTGGTGGAGGGAAGGCATAAGGGTAAGGCACTTGTCACACAAATATGGAACCGATTGGTGCAATAGTTTCGCCGCCACAGATTTTATTTTGTTTTCCTTGTGAGGCGACCGATAGTCAGCGAGTGGGTGGGAGGAGGGGTTTGGGGTAGTGGTGGTGCCGTGGTGGGTATGCAGAAGGGTAAGGTACATGTGGTAAAAAACTAAAAATATGAAAGCTATAGGTGCAGTCGTTTTGCTGCTACGATTTTTTTTTCGGCGAGTCAGTATATAATTATATACGGACCTGGCACTGGGCGTGACAACTGACATCTGACAAGACCCTAGTCCCGGCCGTATATATAATTATTATAAATTATATACCGTCGGACCTGGCAGTTTCGGACCTAGTTTCTCAGTTTGGACAGTTTCTGTAATTCTTTATGTCATATCATATATATCAATGGACAGTCACAATGTCACAAACTCACAATGATATCAATCATATCATATCATTGACATTTGCAATGATATCAATCATATCATATCATTGACATTTGATTCATTGATATGACATAAAGAATAACAGAAACTGAGAAAGTGAGAAACTTAAACAGTTAAACTTCAGAAAGACTAGCATGTAAGTATAAATAAACAGCCACACTATACGAAAGTGCAGAGGTGGGCGCGCTCCGGTGGGACCGGTAATGCGGCAGCGCTCCGCGCTCATCAGACATAAGGTAATTACCGCATGACTTGAGGTTTTTTTAATGTTTTGAATTCTTGGAATTTAGTGAAGTGAAAGACAAAGGGCAAAGTGAAGGACAAAGGTAAATAATTAAATAACTTCTAGAAGCTGTTTTTTTTTTTTTTTTTTTTTTTTATATACCTATTTTTGGGAGCGCGGAGCGGGAAGCGCATCGGGTCTGCTGACAAAAGGATCGTGTGAGCGCTGCCGCATTACCTTATGTCTGATGAGCGCGGAGCGCTGCCGCATTACCGCATGACTTGAGGTTTTTTTAATGTTTTGAATTCTTGGAATTTAGTGAAGTGAAAGACAAAGGGCAAAGTGAAGGACAAAGGTAAATAATTAAATAACTTCTAGAAGCTGTTTTTTTTTTTTTTTTTTTTTTTTATATACCTATTTTTGGGAGCGCGGAGCGGGAAGCGCATCGGGTCTGCTGACAAAAGGATCGTGTGAGCGCTGCCGCATTACCTTATGTCTGATGAGCGCGGAGCGCTGCCGCATTACCGGTCCCACCGGAGCGCGCCCACCTCTGCACTTTCGTATAGTGTGGCTGTTTATTTATACTTACATGCTAGTCTTTTTTTATTTAATTTTAATTTTTCACTTTATTCTTATTTCTGTGCTGCTGGGACACCTTACTTATACCGAAAATCAAGCAAATTTATGTAAGTTTATACGCAACTGTATATAAAGTGACCTGTGAATGTAAAATTACTATGAATTATGCAATTTGATTTTAACATTAGTTTCGAAAACTAACTTAATCCAATTTGAGTAGAGTACAGTACAGTATATATAACCACTTTGACAATTTAGCCAATAAGTGTTTGATAATATAAAGAGTAGACTAGGAAATTCATGTGAATGTTAACATTTGTTTAAAAAATAGTTATCTTCGTATAATTAAGAATTTTATTGTGCATATACTGTCATAGCGATTTTGAAGGTTTCTTTTTACTGTGATCGTCTAAGTTTTGGTTTGTTTATTTTGGAAGTTTTACAATATAAATGAGTTTTTTACCACTATGCACTCCCTGCTCAAGAGCTGGGCTAGGGTGGGTGCCCTGATGAATCTGTGACTTCAGTGAATAGTTCTCGGAATGCGTTGTTACCAGGTGTACGTCTTGTAAACACCCAAGTTTATGTCAAACAGTGGGGGAGGGAGTGTGGGGGCGGCAGCCCCCACCTATAATACTAGGTTAGGTTAGGCTAATGTCCTTTCAAAGGGGTATAGTAAACACTACGATATACTCGGTCAGAGGTAGGTGATACGCCCGATAACACCACTCTTTATAATATTTGTAATAGCCATGTTAGAAAAATGTATTGCTATTCCATATTTTTCAGTATAGTGTAATTACGTATTTTTGTTAATTTTAGAAATTATCCATAAACAAACTTAAGCATTTACCTGGTCTTATTAGATTGTGAACTTTTAGTTATAATACTAGTAATTAAATGGTTTCCACAGATTTTGGTGTTGGGACCAGACCGATGACCCTTCTTGGCAGCTAACTACACTTCACACCTTCAAGAGAAGTACATTACTAGTTATAATTAAGGTGTCTAAAAATCTGAGTGATAACCCAGGTTCGAATCCCGGATGTCATATATGCTTTCATTAATTTCATTGGTGTTTGGTGGTGTGGTGAAATTAATAAAAAAATAGATAATATCAGCTGGAGTATATGGGTCTCTGTTTTACTGACGTGTGGCAGTGTATGAAGTGTTCCCCATGCAGTATAGAGTACTGTACATGTGCGATTAGTTTGCTTGGGAACCAGATTAACTTGCTCGTGTAGTGATGTACACTCTTTTGATGGATTGTTCTTTTATTTCAAATTTTATTTTAACTGTCTTGATAGCGTAATGCACAGTCCGCGGAAATTCGATGTATCCTGGGTTAGAGTCCTCGGAGTGCCACATGTATTTGTTGATTTCATTGAGTTTAGATGTGAAGTTGGTTGGTGTAAAAAACAATTATTTCCACAGCTATTTTTATTAGTTACTTTGCCTTTATCTTGTCGTCCCTGTTTTGCATAGTGTATTTTGAAAGTTTTACATAATAATCCTCTATACCGGTATATATAGTTCATGAAACGAGACTACCCGTGGAACTGCTACTGGCCTAATGTCTAAACCTCTTACACCAATATAGCTAAATTAACTTGACCATGTAGTGATGTACGTACACATTGTGGTGGTTTCTTTTATTTCAAAAATTAATTATTTCCACATGATTTCCATAATTTCCACATTATTTCCACATAACAATTTAGAAGTTCTTTTGCATGTGTCGTCCCAGTTTTGGTTTGTTTATTTTGAAAGTTTTTAATTATAATATCAATTTTGGACTGAGATTTTAATAGATTATTGCTAGATGGCTCAATCTCGGAGGAGATGGCCACGAACAAATCGCCTCAATGCTCCTCTGAATCGGTCAGGTGGAGTCCCTCCCACTCCACATGACTGTTTTGTAGGTTTTGATTTAATCAATCTCATTCTTGGTCTAAATCTCCCTCGCTGCCTGTCCACCTCCCCTCTACCGGTATTCTTTTAGTAACTCTAGACTCTATGTATTTTTTATTTTTTTTGCTTACATAAGCTGCACTTTTGATTAATTTATTAATGCAGAATATATCGTAGGCTTGTGCATAAGCCTTTAACGGTCTTGATAGCCTAGTGCTTAGTCTACAAAGTTTTCTATTCAACCATCAACCTTGTCTATACTGTATATACTGTAATTAAATATAGCTTGTGACCTTTTGGTTCAAATACTAGCAAGTAAATGTTGTCCACAGATGGCGATGGTGGTTTAGTGTAGCGCGTGATGGTGTTGGTGTTTGGACGGGACTGGTAATAAACCTTCATGGCAGCCAACTATAATTCTAAACCTTCACAAAGATAAGTACATTACTAGTTTGTTATAACTGTGTTGGTGGTGTAATGGTTTAAATGCTTATGTTCTGGGTGTGGTGTCCCGAGTTAGAATCTCAGGAGGACCATATGCTTTCAATAGTTTATTAAAGTACATTGCGGTTTGTAATTGATGATTGTTAAGAACGGGTGTTTCTTATCACCTGTGGTATATGGGCCTCTAGTCTACTGTGGGGTAAAGTGTCCCACATAAAGTGTCTCTCATAAAGTCACACGTGGCGACTAAAATGTTTGCCAAGGATGACTTGTCTATCTATTGCCTGACGCCATGATCCCCAAAGGGGTGGCCACGAACGAAACTCCCCCCTGTACCTGTCCCCAGTCGGTAGACTCCCCTCCTCCCAACCAGCACCACCTTCACTCTTACTTCTTCACTCCATCCTTCCACTTTTCTCTCGGTTTACCTCACTCTGTCCTTCCATCTTACTTTCGTACACCCTCTTAGTCATTCTCTCGCTTCATACACTCCATATGGCTAAACCATCTCAAGGTGTTCCTTTTCACACGTTCCAGTCTACTTACACACCACACCTCCTTACTTCCTCATTCGTCTGTCTATCCCTCCATTCAACTCCGCACGCACTTAAAACATTAGATTTAACTAAAAGCCCTCGCAAGTACAAAATGTTAACTACTTTTGCTGGATAAACTCGCTTAAAGGGGCCCACCTATTTTTGTTCTCCCTCTCTGGGTTGTATCCATTCGGCCCCATTCAGCCTACTGTTTTAAGACTTTTACCCGATAGCACTATCGTTAGTGTTATGTATTTTGTCCTATTGTCTTGTCGGGTTGCAAATTTTATTTTATTAGAACATTTTGACACTAGTTGTAGTGCTCCTGTAGTAATGTACACCCTATGTGGTGGATTGTGTTCTTTTATTTATAAATAATTTTACTTAAGCGTTGTTTCCACATAGAGATTTTGATTAGTCGTTTTGTCTTTACTGTGTTTTGATTTTGCAAGTTTTACATTATAATCCCAATCCAGGTGTCAATTTTACCGCTATCGGTCAGCAGGAAAAATTTTACCTTAATGGCGTGAAAGGCCCTAATATTGACAAAAAAAAAGTTTTAAGTTATTAAAATCGCTAAACCAGTTGGCATAGACCGAAGATTTCTAAACTAATGGGGCTAAACATGAGGGAGACGGGGACCCTGAAAAAAACAGCCATCTCCCCTTAAGCATTAAGGCGGGCTGGCTGGCTTTTTCTGGACCCCCTTCTCCTTCATGTTTAGCCCCATTAGTTCTGAAATTTTATAACATTTGGCAATTTTAACATCTTTAACCCAGTTTCTTTGAGCAATATTCGGACATTTCATGCAATTGAGGTAAATTTTTTATATAATTAATATTTTGTCATGCCCTAACCAGGGCAGGAAAAAAATACACCTTAATGGCGTGAAAGGTCCTAATATTGACAAACAAAAGTTTTAAAGTTATTAAAATCGTTAAACCAGTTGGCATAGACCGAAGATTTCTAAACTAATGGGGCTAAACATGAGGGTGACGGGGGCCCAGAAGAAAACTACCATCCCCCCTTTAGCATTTTGGCTCTGTCACTTTCAACTCTATGGGAGGCACTCGATACAGGCAGTTATACCTTTTGTCTCCCTCACTCACATAGGGAAAACAAAATACAAAAAATCCTTCCAGAGAACAGGACGAAGGTAGAAATAATCTTAATGAGTTGCCTCGTCCCATGGAAGTATATCCAGGCTGTTCATTTGTGGCCATCCCCTCGGGCATTAAGGCTGGCTGGCTGGCTTTTTCTGGACCCACTTCTCCTTCATGATTAGCCCCATTAGTTCTGAAATTTTATAACATTTGGCAATTTTAACCACCTTAACCCAGTTTCTTTGGCAATATTCGGACCTTTCATGCAATTGAGGTGCATTTTTTTTAAATATAAATAATGATAAAAACGGTCTTCATCCGGAAAAAATTTATCAAAAAATGTACAAATTTATCTTTTAGGTGGATCTTGGTGTGTTTTTTAAGCTTTATGGATGTCGAGGGAGGAAACTAAAGAAATAATAAACATTTATTTAATAAAGCAAATTAATACGGCCAAACCCCCTTAACCCGCTGAGCCCCAGCTAGTTATTAATAAATGTACCACCAGGGCCCAGCAGGTTTTGATTTTTTTTTTCCAGAAACTATAGCGAATGGGTTAGGAATGAAGGAAAACAAAAACAAATTGTCAAAAAGTGCAAAAAATGGTCCTACAGAACCCCCGAAAACGGATTTTACAAGAGGAAAAAATTGAAGGCAATTTCCCCCAAAAAACATGATTTTGCGCGCTCACCCGTACGCGGTTGGACTTTGAGAGTTTTCAACCATCGGCATGGGTGCGTGGGATACTTACACAGTTCCCATACAAATCTGAGCCCTCTAGGTGCCATAGGACCGGAGTAATTGGGACCGGAGTGACACTGACGCAAACGTTGCGTCGCTGGGTTCTGGTGATCGAACATTGCCGACGCAACACGTGCGACGCTGGGATCCAGCGGGTTAAAGGCGTCTGGTAATGGGGGGAATTATTTTGTTAATTACAGTATAATAATAATAATAATAATAATAATAATACTTTATTTCAGACTCACACAGTACAGAGGGGACCATACTGGGGTCCATATATACCTTACAGTAACATAAATATATATAAGCTACTGTACATAGGCTACATAAAATTAAAATAAATTAAATAATACCCAGCTTGCTATCATGTAGTTCACAGCACTGCCTCAACCAAAAACAGTGGTAGTACCAGTGATCTCTCTACAATTTTGCCATTTATCTATTTGTATTATGACTTGCAGTAGAATTTTGTTTACACTAAAAAAAAAAAAAACTTATAATAAATTTTGTTTGACAGTTTGTTGGCAACTCAGATCTGATGGCTTTTAATATCAATTGGTGGTGTAATGGTTAAGGTGTCTAAAAATCTGTGATAACCCAGGTTCGAATCCTGGGGCTTTCATTAATTTCATTGGATGTGTTTGGTGGTGTGGTGAAATTAATAAAAATAGATTATAGATATAAGGTAAAACTTGCAAAATAAACAAACCAAAACGAGGAAAAGACAATTTAAAGGCAAAAGGACTAATCAAAATTGCTATCTGGAAATAACGCTTTAGCAAAATATTATGACCAGAGTCTTCCTTCATTCATCACTCGATGCCCCGTCCCTGAGATTACATACATCCATCTTGCCATTACATAAAACATACATACACACACAGTGCTCCACACTTACGTGCAATTTCAGTCTCTTGTCCTAATGGCGGCGTTCCAGGCAACCCTGTTAAGGGCTGCTTCACTTGTCAAGTTTTTGGATTTGAGATCGGCACGTATAGTGCGATCCCAGGTCTTCCTATGTCCACCCCTTGGTGCAGCTCCCTCCACAATCACAGACTTGCATTTTTTCACTCAATTTTGTTCATCCATTCTCTATGTCCATACCATCCCAGTCTACTTGTACTTATCACCTCGCTAATACTCTTTACCTATAAACGTCTCTTCAGCTCATCATTTGTTATGCTATCCTGCATCCTTCGGGCCAGACCTATGAGAGTTCCGTATGGAGCTCAGTGGTCTGGTTAATCTGCTCTACTTAACTAACTCTTCTCTGGTGATGGGCTGGTCTATCAGAGTGAGAACTGAGCAATCTCTGCCATACCCATAGCTTACTCTGACTGTTCCTTTTGCTTATATATTTTCTAGATCTCGAGTGACGGCGTCTCTTCTGTGGATTGACCTCCCAATCTACCAAGATTGGAAGCCAAAGCGTCACATTTTTCCCTTGCCCCTCAACTTTCTCTTCATAATTGCTAAGGGGCACAGGGCCCTGGGTGGGGCTTTGGTTTCCCGGGCGTTTCCGCACCCTCCTCAGCTCCCCGCCTTGGAGTGGCTTCGGTCACCCAGGCTTTATTGTGGACGGCAGGGAGGGTTCTGTGGGGGCGCTCGGATGTGGCCTTGGCCGTGCTCGGAGCCTTGGGGCTGTTCGGCCAGGCAGCTTGGGGAACAACAACAACAACAACAACTAACTCTTCTATTGATATCCTCTGCATTAACTGGCCACTTCTGAGGCCTAGGTAAAGATTGTAGCCTGTTAATACCAGCTTTTATAATTAAATAACTCGCTACATATCTGAAGTGGTATTTGTCTTTCAAAAGTCAATGTGTTGTAAATGTTCCTTAGTGACTTATTCATGGTATAAATTTCTAATCTTCCATTCAGAATAATTTAAAGCTCTTCAATCACATTTTTCTATTGCATATTTTATCTTTATTTTTACTTTTCTTGCACTGCAGTCTAAATCTCCCAAATACTTTCCACCTGTTCAAATTCCTCTCGTGCTAATTTGTCGTTTATATATAAAGTTAGTTTTAAGAAATAATTATTGGTAGATAATATTGGTAATTGACTGGAAAAACTGGAAGGTTACATAAGCTAAACCTATTGTTGTACTTGAACCATAATTAAGTTAATTAAGTTAATTTTTATCTGTTTTGGGGGCAGGTGGCTAGGAATCCTCCTCCCATTGTAAAGTTGACCTACTAGATGAGACAGAGACAGGGACGAGGGAACACTAAAAGTGGTCCCGGACCCTAAAAGTTGGGGCTCGGTCACCCCCAGCATGTGCCAGAGTATATACATAAATCTGTTGCATTTGCAAATGTTGAAGGCAAATGTCAAGTCTCTACAACCTGGTTATGCCCTAGCCTTGTGAATATAGAGTGCAGTGTTAATAAGTGCATTTTTTAATCAATTTGCTTAGTTTTTAAAATTTGTTTATTCTGCTTGCATTTTTTAAACAAATATTAGACTTTGAGGCCTGTGTAAATTATATTTTCATAATGACAAACCTTTTCCTTGCCAGACACTGCCAACAACCCTCGACACTGTACTCGGGACAGTCTGGGGAACTAACTACCACCACCGGCCAGATCACAAACCTTCATACAAGATAAGTAGTTCTTCAGTAGAAGTTATTGTAAATTATCACTGGGGTATATGACACAAATTGCTTGAAGCTCTGTGTCCAGGCATTTTAGCTCAAACGTTCCTTTATTTTGGCCATGTCACTCTTTCAATTTTTGGGGAGGCACTCGTCACAGGCCTTTTGTCTTTTTCGCTCACATAGAAAAAACAAATAAATATGAGTCTTGTGTTGTAGGGCAGACTGCAGAAACTATATTTCCACATATCCAAATTAGTTATAAGTGGCAACTGTAATGGGTTTGCCAGAGAAGGCCTCTGGCTGTGAAAAATTAATCCCGGCCACCAGTACACAGACTCTGTCCTTGAGAGTAGTGACTGTCCCTGGTGTATACTAATTAAAATTTAAAGCATTGCAAAATAAACAAACTAAAACTGGGAATACTTAGATTATCGCAAATGAGCTAATCAAAATAGTTATGTGGAAATAATTAAAGACCGAACCATGTTATCATGGATGTGAAGTTATTCTTTGAGTGATCCTGCCAAACACCCAAACTCCAAAAAGTTTCTAGAGACCCTATGTTTGCCTTTTTGATGTATATATACTGTATACTCAGGCACATACCCCATAGCTGGGGGTAGCCGACACTAACCATTGAAATTTACAGTAGAGTTTGGTCTTAAACCTGTAACGCAGTGTATATTATATGCTGATATATGCTGATTTTGTTCTTTTATTTAATAATTTTCATTTTAGTAAACGTTGTTTCCACATAGCGATTTTGATAATTTAATTTGACTTTATATTGTCCTTGTCCCAATTTTGGTTTGTTTAGTTTGCAAGTTTTACATTTTAATATTAGTCTCTACCCGTTGAGTGGTCTGGTTTTGCAATTGAGTTCAATGTTGAGTTTTCTGAATTTGATTATTAATTAGGCCTATATGAAATTCAGTTTAGTTTTGGATGCACTGACTTTACCAATATGGGTAAGCAGTTAAGGTCATAGGGTGGTTCTCTGGCATCATGGTATGTGGGGGCTGTTAGACTTGCATTGGGACAAGAATAGGATATTTATTGAGTTTCTAAGACATTCATGAAACAAAACAAAAATACCCCCAAGATTTGAGATTAATTTGTGCATTTTCTGGCAGAAAAATGCCCCGGCCAAGGGCTGGGTTCTCTTAAATTGCAGGCTCGCTATTGCTTGTCAGGATCAAATAAAAAATACATAGGGCAAAAAGTGTTAAAAAAATTGCCTAACTAATGGGGAAAACGTCTAAACTAATGGGGCTAAATATGAGAAGGGGGTCCAGAACAAAACTACTTATATCAATAACTGTACTGTAGGCTATAGAAGTTTAATATGAATTCCACGGTCAGGTCAACCCCAGCTCCTAACCTAACTCAAACTAACATCTATATACTAACCTGTATAACTAACATAGCTAGGATTAACCACAATCACTGCTATCTATCTATCTATCTATCTATCTATCTATCTATCTATCTATCTATCTATCTATCTATCTATCTATCTATCTATCTATCTATCTATCTATATGCTCAGGCCCAATCCCCATTTTGGGGGTAGCCGACTCAAGACAGAGCAAGAACAGGGAAAACACAAAAACAAAAAATAAACACAGATAAAAAACACAAACTCTCACACATCCAGGTCACCCAGGAGAAGACCCAGAGACCAGGGTTACCAAGGTCGCTCCAGCACTCCCCCGGCCCCTGACCACCCGGAGAGGTTCCGATCTCGGCAGGCAGACATGCAGCGGAGCCAAAGCCACAAGCCCTCCCACCACACTTCCAGGCACACCCTTCATATTAATCGTCTCCCCGGGCCAGGCGCCTGATGGACTATTATCTAGTCCAGCTTGCGCCCGACCCCTTACTCCAAATGACCACGTGTTCACTCAACTATTCACAAGCATTCTCCATTCACTCCTGTCCACCACCACTTCCCCTGCCTGATCTATAGTCATTCCTCTATCATCCAAAGCCTTTCTTACACAGTCTCTCCATCTCAATGGGGGTCTTCCTGCCCTTCTATCTCCCCTTGTACCTGACTCACATATTCTCTTTGTAAGCCTTTCATCTCCCATTCGTTCAACATGACCATACCAGCTCAGCACCCTTCTGTCCACTCTGGCTGACAAATGTTCCTGCTGCCCCACTCTCCTACGTATCTCTTCATTCCTCAATCTGTCTCTACGAGTAACTCCACACATACTCCTCAAGCAGCTCATCTCCATCACATCCAGCCCTCTTTTCTCCTTTTTCTTCAGAGCCCATGTCTCAGCCCCATACATCACTGTTGGCACAACAATTCCTTGATACAGTGCACTTTTTACTTTCACTCCGAGATTTCTCGTCTTCCACATACTTCCCATTGCTCCGAAAACCTTCCTTCCTTCACACACTCTCTGTTTTACCTCCACTTCCATACCTCCACTCCTGCTTATTGTTCCTCCTAGATATTTAAAACACTCTACTTGTTCCAATATTTCCCCATCCAGCCTCACATCTAGATTCACCCTATGCTCTCCCCTATTACACACCATTACTTTACTTTTATTGACGTTCATCTTCAGTTTCCTCCTTCCACAAACCACACCAAACTCTTTGACTACCCGCTGCAGTTTCTCATCAGAATCCGCCACCAATGCTGCTAAATCTCTGCTAAACTGTCCTAATCTTCTGTACGGTCAAAATCAATATTTCAATAACTTTGCTCTTAAACAGACATTTTACTGGTTACTTTTGAGTTCGTTTTAAAGCTTTATATATTTTAACTTCCTTGAGTCTTGTTTTGAACGGCGATTGACTAGCCTAGTACTATTAATCTCAGCGTTGGAGAGTAGAGTTAATATCTGTTTATCTCTGTTTAGATGCTTATGTTCTGGGTGTGGTGTCCCGAGTTCGAATCCCGGGAGCACTATGATTTAATTAGTTTATTAAAATACATTGGGGTTTGTAATTGATTTAACATTAAGAACGGGGTGTTACTCAATCCTAGATAGCGGTGAAATACTGAATTTGACTGTACATGCACTTTTTCCTCAACTAAACCTGGACAAAGGGTTGAGCTGACCGTAATAGAATGACCATAAAAACATTTTCTACTCGTATATTTATTGCATTTTTTTTGGCTTTTTACTGGGTTCTTCCAAGCTTTTGTTTTAGTTTGAAAATTTTAAATTATAATGCAGCGTATATATATATCTGAACTCTAAACATGTAAAGATTAAGCATATTTTTAGCAAGGGTTGATAGTCCGAGCAGCCCCCACACAACATGGTGCCCAATAACAGCCTTTTTAACTGATCTTCCTCCCACGGCAAGCTTCCTAGATAGAGTAGCTTTGTGCTGCTGTGTTGGTGGTGTAATAGTTTAGATAATTGTGTTCTGGGTGTGGTGTCCAGAGTTCGAATCCTGGGAGGACTATATGCTTTCATTAGTTTATAAAAATACATTGGGGTTTGTAATTGAGGATTAATGTTAAGAATCGGGTGTTCCTTATTTATATTACAGTAATTGCCTTGATGTAATGGTTAGTGTTTACAATCTGTATGTGGTAACCCAGGTTCGAATCCCGGTGGATCACATGCTTGCTTTCATTAATAATATTTCTTTGGGAGGGGTTGGGTGTAATATAAAAATATAATATAATTTTTTTGCTTTGAAATTAAAATTGTGCTGTAAAGTTTTTTAGTGCAGTTGGAATTGGAAGAATATGCACTTTAGAGAGGTAAATTAAATATTTTGATCTTGATAGCGCTTAGTGCACCGAATTTAGGTGAGAGTATCATCCTAGGGTTAGAGTCTTTGGAGAACCACACTTATTCATTAGTTTCATTTATTTCATTAATTAGGTATATTTGTTAGTTAATTGGTTGGTTGGTGACTAAATATTAATTTATTAGATACTGTACTTCATAAATGGGATAGACACTTCTATTTTAATCCTGTATCGGTTTTCATATCCCAAACTATATGCAAGGAGTTATATTTTGAAGTTAATTAAGAATAAATGCTAAATTAAAGACAATTTTATCTTAATTCTATATGTAATTGCACAAAATCAGATTAATATCACACTAATTTTCTGTTTTAGAAGCTTTGCGACCTCTTGGCAAAATATTAAAGTTGATCATTGTCCTTCAATCTAAAGTAGCTGGCTTGTTAGTTAGCTTAGGGGTAGAAAGTTTGTATGTATTTACTATGGCACATGCCTCCTTGCTGGGGGTGGCCGACTCGACAGAGCCCAAACAGAAACCACATTCAAGAGTTATAATGCTCAGGGTCTGGGACCACGTTCATTGAGAAAGTTAGTTGTACTAAATAATTATTGAAAAAGTTTATAAGTGGCATTAAAGTGTTCAATATTTAGTAGGCTATATATTAGTTTTAATAATTTCAAATTTATTAATATTAAATTTGCTTAGTTGATATTTTTAAGCATTTAATATCTATCTATCTATTGCCTGACGCCGTGATCCCCGAAGGGGTGGCCACGAATTAACCGCCCCCATGCACCTCTGTCTCCAGTCAGTCGACGCCCCTCCCCCCAACCAGTTAATGTACTTACTCACTCCATCCTTCCACCTCTCATTCGGTCTACCTCTTCCTCTCTGTCCCTCCACCTCGCTCTTGTACACCCTCTTAGTCATTCTCTCGCTTTCCATACGTTCCATATGGCCGAACCATCTCAAGTTGTTCCTTTTCACACTTTCCAGCACATCTACCTCCACACCACACCACCTTCTTACTTCCTCATTAGTCTGTCTATCCCTCCATGTAACTCCGCACGCACTCCTTAAGTAATTAATTTCCACTGCTCTCACTCTTGGTCTAATTCTCTCAACCAACGTCCATGCTTCGCTTCCGTAAGTCAGTGTCTGGATTACCACAGTCATGCAAGGACTTCTTCACTTCCATACTGACCACCCTATTTCTTGTTACTGCTTTTAGCGTTCCTACAACCCTCTTCCCCTGTTGTACCCTCTCCCGAACTTCTTCATCCATAGTCCCATCTTTACTCAACACACTGCCCAGATAATAATAATAATAAGCATGTTACTTATTTCTCATAAGCGCCAATTTTCCCGAAGAATTCACTAGCGCTCGGAAAGAGAAAGAAAAAAAGAACTAAATCAATGCATCAAAAGAAGGCTTATATACAACACACATTTAACAATCACTAGCAGTGGCAAAATAGCCTAAACTCTATAGCCATCTGTCATGACACCTCTCTCA
Organism: Paralithodes platypus; assembly: GCA_032716605.1. Lineage (NCBI taxonomy): Eukaryota > Metazoa > Arthropoda > Malacostraca > Decapoda > Lithodidae > Paralithodes > Paralithodes platypus. Next base: position 26,191,496 of record CM064544.1, on the reverse strand, counting down.
AGATCATAGCTTCTCTCAAAGAGAAAAGTCTTAAGTTGTCTCTTGAAGCATTCAACAGAACTCCGTTGTCTCATGGACAGCGGCAACCTGTTATACAACCTCGGAGCCATGTAGGAGAATGACCTCTCAAAGAAAGAAGACTGCTGGAAAGCCCTTGGTTCATCAAGACGAAAAGGGTCATTGTCATGACGCACAACTACACCATGGTGTGCCGGTGGGTGCCTGAGCAGCTCCGCAAGGTACCTAGGCTCACCAAATTTGAGAACCTTAAAAGTCACCAAACACAACTTAAATTCTATTCTTGCTCTTACTGGCAGCCAGTGCAGTTCTATGTGAAGAGATGTAGTAGGAGTTCTAGGTGGAACACCAAAAATGAGTCTTGCGGCCCTGTTAAGAACCGACTGAACTTTCTTTAAAATATAATTTGGGAGACTCACCAACAGGGCATTGCAATAATCAACACGAGAGAAGACCAATGAGTGAACCAACGTCAGGAGGCAACGTCTGGTTATAAACGGCTTCACCAAATAGAGATTTCTGATGTGCAAGTAACAACTTTTAACTATCTGGTTTACATGCTTTTTGAAATCTAATCGGGAGTTCACATATACACCCAGATTTCGAACAGAGTTGGCCGGTCGCAGCTGAGATCCACCCACATTGATAGAGAGGGCACCTACTATATCATCAGCTCTTCTATTTCCTCGGATGATGAGAATATCAGTTTTACCATCATTTAGTTTAAGTTTTCTCGCTCTCATCCACTTCTTGATATCAGACATCAACAATTCCATCTTACTCCGTATATCAACTATATTTGTGATTCTCACATAAATCTGGGTGTCATCTGCATAAAAGTGAAAGGTGACATTATGTGCACAAAGCAGAAGAGACAAACTGCTGATATAAATTATAAATAGGACAGGACCCAAAACTGATCCCTGCGGAACACCATACTGCAGGGGTGTCGAGTCCGAGACCATTTGATTTACCATCACACTCTGGGATCTACCTGACAAGTACGACCCAAGAATCAAGAGAGCGGAGTCACGCACACCACAATCATAAAGCTCACTCAATAACAACTCGTGATCCACTGTGTCAAAGCCCACAGAGAGATCAAGCAAGACCAATAGTGAGGCCACACCATTGCAAATGTTCTCAACTAGATCATTATGTACTCTAATCAATGCTGTTTCAGTTGAATGATGCTGTCGGTAAGCAGACTGAAAAATTGGGATAGTTTCATTCTGCTGAAGTAGTGGTTGTAATTGGTCAAGTATTGCACGCTCTAATATCTTTGATATGAAGGACAGGTTGGAGACAGGACGATAGTTCAACATGTTCTCAACATCAAGTCCAGGTTTCTTTAGACTAGGTCGGAGTAGTGCATGCATTTCAGAATGTGGGAAGTTACCTTCAGAGAAGCACTTATTAATTATTTTGGAAATAAACTTGACTGTGTGATCATAGACTCTTGGTAGCTTGGAAACATTTATGGGATCCAACGGGCAAAATGTTTTATTGAGGTTTCTTATGTAGGACGAGATCATGTCCACCTCTACTGAGTGGAAGGATGAGAGGACATTATTAGGAATGTGTCGGGGTTGGAGTACAACTGAATGTTCTTCACCAACAGAAGCATCATCCAGTTCCTGTCTTATGCAAGTTATCTTGCCAGCAAAAAATGACACAAAGTTGTCAGCCAACTCGGCATCGGGTACAGAAGGTCTTAAGCTGACTCTTGTTTTTCCAAGTAAACTGTTTACAATTGAAGCCAACCTCCTCTGGTCGTTACCACATGAGTCAACTTTTGCCTGATAATACACTTTCTTTTCATCTTTGATTGTGTGGACCACGGCTCTTCTGGCTGACAGATATTGCAACCATGTAGAATCTGTTTTATTTTTCCGCCATTCACGTTCAGCTCTTCTACGCGCTCTTCTAAGAAATTTAACTCGAGTGCTATACCAGGGTGAATCATCTCGTACTATTATTTTCTTCTCTACTTCTGGACAGTGATGATCGAACACTAATTTAAGTGCATTTCTATGTACCTCCACCAGCTCATCTGAAGTAAGGTTGGAAGTATCAATACTTCCCAAGTACTGTTTTACTTCACTGCTAGCCAAATTTTGGTCTGTATTTTTATAATTTCTAAATCTAATTACTTTTTCATGTGTGCGTGGCTTAGGGAAATCAAAGCTGAAAGTAATCAAAGCATGATCAGAGGTATTAGGGTCAGCATTCTCAACATCAACATCCAGAACACCACCACAACCCACAGGAGAGAAAACCAAGTCAAGGGTGTGTCCTAAGATATGAGTTGGGTGGGACACATGGTTTACAAAATTGTTCTGATCAGTCAACTCAAGGAACTCAGGAGAGAATGGCTTCAGATGAGGGCTGTCAACCCAGTAATTAAAATCTCCACATATCAAAAGTCTTCCGGTTTTAGCAGAAAATTCCTTGAGAAACTGCCCGAACTCTTCCATGAAACCCCTATCTGTGCCACGATGGCCAGGCCTATAGACAACTGCCATTCTTAGAATTTGTTGATTGAGTTTTATTTCCACTTCCAACAGTTCATAATAAAGAGGGGCTGGGTTATGGCTTATTTGCAAGATATTCACCAGAGATGTGGAGTAGACAACTGCCACTCCACCACCCGGATGATCTCTCCTAGGCCTAGGAACATTTATTATGGAATGGGTTTTAGGCAATGCCGCCTGGATAATATTCAGATCAGACTCGAACAACCAGGTCTCAGTGAGACATAATACATCAAGGTTACGTTCATCCAAGATCTCGCAAATATGATCCATTTTGTTACGCAAGGAACGAACATTCAACAGACCCAGTTTCAACCGGCTCCCGTGTGCATTTTTCAGTTTTTTGAACCTACAAAATTGGTGTTTTCAATAACTTTATTTCTCTGAGCTGTCATTAGAGGACAATTTCTACTTGAGGCTAAATGATTTGGCGGCTCCGTAACTGATGTGGAGCTCATACAATTTATACATTTGGGGGAAGTCTTGTTGGTGCAGTCTTTTGAGTTATGAGTACCGGCACAGAAGTTGCATTTTGGATCCTCATTTTTCCGATAACACCTGTCACTGATACGTATGGCCAAAGCCCTGGCAATGGTAACATTGTGTTACCCAGAAGCGATCGTATACACGACATCTCACAAGTCCAACATACACAGAATTGCCATCATCCACAATGGAAGAGCGTATTTCAGGTGACATTTTTACTACCGCAGTCTTTGTGTGACACTGCAAGAGAAGACCGAACAGCTCGAGCGCTTCCAGGTTTGTCCACTGACTATTATAATGTAAAATTCACAAAATAAACAAACCAAAACTGGGAGACACAAGATAAATGCAAAAGAACTAATCAAAATCGCTATGTGAAAATAACGCTTTGTTTTGAATAGTCTGAACTACCTTGAGTCGCTTTAGAGTTGAATCCTCTTCTGTGGCACGGCGTATCTCCTGGAGGCGTGATTCACGGAATTGGGAGTAGGCTAGACTGTTCACAGAAAAGGAATCGGCTCCTGTGTCAGGTAGGGGAGCACGTGAAAGAGCATCAGCAATAGGGATCTCTTTACCGGGGCGGTACATCAGCAGGTACTGGTAGTCTTGAGTGCGGAGGAGCATTGATTGGAGTCGTCGCGGGGCACGAGATAGTGGCTTGTTCACTATGAACACTAAGTGGTTTGTGATCTGTGAGGACCCTAACTGATCTTCCATATGTATAGTGATGAAATTTCTCCAATCCATACACTATGGCTAACATTTCTTTCGCAATCTGCGCATAGTTTCTTTCAGATTTAGACAAGGATCGACTGGCAAAAGCTACAGGCTTCCCATTTTGCATTAGCGCAGAGCCTAGACCATACTCGCTAGCATCATTTTCCAGGGTAAGCTCATCACAGGGGTTGTAAAATGCAAGTACAGGGCTACATGTAATCATATTCTTAATTTGATCAAAAGCTTCTTGTTGAGTGGCAGACCACACCCAAGAAACCTCTTTCTTTACAAGATTATGTAAGGGATATAAGACAGATGATGAATTGGGAAGGAACCTTGCAAGATAGTTAACAATGCCTAAGAAACGTCTCAGTTCCACTACATTTGTAGGAGCCGAGTACTCACATATAGCTCTAATTTTGTCAGGATCAGTTACCAGGCCATCTTTTGTGATACAGTGTCCCATGAATTTGGCATTATCAGTTCTCAGAGTGAGCTTGTCCTTATTTAGCTTTATATTCATTGCCTGACACCTCTTAAAGAATTGCTCCAAGTTGGTGTCATGCTCTTCCAGAGATTTCCCATGAAACGTGACTCCGCTCTCTTGCTTCTTGGGTCGTACTTGTCAGGTAGATCCCAGAGTGTGATGGTAAATCAAGTGGTCTCGGACTCGACACCCCTGCAGTATGGTGTTCCACAGGGATCAGTTTTAGGTCCTATCCTATTTATAATTTATATTAGCAGTTTGTCTCTTCTGCTTCGTGCACATAATGTCACCTTTCACTTTTATGCAGATGACACCCAGATTTATGTGAGAATCACAAATATAGTTGATATACGGAGTAAGATGGAATTGTTGATGTCTGATATCAAGAAGTGGATGAGAGCGAGAAAACTTAAACTAAATGATGGTAAAACTGATATTCTCATCATCCGAGGAAATAGAAGAGCTGATGATATAGTAGGTGCCCTCTCCATCAATGTGGGTGGATCTCAGCTGCGACCGGCCAACTCTGTTCGAAATCTGGGTGTATATGTGAACTCCCGATAAGATTTCAAAAAGCATGTAAACCAGATAGTTAAAAGTTGTTACTTGCACATCAGAAATCTCTATTTGGTGAAGCCGTTTATAACCAGACGTTGCCTCCTGACGTTGGTTCACTCATTGGTCTTCTCTCGTGTTGATTATTGCAATGCCCTGTTGGTGAGTCTCCCAAATTATATTTTAAAGAAAGTTCAGTCGGTTCTTAACAGGGCCGCAAGACTCATTTTTGGTGTTCCACCTAGAACTCCTACTACATCTCTTCACATAGAACTGCACTGGCTGCCAGTAAGAGCAAGAATAGAATTTAAGTTGTTTGGTGACTTTTAAGGTTCTCAAATTTGGTGAGCCTAGGTACCTTGCGGAGCTGCTCAGGCGCCCACCGGCACACCATGGTGTAGTTGTGCGTCATGACAATGACCCTTTTCGTCTTGATGAACCAAGGGCTTTCCAGCAGTCTTCTTTCTTTGAGAGGTCATTCTCCTACATGGCTCCGAGGTTGTATAACAGGTTGCCGCTGTCCATGAGACAACTGAGTTCTGTTGAATGCTTCAAGAGACAACTTAAGACTTTTCTCTTTGAGAGAAGCTATGATCTTGAGAGAGGTGTCATGACAGATGGCTATAGAGTTTAGGCTATTTTGCCACTGCTAGTGATTGTTAAATGTGTGTTGTATATAAGCCTTCTTTTGATGCATTGATTTTGTTCTTTTTTCTTTCTCTTTTCGAGCGCTAGTGAATTCTTCGGAAAAATTGGCGCTTATGAGAAATAAGTAACATGCTTATTATTATTATCACATCATCAGCTATGCACACTACACCAGATAGGCCTTGTAACGCCTTAAGCAGTCTTTTTTTAAAGATTTCTGACGATACTGACAAACCAAAAGGAAGCCGGACCCAGCGGTATCTGCCAGAACATGTTTGAAAAGTGGTTAGGAAACTAGATTTTTCATCAAGTTTGATGTGCCAGTACCCAGAGGCAAGATCAGCTTTAGAGAAAACTTTTGACTGGCCCAACTCGTGTAGTGTGTCCTCAAGTACAGGAAGAGTATAACACTCTCGGAGCAAAGCTTTGTTGAGTTCTCTAGGGTCTATGCAAATTCTAATGTCACCATTCTTCTTAGGTGTAACAACAATCTGACTAACCCACTCAGTTGGTTCACTAACAGGTACAATAACACCTAAAGTTTCTAGTCGATCAAGTTCAGACTTCAGCTTAGTCTTAAGTGCAATAGGAACTCTCCTATCAGGCATAATGGTTGGCTGCACCTGAGGATCTAATGAAAGTGTCTGTAGACCTGGCAGGGTACCTAGACTACCACTCAAAATCTCAGCTTTACAGTCAGCCTCAGTCACTTTCAGAGTATCCACACATTCAAATGCATTTTCATTAACCGTGATTAGACCCATTTGTCTGCTAGCCCGAAGTCCCAAAAGAGGGGCTAAATTTCCTTCAAACACGACAAACTCTACAGAATACTTCTTACCATTCCTCGGATTCTTAATGCTTCTCCTACAAACAACCAAGGGAGTTTGAATGGAGTTGTTCCAGGTGGTAAGAATTCTATTAGTCTTCTGTACATTCCTTGCATACTGTACTGGTAGAGCATTGACTGATGAGCCAGTGTCAATCTGGAAAGTTACCTCTTTATCATCCACCAACATGCAACATTTGACATCCTTACTAGCAGGCTTTACAGAGTTCACAGACATGCAATCTAGAGAATTTACCCATTCTTCATCAGAATTAGAACTCTGGGAGTCATGTTCACACTCAGCAACCTGGCGTACAGCTTTCTTTCTGGACCTAGAGGATTTATCAGCAACATTGGCACTACACAATACACATGCTTGCAAAATGATCTTTTTCACCACACTTCCGACATTCTTTCCCAAAAGCTGGACACCTACTCTTTGCAAATACATGCGAGAGACCACAAAACTTACACTTTCAAATGGATGAACTCTCACTCTGATAGACCAGCCCATCACCACATGACTAGAACCCAATCATCTCAGCATCAGCTAGGAAAGGCCCTAGAAAGCCGCCTTTGGTGGGGGGATAGCTCCTTTCGGGGTTGGGCGTAATCTGTGTAATCAGGGATTTCATGATACCCCTAGTGAATTTGTGAAATTATATATTTAATTTCAAAATATTGATCCCGCCCTACATTCTTTAATCAGTCCATGCATGTATATATTGAACAACCAAGCTGACATGACACATCCCTGTCTTACTTTGACATTGACCTCAAAACTTTCACTTAACTTAACCCCTACCTCGACATTTGCCATTGCATTCCTATTAAAAGATTTTACTGCCATTAGCAAGTTTCCTCCCACACCATATACTGTACTGTTAACACATCCCACAGTCTACTTTGTTGTAGGCTTTTTCCAAATCCATGAATGCTGCATAGAGTTTTCTGTTCTTGGCCAGATACTTCTCTACCAACAAATGCATTGAGGCTGTCTGGTCAACACAGCCCCTGCCCTTTCTGGAACCTACCTGCTCCTCGCCTATTTTGTCATCCGTTATCTTCTGCAGTCTCTCTGTTACTACTCTTGCGTATACCTTTCCAGGTATGCTAAGCAAGCTAATTCCCCTATAACTCTACACTCCTCTTTACTACCCTTCCCTTTGTACAAGGGTACTATCACTGCTTTCCTCCAGTCCTCTGGTACTCCTTCCTTTTTCCATGGTAATTTACATAACGTACAGTATGTACATAAAGTACAGTATGCATGGTGATGGGCTGGTCTATCAGAGTGAGAACTGAGCGATCTCTGCCATACCCATAGCTTACTCAGACTGTTCCTTTTACTTATATATTTCCTAGATCTCAAGTGACGGCGTCTCTTCCGTGGATTGACCTCCCAATCTACCAAGATTGTTAGCCAAAGCGTCACATTTTTCCTTTGCCCCTCTACTTTCTTTTCATAATTGCTGAGGGGCACAGGGCCCTGGGTGGGGCTTTGGTTTCCCGGGCGTTTCCGCGCCCTCGTCAGCTCCCCGCCATGGAGTGGCTTCGGTCACCCAGGCTTTATTGTGGTAGGCGGGGAGGGTTCTGTTGGGGCGCTCGGTTATGGCCTTGGCCTTGCTTGGGGCCTTGGGGCTGTTCGGCCAGGCAGCTTGGGGAACAGCAACAACAACAACGTACAGTATGCATATCTCAACATTTCACCTGGGATGTTATCTACTCCAACAGGTTTGTCCATTTTAAGTCTATTGATTGCTTCTCTTACTTATTATGTGGCTTTCATCTACCCTGTTCATTCTACCTCTCTCCATTCCCATGGATGAGATCTTTGCCTTCCCCCTACTCTTACGGCTAAGCTACTAAAATGATCTTTCCACACCATCACCTTTCACACCATCACCTTCCACCACTTCCCCATTCGTGTCCCTCATCCTACTACCTGAGACACTCTCAGTCTTCTTCCCTCTGGCTTCTTTCACAGCTCTAGTCTGCTTTCTTGTCATTCTGAAACTTTTCTCTAATGTTTTTCCCATATTCCTCATCTGCCTTCCTTTTAGCGTCTTGTATCGTGCTCTTCACTTTGTTTCAAGTATTTATATTCATTTCTCACATCTTTAGTTTCTCTATGTATATTCTTTGGCAGCATACTGTTTCTCAACTCTTTCTTCTTGTTCACTATTTCTTCTATGTCTCTGGTAAACCATGCGTTACCTTTCTTTTTCCACATTTTAAAGGTTTTCTTCCCACATACTTTCTCAGCTGCTTTAATCATGGAGTCTCTTCTACCTTTCCATACTTCGTCTACAGTATTTCCCATATCTATCATAACATCCATGTCGTTTATAGTCTCAGTACCGGTATATCCCTGTATTTTGTTGCATTACATTCTTCACTTAATTTTCTCACATTTTTTCACTCCACTGTCAGTTTTCTCTGTTTCATCTCATGTTTCCACTCCTTCCTTATCCTCACTTTTGTCAGCAGTGTATAGCCTATGTATATTGTTCTTAACCCCTTCTATATCGGTGATGAAGTTTTCATTATATACTGGTAACTGTTAGATGATTGTAATCAGCTTAGGAAGGACCTCTTAACACTTTAATGGCAACCCATGTCATTTCATCCTTTCAGCTACCACAGATCCTTTTTAAGCTTCACAAAATTGTCTAAATATAGGTAGAATACATTTAAAACAACGTCGCCGGTACAGGTGTTAGTTAAGTTGAGTAAAAACGATCTGTCAGCAAGTTTAATCCTCTCAGAATTATGGCATATTTTAGAATTGTTATTTTCCAGTGGCTACCACCAGGAGATTTGATTAAGTTTAGGAAGAATAGTTGTTGTTGTTGTTGTTCCTCAAGCTGCCTGGCCGAACAGCCCCAAGGCCCCGAGCAATTCCAAGGCCACAACCGAGCGCCCCCACAGAACCCTCCCTGCCGACCACAATAAAGCCTGGGTGACCGAAGCCACTCCATGGCGGGGAGCTGAGGAGGGTGCGGAAACGCCCGGGAAACCAAAGCCCCACCCAGGGCCCTGTGCCCCTCAGCAATTATGAAGAGAAAGTTGAGGGGCAAGGGAAAAATGTGACGCTTTGGCTTCCAATCTTGGTAGATTGGGAGGTCAATCCACGGAAAAGACGCCGTCACTTGAGATCTAGAAAATATATAAATTAAAGGAACAGTTAGAGTATGCTATGGGTATGGCAGAGATCGCTCAGTTCTCACTCTGATAGACCAGCCCATCACCACATGACTAGAACCCAATCCTCTCAGCATCAGCTAGGAAAGGCCCTAGAAAGCTGCCTTTGGTGGGGGGATAGCTCCCCTATTTCAACCCCTTTCGGGGTCGGGCACCCGCCAGGAAGAATAGTTGTATTAGTCTTTGGAATAGTTTGTTTGACCAAGGGCTAATTTTGTTATATATATTTTGCTAAAGCGTTGTTTCCACATAGCCATTTTGATTAGTTGTTTTGCCTTTATACTGTATTGTCTTTGTCCCAGTTTTGGTTTGTTTGTTTAGCAAGTTTTACATTTTTAGTGTTTATATTGGGGATAACATTGCAGAACACCATATCATACAGTATAGGAAAACAAATGTGCTAATGATGGGTCAATCAAGATAATTTATTCAATACTCCTTATATTTCTAGAAGTCCTCCTAATAGTAAAGTTGAGGGGCATACACTGAAGCATTGTGTAGCTGCGGTGTTCTCTGTATCATTGGCTTTTTGAGCATGGTATTATTGAGCCAATAGAAGGTAAACTTAGCTTGGATTATATGTAACCCTATGAGTATTATGATCCCGTTGTTGTTGTTGGTTTTATTGTAGTTATCAATTGAGAAGATTATTGAGTTATGACCAAGTTGTGAAAGGTAGCGATTGAATTGAGATAGCGGTACTGTAATATTTTGCAGTGATATTTGTACACGGTCCCATGGCAGTTGGGCCGGCTGACGGTCGGGCCGCCGTCCATGTAGTGTTTACATTATTCGTATGCTCGCAATCACGTTCTCATCTATTTTGACTGGCATGGGATACAATAATGGGTTGAGGAGGTTCCCCTCAACCCCTGTGACTTATTGTCATCATCATATATATTGGCATCAAGGGTGGGGGGGGGGGTAACAGTACACTGCGGGCCAACCATGCCGTGGGCCAACCGACTGTACACCTTCTATACAACCTTCCTAAAGTGGAATTAAAGTGTTGAGGCAGTAACATTAAGTCTTAGTATTATGATGCCTTTATTGTGGCTATCAATAGACACTTTGACTCAGTTTATGAAGATTTTTTGGAAACCATGGAGTTCCACTGCTTTTATGCATCGATTCGGACTGCAGAAAATCATCGATCAAGTGCTTTTGGCCTTGAGTCAAGCAGCAGTCCGCTCCGGGGTGCGCGATGAAGACTCAATTTGTCCGCCCGGGGGGCCATCCGTGTTCTGTGGGTTAAAGGCTTTTGAAGAATGTTCATGGTATTTTTTCCTTTTTAATTTCATGTATAGAGCATTTGTAACGTTGATTATGATTTTGCTTGTTTTCCAGATCAACCCAGTGTATTGACAGATTTCTCAATTATATTGTGGATAGCATTAGACAAAGTTAGTTTTGTGTTCTTTTATGTTCTGGGTGTGGTGTCCCGAGTTTGAGTCAGGAGGATCATATGCTTTCATTAGTTTAGTCTAATGCATTGGGGTTTGTAATGGTGGATTAATGTTAAGAACAGGGTGTTCTTTAATTTCAAAATTGTATCCTGTATTGCTAAAGCGTTATTTCCAGTGATTTTGATAATTTCTTTTATCTATGTTGTGTTATAACTGTTTTGGCCTCATAGGGGTAAATACGATCTTGATAAATCCTCTGAATAAGATAAGTCCTTCATAAACTGCATAAAATCATCTACTCTTAGCCAGAATTAAAGGTAAATGGTGCTGAAGGGGTTAATGTGTGTCACAACTGTGACAAAGTTTGTTGGTATGACATATGTGAGTATAACTTGTGTTTAAATATTGGTACAGCACTACAGTACATTGTAATATGGTGCGAGCGCTAGTGAATTGTGATTTTTGTTTTCCGAATTTTGAAAAGTAGAAAGTCAAGATTATTATTATTTTATTTACCTGTACTTTTATTGTAAGTGTACTGTATTGAAATAATTGTTTGTACAGTAGTAGTAGTACTGTATTATAAGCTTTAGTAATGTACTATTTTACTTTCAGGAACAAATGTGAAGATGATGATTGGCCAATCTTCCCAGTGATCAAGATCTTTCAAGCTGAAACTACACAACAGAAAAGTAAAGGTAATGTGCACTCTCTGTACCTCTATCTACTATACTGAATTACTTAAGGAGTGCGTGCGGAGTTACATGGAGGGATAGACAGACTAATGAGGAAGTAAGAAGGAGGTTTGGTGTGGAGGTAGATGTGCTGGAAAGTGTGAAAAGGAACAACTTGAGATGGTTCGGCCATATGGAACGTATGGAAAGTGAGAGAATGACTAAGAGGGTGTACGAGAGTGAGGTGGAGGGACAGAGAGGGAGAGGTAGACCGAATGAGAGGTGGAAGGATGGAGTGAGGAAGTACATGAACGAAGGCGGTGCTGGTTGAGGGGAGGGGCGTCGACTGACTGGGGACAGAGGTGCATGGGGGCGGTTCGTTCGTGGCCACCCCTTCAGGGATCGCGGCGTCAGGCAATAGATAGATAGATAGATAGATAGACAGACTATACTATACTATACTGTAGGTCTCCCTCACTATCCAATGCCCTGATGCATGATATTATTATAGATTTTTAGGTGTTTGGGTTTGGGTTTTGGCTGGTCCGAGAACGCACCCCATTTACCCCGTTAATTTTAGGGTTCGCTATATGATTTTTCTATTTAAGATCGGGTTTTCAGGAACGTAACCCAATCGTATATCGAGGGAGAACTGTATAGGTCTTTCTTACCCCTTCAACACTAGGACGTTATTTTCATCGTATTCTGGTTGCCATTAGACGATTTTCCTTAACATATCCCGGCGGATCATATATGCTTTAATTAATTTCATTGGGGGTGTTTGGTGTTGTTTGGAGCCTGAACAGAAACAACAGCCAAAGTTCCGGGACCATTTCATATTTTCATCATACAGTATATAGTTTTGTATGAATGTATGTTCAGTATATCTCAGGCAAATACTCCTTTGCTGGGGGGGTGGCCGACACTAGACAGAGCCTGAACAGAAACAACACTTAAAGTTCCGGGACCACTTTTGCGCTCCCTCACCCGTTTCTGTGGCTCGTCGAGTAGGAGAAATATTTGTTGTTGTAGTCAAATATGTAGGTAATTATGAACATACACACTGTACATACATGACTCGTTGAAAGGTAGGAACAACATGTATCTATTTATATACTCTGGCACATAGCCCACTTTAGTTTTTGTGTATTTATATTTTTATTAAGGGGGGATGGTTCACTCTTTGGACGATTTTATTGATGGATTTATTTATTAATTTTTGTACTGGACGCTGTAATTCCCGTGAAGGGGTAGCCATGAACATTGTGGGTTTGTTACAAATTGCTAGTGTATAGCTGAATAGTGGGTTGAATGTTTGTTTTTTGTTGGGTTGGAGTATATGGTACATTTTGATATAATGTTTGTTTGGAGTTTCTTGTTTATAATGCGTTGTAGTTTAGTTGTATAGTTTTGGCTTGGCGTTGACTTTTTTATATTATTTGTTGTCATTAATGTTTCTATACTTTTGGGTTTGCGTTTACTAGTTTGTATTGTTTTGTGCTTGTGTTTGGCATTTTCTAGTCATAGGTTGATATGTTTTGTTTGTATAGGGTAGTCTTGAGTTGTAGTTTATTTTTAGTCTTGGGTTGGAGTTTAAGTGTTTTAGTGTTTTGGTTGGAGTGTTGTTGTTGTTCCCTAAGCTGCCTGGCCGAACAGCCCCGAGTCCCTGAGGAAGGCCATGGCCACGATCGGGCTTTCCCACAGAGCTCTCATTGAGTGTAGATTGTGTTGTTGGCGTAAGTGGTTGTGTGAAATGCAGTCTTCTATGATGTGTTTAATGGTATGGGGTGCTGTGTTACATCCCGGGCAGGCGTCGACAACGGAGTCATCCAGTCTCTTCTGATAGCTCAGGAGAGCTGGATGGTGTCCGCATCTCAGCCTGGCCAGGTGGACTCTGTCCTCGCGAGGGAGGGAGGATTCAGAAGGATGGATTTCGGGAGGTCGTGCATGCACCTGCGTGTTGTCTGTGAGTGAGTGGATGGATTGGCGGGAAATATGAGTATGGATGTGCTTCTGGAAGTTGGTTTGGGGTGGGCAGCGAGGGAGAGAGGATAATAATTGTGTGTGATACCATGTGCTGGGTGTTGTTTTGATATTTCTTGGTGTCTGTGGGTGTGTTGCCATGTAGTTTAGTGGTCTTGGTTCGTGGAGGCTGCTGCCAGGAATTGAGTGCCTCTCATGTCCAGATGGTCTTTGACTTTGAGGATTTTGGTTTCTTGATGTAGGTGATCTGTGGGTGCAGTAGCTGTGCAGCCTGTAATGATCTTCAGGGCTTTGTTTTGAATAGTCTGTAAGGTCTTATGATGTGTTTCAGCTAGGTTAGAAGCCCAGGCTGGGCTTGCATATTCCATCACTGATCTTATGTATTGTTTATATACTGTGGTGGTAGTTTCTTTGTTGTGTCCAAATTTTGTGTGAGCAAGTGACCTGAGGGCGTTAAGTCTGGGTGTCAGTTTCTTTTTAATGTTTGTGGTGTGCTGTTTGAATGTCATATGAGTATCATATGTTACTCCTAGGATTTTGGGTGTGTGTGTATGTGTTAGGGGTGTGTTGTTTATGGTGAGTTGAGGGATGTATTCGTGTTCTCCTGTCCAGCTTGTGAGCAGGGTTGCGGTGGATTTGGCTGGGGCTAGATTAAGTCTGTTTGTAGTGCACCAGCCATGTAGTGTGTTGAGATAGGGTTGAAGGAGATCTGTTGCTCTTTTTGGGTCATGGTACTTACACTAGTTGTACTTACACTAGTTGTATTTGCGGGAGTGAGCATGCTCGTTAATTCCCGCCTCCTAAGATATGTTTGTCATACCGTGCTTTGAAACTATGCACTGATGGTGCAGACACTACTTCGGCTGGCAATTTGTTCCAGCCACTAATCGAGTTGGTAGGAAATCTTTTACTTTTCAGATCAGATTTACTATTTAGCACTTTTAGTTTGTAGCTGTGACCTCTTGTCCTCTCACCTCCATCCCTCTCTATGAAGTTTTCTTGGTCTATTTTGTCAATACCTCTAACACATTTATATATCTGAATTTGCTGTCCTCGTTTCCTTCTCTGTTCCAGTGTAGGTAGATTCAATCTCTCGAGCCTCTCTTGGTACTCCAAATTTTCCAAACCTGGGATCATCCTCGTAGCTGCTCTCTGTACCCTCTCAATTTTGTGGATATGTTTCTTCAAGTGAGGGGACCACACTACAGATGCATATTCCATCCTGGGTCTTATTATTGCCGTTATTATTTGTTTCATGGTGTTTTCATTAAGATAATTGAAAGACATCCTAATATTTGCCAATAATGCTAGTGATTCTCTCACTATCTTATTTACGTGGCTTTCTGGAGACATGTTATCCCTAAATTCTATCCCCAAGTCTTTTTCTTTTTCTGCTTTGGGAATCACTTCGTTTCCTAGTTTATAATCTTTTCTAGGTCTGTACTTGCTTTTACCCATTTCTAGAGTCTTACATTTCCCTGCATTGAACTCCATATTCCATTTGATGCTCCATTCATGGATCTTTTGCAAATCTGCTTGGAGCTCAAGGCAATCCTCCTGGGTTCTGATCGTTTTAAGCAGCTTAGCATCGTCCGCAAACATACTCATGTAGCTTGTTAGTCCCTCAGACAAGTCATTTACAAATATTAGAAACATGATTGGGGCTAGAACAGATCCTTGTGGTACCCCACTCGTAATTTGAGTCCAGTTTGACGATTTCCCCCTTACTGTTGTTCTCATCTGTCTTCCGCTAAGGTAGCTCTCCATCCATTTCAGCAGTTTGTCTCCTACTTTTCCCTCATGTTTTAATTTCCACAGCAATCTCTTGTGTGGAACTTTGTCAAATGCCTTTTTAAAGTCTAGGTAGGCACAGTCTACCCATCCTTCCCTCTTGTCCACTGTGTCTATTACTCTAGAGTAAAAACTCAACAAGTTGCTTACACATGATCTGCCACCTCTGAATCCAAATTGTCGGTCAGTAATTAATCTTTTGGATTCCAGGTAGTTCACCCATTTGTCCCTTATTAATCCTTCCAGAATCTTCATGAGGATGCTCAATAGTGATACAGGTCTATAGTTCAGTGGTTTATCTCTGCTTCCTCCCTTAAATATAGGAATAATGTTTGCTCTTTTCCATTCTGTAGGTACTATCCCTGTGTCCAATGATTTGGTCATTATGTCATATAACGGTATACTCAGTTCCATAGCATTTTCTTTAATAATCCAGCCTGATACTCCGTCCGGTCCAGCGGCTTTGTTTGGATCCACCTTACTCATTTTGTCTATGAGCTCTGGTCTGTTAAATGTTACTTCCGGTATTTCCTCTGTACCTATCTCATTGGTTTCTGGTGCAATGAATTCTCCTTCTTTTGTAAATACTGATGCAAAATTTCTATTTAGTTCTTCCGCAATCTCTGTATCCTCTTCTATGATTCTGTTTCCACTTTTAATCTTAACGATCGTGGCTTTTATCTTCCTTTTGACGTTTACAAACTTGAAATTTTTTTTTGGATTCTTTTCATAGTTCTCCACTATCCCTTTCTCATTCTCCACTATCCCTTTCTCATGTGTGCATGTGAGTGTTATGTCATCTGCATAGGAGGCTAAGTTTATTTGGGGCGTATTGGGTGTAGTTATATCATGCATGTACAGATTGAAGAGTGCGGGCGATAGGACGGATCCTTGTGGGACTCCGTTTGGAAAGTTTCTGATTTTAGATGACTGACCGGCAAAAGATACGTGTGCACATCTGCCTGCTAGGAAGTTGGCCAGCCACCTTTTTGTGTTGTTGTGCATGTTTGTGTTGTAGATTTTGTTTGTTAGGTTGTGGCGGGGGATGGCATCGAAGGCTTTACTAATGTCGAGTGTGGCTAATAGTGATCTGTGTGGTGGTCTAGCTGAGTTGATGCCGTCAAAAGCTCTTTGTGTAAGGTCTGTGAGAAGAGTGTTTGTGGAGTGCAGTGGCCTAAAGCCATGTTGTGTTGGAGCTAGGGGTAGGTCGGGTGTAATTAGTTGTAATACTAGGCGTTCCATGACTTTGGAGGGGGAGCAAAGGAGTGTGATGGGGCGGTGCGAGGAGGGTAGCGTGGGATCTTTGTTGGGTTTGGGGAATGTGATGATGATACCATGCTTCCAAATGTCTGGTATTGTGTTGTGTGAATAGCTGTAGTTTGATATGTTAGTGAGTGCTTGTATGCCTTGTGGTCCCAGGTGTCTGAGGTGTATGTTGCTTATGTTGTCTAGGCCACCGGCGGGTGAGTGCTTGAGATTGTTGATGATATGCTTTGTCTGGTGATTGGTGAAGGGTGTATAGTCAGGGTCTGTGGGGTATTGTCTCTTACGTCGGATGACACGTCGGTCGTCTTTGTGAGGTTTTAGGTGGCTGACATGTGAGAAGTGATTGATGAGAGTGTTTGCTTGTTGTTTACATGAAGGAGTAGAGTCTGTGGTTGTGATTGCAGCATGTGATTGTGTTGTGTTGCTGTTGGAAAGTGTGATGCTGTTTAGTGTTTTGTAGAGTTTTTTGGGGTTTGTTTTGTGATCAAGTGTTTGTAGGAAGTTATTCCAATTTAGTTTTTGTTGTTCTTGTATTTTGTTGTTAGTTTGGGTGTTGAGTGCTTGAATTTGTTGTGTGATGTCTTGTGTGTGGGGTGCTGGGGTGTTTCAGTGTGTCGCGTTGTCTGATGAGGTTTTGAATTTCTGGTGTGAAGTTGGGGTTGTGTCTTTTTCTGTTACCTCTTGGAATGTGTTTCTTGTCAGCGTTTTGGATAGTTTTATTGAGTATTTGTACAGCATTGTTGATGTTAGTGATGGGTGTACTGTTTAGAGTTGTGAAGTGTTGTTCTGTCTCATTTGTGAATGCTTCCCAGTTAGCTCTTTTATAATTGGTGTATGTGTGTTTGTGGCTAGCTGGGGTGAGTCTGGTTTTGGTGGTGATAATAATCGGGAGGTGGTCAGAGCCTAAGGTTCTGACCACCCTCCAGGATGTTGTGGGGGCGAGTTCTGGGGAGCAAAAGGTGATGTCTGGAGATGATAGGTTATAGAGGGCTTGGTGAGGAATATGGGTATGTTGATGGATGTCGTTAAGGATGATGAGGTTATCGGTTTGGTTTTGTAGTACCAGCCCTCTGTCTGTCTCGGGGTTGTCGACAAACCAGGCCGACGTCTTGGCGTTGAAGTCACCACCCAGGATGATGTCTGGGGTGTTTGTAATGTGTTGTAAGTGTGGTCTGTATTCATTTGGTACTGTAGGGGATGTTTGGGGAGGGATGTATGCGTTTATGATGGTTATGTTGGAGTTGTTGCCAGTGCGTATTTTAATTGATTGTATTTCTGTTGTGTTATCATTTGGGGGGAGGAGGGATTTGGTTTGTACACTGGTTACTATGTATGATATTTCTTTGTGTACCAGGGTGATGAGTCCACCGCCCCCGCCGACAGCCCGGTCTTGTCTGATGGTGGTGAAATTATGAAATGTGGGTGTTTTTTGTGTTGTGCGGAGTTTTGTTTCTTGTAGGATGGCAATGTGTATGTTATGTTGTTTGATGAAGTGTGAGAGTTCCTGTTTCTTTGTGTTAATGCCATCTATGTTCAATTGGAGAATGTTAATGTTATGTGCACGATGTATGTTGGGTGCTGCTGCACGAGGATGGGGTAGGGGTGGGGGTGGGGGTGAGGGAGGGGCTGGGCGTTGGGATGGGTGAGGTGGGGGTGGGGATTGGGGAGCAGGAGATGGGGGTTGGAATGGATTAGGATGGGGTGTGGTGTGTTGAGTTGAGGATGTGGATGGTATGCGAAGGTTAGGTGGGCTAGGGAGGAGAGGTGGACGGGTTTTAGGGGGGGGAGTGGATGATATGGGAAGGCTAGATGGGTTGGGGAGGAGAGGTGGACGGGTTTTAGGCGAGGGATTTGACTGGGAGAGGGAGGGGCATGAGGAACAGGTCCAGGTGTTCGTGTAGTGTTTCTTGGAGGCAAGTGTTGTACAGGTGAAGTGGGTCCAGTTTCTGCATGAATTGCAGAGAACTGAACCCTTAGTGTGGCGACTCGAAGTGATGGGTTTTGAGCAAGTTGGACATATTAGGGGAGGTATGGTGGAGTGGTCATGCCACTGGATTGGTAATCCAATGGACCCGGGTTCAAATCCCGATATGTCAATGGGAAGATATTATTGGGATTGAATTTGTGCTGTACCTAGTATCAGTGCATTACCACAAAGCCCACCGAAATGCCAAAAAAATACCCTCATTGTTCCCTGATTAAATAACACTGTATGAATATTCCCATATTCAAAATATGTTACAGGGGGACAATGCCTAGTGAGTTCACTGCTCAATAGGTGGCGTATTGAGAGTGAGGGTCTGAGTCTGGAGGGTGAGACGGTGAAGCACTTGAGCGAAGCAACCGGCCGCTTCAGAGATGGAGCTGTTTCGAGCCATGATGGTTGCTTCACATGTCTCACTCCCCAGACTGGAACAAGACCTCACGGGCTTCACCGTGTTGAGCGGTGGAATGTACAGGCTCTCAGCCTATGCCCGAGAGGGAGTAGTTGGAATATAGAAAAAAAAAAAAAAAAAAAAAATATGTATGTGTACGTGGGTCCTGGGTTGCTCTCAATGTCTCCGGCTAGAAGAAGTCTTCGAGAAATGACAGCCGGAGAGTCATTTCTCGGTGTAGGAAAAACTGTGTGATGTGGTGTGAGAGGTGTGGAAATTCCCGGCGCGACCGAAGCCGCTCCAAGGACCCGTGCCCCCAGGGAGGGGGCAGGGGATAGTTGTGACGGTTTGGCTCCCGAAACTGCTCCCCGCGGCCGGCATCCAACCGGTTGTCCTCCACTGGTCGTTGATCTTGTCTCCGGCCGTGGAGGGTCGGCAGCCATCCGCGGTTGGCAGGTCCGGGAGGTGGTCCTACGGCGTAGACGCCGCCACATCAGGACCTTGGTTGGAGTGTTCTTTATAATGGGTGGTTAGAATTTACCGTTGTATTTTTTGCCTTGCGTTTACCGTTTTCTACAGTTGTTGGTTGGTGTTTTCAGTTTTCTATAGTTTTGGCTTGGCGTTTTGATTTTCTATAGTTTTGGCTTGGCGTTTGCAGTTTTGTATAGATAGTTGTTGCTTGGCGTTTGGATTTTCTATAGTTTTGGCTTGGGGTTTCCAGTTTGCTAGTGTTGGGATGGATTTTACAATTAAATAATCTTTGGTTGTATTTTACTACTTTATAGTGTTGTGTTGGATTTGACCAATATGTTTATTTGTCTTGTTTTGGCTTGGCATTTACGGTTTTGTATAGTTTTGGCTTAGCATTGACTACTGTTCTATAGTTTTGGCTTTGAGTTTAGCATTTGTTATAGTTTAGCATTTTTGACTGTTGGGATGGATGAGTGTTCAGTTTTGTAGTGTTTGGTTGGATTTTATGGTTTAGTTTGGTGATAGAATTTATTACCATTGTTTAGCTTTGTGTGTTTGTTTGCCTGTTTTGTGTGGTTGAAGTTTACCTTAAGTTATTTTTTGGTTTGAGTATTTGTATGATCTTTGGTTGGATTTTAGCATATTGTAAGTTTATCTATGAGGTGGAAGGATGGAGTGAGGAAGTACATGAACGAAGGCGGTGCTGGTTGGGGGGAGGGGCGTCGACTGACTGGGGACAGAGGTGCATGGGGGCGGTTCGTTCGTGGCCACCCCTTCGGGGATCACGGCGTCAGGCAATAGATAGATAGATAGAAGTTTATCTTGGCCAAACTGTGGGTCCTTAATTGCCTCAATTTATTCGCTCTGAAGTGGACAGCTTGAATAAGATGATAATTTGTAGTTTAGAGAGCCTAGAAATTGTTTGATACATTTGTATAGTTGACCATTTATATAGAGGGACTCATTTATCCAAAAAAATAGGTTATCCAAAATTTCAAAAGAGTTATGAATTTTGGATAAAAGGGAGTTTACTATACTGTATATTATGTGGAAGGTATGACTAGTGTAAAGGTGGTATATATGACACGAGCGGTTTTTCCCTCGATATTTATCATTAACCCGTACAGTAGCGTTGACGTCCTTTTGTTAATATTATGAGGACTATTGGACGCTTGTATTCAGATTAGGAAGGATCTGTAGCAATTATCAGGCTTCGACTGACTCAACCAAGGATTTTACCTAGCACATATCCTTCCTAAGCTGCACACAAGTGTGTCAAATAGTAAAAAGGTAAGACACGTCGCTGGTACTGAAAGGGTTAACACTGGTCTGGCAGCATATGAGGTCAACATTACAAATATTTGTCACCTAAATTAATGTTTCGTCAGTGTAGTTTCCGATGCTCGTTGAAATTATTCCAGAAATGTTGCCAGACAAATGTTAAGTATCGAATGTTGGCTAAAAATGCTCTTGTGTGATTTTGGCTTTATATTGTGTTTGTCCCAGTTTTTGTTTGTTTAGTTTGCAAGTTTGACATTTGAAGTTGTTGCTTTTTCATTTGTAATTTGATATAATTGATTGAACGTTAGGAAGCTATTGTCTTATTTATTGCAGCTGATGATAAAATCATATTTTCATGATACAGTACTGTATATATTTTTGTATGTATGTATGTATATCTCAGGCAAGTACTCCTTTGGTGGGGGTGGCCAACACTAGACAAGTACTTTATATAGCTTTGTATGTATGTGTATGTACAGTATATCTTAGGCAAATACCCCTTTGCTGTGGGTGGCTGACACTAGACAGAGCCTGAACAGAAAGAAGACTTAAAGTTCCGGGACCAGTTTCGCGGTCCCTCAGCTGTTTCTGTGGCTGGTCGATTAGGAGAAGTAGTTTTTGTTGTAGTGAAATGTGTAGATAATGAAAAGTTTGCAAGAAGTTGATGCAGACAGTGTAGTTTTATCATTTTGCATTCGGTATCGATAAGTGTGCTGTGAAATTAGTTATTAAAATTCCAGTACAGTATAATGTAAAACTTGCAAGGACGACATAATATAAAGACAAAGGCAATTAAGGGGGGATGGTTAATGGTTTCCATGTTTACATGTATTTAATATTTGTTGTAGTTTCCTGCCTAGAGGTCCATCAAACTGAAAAAAAAGAAACATCAGATCCCCCTTTTAGATAAATTTGTAAAATTTTTGGCAGAAAAATGTCCCGGCCAAAGGTCGGTTGTTGTAACAATACAGGCTCTTCGCTAGGGGAAAAATTGGCACCTAAATAGCACGAAAGGTCTAAATATTGACTAATAAATGCGGCGAAAGGTCTGAAAATCGAGTAACTAATGGGGCAAACATGTTAACATCTTAAAATTATTGGGGGGGTAAGCTTGAGGAAGAAGGGTGAGCAGAAAACCAGGCCATCCCCCCTTAACCCGGGAACTGCGGGGAGACTCTTAAGAGTTCCCCCGGCGGACTGCGGGGAGACTCTTAAGAGTGAGTGAAAAAAAAAATCAACTTTTGACCGTTTTTTTTTTTTTTTTTTTTTTATTTATTTTTTTTTTTTGGCCCCTGGGCCATGCAAAATCTCAGTCCTCTACCTCCCCTCCTTCCCCACTTTCCTCCTCTCCTTCAGTTATCACCTATTTTCCCTGTTATTCCCTTATTCTGAGGTATATTTTTGTGCTAACATTAGCGAGTTGCAAGCAGGGTGTTGTCATCACTGATGGCAAGCGAGTGCAAGAGAGAGAGAGAGAGTATCGATCGACTGTGTCTCAGTGGCCTTGGGGGAAATTGGCGGGAAAGCAGCTTGCCTCACCCATACATTATACAACTCGCGGGCTATATCTCCGATTTTGACCATCCAAACGCTGTTTTCACTCGTTTTATTGTTGTTTCAGGTTAATACCTTTATAATCAACCCATAATAGGCACATATGGATAAGTATTAATGCTATTAATGGCACAATGAATATTTTAGTGACGGAAACACCTCAAATACGTCAGCACAGGGGGACGTTTCCAATTACCCCCATACGCACTTGTTAGGTTAAAGGATTCAATTTGCCACCACTCTTATCAGTTAAAATTAAACTGCTGATATATTTGTTATTTGTTTGCATGTGTTGATTATTTTTGTGAGTTATTGTGGGTGGGCAACTCGAGACCGCCATAACTTGATAGATGACTAGTATAATTGCTGTGTTTTTAGTATTTTGATCTAAAGATAGGCTTATTATAACTACTGTACAGTATATTGAAAGTTAGGAATAGTATAACTGTGAATTTTAGTATTTAATTAAAGTTTGAAATAGCATTAATTGTTTTGGATGAGTATTAGTATTCAATATATGTTAGGATTAGTATGACTCCTGATAAAGTTCACCAGAGAAAGGTGCGAGGGAACGCTAAAGTGGTGAAGGAGCCTAAGAATTGGAACTATAAATGTAGTTTTGGTTCAGTCTCTGTCTCGAGTATGCCACCCCGGGCAATGTGTTTACTAGTGTATATTATGTGGAAGGTATGAATAGTGTAAAGGTGGTATGACACGAGCGCTTTTTCCATGGATATTTATCATTAACCCGTACAGTAGCGTTGACGTCCTTTTGTTACTATGATTAGGACTATTGGACGCTTGTATTCAGATTAGGAAGGATCTGTAGCAATTATCAGGCTTCGACTGACTCAACCAAGGCTTTTACCTACGACATATCCTTCCTAAGCTGCACATAAGTGTCAAAAAATAGTAAAAGGTAAGACACGTCGCTGGTACTGAAAGGGTTAACACTGGTCTGGCAGCATATGAGGTCAACATTACCAATATTTGTGTCACCTAAATTAATGTTTCGCCAGTGTTGTTGTTGTTGTTCCCTAAGCTGCCTGGCCGAACAGCCCCGAGTCCCTGAGAAAGGCCATGGCCACGATCGGGCTTTCCCACAGAGCTCTCATTGAGTGTAGATTGTGTTGTTGGCGTAAGTGGTTGTGTGAAATGCAGTCTTCTATGATGTGTTTAATGGTATGGGGTGCTGTGTTACATCCCGGGCAGGCGTCGACAACGGAGTCATCCAGTCTCTTCTGATAGCTCAGGAGAGCTGGATGGTGTCCGCATCTCAGCCTGGCCAGGTGGACTCTGTCCTCGCGAGGAAGGGAGGATTCGGAAGGATGGATTTCGGGAGGTCGTGCATGCAGCTGCGTGTTGTCTGTGAGTGAGTGGATGGATCGGTGAGAGATATGAGTATGGATGTGCTTCTGGAAGTTGGTTCGGGGTGGGCAGGGAGGGAGAGAGGACAATAATTGTGTGTGATACCGTGTGCTGGGTGTTGTTTTGATATTTCTTGGTGTCTGTGGGTGTGTTGCCATGTAGTTTAGTGGGTGGTCTTGGTTCGTGGAGGCTGCTGCCAGGAATTGAGTGCCTCTCATGTCCAGATGGTCTTTGACTTTGAGAATTTTGGTTTCTTGATGTAGGTGATCTGTGGGTGAAGTAGCTGTGCAGCCTGTAATGATCTTCAGGGCTTTGTTTTGAATAGTCTGCAAGGTCTTATGATGAGTTTCAGCTAGGTTAGAAGCCCAGGCTGGGCTTGCGTATTCCATCACTGATCTTATGTATTGTTTATATACTGTGGTGGTAGTTTCTTTGTTGTGTCCAAATTTTGTGTGAGCAAGTGACCTGAGGGCGTTAAGTCTGGGTGTCAGTTTCTTTTTAATGTTTGTGGTGTGCTGTTTGAATGTCATATGAGTATCATATGTTACTCCTAGGATTTTGGGTGTGTGTGTATGTGTTAGGGGTGTGTTGTTTATGGTGAGTTGAGGGATGTATTCGTGTTCTCCTGTCCAACTTGTGAGCAGGGTTGCGGTGGATTTGGCTGGGGCTAGATTAAGTCTGTTTGTAGTGCACCAACCATGTAGTGTGTTGAGATAGGGTTGAAGGAGATCTGTTGATCTTTTTGGGTCATGGTGTGTGCATGTGAGTGTTATGTCATCTGCATAGGAGGCTAAGTTTATTTGGGGCGTATTGGGTGTAGTTATATCGTGCATGTACAGATTGAAGAGTGCGGGCGATAGGACGGATCCTTGTGGGACTCCGTTTGGAAAGTTTCTGATTTTAGATGACTGACCGGCAAAAGATACGTGTGCACATCTGCCTGCTAGGAAGTTGGCCAGCCACCTTTTTGTGTTGTTGTGCATGTTTGTGTTGTAGATTTTGTTTGTTAGGTTGTGGCGGGGGATGGCATCGAAGGCTTTACTAATGTCGAGTGTGGCTAATAGTGATCTGTGTGGTGGTCTAGCTGAGTTGATGCCGTCGAAAGCTCTTTGTGTAAGTTCTGTGAGAAGAGTGTTTGTGGAGTGCAGTGGCC
Source organism: Paralithodes platypus (assembly GCA_032716605.1). Taxonomy (NCBI): domain Eukaryota; kingdom Metazoa; phylum Arthropoda; class Malacostraca; order Decapoda; family Lithodidae; genus Paralithodes; species Paralithodes platypus. The sequence continues at coordinate 26,166,696 of CM064544.1, read as the reverse complement.
TAAAGCCATGTTGTGTTGGAGCTAGGGGTAGGTCAGGTGTAATTAGTTGTAATACTAGGCGTTCCATGACTTTGGAGGGGGAGCAAAGAAGTGTGATGGGGCGGTGCGAGGAGGGTAGCGTGGGGTCTTTGTTGGGTTTGGGGAATGTGATGATGATACCATGCTTCCAAATGTCTGGTATTGTGTTGTGTGAATAGCTGTAGTTTGATATGTTAGTGAGTGCTTGTATGCCTTGTGGTCCCAGGTGTCTGAGGTGTATGTTGCTTATGTTGTCTAGGCCACCGGCGGGTGAGTGCTTGAGATTGTTGATGATATGCTTTGTCTGGTGATGTTTCGTCAGTGTAGTTTCCGATGCCCGTGGACAAATTTTCCAGAAATGTTACCAGAATAATGTTAAGCATCGAATGTTGACTGCTCTTGTGTGATAATGGTTTAGTTATTTGTAGTTTATATTGTGATTGTCCCACTGTTGATTTGTTTATTTGTTAAGTTTTACAATGGAAGTTGATGGTTTTTCAGTTTAGATTTGATATAATTGATTGAACGTTAGGAAGCTATTGTGTTATTTATTCCAGGTGATGGTAAATGTCATATTTTCATATTACAGTACAGTATATAGTTTTGTATGTGTATGTATATGTTAGGCAAATAGCCCTTTGCTGGGGGTGGCCGACACTAGACAAGTATATAGTTTTGTATGTCTGTGTATGTATATCTCAGGCAAATACCCTCTTGCTGGGGGTGGCCAACAATAGACAAGTATATAGTGTTGTATGTATATCTTAGGCAAATAGCTCTTTGCTGTGGGTGGGCGACACTAGACAGAGCCTGAACAGAAAGAAGACTTAAAGTTGCGGGAGCACTTTCGCGGTCCGTCAGCCGTTTGTGTGGCTGGTCGATTAGGAGAAATATTTGTTGTTGTAGTGAAATATGTAGATAATGATGAAAAGTTGGCAAGAAGTTGATGCAGACAGTGTAGTTTTATCATTTTGCATTCTGTATCGATAAGTGTTGTGTTAAATTAGTTATTAAAATTCCAGTACAGTATAATGTAAAAGTCCCTCTTACAAGGGCACGCCCTAGCCCTGTTAAATGAAGGGAGTATATGGCGTTAAAAAGTGCATCTCTACATGCTAGATAATTGAGTGAATTGCGTCAGCATATGGAAGCATATGGAGGCGAGTCATTCGTGGCCACCCACTCAGGGACTGGCTTCTGGCAATAATAAGATAGATCTGTTTGAAGTGTTCAATTTAAATAGGTAATTTAGATTGTTAATATTGTTTTTGCTTGATTATGAATGCAAATGTAAAACTTGCAAACTAAATAAACCAAAAGTGGGACAAGGACAATATAAATATAGTTTGTAATTATGTTTAGATAGATAGATATGTAAGTTAAGTATGAAGGTATAAATATGAAACAAATATATTTATTGTATTAGATACCTATTATTACATTATGTTGATTGTGTTATAGGTGTGTAGGCTATGTATATACTCGGGCACATACCCCATAGCTGGTGGGGTGGCTGAATTGAGAGTGTTTATTTTAATTAGTTTTACATGCAGTACACTCAATGTCACAAATCGTGGCCTTAAATGTATTTTTTAGGTATTTCGAAGGGAATGAAATTGTCTTAGTATATTTGACTTAGTATATAAATGTTGAGTGTATTTGACTTAGAATCTACATTTTGAGTGATCATATGTGGAGTTTGATGATATTGAAAGATGGACAACTCGAGACTGTATTTATGTAGGCCTATGTATTATAGTGAGGCACATAACCCTTAGCTTGGGGTGGCCGACTCGAGAGATTGTTATTATTTTTATTGATTGATTATGAATGTATTTTGTAATGAGTTTGAGATAGCTTAATAACTTACATTGTATTTGATTCATATTTATAGGTAGATACCCAACTTAGATACATATTATTACATTATGTTGATTGTGTTATAGGTGTGTAGGGTATGTATATACTCAGGCATATACCCCATAGCGGGTGGGGGGGGGGGGGGGCCGAATCGAGACATATATGTTTATTTTAATTATTTATATATGCAGTACACTCAATGTCACAAATCGTGGCTTTAAATGTGTGTGTAGCAATCCCGAACGGAATGAAATCGTGTTACTAATTTTGACCTAGTATATATAAATGTTGCGTGATGATATGTGCAGTTTGATGAATCAGAAAGATGCACAACTCGAGAATGTATTATACTGAGGAACTTAACCCTTAGCTTGGGGTGGCCGACTCGAGACTATTAGATATTAGTTGTTTGTAATTATTGTATGTGATAGATATTAAAGTTAGATTGATAATTATGGCATTAAGTTGATAGATTCCTAGTTTTGTTATTCGATAGATCGATAGATATTAATGTCTGATTGTATTGCTTGTTTTAATTAGATTGTTTATTGTATTATATAGAGAGTTAGAGAGTTATTAAATTGATTGTTTTTGTATTATATAGTGTTATTATCTTTATTAGTAGTGGGTACCCCTTCGTGGATGACGGCGTGAGGCAATAGATAGATAGTAGTAGTGTTTATAGTAATAGAAGTAATGTAGTTCTTATTGAATATTAATATGTATACGGTTTCCATTTGCATGTGTATTAAAATATGTACATATTGTTTGATAAGCATCATATAGGTTAGGGGCCAATATTATAGTGGCGTCATTCAATAATTAGATAGCTCCCCCACCCCCTTACACTGTTCTATGTTTTTACTATATAATGACTATTATGCCTAACATCCTTCATTACTTTCTCTCACTCTCCCCTCTTCTGCTTCTCTCTCTCCTCCCTCTTCTGCTCTCCCTTCTCTCTCCTCCCTCTTGTGCTCCCCCTTCTCTCTCCTCCCGCCCAGCCATTCGGCCAGAATCGAAAATATTTTTCTCAAAAACCTTGGGTAGCCCAAACTATAAGTCCTAGGGAATTCTACTTGGTGCCATTCGATTTTTCTCGCCGAGCTGCTTCTAGCCATGGTCTTAGATTTCATTTTCGCCCAGCCATTCGGCCAGAATCGAAAATATTTTTCTCAAAAACCTGGAGCCCAGGCAAATCGGTGGTTTTGGTCGAATTTTGACTTGTCAATATTATTACATATTTGGATTCGTCTCGCCGTTGCGGATTCAACGGTATATATATTTTTTAATTTTGACCTATTTTTAGGCCCCCTAGGCCTATTTTAAAGTTTAAAAACTCCATAGACGAGTTATTTATGAACCTATTTTTTTTAAATTTATACCATTAGTACACTTTGGCAAGCTGAATCGAATGGCGCAAACAGAATTAAAATCGGACCATTAGTTTAGGATTTCGATTTTGACTGGGCCTTCCTGGAGGGCCCAGGGGACCGTTTTTTGGACTTTAAAATTCCTCTGTAGCCCAAACTATAAGTCCTAGGGAATTCTACTTGGTGCCATTCGATTTTTCTCGCCGAGCTGCTTCTAGCCATGGTCTTAGATTTCATTTTCGCTCAGCCATTCGGCCAGAATCGAAAATATTTTTCTCAATATTATTACATATTTGGATTCGTCTCGCCGTTGCGGATTCAACGGTATATATATTTTTTAATTGTGACCTATTTTTAGGCCCCCTAGGCCTATTTTAAAGTTTAAAAACTCCATAGACGAGTTATTTATGAACAGATTTTGTTTAAATTTATACCATAAGTACACTTTGGCAAGCTGAATCGAATGGCGCAAACAGAATTAAAATCGGATCATTAGTTTAGGATTTCGATTTTGACTGGGCCTTCCTGGAGGGCCCAGGGGACCGTTTTTTTGGACTTTAAAAGTCCTCTGTAGCCCAAACTATAAGTCCTAGGGCATTCTACTTGGTGCCATTCGATTTTTCTCGCCGAGCTGCTTCTAGCCATGGTCTTCGATTTCATTTTCGCTCAGCCATTCAGCCAGAATCGAAAATATTTTTCTCAAAAACCTTGGGTTTAACCAGGCAAATCGGTGATTTTGGTCGAATTTTGACTTGTCAATATTATTACATATTTGGATTCGTCTCGCCGTTGCGGATTCAACGGTATATATATTTTTTAATTTTGACCTATTTTTAGGCCCCCTAGGCATATTTTAATGTTTAAAAACTCCATAGACGAGTTATTTATGAACAGATTTTGTTTAAATTTATACCATAAGTACACTTTGGCAAGCTGAATCGAATGGCGCAAACAGAATTAAAATCGGACCATTAGTTTAGGATTTCGATTTTGACTGGGCCTTCCTGGAGGGCCCAGGGGACCGTTTTTTGGACTTTAAAAGTCCTCTGTAGCCCAAACTATAAGTCCTAGGGCATTCTACTTGGTGCCATTCGATTTTTCTCGCCGAGCTGCTTCTAGCCATGGTCTTCGATTTCATTTTCGCTCAGCCATTCGGCCAGAATCGAAAATATTTTTCTCAAAAACCTTGGGTTTTGCCCAGGCAAATCGGTGATTTTGGTCGAATTTTGACGTCAATATTATTACATATTTGGATTCGTCTCGCCGTTGCGGATTCAACGGTATATATTTTTTAATTTTGACCTATTTTTAGGCCCCCTAGGCCTATTTTAAAGTTTAAAAACTCCATAGACGAGTTATTTATGAACAGATTTTGTTTAAATTTATACCATAAGTACACTTTGGCAAGCTGAATCGAATGGCGCAAACGGAATTAAAATCGGATCATTAGTTTAGGATTTCGATTTTGACTGGGCCTTCCTGGAGGGCCCAGGGGACCGTTTTTTGGACTTTAAAAGTCCTCTGTAGCCCAAACTATAAGTCCTAGGGCATTCTACTTGGTGCCATTCGATTTTTCTCGCCGAGCTGCTTCTAGCCATGGTCTTCGATTTCATTTTCGCTCAGCCATTCGGCCAGAATCGAAAATATTTTTCTCAAAAACCTTGGGTTTAAGCCCAGGCAAATCGGTGATTTTGGTCGAATTTTGACTTGTCAATATTATTACATATTTGGATTCGTCTCGCCGTTGCGGATTCAACGGTATATATATTTTTTAATTTTGACCTATTTTTAGGCCCCCTAGGCCTATTTTAAAGTTTAAAAACTCCATAGACGAGTTATTTATGAACAGATTTTGTTTAAATTTATACCATAAGTACACTTTGGCAAGCTGAATCGAATGGCGCAAACAGAATTAAAATCGGATCATTAGTTTAGGATTTCGATTTTGACTGGGCCTTCCTGGAGGGCCCAGGGGACCGTTTTTTGGACATTAAAAGTCCTCTGTAGCCCAAACTATAAGTCCTAGGGCATTCTACTTGGTGCCATTCGATTTTTCTCGCCGAGCTGCTTCTAGCCATGGTCTTCGATTTCATTTTCGCTCAGCCATTCGGCCAGAATCGAAAATATTTTTCTCAAAAACCTTGGGTTTAAGCCCAGGCAAATCGGTGATTTTGGTCGAATTTTGACTTGTCAATATTATTACATATTTGGATTCGTCTCGCCGTTGCGGATTCAACGGTTTATATATTTTTTAATTTTGACCTATTTTTAGGCCCCCTAGGCCTATTTTAAAGTTTAAAAACTCCATAGGCGAGTTATTTATGAACAGATTTTGTTTAAATTTATACCATAAGTACACTTTGGCAAGCTGAATCGAATGGCGCAAACAGAATTAAAATCGGATCATTAGTTTAGGATTTCGATTTTGACTGGGCCTTCCTGGAGGGCCCAGGGGACCGTTTTTGGACTTTAAAAGTCCTCTGTAGCCCAAACTATAAGTCCTAGGGCATTCTACTTGGTGCCATTCGATTTTTCTCGCCGAGCTGCTTCTAGCCATGGTCTTCGATTTCATTTTCGCTCAGCCATTCGGCCAGAATCGAAAATATTTTTCTCAAAAACCTTGGGTTTAAGCCCAGGCAAATCGGTGATTTTGGTCGAATTTTGACTTGTCAATATTATTACATATTTGGATTCGTCTCGCCGTTGCGGATTCAACGGTATATATATTTTTTAATTTTGATCTATTTTTAGGCCCCCTAGGCCTATTTTAAAGTTTAAAAACTCCATAGACGAGTTATTTATGAACAGATTTTGTTTAAATTTATACCATAAGTACACTTTGGCAAGCTGAATCGAATGGCGCAAACAGAATTAAAATCGGATCATTAGTTTAGGATTTCGATTTTGACTGGGCCTTCCTGGAGGGCCCAGGGGACCGTTTTTTGGACTTTAAAAGTCCTCTGTAGCCCAAACTATAAGTCCTAGGGCATTCTACTTGGTGCCATTCGATTTTTCTCGCCGAGCTGCTTCTAGCCATGGTCTTCGATTTCATTTTCGCTCAGCCATTCGGCCAGAATCGAAAATATTTTTCTCAAAAACCTTGGGTTTAAGCCCAGGCAAATCGGTGATTTTGGTCGAATTTTGACTTGTCAATATTATTACATATTTGGATTCGTCTCGCCGTTGCGGATTCAACGGTATATATATTTTTTAATTTTGACCTATTTTTAGGCCCCCTAGGCCTATTTTAAAGTTTAAAAACTCCATAGACGAGTTATTTATGAACAGATTTTGTTTAAATTTATACCATAAGTACACTTTGGCAAGCTGAATCGAATGGCGCAAACAGAATTAAAATCGGATCATTAGTTTAGGATTTCGATTTTGACTGGGCCTTCCTGGAGGGCCCAGGGGACCGTTTTTTGGACTTTAAAAGTCCTCTGTAGCCCAAACTATAAGTCCTAGGGCATTCTACTTGGTGCCATTCGATTTTTCTCGCCGAGCTGCTTCTAGCCATGGTCTTCGATTTCATTTTCGCTCAGCCATTCGGCCAGAATCGAAAATATTTTTCTCAAAAACCTTGGGTTTAAGCCCAGGCAAATCGGTGATTTTGGTCGAATTTTGACTTGTCAATATTATTACATATTTGGATTCGTCTCGCCGTTGCGGATTCAACGGTATATATATTTTTAATTTTGACCTATTTTTAGGCCCCCTAGGCCTATTTTAAAGTTTAAAAACTCCATAGACGAGTTATTTATGAACAGATTTTGTTTAAATTTATACCATAAGTACACTTTGGCAAGCTGAATCGAATGGCGCAAACAGAATTAAAATCGGATCATTAGTTTAGGATTTCGATTTTGACTGGGCCTTCCTGGAGGGCCCAGGGGACCGTTTTTTGGACTTTAAAAGTCCTCTGTAGCCCAAACTATAAGTCCTAGGGCATTCTACTTGGTGCCATTCGATTTTTCTCGCCGAGCTGCTTCTAGCCATGGTCTTCGATTTCATTTTCGCTCAGCCATTCGGCCAGAATCGAAAATATTTTTCTCAAAAACCTTGGGTTTAAGCCCAGGCAAATCGGTGATTTTGGTCGAATTTTGACTTGTCAATATTATTACATATTTGGATTCGTCTCGCCGTTGCGGATTCAACGGTATATATTTTTTAATTTTGACCTATTTTTAGGCCCCCTAGGCCTATTTTAAAGTTTAAAAACTCCATAGACGAGTTATTTATGAACAGATTTTGTTTAAATTTATACCATAAGTACACTTTGGCAAGCTGAATCGAATGGCGCAAACAGAATTAAAATCGGATCATTAGTTTAGGATTTCGATTTTGACTGGGCCTTCCTGGAGGGCCCAGGGGACCGTTTTTTGGACTTTAAAAGTCCTCTGTAGCCCAAACTATAAGTCCTAGGGCATTCTACTTGGTGCCATTCGATTTTTCTCGCCGAGCTGCTTCTAGCCATGGTCTTCGATTTCATTTTCGCTCAGCCATTCGGCCAGAATCGAAAATATTTTTCTCAAAAACCTTGGGTTTAAGCCCAGGCAAATCGGTGATTTTGGTCGAATTTTGACTTGTCAATATTATTACATATTTGGATTCGTCTCGCCGTTGCGGATTCAACGGTATATATATTTTTTAATTTTGACCTATTTTTAGGCCCCCTAGGCCTATTTTAAAGTTTAAAAACTCCATAGACGAGTTATTTATGAACAGATTTTGTTTAAATTTATACCATAAGTACACTTTGGCAAGCTGAATCGAATGGCGCAAACAGAATTAAAATCGGATCATTAGTTTAGGATTTCGATTTTGACTGGGCCTTCCTGGAGGGCCCAGGGGACCGTTTTTTGGACTTTAAAAGTCCTCTGTAGCCCAAACTATAAGTCCTAGGGCATTCTACTTGGTGCCATTCGATTTTTCTCGCCGAGCTGCTTCTAGCCATGGTCTTCGATTTCATTTTCGCTCAGCCATTCGGCCAGAATCGAAAATATTTTTCTCAAAAACCTTGGGTTTAAGCCCAGGCAAATCGGTGATTTTGGTCGAATTTTGACTTGTCAATATTATTACATATTTGGATTCGTCTCGCCGTTGCGGATTCAACGGTATATATATTTTTAATTTTGACCTATTTTTAGGCCCCCTAGGCCTATTTTAAAGTTTAAAAACTCCATAGACGAGTTATTTATGAACAGATTTTGTTTAAATTTATACCATAAGTACACTTTGGCAAGCTGAATCGAATGGCGCAAACAGAATTAAAATCGGATCATTAGTTTAGGATTTCGATTTTGACTGGGCCTTCCTGGAGGGCCCAGGGGACCGTTTTTTGGACTTTAAAAGTCCTCTGTAGCCCAAACTATAAGTCCTAGGGCATTCTACTTGGTGCCATTCGATTTTTCTCGCCGAGCTGCTTCTAGCCATGGTCTTCGATTTCATTTTCGCTCAGCCATTCGGCCAGAATCGAAAATATTTTTCTCAAAAACCTTGGGTTTAAGCCCAGGCAAATCGGTGATTTTGGTCGAATTTTGACTTGTCAATATTATTACATATTTGGATTCGTCTCGCCGTTGCGGATTCAACGGTATATATATTTTTTAATTTTGACCTATTTTTAGGCCCCCTAGGCCTATTTTAAAGTTTAAAAACTCCATAGACGAGTTATTTATGAACAGATTTTGTTTAAATTTATACCATAAGTACACTTTGGCAAGCTGAATCGAATGGCGCAAACAGAATTAAAATCGGATCATTAGTTTAGGATTTCGATTTTGACTGGGCCTTCCTGGAGGGCCCAGGGGACCGTTTTTTGGACTTTAAAAGTCCTCTGTAGCCCAAACTATAAGTCCTAGGGCATTCTACTTGGTGCCATTCGATTTTTCTCGCCGAGCTGCTTCTAGCCATGGTCTTCGATTTCATTTTCGCTCAGCCATTCGGCCAGAATCGAAAATATTTTTCTCAAAAACCTTGGGTTTATTAAGCCCAGGCAAATCGGTGATTTTGGTCGAATTTTGACTTGTCAATATTATTACATATTTGGATTCGTCTCGCCGTTGCGGATTCAACGGTATATATATTGTTTAATTTTGACCTATTTTTAGGCCCCCTAGGCCTATTTTAAAGTTTAAAAACTCCATAGACGAGTTATTTATGAACAGATTTTGTTTAAATTTATACCATAAGTACACTTTGGCAAGCTGAATCGAATGGCGCAAACAGAATTAAAATCGGATCATTAGTTTAGGATTTCGATTTTGACTGGGCCTTCCTGGAGGGCCCAGGGGACCGTTTTTTGGACTTTAAAAGTCCTCTGTAGCCCAAACTATAAGTCCTAGGGCATTCTACTTGGTGCCATTCGATTTTTCTCGCCGAGCTGCTTCTAGCCATGGTCTTCGATTTCATTTTCGCTCAGCCATTCGGCCAGAATCGAAAATATTTTTCTCAAAAACCTTGGGTTTAAGCCCAGGCAAATCGGTGATTTTGGTCGAATTTTGACTTGTCAATATTATTACATATTTGGATTCGTCTCGCCGTTGCGGATTCAACGGTATATATATTTTTTAATTTTGACCTATTTTTAGGCCCCCTAGGCCTATTTTAAAGTTTAAAAACTCCATAGACGAGTTATTTATGAACAGATTTTGTTTAAATTTATACCATAAGTACACTTTGGCAAGCTGAATCGAATGGCGCAAACAGAATTAAAATCGGATCATTAGTTTAGGATTTCGATTTTGACTGGGCCTTCCTGGAGGGCCAAGGGGACCGTTTTTTGGACTTTAAAAGTCCTCTGTAGCCCAAACTATAAGTCCTAGGGCATTCTACTTGGTGCCATTCGATTTTTCTCGCCGAGCTGCTTCTAGCCATGGTCTTCGATTTCATTTTCGCTCAGCCATTCGGCCAGAATCGAAAATATTTTTCTCAAAAACCTTGGGTTTAAGCCCAGGCAAATCGGTGATTTTGGTCGAATTTTGACTTGTCAATATTATTACATATTTGGATTCGTCTCGCCGTTGCGGATTCAACGGTATATATATTTTTTAATTTTGACCTATTTTTAGGCCCCCTAGGCCTATTTTAAAGTTTAAAAACTCCATAGACGAGTTATTTATGAACAGATTTTGTTTAAATTTATACCATAAGTACACTTTGGCAAGCTGAATCGAATGGCGCAAACAGAATTAAAATCGGATCATTAGTTTAGGATTTCGATTTTGACTGGGCCTTCCTGGAGGGCCCAGGGGACCGTTTTTTGGACTTTAAAAGTCCTCTGTAGCCCAAACTATAAGTCCTAGGGCATTCTACTTGGTGCCATTCGATTTTTCTCGCCGAGCTGCTTCTAGCCATGGTCTTCGATTTCATTTTCGCTCAGCCATTCGGCCAGAATCGAAAATATTTTTCTCAAAAACCTTGGGTTTAAGCCCAGGCAAATCGGTGATTTTGGTCGAATTTTGACTTGTCAATATTATTACATATTTGGATTCGTCTCGCCGTTGCGGATTCAACGGTATATATATTTTTTAATGTTGACCTATTTTTAGGCCCCCTAGGCCTATTTTAAAGTTTAAAAACTCCATAGACGAGTTATTTATGAACAGATTTTGTTTAAATTTATACCATAAGTACACTTTGGCAAGCTGAATCGAATGGCGCAAACAGAATTAAAATCGGATCATTAGTTTAGGATTTCGATTTTGACTGGGCCTTCCTGGAGGGCCCAGGGGACCGTTTTTTGGACTTTAAAAGTCCTCTGTAGCCCAAACTATAAGTCCTAGGGCATTCTACTTGGTGCCATTCGATTTTTCTCGCCGAGCTGCTTCTAGCCATGGTCTTCGATTTCATTTTCGCTCAGCCATTCGGCCAGAATCGAAAATATTTTTCTCAAAAACCTTGGGTTTTAAGCCCAGGCAAATCGGTGATTTTGGTCGAATTTTGACTTGTCAATATTATTACATATTTGGATTCGTCTCGCCGTTGCGGATTCAACGGTATATATATTTTTTAATTTTGATCTATTTTTAGGCCCCCTAGGCCTATTTTAAAGTTTAAAAACTCCATAGACGAGTTATTTATGAACAGATTTTGTTTAAATTTATACCATAAGTACACTTTGGCAAGCTGAATCGAATGGCGCAAACAGAATTAAAATCGGATCATTAGTTTAGGATTTCGATTTTGACTGGGCCTTCCTGGAGGGCCCAGGGGACCGTTTTTTGGACTTTAAAAGTCCTCTGTAGCCCAAACTATAAGTCCTAGGGCATTCTACTTGGTGCCATTCGATTTTTCTCGCCGAGCTGCTTCTAGCCATGGTCTTCGATTTCATTTTCGCTCAGCCATTCGGCCAGAATCGAAAATATTTTTCTCAAAAACCTTGGGTTTAAGCCCAGGCAAATCGGTGATTTTGGTCGAATTTTGACTTGTCAATATTATTACATATTTGGATTCGTCTCGCCGTTGCGGATTCAACGGTATATATATTTTTTAATTTTGACCTATTTTTAGGCCCCCTAGGCCTATTTTAAAGTTTAAAAACTCCATAGACGAGTTATTTATGAACAGATTTTGTTTAAATTTATACCATAAGTACACTTTGGCAAGCTGAATCGAATGGCGCAAACAGAATTAAAATCGGATCATTAGTTTAGGATTTCGATTTTGACTGGGCCTTCCTGGAGGGCCCAGGGGACCGTTTTTTGGACTTTAAAAGTCCTCTGTAGCCCAAACTATAAGTCCTAGGGCATTCTACTTGGTGCCATTCGATTTTTCTCGCCGAGCTGCTTCTAGCCATGGTCTTCGATTTCATTTTCGCTCAGCCATTCGGCCAGAATCGAAAATATTTTTCTCAAAAACCTTGGGTTTAAGCCCAGGCAAATCGGTGATTTTGGTCGAATTTTGACTTGTCAATATTATTACATATTTGGATTCGTCTCGCCGTTGCGGATTCAACGGTATATATTTTTTAATTTTGACCTATTTTTAGGCCCCCTAGGCCTATTTTAAAGTTTAAAAACTCCATAGACGAGTTATTTATGAACAGATTTTGTTTAAATTTATACCATAAGTACACTTTGGCAAGCTGAATCGAATGGCGCAAACAGAATTAAAATCGGATCATTAGTTTAGGATTTCGATTTTGACTGGGCCTTCCTGGAGGGCCCAGGGGACCGTTTTTTGGACTTTAAAAGTCCTCTGTAGCCCAAACTATAAGTCCTAGGGCATTCTACTTGGTGCCATTCGATTTTTCTCGCCGAGCTGCTTCTAGCCATGGTCTTCGATTTCATTTTCGCTCAGCCATTCGGCCAGAATCGAAAATATTTTTCTCAAAAACCTTGGGTTTAATTAAGCCCAGGCAAATCGGTGATTTTGGTCGAATTTTGACTTGTCAATATTATTACATATTTGGATTCGTCTCGCCGTTGCGGATTCAACGGTATATATATTTTTTAATTTTGACCTATTTTTAGGCCCCCTAGGCCTATTTTAAAGTTTAAAAACTCCATAGACGAGTTATTTATGAACAGATTTTGTTTAAATTTATACCATAAGTACACTTTGGCAAGCTGAATCGAATGGCGCAAACAGAATTAAAATCGGATCATTAGTTTAGGATTTCGATTTTGACTGGGCCTTCCTGGAGGGCCCAGGGGACCGTTTTTTTGGACTTTAAAAGTCCTCTGTAGCCCAAACTATAAGTCCTAGGGCATTCTACTTGGTGCCATTCGATTTTTCTCGCCGAGCTGCTTCTAGCCATGGTCTTCGATTTCATTTTCGCTCAGCCATTCGGCCAGAATCGAAAATATTTTTCTCAAAAACCTTGGGTTTAAGCCCAGGCAAATCGGTGATTTTGGTCGAATTTTGACTTGTCAATATTATTACATATTTGGATTCGTCTCGCCGTTGCGGATTCAACGGTATATATATTTTTTAATTTTGACCTATTTTTAGGCCCCCTAGGCCTATTTTAAAGTTTAAAAACTCCATAGACGAGTTATTTATGAACAGATTTTGTTTAAATTTATACCATAAGTACACTTTGGCAAGCTGAATCGAATGGCGCAAACAGAATTAAAATCGGATCATTAGTTTAGGATTTCGATTTTGACTGGGCCTTCCTGGAGGGCCCAGGGGACCGTTTTTTGGACTTTAAAAGTCCTCTGTAGCCCAAACTATAAGTCCTAGGGCATTCTACTTGGTGCCATTCGATTTTTCTCGCCGAGCTGCTTCTAGCCATGGTCTTCGATTTCATTTTCGCTCAGCCATTCGGCCAGAATCGAAAATATTTTTCTCAAAAACCTTGGGTTTAAGCCCAGGCAAATCGGTGATTTTGGTCGAATTTTGACTTGTCAATATTATTACATATTTGGATTCGTCTCGCCGTTGCGGATTCAACGGTATATATTTTTTAATTTTGACCTATTTTTAGGCCCCCTAGGCCTATTTTAAAGTTTAAAAACTCCATAGACGAGTTATTTATGAACAGATTTTGTTTAAATTTATACCATAAGTACACTTTGGCAAGCTTAATCGAATGGCGCAAACAGAATTAAAATCGGATCATTAGTTTAGGATTTCGATTTTGACTGGGCCTTCCTGGAGGGCCCAAGGGGACCGTTTTTTGGACTTTAAAAGTCCTCTGTAGCCCAAACTATAAGTCCTAGGGCATTCTACTTGGTGCCATTCGATTTTTCTCGCCGAGCTGCTTCTAGCCATGGTCTTCGATTTCATTTTCGCTCAGCCATTCGGCCAGAATCGAAAATATTTTTCTCAAAAACCTTGGGTTTAAGCCCAGGCAAATCGGTGATTTTGGTCGAATTTGACTTGTCAATATTATTACATATTTGGATTCGTCTCGCCGTTGCGGATTCAACGGTATATATATTTTTTAATTTTGACCTATTTTTAGGCCCCCTAGGCCTATTTTAAAGTTTAAAAACTCCATAGACGAGTTATTTATGAACAGATTTTGTTTAAATTTATACCATAAGTACACTTTGGCAAGCTGAATCGAATGGCGCAAACAGAATTAAAATCGGATCATTAGTTTAGGATTTCGATTTTGACTGGGCCTTCCTGGAGGGCCCAGGGGACCGTTTTTTGGACTTTAAAAGTCCTCTGTAGCCCAAACTATAAGTCCTAGGGCATTCTACTTGGTGCCATTCGATTTTTCTCGCCGAGCTGCTTCTAGCCATGGTCTTCGATTTCATTTTCGCTCAGCCATTCGGCCAGAATCGAAAATATTTTTCTCAAAAACCTTGGGTTAAAGCCCAGGCAAATCGGTGATTTTGGTCGAATTTTGACTTGTCAATATTATTACATATTTGGATTCGTCTCGCCGTTGCGGATTCAACGGTATATATATTTTTTAATTTTGACCTATTTTTAGGCCCCCTAGGCCTATTTTAAAGTTTAAAAACTCCATAGACGAGTTATTTATGAACAGATTTTGTTTAAATTTATACCATAAGTACACTTTGGCAAGCTGAATCGAATGGCGCAAACAGAATTAAAATCGGATCATTAGTTTAGGATTTCGATTTTGACTGGGCCTTCCTGGAGGGCCCAGGGGACCGTTTTTTGGACTTTAAAAGTCCTCTGTAGCCCAAACTATAAGTCCTAGGGCATTCTACTTGGTGCCATTCGATTTTTCTCGCCGAGCTGCTTCTAGCCATGGTCTTCGATTTCATTTTCGCTCAGCCATTCGGCCAGAATCGAAAATATTTTTCTCAAAAACCTTGGGTTTAAGCCCAGGCAAATCGGTGATTTTGGTCGAATTTTGACTTGTCAATATTATTACATATTTGGATTCGTCTCGCCGTTGCGGATTCAACGGTATATTTTTTAATGTTGACCTATTTTTAGGCCCCCTAGGCCTATTTTAAAGTTTAAAAACTCCATAGACGAGTTATTTATGAACAGATTTTGTTTAAATTTATACCATAAGTACACTTTGGCAAGCTGAATCGAATGGCGCAAACAGAATTAAAATCGGATCATTAGTTTAGGATTTCGATTTTGACTGGGCCTTCCTGGAGGGCCCAGGGGACCGTTTTTTGGACTTTAAAAGTCCTCTGTAGCCCAAACTATAAGTCCTAGGGCATTCTACTTGGTGCCATTCGATTTTTCTCGCCGAGCTGCTTCTAGCCATGGTCTTCGATTTCATTTTCGCTCAGCCATTCGGCCAGAATCGAAAATATTTTTCTCAAAAACCTTGGGTTTAAGCCCAGGCAAATCGGTGATTTTGGTCGAATTTTGACTTGTCAATATTATTACATATTTGGATTCGTCTCGCCGTTGCGGATTCAACGGTATATATATTTTTTAATTTTGACCTATTTTTAGGCCCCCTAGGCCTATTTTAAAGTTTAAAAACTCCATAGACGAGTTATTTATGAACAGATTTTGTTTAAATTTATACCATAAGTACACTTTGGCAAGCTGAATCGAATGGCGCAAACAGAATTAAAATCGGATCATTAGTTTAGGATTTCGATTTTGACTGGGCCTTCCTGGAGGGCCCAGGGGACCGTTTTTTGGACTTTAAAAGTCCTCTGTAGCCCAAACTATAAGTCCTAGGGCATTCTACTTGGTGCCATTCGATTTTTCTCGCCGAGCTGCTTCTAGCCATGGTCTTCGATTTCATTTTCGCTCAGCCATTCGGCCAGAATCGAAAATATTTTTCTCAAAAACCTTGGGTTTAAGCCCAGGCAAATCGGTGATTTTGGTCGAATTTTGACTTGTCAATATTATTACATATTTGGATTCGTCTCGCCGTTGCGGATTCAACGGTATATATATTTTTTAATTTTGACCTATTTTTAGGCCCCCTAGGCCTATTTTAAAGTTTAAAAACTCCATAGACGAGTTATTTATGAACAGATTTTGTTTAAATTTATACCATAAGTACACTTTGGCAAGCTGAATCGAATGGCGCAAACAGAATTAAAATCGGATCATTAGTTTAGGATTTCGATTTTGACTGGGCCTTCCTGGAGGGCCCAGGGGACCGTTTTTTGGACTTTAAAAGTCCTCTGTAGCCCAAACTATAAGTCCTAGGGCATTCTACTTGGTGCCATTCGATTTTTCTCGCCGAGCTGCTTCTAGCCATGGTCTTCGATTTCATTTTCGCTCAGCCATTCGGCCAGAATCGAAAATATTTTTCTCAAAAACCTTGGGTTTATTAAGCCCAGGCAAATCGGTGATTTTGGTCGAATTTTGACTTGTCAATATTATTACATATTTGGATTCGTCTCGCCGTTGCGGATTCAACGGTATATATTTTTTAATTTTGACCTATTTTTAGGCCCCCTAGGCCTATTTTAAAGTTTAAAAACTCCATAGACGAGTTATTTATGAACAGATTTTGTTTAAATTTATACCATAAGTACACTTTGGCAAGCTGAATCGAATGGCGCAAACAGAATTAAAATCGGATCATTAGTTTAGGATTTCGATTTTGACTGGGCCTTCCTGGAGGGCCCAGGGGACCGTTTTTTGGACTTTAAAAGTCCTCTGTAGCCCAAACTATAAGTCCTAGGGCATTCTACTTGGTGCCATTCGATTTTTCTCGCCGAGCTGCTTCTAGCCATGGTCTTCGATTTCATTTTCGCTCAGCCATTCGGCCAGAATCGAAAATATTTTTCTCAAAAACCTTGGGTTTAAGCCCAGGCAAATCGGTGATTTTGGTCGAATTTTGACTTGTCAATATTATTACATATTTGGATTCGTCTCGCCGTTGCGGATTCAACGGTATATTTTTTTAATTTTGACCTATTTTTAGGCCCCCTAGGCCTATTTTAAAGTTTAAAAACTCCATAGACGAGTTATTTATGAACAGATTTTGTTTAAATTTATACCATAAGTACACTTTGGCAAGCTGAATCGAATGGCGCAAACAGAATTAAAATCGGATCATTAGTTTAGGATTTCGATTTTGACTGGGCCTTCCTGGAGGGCCCAGGGGACCGTTTTTTGGACTTTAAAAGTCCTCTGTAGCCCAAACTATAAGTCCTAGGGCATTCTACTTGGTGCCATTCGATTTTTCTCGCCGAGCTGCTTCTAGCCATGGTCTTCGATTTCATTTTCGCTCAGCCATTCGGCCAGAATCGAAAATATTTTTCTCAAAAACCTTGGGTTTAAGCCCAGGCAAATCGGTGATTTTGGTCGAATTTTGACTTGTCAATATTATTACATATTTGGATTCGTCTCGCCGTTGCGGATTCAACGGTATATATATTTTTTAATGTTGACCTATTTTTAGGCCCCCTAGGCCTATTTTAAAGTTTAAAAACTCCATAGACGAGTTATTTATGAACAGATTTTGTTTAAATTTATACCATAAGTACACTTTGGCAAGCTGAATCGAATGGCGCAAACAGAATTAAAATCGGATCATTAGTTTAGGATTTCGATTTTGACTGGGCCTTCCTGGAGGGCCCAGGGGACCGTTTTTTGGACTTTAAAAGTCCTCTGTAGCCCAAACTATAAGTCCTAGGGCATTCTACTTGGTGCCATTCGATTTTTCTCGCCGAGCTGCTTCTAGCCATGGTCTTCGATTTCATTTTCGCTCAGCCATTCGGCCAGAATCGAAAATATTTTTCTCAAAAACCTTGGGTTTAAGCCCAGGCAAATCGGTGATTTTGGTCGAATTTTGACTTGTCAATATTATTACATATTTGGATTCGTCTCGCCGTTGCGGATTCAACGGTATATATTTTTTTAATTTTGACCTATTTTTAGGCCCCCTAGGCCTATTTTAAAGTTTAAAAACTCCATAGACGAGTTATTTATGAACAGATTTTGTTTAAATTTATACCATAAGTACACTTTGGCAAGCTGAATCGAATGGCGCAAACAGAATTAAAATCGGATCATTAGTTTAGGATTTCGATTTTGACTGGGCCTTCCTGGAGGGCCCAGGGGACCGTTTTTTGGACTTTAAAAGTCCTCTGTAGCCCAAACTATAAGTCCTAGGGCATTCTACTTGGTGCCATTCGATTTTTCTCGCCGAGCTGCTTCTAGCCATGGTCTTCGATTTCATTTTCGCTCAGCCATTCGGCCAGAATCGAAAATATTTTTCTCAAAAACCTTGGGTTTAAGCCCAGGCAAATCGGTGATTTTGGTCGAATTTTGACTTGTCAATATTATTACATATTTGGATTCGTCTCGCCGTTGCGGATTCAACGGTATATATATTTTTTAATTTTGACCTATTTTTAGGCCCCCTAGGCCTATTTTAAAGTTTAAAAACTCCATAGACGAGTTATTTATGAACAGATTTTGTTTAAATTTATACCATAAGTACACTTTGGCAAGCTGAATCGAATGGCGCAAACAGAATTAAAATCGGATCATTAGTTTAGGATTTCGATTTTGACTGGGCCTTCCTGGAGGGCCCAGGGGACCGTTTTTTGGACTTTAAAAGTCCTCTGTAGCCCAAACTATAAGTCCTAGGGCATTCTACTTGGTGCCATTCGATTTTTCTCGCCGAGCTGCTTCTAGCCATGGTCTTCGATTTCATTTTCGCTCAGCCATTCGGCCAGAATCGAAAATATTTTTCTCAAAAACCTTGGGTTTATTAAGCCCAGGCAAATCGGTGATTTTGGTCGAATTTTGACTTGTCAATATTATTACATATTTGGATTCGTCTCGCCGTTGCGGATTCAACGGTATATATTTTTGTTTTCTATTTTTAGGCCCCCTAGGCCTATTTTAAAGTTTAAAAACTCCATAGACGAGTTATTTATGAACAGATTTTGTTTAAATTTATACCATAAGTACACTTTGGCAAGCTGAATCGAATGGCGCAAACAGAATTAAAATCGGATCATTAGTTTAGGATTTCGATTTTGACTGGGCCTTCCTGGAGGGCCCAGGGGACCGTTTTTTGGACTTTAAAAGTCCTCTGTAGCCCAAACTATAAGTCCTAGGGCATTCTACTTGGTGCCATTCGATTTTTCTCGCCGAGCTGCTTCTAGCCATGGTCTTCGATTTCATTTTCGCTCAGCCATTCGGCCAGAATCGAAAATATTTTTCTCAAAAACCTTGGGTTTAAGCCCAGGCAAATCGGTGATTTTGGTCGAATTTTGACTTGTCAATATTATTACATATTTGGATTCGTCTCGCCGTTGCGGATTCAACGGTATATATTTTTTAATGTTGACCTATTTTTAGGCCCCCTAGGCCTATTTTAAAGTTTAAAAACTCCATAGACGAGTTATTTATGAACAGATTTTGTTTAAATTTATACCATAAGTACACTTTGGCAAGCTGAATCGAATGGCGCAAACAGAATTAAAATCGGATCATTAGTTTAGGATTTCGATTTTGACTGGGCCTTCCTGGAGGGCCCAGGGGACCGTTTTTTGGACTTTAAAAGTCCTCTGTAGCCCAAACTATAAGTCCTAGGGCATTCTACTTGGTGCCATTCGATTTTTCTCGCCGAGCTGCTTCTAGCCATGGTCTTCGATTTCATTTTCGCTCAGCCATTCGGCCAGAATCGAAAATATTTTTCTCAAAAACCTTGGGTTTAAGCCCAGGCAAATCGGTGATTTTGGTCGAATTTTGACTTGTCAATATTATTACATATTTGGATTCGTCTCGCCGTTGCGGATTCAACGGTATATATATTTTTTATTTTGACCTATTTTTAGGCCCCCTAGGCCTATTTTAAAGTTTAAAAACTCCATAGACGAGTTATTTATGAACAGATTTTGTTTAAATTTATACCATAAGTACACTTTGGCAAGCTGAATCGAATGGCGCAAACAGAATTAAAATCGGATCATTAGTTTAGGATTTCGATTTTGACTGGGCCTTCCTGGAGGGCCCAGGGGACCGTTTTTTGGACTTTAAAAGTCCTCTGTAGCCCAAACTATAAGTCCTAGGGCATTCTACTTGGTGCCATTCGATTTTTCTCGCCGAGCTGCTTCTAGCCATGGTCTTCGATTTCATTTTCGCTCAGCCATTCGGCCAGAATCGAAAATATTTTTCTCAAAAACCTTGGGTTTGCCCAGGCAAATCGGTGATTTTGGTCGAAT
The DNA here is from genome assembly GCA_032716605.1 of Paralithodes platypus. NCBI lineage: Eukaryota > Metazoa > Arthropoda > Malacostraca > Decapoda > Lithodidae > Paralithodes > Paralithodes platypus. Next base: position 26,146,400 of record CM064544.1, on the reverse strand, counting down.
TTTGACTTGTCAATATTATTACATATTTGGATTCGGCTCGCCGTTGCGGATTCAACGGTATATATATTTTTTAATTTTGACCTATTTTTAGGCCCCCTAGGCCTATTTTAAAGTTTAAAAACTCCATAGACGAGTTATTTGTGAACAGATTTTTGAACAGAACATAAATAACTCGTCTATGGAGTTTTTAAACTTTAAAATAGGCCTAGGGGGCCTAAAAATAGGTCAAAATTAAAAAATATATATACCGTTGAATCCGCAACGGCGAGCCGAATCCAAATATGTAATAATATTGACAAGTCAAAATTCGACCAAAATCACCGATTTGCCTGGGCAAACCCAAGGTTTTTGAGAAAAATATTTTCGATTCTGGCCGAATGGCTGAGCGAAAATGAAATCGAAGACCATGGCTAGAAGCAGCTCGGCGAGAAAAATCGAATGGCACCAAGTAGAATGCCCTAGGACTTATAGTTTGGGCTACAGAGGACTTTTAAAGTCCAAAAAACGGTCCCCTGGGCCCTCCAGGAAGGCCCAGTCAAAATCGAAATCCTAAACTAATGGTCCGATTTTAATTCTGTTTGCGCCATTCGATTCAGCTTGCCAAAGTGTACTTATGGTATAAATTTAAACAAAATCTGTTCATAAATAACTTGTCTATGGAGTTTTTAAACTTTAAAATAGGCCTAGGGGGCCTAAAAATAGGTCAAAATTAAAAAATATATATACCGTTGAATCCGCAACGGCGAGACGAATCCAAATATGTAATAATTTTGACTTCGAAATGCGACTTAAATTTTATATGAATTTTTATCCAGCATTTTTAAGTTTCTCGTATGACCTCTGCTTATTGATTTTATAATGTAAAACTTGCAAAATCTGCAAAATATACCAAAACAGGTAAGTCACAGTATAGACAAAACTTATACAAATGTTTAAATTAATTTAAATTTATTCATTAACCTATAAATAATTAACATAAATAATTAATGAAAACAAATATTAATTTATGACAAATGCTTTGATGGCCTTATTAATAATCAAGAACTTTAAATTGAGGAAAACTAACTTTTTTTTTGTATAGATCTTTGTCGAAGAGTACACATAGAACTTCATAAATGTACAATGACTGCATGTTATGTTGGGCACTTTTACTCCACCTGGTGGGTATATAGGTGAAGTACCTATATATTGGAAAACTTTGAAACAAAAAATACATATAAAGTAATGTAATATTTTAATGCTAGAAATATATTCCATGGTGGAAATGCTAGAAATATATTCCATGGTAGGAAAAAATAACAAAATATTTTGCAATTTATCGCTAATTAATAAATATGTGGAAAGTTTTTTTTTGTAACCCTATTCATGCATATGTATCTCTTCCCCCCCCCCCCCCAATGAGGTATGGGGTAAATATATGGAGATCCCCCCCCCCCTCTCTCTCTCTCTCTCTCTATAGGGTAAATACATGAAAGTGGAGAGGGCCAAACTCTCTTCCCCCCCACCCCTCTTGGGGTATGGGGTAAGTATGTGAAACTGGAAGAGAGGTCTTACCCCCCCCCCCCCCCTCCTACTCTCTTGGGGTATGGGGTAAATATATGAAAGTGGAGGAGAGGTTCCCCCCCTCCCCTAGGGTATGGGGTAAATATATGAAAGTGGAGATCCCCCCCCCCCCCCTTATGTATGAGGGTATAAACAAATAAAAAAAAAAAAAAAACCCTAATGTATGAACTTGTATGAGGGTGGGTGTGTAAACAAAAAAAATATATACATTCGAATTTATGAAAACGCATTTTCATAAATTCGAATTTTTGAACTTTTTCCTCTTACTCCTTCCCCACTTTCTCCAGGCCAGGCTAGGTTAGGTTAGGTTAAAAAAAAAAATAAAAAAAAAAATCATACATTCGAATTTATGAATACGCTTTTTCATAAATTCGAATTGATTAACTTTTTTCTCTTACTCCTTCCCCACTTTATCCAGGCCAGGCAGGAGGGTTAGGTTAGGATAGGTTAGGTTAGAAAAAAATAAAAAAATAAATCATGCATTCGAATTTATGAAAACGCTTTTTCATAAATTCGAATTTATGAACTTTTTTCCTCCTACTCCGCCTCACCAAGGCTGGTCAAGGAAGGAAGTATCATAAATTCGAATTTATGAAGAAAAAAAATCATAAATTCGAATGCATGATTTTTTGTTTTTTTTCTCTAACCTAACCTAACCTAACCCGCCTGCCTGGCCTGGAGAAAGTGGGGAAGGAGTAAGAGAAAAAAAATCATAAATTCGAATTTATGAAAAAGCGTTTTCATAAATTCGAATGTATGATTTGTTTTCTTTTTCTAACCTTTAAATTGTATCCATTACGTTATGAATATATTAGTACACCACTTTAATATATAAATACAAGGCATAGGAATTAGAAATTTGTATTAGTTCTTTGGCGTTTATCTTGTGTCGTCCCAGTTTTGGTTTAGTTTGTTTTGCAAGTTTTAAATTATAATTGGGCCTGAGTATATACAGTACATACATTATAATTACTTAAAATAAATAAAGCTTATACTCTCTCCCAGGGATAAAGCATGTAAACTACTATATTTATTAATTATACAAAATATATCAACCCACTACAGGTCAGACCAGATATGAACATTCTGAACAGCTACAGAGTCCAGTACATTAGTGTTCTTATGGTGGAGAAAAGCAACTTCCTCATATCTATTGTCTATATCTATGATGTCAATCTACTGTATACGCTATGTATATATGTGTGCATGTGTTGGGGTAGCAGATGTGGATGGTTATAGATCATAATAGTTATGGCTCTGAATCCTAGGACACTTCTTGTAAGCAAAATTATGATATGGATTAGGCCTATGATAAACTGCTAGAGTAAATGTTTGTATTTTTATTGCTACTGTCAACTAAGTTTTTCATAAAATTAAATTCTAAAGATAGCCAGAATAAGTCTGAATTCCTAATATTTATAAATGTAGGGACCGAATCTAACTTTAGTATTGAAAAGGAGGAATTTAAGGGCATCTTCAAGATTAAGGAGGAATTTAAGGGCATCTTTAAGATTAAGGAGGAATTTAAGGGCATCTTTAAGTTTAGTTCTATCATAATATACTGAACTAGTGGGATCAAAGCTAAGTGACTCGCTATTAAAATATGAATTAACATTTATGCAACGATTACGACTAACAAACCTGTCAAAATACTAAATCTATAATAAAGCAAAGTTCTGAAAATACTAAATCTAAAGGCAAATTGGTATACAAACTTGAAGATATGTACGGAGGTAACTTTCTGCATGGTATTAAGTTTATCAATAACTTCTACTGAATTGTCAACACTCCAATAATAGTTAATGCCAGTTCTATTCTTGATGGTATCAATATCGTTTAGTACTTTCAATGTATTTTAAGCAATGTACGACCTGTTTTGATAAAGTTTTAGTGGTAGCAAATTTTGCTCCGGCAATAAAGCGATGTTTATAAGGTCTTTAATGAAATTTGGGTAACTTTTATAATTTAGCAATGCATTTATTCTAATCAGAAAGTTTAATATCAAAGGTTATATTCTTATTAGTATGTTCATTAAGTAAACAATTAAATTATCCTGAATTTATAAGACTTCCCACAAATATTTATGAAATTTATTACCTTTACTGCCTAGTTCTTTTTTCATGTTTTCTAGATAAAATGTCTTGCATATGAAGCTAGTTATTGCTGGCTTTATCTACTGTAGTGATTAACAAAAATATATGCAAATTTATCAAATCAACTAAGCTTATAATTATAGTTTAAAAAATCCAAAAGATTAAATAAAATTAAGAACATTTTATTACTAATCAATTTAATCAATTTTGACCATGCTTCTAGCTCCCTCGCAGCACTTAGTTTTAAGTAATTTCTTTTAATCTATTAACTGAAAAAAATTATCTTTTAAAATTGTCAAATGTTACTTGATCATTACCTATTCTATATTTATGTTCTCTCCACTAACCAACTTTACTCCTAAACTCTATTAATGAAATTAACAACCACATGTGGCAGTCCGGGGATTCGAACCTAGGATGCTCACACCGAAAATCAACACACTTCTGCATTGCACCACGAAGACAGAGGGGCATCTGCTAACAATTCATTCATGGCCACCCCTTCGTGGATCATGGCGCTTGGCACTAGAGAGACTACTCTGCTTATGGACCGCTTTCTTTATCTTTTGCCAAAGTTTTTTCCACATTGCGATTTTGATAAGTGCTTTTTACTGTGTTAGTCTAAGTTTAGTTGTTTATTTTGCAAGTTCTACATTATAATAAAGTATTTCTGACCATCACTTTACAATCTGGAGCTTAAAAGAAGACTAAATTTGCTAACCTATCCTCAAGTGATTTATATTAGAATATTCCTTTACCTAACATTTAAATTTCAGAAGTTCGTATAGCCGTTTGAAAGTTCATATTGGGTCAGGACTGTTAGGTCGGGTAGTGTACACCTTATTGTACCCAGAAACTATTTGAAATACAGCATTAGCAAAAAATACAATTACTGGTCATACCTTTACATATATTCAAACTATTTACTTTAGGATGTCAAGGCATTTTAAAGTAGTCTACAAATGTATAAGAGTTACAAAAAATGCTAAGTAAACTGTATATTTATACAAACAGAACTTTTTGACAGCTTAAGCACACGCTAGTACTTCTGCATTACATTAATTAGGCTTATTTGGAAGTTAACTGGCGAGTTAATGAATACATTTCTCAATTTGCAAATAACTTTTTCACTCTAGATAAAAGTATTGGTATATATAGAAGTTAGTTTAATTACTCTTCAATTGTCTTAAATCAATGCATAAAATTTGATTTAATTACTGGATTTCTTTACGGTGTAATTCTTAATTCTGGTTTAAACTTTGTATTACTAATCTTTTAAAGATTTGTTCCTTTTATTTTAGGTCTATCCCCACCCAATGATCAATCTTTCCAGAAGTTAACCGATTATAAACAAACTTTTTAATTCAAATACTTTATTTTCTTCTAAGTCTATTCCCACCCAATGATCAATCTTGCCAGAAGTTACCGATTATAAACAAACTGAATAAAATTCCTTAAGTCAGATATTTTTCACTAAAGTTCTGTTTGCATAAATTAATCAATAAAGATAATAGCACTAAACTTTCACAACTTGGTCACTGACTACATTATGTTGGTTTATTTTGAAAGTTTTAAATTAGGATTTACTCCATTTCTACTTCCTGTTAACAAGTACCACCACCTTTACTAAAACTTAATTTTATACATGGTACCAAATACTAGGTTTAATATAATACAATTACCCTTCTATAATTTATTAACAGATTATATAACTGGATCAAACACTTCATATATAAATTAATATTCTACTATATAAAACAGTGACCAGAACTGAAACGCTTAATCCTATTAAACTTAGTTTACATAGATTTGAAACATTGAATTTAAAACAAAATCAATTTCAAATGCCCAAGTTATCATTTTAACAAGCAATTCTAAATTTACTAGGTTATCCATGTTGGGCTCTGTCTCGAGTCGTCCACCCCCAGCTATGGGGCATGTGCCTGAGTATATACATATAGATAGATCTATACATGATTCACCAACAGTAATCATGTGAACTCAAAGCCAGACAATTACTTTGTCTAATGGGGGCTCTCTACTACAAACATCAAAATGTTACTGACCATATACAAACTCAAACCCTCTCCTTTTTAAAATTTCTGGTAACAATACTGGTGTACACTAAGCGGCATATTGTTGCAGCATAAATATTACTCAAAACATTGACATGTCTATACTGTACTCTGTTCACTTTAACATGGCAGGTTAGAGTGGCTATTTCATATAATCCTGACTTGAGTAATGTAAAATGAAAGGGCATAGGTACGACTGAAATCGGAGGGAATGGAAATATTTTTACATTTCTGTTTGTGTAGCATGTGGAAAATTCAGAAAGTGTTCACCGATTTAAAGGTGGAGTTAAAGGTCAACGGAAAGAAATTTAAGACAATAGGGTTTAAGGTAACTCTTGGAACTATAAACTGACTTAAATATAATCAAGAATGCCAAACAGCCAGAAATTAGGGAAGATTTATAAACTTTAGAACTATTTGACAGCGGTGTTGTGAGAATACGGGAACATGGAGAGAAAAATATAAAACTGCAAGAGAAGGATGCTTGGAGAACTTATTGTAGTAAAGTGAGGGGAAGAAGCGAGTCTCCGAGGAACGGTGGGTTTCCTACACATACTTATGGAATTTTAACATTGACAGTAAGTGATGAGCGCCTCTCTAAACCAAGAACGAAAGTGAATGTCATCCAGTGTGAACAGGCTAGATTGAATGAGGAATAGAAAGGTATACAAGTCTTTGGAAGACCAACTTCTGGCTATTAAATTAGAATGTAAAACTTGCAAACTAAACAAACCAAAACATGGACAAAGACAATATAAAGGCAAATTAACTTATCAAAATCGCTATGTGGAAACAACGCTTACTAAAATAAAATTTATGAAATTAAAGAATGTGGAGTGCTTGAGCGATTATGTAAAACTTTCAAAATAAACTAAACTGGGACGACAATATATAGACTAGAGAACTTATTGAAATTGCTATGTGGAGAAACGCTTAAGCAAAGATTATATAATTTGGTGTGGTGCAGATTCGCCAGGTGCAAGTGCTTCAGGGGGACTTGGTCGAGTTTTGCTGGTACACTGTTAGCGCTATAAAGTTTTAAAACTTTCAAAATAAACCAACCAAAAACTTTGACGAAGACAATATAAAGGCAAAAGAACTAATCAAAATGGCTATGTGAAGAAAAAAAAACTTTAGTAAAATAAAATTATTAAATGAAAGGTATCAAACTCCAAGGACCTGATGGGGCTGTGTTGTGGATTATACTGTACTACAGTAAAGAGAAACTACGCTCTGGATGAAGCGGTCTTTAAACTATTATGTATGTATATGTGCATGTGTGTATTGGGAGCAACTGAAACTTAGGAGTGCCGAGTTAATGTGAACAGAGTATAGCGCGTCTAGCAGACTTCTGACAGAGATGGTCAATGGTGAGAGGAGACTTGGAATCCAAAGGTCGATCCAGCCAGCGTAGGGTCGAGGTGTGAACTGCAACTTTTTCTAGTTTCCATTCTTGCACAAAGAGCAAAACCTGTTGAGCAAGAAATAAATTTCAGTCAAGGCTTTCAAAAGATTAATTTACCCAATTTTATATTCAGTCTAGCAAAGGATTAAAGACATTAAATTAATGTTTTCACCAACCCACCAATTAATTTACATATAAACCTAACTAGTTAAATCAATTAAAATAATGAATACATGTGGTACTCCAAGGAATAACCTAGGATACTCACTAAAATTCCGCACACCAGCACTAGGCTATCAACAACAATTAATTTTGACTTATCATACATACTCCCAAGTATAAAGCTTGCCCGAAACATTCTTTTAGGTCCGGGTTTTATTAAGCGGTAATTTTTTTCCGACCATAATAGATTAGTCACATTGTATACTATCTGCCAATAGGTTTCATTCACGAGGGAGATATGTAACCGATATTATAAAAGTAAACTTTAAAAATAAACAAACTAAAACAGGGACGACAAAGACAAAATATATAAGGTATTATAATTTAAAAATTTCAAAATAATCAAACCAAAACTTATACAAACACAGTAAAAAGGCAAAATAACTAATAAATAGCTACATACTGTATATGAGTAACACCCCGTTCTTAACATTAACCCTTCTTTAGCGGCCTATGCGGTTTATTTATATGTACCGCCCAGCGGGGTGTTTTTAGCCAAAATAGGGCTGTTTACGTGATCATTTTCATGCCTAAATAAGACCCAGAACGTAAAACAAGTATCTATCCCTGAAAGGGCATAAACAGAGCTTTCGAATGACACCATAACGGTCCTTTTATGATGGCTAGTTTTCTTGCAATAACCGTGCAACGCGAGTGCAAAAAGCAGGTAATTAGCCACTTTCCCGATACAATTCCGTATATAGCGAGTGAGAGAGGGAGGAGGGAGCTGAGATTCGTGTCAGTAGGTTCGCCGCGGTGGTCTGGAGCAGTCATACGCTCGCTAGTCTCCTGCCACCACTTGTCTCTCTCTCTCAGCAACATTACGTGCTGAAATTGCCACTCGACCTATGTCGAGCGCCGCCACATAGTCCAGCTTTATTAAATACGACTTATGTGGTGAAGCCGCTTTTTAAGGGTTAATCATCAATTACAAATCCCACTGTACTTTAATATACTAATGAAAGCATATGGTCCTCCCGGGATTTGAAAACTCGGGCACCACACCCAGAACATAAGCACCTAAACTATTACACCACCAACACAGTAAAAGGTAGCAATTTTCACATCATAGGACACATACTTTATGGTAGTTAAGAGTTTGTCTTTTACCAGGTCTAAGTTAAGTTAGGTTTTTTATCTACACCAGGTCTAAGGTCAAGTTGTTTATCTAAATCAGGTCTAGGTTAGGAAGTTTTTAAATCAGGTCTAGGTTAGGTTAATTTGTCGATCTACACAAGTTAGGTTTTCTACACAAAGTCTAGGTTAGGTTGTCTATCTAAATCAGGTCTAGGTCAAGGTTAGGTTGTTATTTACACCAGGTTAATGTCTATCTAAATTCCCATTTATTTGTACTAGGGACACATAGCACCAGTTAGGTAAGGGTTAGTCTTGTATCCCACGAACTATACGGTTTCTTTTCAGTCGATATTTATATCTGTACTGTACTTTATGGAAAAATATGCACCATGTCTGCATCACATTTAGACAAACTTTATATAATTACCACCACTTTCACTAAATCTTCAAAGTTAGAATTTAAAATTTCATTGGTGGCAGTCACGGAACGTGATCTGGTAGCTACATAGAGCACCCATCACGCGGACCCTAACAATATTGAGATTGCTGAGGTGATACAGCTACGATACCTTACGATCTTAAAGAGGCTAGGGACTAGCCTAGTTAAAGAAGGATGTAAAATGAAATGCTAGGTGTGAAGGGAATTTTTCTGTCCTGAAAACTCCCCAGGCACACTTAGGGTCAACCTTTCCTGGTGCCTGGCGCGGGGCTCGAACCTCTGAAGGGAGTTTAACCCTCCTAAAAACCCACAGGTTTTGAGATGCCTTGGGTGGGGTTCGAACCCTGGTTAGTGACCATGGCCATCATAGGTCAACCAGGCCCGCGCGCTGACCCACTGTACTACCACGGACGTACAAAAGTATAGTAAACTTAGTCCAATTTGTAAGAACCAGGTGATAGTCTCGTGGTGTTTCACGTGATGAGTTTATTGGACTTCCCATCAACGACTATTTTACACTATACCTGACGTCAACTCGGGTAGTACATTATTGGGGTTGCGGGATATTTTCGAGGGCATTACAGATATGTGGAGTAAAAAGGGTTTAGTGAGATGGTTCGAAGCCTGTTATTTCATTTTCATTTATAATTTATTACATTATTGTCATATGTGGAAATTATGACAGTTTGATTGCTTAATTACTAATTCAGGGATTCACTTCGGTTTATTATATGGTTTGTTGGTCAATTACTACAATTAGTTGGTGATTCATTGCTTCTCAGATTCATTTAAGATTGAAGAGGTGTTTGGAGATTAATTTACGATAATTCAAAGCCACTATAGGACAATTGAATGCCAAAATACGGAAGAAAATTAATATATGGTAATAACTGGTGAATAAACTTATTAATTGTAAGCAAAGTTAAATGCTGGATGGTGATTCAAAGTGGTAATGCTTTACGAGTCATCGTTTTGTTTCCAAGTTATATCTCTTTCAAGATCCAATACGCATTTCATTTCTGTTTTATGGTGTATTTCAGTCGATTTTATTCAGTTTAGGAAGGATATGTGGAAGTCAGAGGGTTGATCGAGATAGTCTTTACCCTTTCAATGCCTACAGATCCTTCCTAAGCTGCATAAAATCGTGTAATGATAGCCAAAATAAACTGCAAAAACGCGTCAAGAGCTTCAACGAGTTCAGGAGTAGTTTGGGGATTCGAGATTTCTCATATCTTTTATTTTTTGCTTAGTAGGCTATTCGTTTTGTTCCAGTGTGTACGGACACTTATCGTTCAATTGCGGTGGTGGCAGAGGTTATAAATATGGAGAGAATCGCAACTAGTAGGCAGTTGTAACCTGGACACCGGACTGAAAGGAGTAAGTTACCAGCGCCTTCAAGGGAGATTTCCACTCTAGCAATCATTTTCTGGAACCCTTTCTCGCTCATGTTTAGCCCCATTGCTTTAAATTTTAAGACTTGCACCCCATTATTTTGGCAGTTTTAAGAACTTTTGCCCCATTTTTTAATATTAAATTTGTGTACCATTTAGGTATCCATTTTTCCCGGCAACTTGCCAGGACAAAAACTCCTAAATGGCACGAAAGGTTTACAAAGTCGACTAGAAATGGGGCGAAAATTCTTAAAATCGCTCAAGTAATGGGCTGACTTCTTAAAATCACGTTAGCAATGAGGCTAAACATGAGGGAGAAAGGGTTCCAAAAAATAATTAAAAAAGTGGAAATTTCTCCTTAATTGCTGCTGCTGTCCCAAGGGTACTCTTTTTCCTTTACAGGACAGTCGGAGTTGCAGTGAAGGAGTGCTGAGCATTTTGTAAGGCCATTTGATGTGAAAGGTTTTGAAGACTTGGTGATCCTTGCCTGCAACACTAAATCAAGAAGACGGTGCAGTGGTGACTCTTGGAGGATCTATAGCAAACATCAGGAACTGTAAGGACGTGTGCACGTTGACGTGTTGATGATTTCTTGGAGACTTGGGCGTGTGAATATTGAGAAGAGTGTGTTGGCGACTGGTGTGGATATCAAGAGGACTTAGACTTGTTGCCGACTTCTTAGCAACGTGTGGTTATAGAGAGCACGTGCCTTGACGTGTGTGGATATCAAGGACTTGGTAACTGAATACTTCTGTGTGACCAGCTGTGCTGATAAATGTTAACTTTGTGTACTGTATCTGTAAATCCTATAATTTGAAGCTTTTACACGTGAATATACTATACGACTGCATTTGTTAAAATTTTGTTTTCCTTGGGTGTTGAGTTTTCTAATGGTAATAAATGGTAACCATAACTTTATGGTACTGTAGTACAAAGTAACTTCACAAAACCAGATTATCCTAAATGCTGGAAAATGTTTAGTCTCTCACTTCCACATAGATGATATACAGTAGGTGGGACTGGGGGTGGTACTTACTACAGAGACTACAAATTTGTTCTAAATATTTGAAGGCACATATCCCACTGCTGGGGGTGGCCGACCAGAGACCGAACAGAAAACTTTTTAGAAGTTTAGATACTCATGGTGCCTCGCCATAACCTTCCTTTTCCAATACATTGCATTATGGGATATGCACAGCTGTGTGTGACAAGTGATTGGTTTAAATAGATGGGACTTCATGCAGGGAATTCAAATGCCATTGGTTGATTATAAGTGATTTATGGGTCATAAAGATTGTATATATGACTATCATTGAGGTACCTCCATTATAGTAATGTATACATTTAACCTACAACCCAAAAAGTGGTAAAATTAGAAGCTTGCTTAACTGTCGTGACCGCGTGCAAAAGACTTAAGTTACCGAAATTATTGCCAAAGTAAAACCAAATAAAATAAATATAAAGTATGTAGAAAAGATGCAATATTATCACATACCGCCAATCAATGCTGTACTTCTAATATATATATATATATATGTGAATCCTCTCGCCCAAAGTACAGTATATACACTATCATATACAGTATATACTTGGCTTCTGCCGGACAAAAATCACCCCTCCATATTCGCAAACGGAACAAATAGGTTGACATTCCTATTGCAGCAACTAACCTTTTTTGTTTAGTGGTGCGTAGCTCGAGTGTGACATGGCGCCTCGCTTCTCACTGTTGGCTGGCAGTTGATGCGTAACCATATTTGTCCATGTTAAGGGGACATGGCCGTATTTTCTAGACCCTTTTCTCCCTAATGTTTAGCCCCATTATTTTTTAGATTTTAAGATATTCGGCCCATTAGTTTGGGGATTTTAACACCTTTCGTGCCATTTCATTGTCAATTCGAAGACTTTTTGGGTCATTTAGGTGTCCATTTTTTCCTGGCGAGCAATAGAGAGCCTGTAATAAAAAAGGAACCGGCCTTCAGCCGGACATTTTTTCTATTGAAAAATGTACACATTTATCTTGAAGGATGGTCTTGGGTGGGTGTTTTTTTTAAGCATAATGGAGGACCAAGGAGGAAACTAAAGAAATAATACAAAAATATATGAATTAGCAAATAAATGGGGAGCGGTGATGATTAAGCCACTATACAAAAATAATAAATGGAGAGCGGTGATGATTAAGCCACTATACAAAAATAATAAATGGAGAGCGGTGATGATTAAGCCACTATACAAAAATAATAAATGGGGAGCGGTGATGATTAAGCCACTATACAAAAATAATAAATGGAGAGCGGTGATGATTAAGCCACTATACAAAAATAATAAATGGAGAGCGGTGATGATTAAGCCACTATACAAAAATAATAAATGGGGAGCGGTGATGATTAAGCCACTATACAAAAATAATAAATGGAGAGCGGTGATGATTAAGCCACTATACAAAAATAATAAATGGAGAGCAGTGATGATTAAGCCACTATACAAAAATAATTTAAAAAAAATATCGGAAGCCGTTCACATTTATTGGTACCACAGTAAAGCCACCAATCTTGGCTAGTTCATCTTATATTATGGTCGAACCATTCCACCTAGTCGGGATGGATCGGACTTGTTGAGGGGGGTGTTTCGTAATTATCCCATTCTTAACTAACCTAGATTAAACTTCAAACTTAAAATTTCACTTTAATTAATCACAATTTTAAAATATCTCGCATTACTATTATGTACTTATTAACTTATTTACTATTTCAATTATTATTTCACTGCTGTAGAATATTTGTATCTTCCACACATAAGATTACACATTACACATATGGACAAACCATCCCACACATCTCTATATTATTGGGAGATATATATATATATATAAAAAAAAAGTCATGTTGATACACAATATTCACTGATTAATTAATATTCAGCATAATATTTATTGAAGTGATGCATCACATATTCATAGAGGTAGAGCTTACAAAACAAACCTAAGAAAATATACATCAGAATTGCAAAAAACACAAATTTCCTCAATCTTCAACATAGCGATTTTGATTAGTTCTTTGGCATAAATCTTGTCGTCCCAGTTTTGGTTTGTTTAAAAGTTTTACAATTTAATCACTTCTTATGGACGCCATATGAGCTTTGGTAATAAATATACACATGTTCTTGCAAAATCTTACATTCACAGGGTGACAGGGCCCATACTTTTTACAGGAAATTGAATGACCGAACCATTCCACTATCCAATTCATCACCGCTCTCCCCTACATATTCTGAGTACAGTTGTTGTTGTTGTTCCCCAGGCTGTCTGATCGAACAGCCCCAAGGTCCCGAGCAAGGCCAAGGCCATAACCAAGCACCCCCACAGAACCCTCCCTGCTTTACCACTAAGAATGTCCAGGTGACCGAAGAGCCACTCCCAGGCGAGGAGCTGAGGAAGGTGCGGAAATGCCTGGGAAACCGAAGCCCCACCCAAGGCCCTGTGCCCCTTAACAATTATAAAGGGAAAGTTGAGTACAGTATCAGGAACCAGTGATGTGGTCCACACATCATCACATCAACAAGAAATGAAAACAACCAGTTATTTATATTGTCCTTGTCCCAATTTTGGTTTGTTTAGTTTGCAAGTTTTACATTTTAATTTAGTTGGAAAAATACGTTTCAGGGATATTAAAATACCACTTATGTAAATTTATTACTTTGTTTTTGTGTAGGTAATTACTAGAGTAGCATTAATAATAAAAACAAAAACTGAATATAAACTTATCTATACAGTACAGGTACTGTACTCTGACTGAACCTGGCTTTGAGCATAGTACACTCAGATGCCATAGTCTCTAGCCCACTCATAAATAATAGTGGACTTTACCTATTTCTATGGAAGCATCAGTATCAGGCAGTGCCTGGTACCACGGCTGTTTGAGCACTGCTCTAGAGTTGGCAACACTTCTCAGCTTATATCCAAGCCTCTACAGCCTGGGAGAGCCAGTATTCCTCCATCTTTTGAGGTGGGAGGTTGTTCTATCTTGCCATTTTGGCCACATTACTTGGGACTGGGGGGGGGCTTATATGGTTGTTGTTGTTGTTGTTGTTCCCCAAGATGCCTGGCCGAACAGCCTGAGGCCAATAAACAAGCGCCAAGGCCATAACCATGCGCCCCCACAGAACCCTCCCTGCCGACCACAATAAAGCCTGGGTGACCGAAGCCACTCCATGGCGGGGAACTGAGGAGGGTGCGGAAACGCCCGGGAAACCAAAGCCCCACCCAGGGCCCTGTGCCCCTCGGCAATTATGAAGAGAAAGTTGAGGGGCAAAGGAAAAATGTGACGCTTTGGCTTCCAATCTTGGTAGATTGGGAGGTCATCCACGGAAGAGACGCCGTCACTTGAGATCTAGAAAATATATAAGTAAAAGGAACAGTCAGAGTAAGCTATGGGTATGGCAGAGATCGCTCAGTTCTCACTCTGATAGACCAGCCCATCACCACATGACTAGAACCCAATCCTCTCAGCATCAGCTGGGAAAGGCCCTAGAAAGCCGCCTTTGACGGGGGGATAGCTCCCATATTTCAACCCCTTTCGGGGTTGGGCACCCGCCCGGACTTATATGGTGGTATCCTATGGTACAGTAGGGGTTAATAATATGGGTGTATGGATAATTAAACTAATGAGATATTTCATAACTTAATGATATAGATGTATTTTACCTGCAGAGGATAGTAAATAAAGTTATAATTTCTAGAAAACTCTATTTACTTTCCAGACAGTTACAAAAATTTGTGCATTAAGTACAGATAAATCAAGGCCATCTTAAGTTTAGGATATGCAACATGATCAGTTCAGACAGTTAATTGGATGACCAAGAAAATATAACAGAAGCTTAATATTCATTTGTAGTGTGGTATGCTAGAATTTCAAATGCAGTAGTAATATAGGAATTCTAAAATAATCAATAATCTTGGTAACTTTCAAGGGAAAAAACAAAAAGATCTCATTACCAGTGTTAAATATGACTAAGGATACATTTTCCATTGCAGTACTATTTCAGGAAGAGCTATTATAATTTCCTTAAACATCAAGAGGTGAATGGCATTATACAAATGACAAGTACATTTGTTTGGATTATATATTAATATTTTGTTATGTATGAACATTTTGTATGTTTCCATGAAAAAAATAATGGCTCTGCATTGCTAAACAGTACTTTTGTGTCTTTCTGCAAATCAAAGGTTAAATTATATATATATACTATACTGTATACAGGTATATATAGATATATATATCGTATATACAGCATAGTTCTACTGTATATACAGTACAGGTATTACAAAAGGTTATTTAGTTTAGTTACTCTGACTTGCAATGATTATCAATATTTGTATGCATTAAATATCAAAATGGCACATGAAAAGTCCCTAAATCTGTTATGTAGCAAATCATTTGGTAAGGGATGGGGTATGACAGGGCATTAAAACATACCCTGCTGTTAAGGCACAAACATCAAGGTCCCAATAACTTTGAAGAAGTAATGACGGTCAGCCAGATTCAATAGTTAGAACACAACATTAACTACAATTTAAAGATGATACTGTCAACAAAAATTTCCAGTTTTACTGTTTGTTTTGTTATGCAATTTCATACATTTTGTTTTGGTGAGCGTTGTTTCCACATAGCGATTTTGATAAATTAATTTGACTTTATATTGTCTTTGTCCCAGTTTTGGTTTGTTTAGTTTGCAAGTTTTACATTTTAATTTGAAGGCTAAACAGTTTATCTAGACAGTCCATAGTTAGTCGCCATATAAGTGTGCCTATTTGTTTTCACTTAGAAGATCATAAGAATAAAATAATTTTCTCTGGAATTTACATGATTTTTCATTAAAGTTGCTGCCTAACTTTTGAATCCGGGTGAATACATTTAAAACTGCTAAACCTAACCAATGACCTGTCTGTTTAGCTTGTGGATGCGATACTTCTGCACAAATTATCAATACTGAATTACAGTATACATGTTCTAGGTACATATAAAATGTTCAATATCAAATTTATTATATAAAAAGCACCACAAATTAAGAATCCTGAATCTTGTATTCAATCAGACTTAATTATATATTAACCACAGGAAAGAAATACATCTACTGATCTATTGATAAGTCCACCTGTACTGTGCTTTTGTATGGCAATCTTCAAAGGTGGGAAATAAAGTGATCAAATTGAAAATAAAGAAAAACAGATCGTAACACATCCATGGCAGCCAAATAATTATCAGGAAAATCAATACATTTCATTGTCCACTTCCTTTCAAAAAATACACTGCTGCTGTTAGCTGAAGCTTTTTTGGTTAAATTGGTTATATGTAATTTAGAGTACTAAAACATTGTTAACTTATAAGATGTCCTCTACACTTATAAAATGATCATGGTAATAATACAAATAAAGGTTATATTAATGGCATGAATTATCATAAACTCCGAGTGCTTCACTCCTATTATTAATTTCAGGAATTTTAATTTGAAGATTTTCCTTTATAAAGTGAACATTGATATTGACCATACTTCATAAATTATTCATTACTTAGCATAAATTTCTCTAATTATCAAGAATTACCAAGTACAGTACTGTATAAAGCAACTATCAAAAGGCATATCTTAACTTGAATAAAGTTATTTGGAGTTAACCAGGGCCTGGATTCATCAACATTACTATTCTATAATACAAACTCTTCCCTTTTACCACTGCACTCCTATCTTCATAAATTTCATATTCATCAACAAAATGGTAAAGAAATGGATTGGTTAAGATCCTGTTTGGGACATAATGAATGTTGGAGAAGTTTTAGTGATGATAACATTGAGTTGCCATCGACTGAACAAACTCTCTTGCTGGTAAATATGTTAATGAATTAAGATCCAGGAAGACAATTAAAAGATGTGGCCATAAGTTAGGGTTACTGACTGGAACATACAGTATTAGAGATGTGGACTCGCAATACTAAATTAACTGCAAATGTTTAAAGAATTACTTAGCCCCTTCAATATCTTGGTGTCATTATCATTTTATTCTGGTTAATATAAACTATTATACTTATGGGAGCAGGGGACTAGGAATCCTCCTCCTCTTGTAAAGTTCACCTAGTAGACGAGACAGAGTAAGGGGCGAGGGAACGCGAAAATGGTTCCAGACCCTAAGAACTGGAACATTAAATGTTTCTGTTCGGACTCTGTCTGGAGTCAGCCACCCCCAGCTATGGGGTATGTGCCTGAGTACATACTTACATACATATCTTAAGAAGGATAGCTAGGAATCAAAGGTGTAAGAGATACCTCAAACCTTCCACTTCCACAAACTCTCCATAATCATAATATAATTGTTTAATATTAGCCTGAATTATATGAATGAACAGGGTGTCAAACAATAGATCTATTCCCTTCATTTTTGTCATCATTACTAAATATAGAGTTAAATTTATGTTTCACAGGAAGTGATAAAACGGCCAAAACAATGCAACTTCATGTCAATTTTCCTGTATTCTTTCTCAAATTCATTCCAATTTAAAAAAACAAAAATTCCCATTTGACACACTGTGAACGAATGCATCACATTATACAGAAAGGGTTAAATTATGTATTTCATACTTTGATGTAGTTTATTATTACCTTATCTTTATAGGCCTATGTGCCCTTAATTAGGTTCAAAGTTTCCAGGGCATCACTACATGGTATATTAAAATTATGTACAAATGAATTTAATTAAAAATCTATCTGGCTTCAATTTGACTGACTTACCCCACTCCTTACTTATGAACACAACATTACAAAATTACTGACACTAAGTTATCACCCTAGAAGCATTGCAGTACTCTTCACTTTATTTGTGACTACTACATGTCCACAGGATAATGTACAGTCAAGGTCACTAGTTAATGGTACACTCTCAAACATTAATCATACTCGGGAAATGCTGTATTATGAAATGATAATATGCGTGGCAAAGTTCAAGTCAATTTTCTTTACAGGATAACATTCACTGTCTCATGTTTATCATTCAGTGGTGTACCATGAATTCCTGACTATGACTGTACATATATTAAAATGACTGCACACTCCTACTAAATGATAAGAACTTAAAAGGACGCAAGAAATATAGCACTGAATGGTAGCGCTTGAGCTACTTCACAAAGGCTTTGGCTTCAAAACAGGGGTTCTCTTACCTACCATTCATTTATTAGGTTTGGAAAAATCTGTGTTACTTCTCTTTACATCCATATAGAGTTTCTAACAGGTTACAATAGCCATTATCTGTTTGTATATAAAAAAAAATGCTGAGAATGTGGCATTCTCGAGCAAACATTTAATTTTGCTGAAAAGAAGAGGTACCGTAAATAGATTACAATACAAGACCTTTCACAAAGTAGAAACACACAAAGATCCATAATTTTGAGCACCACCATAGGAACATTATAACAGGATGGTGGCCAGATATGAACAAGCCATCACTCCTTCCGCACACATATATTTACTTCATATATATTCCATACACTCCAGACTAAAGTCACCACCTACCCTATACTTCACCAATAAGCTACACTATATACATCAATCATAGTAGTTTTCCTGTTTTCAGTAATAATTCAGATAATACAAAGTAAAACAAAGCAACAACAGATCTACTGATCTTAACAAGGTTGCATGTAGTGTGTTTTGTGGTGATTTTCAGGACAAGTGGTGACTTTTAATGTAGTGGTAACTTTATTGTTATTTATGTCAGGCTACTGCAGTCATCAAGATTATATACCAGGTGCAGAATTAAATAGTATTTTGAGCAAACCATTATAATTATATCAAGCAAGTGAATACTAGATGAAAATGAGCAAGTTATTTACAAATTCTTGCAAATTATTTGCCAATATAAATTATTAGTGTAGAATAGTTAATACTGACAGATGATCACTTGCAAACTTTGAGCTACTTTATAAAGAAGTTAAATATGTGGGTATCTGATAGAAGAAAATTATGTTGAAACTAGTTTAATACACCTATGTATGTACAGTTGCCCACACAAGTTCTCCTCCTCTCCTTGATCTTATACAAAGCCATATAATGCGCATGATTGAATTACGACTGTAGTTTCTTATGCAGTGTTTAACTCGTCTGATTAGTCAATTGAACCACACTCGCAATTCATTCATACTATTTTACTTTCATACATAAAATCACGAGGAACAGAACTTACTGTATGTGGCCAACTGTACAATAAATGTATCATAGCTTGTATTACAGTACTGCTTATTATCAATGTCTGCAGCTTGACCTTCTGTAAAGCCTGAAGCTCGTCAGTGGTCAGTCGTGTAAATCCTACTGGAAAATTATACCCACATGATGGAATAATGTTAATGGTATCTCTACAATAAACACTTTCCGTCATGTGGCTATTATTTCGCCATTCAGGTATTAACAACATTATAAATTTCCAACACATAACATTTCCAAATCTCATTTTAATATGGTGTAGCTTAATGTAAATGAAGACGAAGCTTTAAGATCTTTGAATAGCTACAAAATGTGAGCGCTATTGAATCCATTGACGTGGAGGTCTGGAGTTATGACAGCAGAAAACATGAGCATTAAATATTACTTGTACCTTGTGGCAAAAGTGACCGGACTATTTTCCATATCTGGCCTCCTGAGAATCTGTCATGTCAATGCCTTTGTGTTCCACATTTGCTGTCACACTTAGGAAATAGTACTTGACATAATAATACCTGGGTACCAACAACATATTTGGGCACCAGCTCACTCTGGGCTAAATTATACATCTTGAGGAAGAAAGGACAACAAAATATTCACCCCTTCAATACAGTGGCAGCATTTTTATTATAGTCTGAGTAACATTAGACAAATTTGTTCACTTTAGGAAATTATTGCAGAAGTCAGTTAATTAAGCTAGGTTTTACCCCTTTCATTCCCAGAGGTACTTACAAGGTGAATAAAATTGTTTAGTGTTAGCCACAATATAAAGAAAAAAGGTGCCATGGTAGAGAATGAGTTAAGGCCACAATACTGGACCACAATGCCATGACAAATGAGATCCAAGTGTGAAACCCTGACTGTCCAGAGTAGCCAGCCAGCAGGGGTTTAAGGCAAGCACACCATTCTTTTTCACAGCAATTTTCTATCCAACTTTTCCGGACGACATTTCATTGAATTCACTGATACAAATCTTGACCGGTGATAAGTGTATAGTGTGAATTAAGACAGTCTGGCACTGATTGTGGCATTGAGCGCAAGCTTCTTGGTGCCATTTGTTGATTACATCCAAAATTCATTGTCCACCAGACATCAAAACCATAGGCTAGAGGCTTGGGGAAAAGAATTATTATATTTTTTCACCAACCAACTTCACTTCTAAACTCAATTAATGAAATCTATAAATACATGTGCCACTCCAAGGACTCGAACCTAGGATACTCACACCTGAAGTTGGATGAAATTTGATCATCTTCATTCAGAAACTGCCGGGACAAAATTGTTATAAAATATTGCAAGGAAAAGTGTTGGTATGACTGTGCATTTAGAGTAGACCTTGAGAGAGCTTTACAGGCAGTTCCTTTGTAGCCATCCAAGTGGACGGAACACTGAGCGCCTTACTCTTCAGACTTTGGGGACAGGCATCATTAACATCTTTCAATAATATGATGCAGATTTCAGATTTTTGTTTGGATTATCATTAGACAGTGTTATTCACTTGGGAGGAACCTGCTGCATTCAACAGGTGAATCATAAAGTTTGTAACCCTTTAGCTTCAAGGGGTTCATCTTAAGCCATATAATATGGTCTAGTGTTACTTAATATATTTTCACCAATCAACTTTACTTCTAAACTCAATTAATGAAATCAACAAATACATGTGGTACTCCAAGGGCTCGAACATAGGATACTCACACCGAAATTCCGCGCATTTATGGTGCCACAGTACTGAACGTGCTACAGATGTGACTGAGAAGCTCTAGTCTGGCACCCATGCTCAACCTAAATAAATACCATAAACAAGTAAAGCTATGGTCAACCTCACTAGTGGGGGTTAATAAGCGGTCAGTCAGCACAGATTCTACACTCAGACAAAACAAATAAATACAAATAAACAAAAAAAAACAAAAAAATTATATTAATAATAATAATAATCATAATAATAATAATAATAATAATAATAATTATTAAATAGTAAGTCTTTATCAGTTTGTTGTAAACTACAGAAATTTAAAATTACTTTCAGTGTTCCATTAGGATTTTTTGCTCATTCATTCACTATTTCTCTACAAGGAAATTTATATTATTTAATTATACAACTTTGTACAGGTAGTTTGTACAACAGACATACAGTATACCTACCCAGATGATTGGATTTCAGTTAGGCTTTATATATATATATATATATATATATATATATATATATATATATCAATAATCATACTGTTTGTGAGGAAATTTTAGTGAGAAGACAATGAAACTCTAGTTAGATCATTAAAATAAAAGGCAACAACTTTCTAGAAATAACTGTATTATGAAGCAAAAGTGATTTATTCAGTGATCCATTCCATAATGACTTGATTATTCCTACTACTGTCACAAGTGCCTACCTGTGGTGCCACCGCTTCACAAGAACTGAGATGTGGACAACCTGAAGACAGAGCTAGTATATCTCCGATTCTGTGAATATGTGTGCAGTTCAAGGGCTGAGCTGTGGACTGGGCCAGGTGGTTTCCTCCTGTGATAAGCTTATTTCCAATCTCAGGATTCCCATTAATTATTTGCTGGTCAAATGAAGTACAGTAAAGTATGGCCTTGGCCTTGTTCGAGACCTTGGGGCTGTTCGGCCAGACAGCCTGGGGAACAACAACAACAACAGTAAAGTAGAAAAAGTTTGTTTCTCTCCCAAACATGAGAGAGAAGATAACCAGACTTTCACTCCATACCAGGTCCCCACTCATCTGCTGGGTCAACAGCAGGACTTGAACCTGTAACCTTGAGGTCGTGTACATAATCAAATAATAATATAATAAGGCTCCTGGGATACTTTGATAAATGTTCACCAAATATCATCATTTTGTTAACATAATACAGGCTCATCCAGAAGTTGTAAACAAATGAACCAGTAGTAGGGTAGACACGTAATTGTGGCTGATAAAACCAGTGGCAGGTTATAAAACAAAGCAGATACTAGTTGGACTGCTGGCGATTACTACTGAGCAACGGACCTGCGATAGTCCTTAGTGCAAAACATTATGTACAACATTATTAGATTGTTCTTTTCTGAATATATAACTTTAACTTTTCTGACTATATCAGTTTAACACCAGTCTCAAGGATCTCCATATTTATGCTTTGTATTCAGTGTAAATTTCAGGCCGTCTGGATTTACTTAAAATATATAATTGCAACATCAAGGCTGATGGCAACCCTTGACAGAAGCAGAGCATTTTAAGAGAGACCTATATATCAGCTCCAGTATATATTGTCCCACAAGATGTGACTGTGTAAGCAAGCTCAAACTTCATAGCTCCTAAAGGCAGATTTACACCCGGGCTTTTTCTGGCAACTTTTGATCAGCAACTTTTTAATTCTATATTTGCACTAGTATCAACAACTAGAGTGAAGGTAGATGATTACAAGAGGTCAAATTATTATCAAAATATATTTCAGAAGCAGCAAGATCAATTGCAAGACAGTTGTGGGACAAAACGCTGGTGTAAATTGTGCCTAATTCTCCGTCTGTTGTTGTACGCGTGGCCTCGGTTCTGGCAGCCTGTCATCATCTACACCTCATCGGGGGCCATGTCACAATTGTTGTTGACCGTGTTGGCGGATACAGGGGGAGGAGGAGGGGCCTGCTGGAATATGGCCATGTTAGTCTCTCTCACACCAACAGGGGGGGAACAAAATATACAGTATATACACACTTAATAAGGTACACTAGACAAATTGCACCAGGTGGTTCAATGGGGCACTCAAATCTTAAAGGTGGTGGTGCATGGGTTGAGATAAAAATGAAATAATAACCGCCAACCTACACATAATTATCTTGCAAAATGCAATGACACTGGAATAATCATTAACAATGGTATAAAGGATTTTGTGGATCGTCTACACCGGACCTGTGACGTCATAGTGACGTCACAGGAGTATTCTCATCCTGGACTGGATGGTGGCCTTACACTCCTATGACGTTACAGGTCCGGCGTAGGCGATCCACAAAATCCGTTATACCATTGTTAATAATTATTTCAGTAACATTTAATTTTGCAAGATAATTATGTGCAGGTTGGCGATTATTATTCTACATTTATCTCAACCCATGCACCACCACCTTTAAACCATCAGATATCCCCCCCATCACTCTACCATGATAACAAGCATGACCGGTTGTTCATACCTTTGGCTATACAAGTCCACTAGTCTGAATTCCTTTACATATACGTGTATACTATGCATATATGTACGAGAATGACTGGTGGACACACCTCAACCTTGCCTTCTACGGATGGTGAGGATGTTGTCCTACAGTCGTCCTCTTACATACATACACATTATAAATGCAATAGAATTTTGAATGCATTGACTCACAATTATATTTTTTCACCAACCAATTTCACTTCTAAACTCAATTAATGAAATCAACAAATACATGTGGCACTCCAAGGACTCGAACCTAGGATACTCACACCAAAATTCCGCGCACTAATGTATTACGCTATCAAGACATGATTATAAAATGGGGAAGACATCTAGTGGTTTAGAAAGTTTTGAAGTCGAACATTCGAATGTACTGTAATAACAAAAATACCCAGAAACATTTAGTAAAGATAAATTAATAAATTGAGTAGTGTCAAAATGTACCTTAACTGTTGACTATTTTCATAAATCTATTAATCTAAATACTATTTGTTATGGGTAGTATTTATTATTAATGTTGTATACTAAATGGACCACCACATCCTACTTGACTAGTCTACCCTACAGTTAATTAATGTATTGCATAACTTAGATTTTTATAATACAGTACTTTAGTTTTTTAATTACAATTATTATGCTGTAATCCATAGAAAATGACATTATTGGTTGTTATACACCAACATTTAGTTAAATTTTAATTATTTCTTAAATGTTCATATACAGTAAAGTAGGCTACTGTATTATAGAATAAGAAAATATCTATTTACAAAATTCAAGTTTTAATATCTTGTTAATGCTTTTGATTTATGGACTTTTGACATTCTTGAGCTTTTCATAATATCCTCTGCAACAAAAAGAAGGAACAATAAGACATAACAAGGTTTGTTGGATATATCCCATTCAGTACCAGGGACGTCCCTTTTATCATATTCTGGCTACTATTAGAGGATTATATTCACCTTAGGAAGGACCTCTAGCAATAATAAGGTTTCAAACTATCTCAACCAACCCTTTTAACTACCACAGATCCTTCCTAAGCTGCATAATATCGTCTAAATATAACTCACGTCGCTGGTACTCAAAGGGTTATACAGGTACGGTCAGTGTATTTTGGAAGAATGTGTCAAACAGGGCGGTGATAGAAATGGGAAGTGGCGAGACCAACAGGTGGTGGTGGTGGTGGAGGTTAGCTATCTTCACAAGTGGTTGTAATAAGGCTGTATCTTCATTTTAAGGGAGCCCACCTCGCTTTTTTTCTCTTTCTCTCTCTCTCTCTCTCTTTGGCTTGTATCCATTGGGCCCCATTCAGCCTGTTTTAAGATGTTTACCCCCATCCAGGTGTTAATATTTTCCTGGCGAGCGGAAACGAGCCAGCATATATATATTTTTGTTTTACAGCAAGCTAAATTTGTACATTTTTCGATAGTAAAAATTTCTCCGGCAAAGCCGGATTTCTCCATACAATGCTGGCTCGTTATCGCTCGCCAGGAAACAATCAACACCTGGATGGGGATAAACTTCTTAAAACAGTTGGCTGAATGAGGCCAAATGGATACAAGCCAGGGGAAGAGAGAAAAGGAGGGGAAGAGAGAAAAGGAGAGAAACATAAAAAAAAAAGCAGGTGACCCATGAATGAACACCATTTTAATGGTACAGTTAAAATATAGTTCCCAACTATAATATATCAAATATCAATAGGCGGGGGGAAGGATGCATCCACGTCTGAGCCGTTACAGTGCATGTAATGCAAAAATTACGTTAAATCGGTGTATGTATGTATGTATGTATATCAATACAATACGGTATCTTTTTCGGGAGTGGTGGAGGGACCTTGGTGACCCTGGTCTCTGGGTCTTCTCCTGGATGACCTAGATGTGTGTGAATTTGTATTTTGTTTTTGTGTGTTAATTGTTTTCTGTTGAATTTTGTGTTGTCCCTATTCTGGCTCTGTCTTGAGTCACCCCCCCCCCCAAAAAAAAAGAAAGGAAAAGTGGGGATTGGGCCTGAGTATATAGATAGATAGATATAGATCTCTTTCAAGAGCAAAGCTCACCCTATCAGATACCCCCAGAATCATCAATGTCAATGTACAATATACTCTATGTACAGTACTAGGTGGCTGGATTAGTTATATACTTAAATACACTGAAAGCAATTTTGTGTTTTACGGTGGTGAATAGTGATAGAGTTTAGTGACTACTGTACTATTATCATTGATGGATTTTGTATTACTGAGTTGCGAGCGTTAGCGAATTCCTTAGAAGAGATGGCACTTTTGAGGAAAAAAATATATATAACATTATTATTCTTATTATTATGATACAAGATCATAATATTCTAGCGGCATAATAGAGGTGGTGGTTGTTGTTGTTGTTGTCGTTCCCTAGGCTGCGTGCCCGAACAGCCCCGAGTCCCTAAGGAAGGCGTGTACTAGGATTTGCGTGTGTGTGTGTGTGTGTCTGTTAGGGGGGTGTTGTTTATGGTGAGGTGCAGGGTGTTTTTGTATTCAGCTGTCCAGCTTGTGAGAAGGGTTGCAGTGGATTTGGATAGGGCTAATTTGAGTCTGTTTGTAGTGCACCAGTCATGCAGTGTGTTGAGATAGGGTTGAAGGAGATTTCCTGCTCTGTCTGGGTCTTGGTGTGTACATGTGAGAGTTACGTCATCTGCGTAGGAAGCTATATTTATTTGGGGTGCGTGGGATGAAAAAATATGAATATCATGCATGTATAGATTGAAGAGTGCAGGCGAAAGGACAGATCCTTGCGGGACTCCGTTTAAGTTTCTGATGGTAAATGACTGACCGGCAAATGATACATGTGCATGTCTGCCTGCTAGGTAGTTGGCCAGCCACCTTTTTGTATTGTTGTGCATGTTTGTGTTGTAGATTTTGGTTGTTAGGTTGTGGCGGAGGATGGCATCGGAGGCTTTACTAATGTCGAGTGTGGCAAGTAGTGATCTGTGTGGTGGTCTGGCCGAGTTGATACCGTTAAAAGCTCTTTGTGTAAGGGCTGTAAGAAGAGTGTTTGTTGAGTGTAGTGGCCTGAAGCCATGTATTGGAGCTAGGGGTAAAGCGTGTGTGGTCAGTTGTAGTACGAGGCGTTCTGAGACTTTGGAGGGGATTCAAAGGAGTGTGATGGGGCAGTGTGAGGAGGATAGCGTGGTCTTTATTGGCTTTGGGGAAAGTAATGATGACACCATGCTTCCAGATGTCTGGTATTGTGTTGTGTGAATAACTGTAGTTGAATATGTTGGCGAGTGCTTGTAAGCCTTGTGGTCCTTAAAATCTAAATATCTTGCATGGATTTATTTACCATTTTAGAGCAAAAATTATGACAAATAAAAACACATATGCATTATTTGTCAAATTAACATTGAAAAGTGCTAAAACCGGGAGGAGAACCGGAAATATTTTTAGTGAGCTTTGCTCTTTAACAGTATTTATAATTTAAATGAATTCTCTCTGAAGATAACTGAGGGTAGCAAACTAATGTTGGGATGTATCAGTAGTAATGAGTGGCATCAAGGCTGATTGATTACTAGAGGCTGTGAATATGACCGAGGCTTCACATAATGCCGGGAGGAGAACCAGACACAGGAATGTTTACTATACTGTACTATAGTAGGATTGTAAATCAATTTATATTACATCAATCATCATTCCCTACTTTACCATTCCAATCAAATTCCATAAAAAACTGGCATCTAGAGAATCTCAAACAAATGAAGTATGGTATGTATTACTAGAATAGAAGGGTTGAGTGGTTGAAGGTGCAACAAAAACGAGACATAATAAAACATTTCATGATAATTCATGTTGGGTTGGTAACAATTCTTACCAGTTTAATTTAATTCCAATGGATGAAATCTAAAGCACTGATTCAACTATTTCTATAATAAAGCAAGCAAGCAACATATCAGCTATATATTTAAACTGATAACTAATTTTGTAATTATTATTATCAATAATAAAATATTATCTGTGTAAAGGTGGTGATGCCAATCTTATTCAATGCCCTTGATATTCCCACTTTATACCAAGTACCATCAATAGAAGTTCTCTTCCACAATCGACCCCAATTTGTAGCAAAGTAAAAAAAGACTCACGTATCAAGTGGTTATAACAAGTGCTCTATAAAAAGCTATACTGTACTTATGCACAACGCTACTACAGTACTGTATAGTACAGCTTTCTGACATCTCTGGAAACTTGTAATATCTTTGTATTACTTATCCCCTCCAGGATATCCAGGACTCTGACTTAAGTCTCTTATGAACCACTTTCTGTATATAATTATACAGTATATATACACACTTTAAAGACTGATTGATCCATAAGAAGTTACGGTTTCAGTCTCAGACTGCCATTAGGCAGCAGTGGTGCTAGTCTTTGATGCCTACAAGGCAGCAGGGGTTCTCCCATAAAACCTTTGCCTGATGAAGCAATCCCTACAAACCAGCACTATCCTAAGTTGAGGATATGTTGTGGGTAGGAAGTACTGTTGACCTTGATTCAATGTCAGTATCATTGATGTCCTCCCTAACAACTTGTGTAAGGTAGGGCTGCTACCCCAATATTATTAAATAATCACCTGTTGTGATTAAAGTGAGAAAGGATATTATATAGTAACAAATATTGAATATATCCAGCCCAAGAAGAGTGATCTAAAATGCTGGTTGGTTGAGCGTATCATGAAAGTTGTATTGGGTGTTGAGGGTGAGGGTGGTGGGTCGAGCAACACACACCACTTGCACCCTTACTTACATGTACCACATGACCTTGTAATGGTTGCTTCCTCACAGAATGAATTTTGTAACTAGATGTGACAGCCACCACCCCCCCCTGTTGGTGGACAGAGGAGAGCATCAACCCCTCTGTGGCTATGTGTGGAGGGAAACTACAGTCTGGGAAACACAAGCTACAAAAGTCACAATACCATACAATAAACTTCTGTCTAATCTGGACTACTAACGGTAAAGGCTGTTTAAACTGGCAATGTGTGTGAATTTGTATTTTGTTTTTGTGTGTTCATTGTTTTCTGTTGTGTTATCACTATTCTGGCTCTGTCTTGAGTCCCCCCCCCCCAAAAAAAAAAGTGGAGATTGGGCATAAGTATATAAATAGATAGACAAAGTTTTCTGGTTTGGTAAGGCAAGTTAGCTAATACTGTACCTATAATTACAATGTACTGTATATAACTACAATATATAGTACTATACAGTATAATATATGGTGGTGATGGGCTGGCCTATCAGAAGTGAGAACTGAGCGATCTCTGCCATACCCATAGCTTACTCTGACTGTTCCTTTTACTTATATATTTTCTAGATCTCAAGTGACGGCGTCTCTTCCGTGGATTGACCTCCCAATCTACCAAGATTGGAAGCCAAAGCGTCACATTTTTCCTTTGCCCCTCAACTTTCTCTTCATAATTGCCGAGGGGCACAGGGCCCTGTGTGGGGCTTTGGTTTCCCGGGCGTTTCTGCACCCTCCTCAGCTCCCCGCCATGAGTGACTTCGGTCACCCAGGCTTTATTGTGGTCGGCGGGGAGGGTTCTGTGGGGGCGCTCGGTTATGGCCTTGACCTTGCTCGGGGCCTTGACCTTGCTCGGGGCCTTGGGGAACAACAACAACAACATATGTGTGTAAAGTATTTATAACCAGGAGTTTTTGGTGTGGTGATTGGTTCCAATCATCTAACTTTAAGTTATACCAGTGCTATGGTGGAATAAAAAAGGCAAACCATTCCAAATTAACCCCTTCTGTACCGATAACATCTTTGTAAATTTACTCTAGCTAATATTAAACGATTTTGTTCAGTTTAAAAAGGGCCTCCAGTAATTAAGAGGCTTTCAACTATCTCACTTAAACCTTTTTACAACCACAGATCCTTCTTAAACTGCACAAAATCGTCTAAATATAGCTAGAAAAATAAAACAAAGACATCCCCGGTACAGAAGGGGTTAAACACTCAGGTAGTAGTAGTCGTTCCCTAGGCTGCCTGGCTGAGTATAAACCAGTACTATCCAAACTACATCCATATCTGACCTAGGTGAGCTAGCTATAGTCTATTCACTGTAAGTAGGCCAGAAATCATAACCTATAACATCTGTAACTCAAAAACGACTAGAGTAATCAAGCTAATATTTCTACCATTTGGGAAGAGTCAGTCAAGGAATATATGTGGAAATTTAAAGCCAATTTGCTCTAGCCCTTTTTTAGTTACAGAGGATAGAGGTCATGATTTTTCGCCTACGTACAGCGAATAGACTATAGTTTGTGTGTAGTTTATAAAGTGAAAGTTTTAATGTTACTGTACTGTTGTAGTGGCTATATCTGTAAGCAGTGTAATCAGCTCCATAAGCTCAACAGGTGCAACCACTCATATCATAAATGCAACACTGGTCTACTGCACCTCTTATGTCTGCCAATGCAGAGAGGGGTTGGAGACCTTGAGGATGAGTGATACATAAGCACTTTATCAATTAAAATGTAAAACTTGCAAACTAAACAAACCAAACCAAATAAGGGCTCAATCTCAGGCCTCTTACATTCAAGTTGGATTTTAGAATGCTACCCCTGCTCCACACAGGCCCCTAAGAGTTCTTCTATGTGCTCATGAGAAAAATGTACAGGAGGCAGGGAATTCTAACCTCACGTATGTATGTACTCAGGCACATACCCTATTGCTGGGGGTGGCCGACTCGAGACAGAGCCCGAACAGAAACCGTTAAGGTTCCAATTCTTAGGGTCCGGGATCACTTTCGCGTTCCCTCGTCCCTTTCTCTGTCTCGACCAGTAGGAGAATTTTATAAGGGGAGAAAGATTCCTAGCCTCCTGCTTCAATATATTTATTAAATATTTCCTATCAACAAAAATATAGTGGTATACTGCGTAATAAAAAATAATAAGTGTAATAATAACTATGTATGATATCAGTGACAGACACTACCGAACCTGCTAGCATACCCCCCCCATGCGGACACACACACCAACCCCAACACCATAAACCACAGTCCAGTAATACCTCTACCAGACTTAACCCTTTGAGTACTAGCGATGTGTGCTAGATTTTATTCTAACTATATTTTGACGATATTATGCACCTTAGGAAGGATCTGGGATAGTTAAAAGGATTGGTCGAGATATATTGAAGCCTAATTATTGCTAGAGGTTCTTCGTAATGTGAATAAAATCGTCTAATAGTTGTCGGAATATGATAAAAATAAAGTCCCTGGTACTGAATGAGTTAATACTCTATTTTACTTTGATACATCATTAATTCTCCAATGATTATGTGTGTATTATTCTGTTAAAGTGTGTTTTTATATATAAAAGAATTAAATGAATGATTGAGAAAAAAAAATCTACAGCAAACTGGAGCAATAGCCTCGCCCACGTAGCGCCAGCAAACTTGACAATTATCTTGACCCCTTAACGTCTTATAACTCGAAATGAATGAAAGCAATCGGGCTGACGTTTCTATCATTTGGGAAGAGTCCACCAGGAAATAGGTGTGGACATTTACAGCCAGTTTGATCTAGGCCCTTTTGAGTTACAGAGAGGTCAGGGATCAAGATTATTGTCAAGTTCGTTGGTGCTACTATAGCCGGCGTATACTGTATATGAAGGGTCATGCCTGGAAGTAATGTGGGTGGGCATTGTGGTGTGGTTCCTCTGTGTGTCTGCCTGCTGAGACCGGAAACTCCCCGGGAGGTCTAGGACCTAGGGGTTGCTGGAGGACCATAGTGATCCTTGGTGTCTGGGTCTTCTCTTGGGAGACCTAAATGAGCGTGTGTGTTTTTTTTTTTTTTTTTTTTTTTTTTTTTTTAGTTTTGTTGTGTCTGTTCAGGCTCTGTCTCGAGTAGGCCACCCTCAGCCATGGGGTATGTGCCTGAGTATATACATACATACATACATACCAAGAGGAAGTAAGGCATAGGATATGTCCGAACAGTGATATAGAGCTTTCAGACAATTTAGCTTGCTTGGTCATAAAAGGGAATAATTCACTGGAGAAGAAGAATTGGAGAACTGATCAGTGTCTTAAAAAGGAATACTGTATAATGAACGGGAGGTTAAGCAAACATTTAGACAACATGTAGACTGGGATGGTATGGGCATGTGGAGAGAATGGATGAACAAAATAGGGTGAAAAAATTTAGGTCTGTGATTGTGGAGGGAGCTGCATCAAGGTGTGGACCGAGGAAGACCTGGTATTGGACTATACGTGCCGATCTCAAATCCAAAAACTTGACAAGTAAAGCAGCCCTTAACAGGGTTGCCTGGAACGCCGCCATTAGGACAAGAGACTCCAACTGCACGTATGTGTGGAGCACTCGGTCTTAACATTTTATGTATGTATGAACTCCTAAATCTCACAAATGTACAGAGATACAGAGGATCAATTTCCTCTTTCAACAGTTGAAATAAACAGACTGATTACTATAGTCTATTCGCTGTAAGTAGGCGAGAAATCATGACCTCTAACCTCTGTAACTAAAAAACGAGTAGAGTAATCGAGCTAGTGTGTATTTTTGTCTGTTTGGTTAAATCAATTGAATTTAGTCCATGATACTGTCTACTAAATGTGCCAGTCCAGAGGTATTACTGTATTGCTCCAGAACAACCACAACCAACAAACTGAGGACATAGCTCTCTATAGGGAAAATTACACGCCAGTCACAGGAGTAGTTTTAACTCCTTCTGTACCGATGTCGTCTTTTGTATATTATTTTAGCTATATTTCAACAATTTTATGAAGATTAGTAAGGATATAATTATGTCAGCTAAAATGATTAATTGATATAGTTTGTAGCCTCTTAATGGGTAGACATCCTTCTTAAGCTGAATAAAAGTGTCTAATAGTTACCAGAATATAATGAAAAAGACGTCACCGGTAATGAAGGGGTTAATGGCAATTTTCCATCTGCAAATTATTTCTGTCATCATTTTGGGATTACTATTGCTGTAGTTTGTTTTCTCAACCTTGGTACTAGATTTTTATAATTTGTTATACATTAGTTGATAACTAAATTGAGAGTAATGGTTTTAGTGAGCAAATTTTCATAACATTTTGGTTAACAAGTTGCCAGGCCAGAGTTGCTGAACAAAATTGCCCTAGAATCCCTTGTGTGACTGGGCTTTTACACCTACTCCTTGGCAATAGCCACCATATTGCACACCTTCACTTGTTAACTATCAGTAGTTTGGGTTGGTTGATTTTACAACTTTGACATTTTAATGTCCACTTTAATTAACCAGTAAATATCAGCTAAACTTTAGTTATGTTCAGTTACTCCAGGTTCCTATTTGCTGCTGTAGGTAAACAGACATTATAGTAGATGTGACAAAACTGCCCATCTCACTCTTCCTACCCAAGAATCAAACCTGGGGACTTTTGATTGGGAGCCAAACTAGCTACCCACTGAGATTTTTTGTTTTATATATATTATAATTCAAATGAAGGACATACAGTTGAAGTTGTGCACGTGGGACTTGACTTTTGAGCCTGACTGTAGGATATTCATATTTTTTCACCAACCAACTTAACTTCCAAACTCAATTAATTAAATCAACATATAAATGTGGCACTCCAAGGACTCGAACCTAGGACACTCACACAGAAATTCCGCGCACTTATGCATTATGCTATCAAGACAGTTAAAGAAATATGTACAAGCCTACGATTTATTATGCAGTTTCGAATCCTGCATATTAATCTGAGCATGTACATATATTCCAACTGCGCTATGGTAGCCTAATATATAGACGAATGGAAGGAGTAATTAATGGGGCACTTAACCCTTAGGAAGGCCTCGCTATAAATTGCTACAATATGGTGGCATGTATATATAGAGCGGTGTAACTCTCCCTACAATAGCTTTTGCCTCCTGGGACCAACAAGGAATAACACTAAGAAGGTCCAACTGTCAGCCTGTCAAAAACATAATCTCTTACCTACGGTATACCTTCAACACCTCCACCGAACTATTTCTTAATATTCTTAGAACTTGCTTTTTTACCCTGGAATATATTACAGACATGTTGACATTAGGGTGGCTGGCAGAGTAAATGAAAGAGTTGCAATAGTTATCCACTAAATCTATGGTATTTTTACTAGAAAATTTAAATGTCTCTATGTGAGAATGACAAACCAAAATGTAATATGAACAGTAAATAATAAAGTTAAATAAAAGAATATAAAAGCAACTATAAAATAGGAAAGATACATAATCAAATTTAATAAGCTTCATTCATAAAGGTGAATTACACAAAGATGAAAAAAAGTGAGATAGGTTATTCAGCAGAACGTTAAATGCTCTAGTAATACACCATTATTTGGAATATCCTTAAATTTGCCCCTAACAAATAAAATAAATTGGGTCAAGTTAAAGGTAAATTTCTGTTACCTGACAACTATCGGAATCTATGACGTCATCACAATACTGGAAGGCGCGAAATTTGCAAGACAGTCAACTACCAGACGCCGCCAGATATAAAAAAATAATAATATTTGTTTTCTTTACCGACATAAATTTACTTTATTACAGTATACATATTTATTTACATCCTTAATATGTTTTGATGCATACAAAATATACATCTTACTAGCTATGCATCTTATGTAATTCACCTTTAAGCTACTAAGAGTATTGTAAATGGATAAAATCATCTGGCATGCAGTAATCAAGATGCAGTGAGAAACAGCATTATCCATGCACAGCCATGCAGATATATAGAAAAAGAACACAACACAACCGCATAATTTGTAGATTCCAAAAGTAACAGGATGCATATGAGTTTCAAACCACAAGTAACTATCTACCTCAAGCCAAGGTTAGACCTGTTTAAAGCAAAAATGTACATAAATACATGTATGTATTGGCAATATCCTCAATACAACTGCTGTAACATAACAAATATCCTGTGTACTATTTTGTAAACATTATGAATTATTTCAATAGTGCCCATAATCTATACTTGAAGTACAGTAAACCCCCGATATTTCGGACTCTTTTTACTCGGAAACCCGTACTTCTCGGAATGGCATCGGCCTCTCGGAGATGACCCTGTATATCTCGGCAATTTCCGAGTTGGACGGGATTTGTGTCCGGTTTACAGTGTTCTCTCACTCGGTTTTAAGTGGTTTTAGGATGAATTGAAGCCTGTGCCTTTTAATTATTGTGTTAATATTAATTACTATGTACTGTACTGTCCCTGAAAACATAATAATGTTCGTATTTGTCATTAATATGATGAATTTCACATGCAATGATGAACTATAAAGTGTAGCAGTGGTAGGGTCATCTCATTTTCTATGGTGGCGCGGACTCCCCCATCCTATTTGGACATTTTCCCATTTTGTATTCGGACATAAGCCGGAATTCGGACATCTCGGAAAATCGGACATTTCAGAAGTGAGAATCCCCCAATTAGTCCGAAATAACAAGGGTTTACTATATGGCTAATACTGATGCTCCCTGTAAACAGTACATTGCTATTATCCTGAGATAAGCAATATCTAAGAAAATAACTTTCATACTGGTGAATCTTAATCACATACAAACTTAGCACTATTCATGATTATTTACCATTACTAATCATTCTGGGGACTTAATACTCTAACTATAGGAGCCCCTTCATAAAATTAATTGCCTAGTATTTGCATGTATGTATGACCTACTATAAATGTATTCACTAAATGTATATCTACAATAACTGAGCTAACCATTGCTAATGGTACATCCGTGTAGTAAATAATGGATATTAGTGAGCTCGTGTTACATGAACATGCAAGTATTACTATCAAAATTAACCCTTTCTTTACCGGTGCCGTCCTATTAACTTTATTCTGGCTACTTTTAAATTATTGTATTCAGTTTCTAAAAGGTCTCTAGCAATTAAATGGCTTTGAACTATCTCACTCAACCCTTTTTACTACCACAGATCCTTCTTGAACTGCACAAAGTCGTCTAAATGTAGCTAGAATGAAATTGCAAATACGTCGCCGGTACTGTATGGGTTAATTACCAATAACCTGGTTCTGTTATTTACAGTGATTACATACTAACTAAACTAGTTGAGGTTGATCACACTATATTGGCAGTAAATGTGTTCAAATAGTGGCGCCCAAGTCATATCTTGGTTTGTGTTCAGTCTTGTTCTAATCTACCTTTGCTTTCCATAATAATATTGTAGTCAAACAAAAATATAAACTATATTAACATTTGTAACTGTGGTTCTCAGATTCATACTCATTGTCCATATGTAGTTATGTATCGGATTCATCAAAACAAATCTGCTACTCACACAAACTTCACATTTTAACCTACCCATTCAGAACTTTAAAGCCAAACAAGCTAGTAGATGGTAAATAACATTATTTTCAGAAATAAATCTGGTCAATTTAACTATAAACAATTGTATTATATCTTCATAAGTCCTATGGCATCAATAACATACACAGTTGTCACCAAGTTTTCATATTGACATTTGTAATATCTGATTTCCTTGTACTGTACTGTACTTGTATTAAATGTTTAGACAATGATATATATATATATATATATATATATATATATATATATATATATATATATATATATATATATATATATATATATATATATATATATATATATATATATATATATATATATATATATATAGTTAGTTATGTAGAGCAGATTAACCAGACCATATACAGTATATATATACAGTATTGTATATATATAATTATTATGTTCTCTCCACCAACCAACTTTACTCTTAAACTCGATTAATGAAATTAACAAACACATGTGGCAGTCCGGGGATTCGAACCTAGGATGCTCACACCGAAAATCAACACACTTATGCATTGCACATGGAATAACAGATCAGCAGGTGAAAGGCCCTGGTTACTTATTACTAAAAATATCCCCCTTATGTATTTTGAAAAGGCCTCATGTTAAGTTTTGTGTAAAGGCCTACACTATATAATTGTGTAATGTTACTAGAGGGAACACTTTACATCTATCTATCCATCTATTGCTACGATCCCAGAATTAATTGCCCCAATTACTTGTTACTTCCATGCTGACCACCCTATTTCTTGTTACTGCTTTCAGTGATCCGACAACCCTCACACTGTTTTAACCCAATATTCAGATAAAATAACTCACATTGTTCATTCTCCACACGCACTGCTGCCTTTGCACCCTCATACATGCTCTTTACTGCTTTCAGCAACTTACCAGCTACTCCGTATATTTTCAATACTTTCCACAGACCTTCTCTATCACTTCTGTCATAGGCCTTCTCCAAGTCCATAAGGGCAGCATACAACTTTTGTCCCTTCTCAAGATATTTCTGAACAACAAATTTCAAGGAGAAAATCTGGTGTACACACCCTCTTGCCTTCCTAATCCCGCTCTCTCATTACCTACCAATTTATCTGTTCTCACTCTTAATCACTACCCTACTGAATATCTTCCCTACTATGCATAGGAGACATATCCCCCTATTATAATTTCCATAAACTTTTCTCTTCACTTTACCCTTATACAGGGGGACTATTATGCCTGTCTTCCAGTCTTCAGACACACTTTCCTTCTCCCATGCTAGTCTACATATTTTCCATACCCATTCAGTCACTATCTCATCACCAAACCTCTGCATTTCCCCACACACTCCATCTATTTCCGATGCTTTCCCCATCTTCACCTCTTTCAAGACCTCCCACACCTCTGACCTCTTGATTCCCACCTCTTCCTTTACTACTTCTCCCACCCATACCCCATCCAACTATATTAACCGACGTTTCATTCCCTAATTTCAACAATTCACTGAAGTGCTCCCTCCATCTCTCGACTCTCTCTTGCTTCTCTGCTACAAATCGCCCAATCTTATCTTTCACTTCCTTAAGTCTACTTCCCTTACCACCCAACCTAACTTGTGTGACCTCTTTCTAGAACAATTTCTTACACTCCTACCACTTTACACAAAAATGTCTTCCAAATTCCTCATCTACTCTTCTCTTACTTTCCCTCACTACTCTCTTCACCACTCTTTTTCTCCAAGTACCCTTCCCTTTTCTATCTCTTCAAATCTTAAATTTTTCTATTACCCAACCACTCTCTATATGCTTTCTATTTCTCTTCAACTGCTAGCTTCACCTCTTCAGTCCACCATGCTGTTGCTTTCACGCCTCTCCCTCTCCTCTGAACTCCACATTCCTCCTGCATGCTACATACATCCCTTCCTTAAAAACTTTCCTCACCTCTTCCCCACTTCCTCCATTATCTCCAAGGAAAACCTACCTAGTCGTCTTTCTACTGCTCTCTTTAATTCTTTCCTGAATTCCTCCTCTTGTAACCTTTCCACCTCCCTCCTGCCCTACTCTAGCTCTCTTCACCCACTTCTTCTGTATCTTAATTTAAACTACTACATAATGGTCAGACAACCCCCCCCCCCCCCACTACAGTACATACCCTAGCATCTAACGCTGCTTTCCTCATTCATTCATCCATATATACATACAGTCAATCAGTGCCTTTCGTTCCACTATCTCTCCGTCCCTCCTCCACTCCACTTTCCATGTGTACCTGTGTATCCTTCTGTGTCGGTATTCGCTAGTACTCCCAGAACCTTTCTTTCTTTTGTCCCATCATTCACGTCTCTCACATTCAAAGTCGCTGATGATGATAATAAAGTACTTTCATACT
This sequence comes from Paralithodes platypus, assembly GCA_032716605.1. NCBI lineage: Eukaryota > Metazoa > Arthropoda > Malacostraca > Decapoda > Lithodidae > Paralithodes > Paralithodes platypus. The sequence continues at coordinate 26,107,990 of CM064544.1, read as the reverse complement.
AACCTACTAAGCCAGAGCTCCCCCCACGTTCACGGACTTGCATCTTTGCACCCAATTTAGTTCATCCATCCTCTCCACATGTACAAACCACCCAAGCCCCTCAACTTTCCCTTCATAATTGCTAAGGGGTACAGAGCCCTGGGTGGGGCTTTGGTGTCCCGGGCGTTTCCACACCCTCCTCAGCCCCTAGCCTGGGAGCAGCTTCAGTCACCTGGGCTTTCTTAGTGGTAAAGCTGAGAGGGTTCTGTGGGGTTGCTTGGTTATGGCCTTGGCTTTGGCCTTGCTCGGGACCTTGGGGCTGTTCGGTCAGACAGCCTGGGGAACAACAACAACTAGTACGCATCTCATCACTGATAATCTTGATGCCTAACTGTCTCCTTAACTCCTCACTAGACATCGTGTTTTGCAGTTTGGCCCCACACATCCATCTCACAAAATTCTCATCTCGTTGCGTTACATTCTGTTGATATCATCCACTTTGACAAGCCACGTTCCTGAAGCATATGTTATTGCGCTTCTAACACATGAAGCGTATACCTTTCCCTTCAAGGGGAGAGGGAGTCTCTGAACTTTTCCCAGCCGCATCTAATTCTGGCGATAGTGACAGCCTCGGCCCCACGACCGGTGGAGATGGTATCTCCCAAGTAGCAAAACTTGTCCACCATCTCTAGTGCCTCATACGCCAATTAGTATCTCAAAATCTGCCTCCATCATTGTGTAATATTTTAATTAATAATGATGTCATCAATAAGCACAGTACATAGGATGATGATAGATCAAAGTTAAATTACTCATATACCATTGCCTTGTGTATGTCAGCAAACATTGTATTGATAGTTAAAATTGACCTACAATAATTTGATAATTAAGCGTGATGTTTGTTGATGCCGTAGGGTTCATATATCACACTCCATCACTTCCACAGCCAGCTACTATAACTACCCTTGTTTATCATCACTATACTACAACATTTATATAACTAAATAACAAAGAACTATATAGTATCTGATTAATAAATAGCAGAGAAATAACTCCCTGCCGATATACATTATATGGCGATATACTTTGATATATATTTCTATATCTATGTAATACTGAACTGAAGTAATATACCTTAATTATACAATCGATAGTGGAACATTATAATATGAACAAAGCATAAAATTCACCAATGATGACCTAAAACATTGCCATTATATGTGTCAGTGTATGTACCATATTATATGTCATGATGCACCTATAATGATGTAAAGAAATGTCTACAAAATTATTGTTACCGGTACACTTGCTATGAAAGATGCAGAGCTACTTTTTCCATTGGTGTTGGTGAATATAGGCCATATAGGCATATAACAGGCGATGAATAATTTTTATACAAAGATGCTAGTGTTTTAGACAGATCTATGAACCAGAGTATGACTACTGTAAATATCAATCTAGTGTACTGGACACAATCTCATGGACAAGAACAGTACATTTTGTATAATAATGTACCTGAACTACTTTGAAAACAACCTCCAAAATTGCATGGAAAGGGCCACTGTGACTCCAGCTTTAGAGATTGTACATATCATTAAGGTGAATGTGTGTGTAAATGCCTACTTTTAACCCTTAAAAATCGGGTGACACTATTTGGTGTCATACGTATTCCATTCCACAATCCCGGCTGATGCCCATATGGCGTCAGCATATTTCGTACTATGGTTTTAAATTTTTGGCAGGCCTATCGGCCTAGTGATGAGCTAGGCTATATCCCCAGCTACTCCCACAACCTCCCAAGAATCTCCATACTCCCTACACCCACAAGCACGCCCAACCATCTCTCATACCCCCCACCCAATCACATGATAGAACGGAGACACGCCTCCGTACACCATTTGCCACTGTCAGTCAGTGTCTTGCCTCAACCCTGGCCACGACATCCACACAACACACATATGCATGCATGTAGAGTGATTTATGAACGTGTGACCCGCACAAACACACACTTAAGCAGTAACTCGGATCGGAAAAGTTGCCACTGCTTTCGCGTTGGTCACACAGCAACCAAACTACCCATTAAGCTGCAGTTTTCACCATTCTCAAGCTGATAAAGGTACATGATCATGACATTTGATTGATAATTCTATGTGTATTATTAACAGAGATTGCAGCTATAAAACTGGCATATTTTTGTCAAATATGACCAGGTGGCGAGACAGACGCATGATTTAAAATCCTGGACCCTAAGGGTAGCGTTACACCAACCCCGAAACCAGACATATTCTGACTATTTTGATAAAGAGATGCTTGGTTTGAGTTTCATTCTTATAAAATATTATTTCCAAAGCTACCTGAACAGAACCGGGCCCCCCCCCTCAATCAAAATAAAAAATAAAATCAAAAATAAATAAATAAAGTGGTTGTGTTGCCCACTACTGAGCTTCTACCCTTTGATTCAATGTGTCTAAAGTTAAGTAAAGGAACAGCTGAACCACAAGGCTCCATGTGTATATATTATATAATAATACAGTATGCTGCATCTACGTCATTCTCACTGATCATCATTTGCAACACAAACCCATGCACCAGGCAGTATATAGAATCACTACCAGCCATTTTCCCAAGACTGGCATCATAACTACACACAAGCCTAACAGTCCAGAGCTACCATCCAAAGGTCAAATAAATCATATCCCAAAGAGAAATAAAGTAATAGAATCGTTCCTAGCAGGGTAGCTAAGAGGTATCACTACACTATACAGTAAAATTTCTCTCTTTTGAAGCCCGCGCATTTGGAAACCTGCATCTTTTAGACTAGGTATCCTGTCCACAATTTAAATATATCTTACTGAAGTTTTAAGGAAAATGTCTGAATAATGGTGTCAGTCTGGACACTCAACCCGTACAGTACCGGTGATGTCCCTTGTATTTGATTTCAGCCACATTTAGAAGATTTTATGAAGCTTAGGAGAGGTATATGGTAGCTAAAAGGCTTAATTGAGATAGTCTGTAGCCTTTTAAATGATAGACGTCCTTCCTAAGCTGAATACAATCGTCTAATAGTGTCCAGAATATGATGAAAAGGACGTCGCTGGTATTGAATGGGTTAACATCTTTCTTGGTCTGAATGACCAAGGTCTGAACTATCACTCCAGTCTGTTGGACAATATTGTACCTAAATTTCTGAGGTAAATAATTGAAAGACCAAAGTGTATCATATTTCAGGAAATTTCACACTTTCAAAAAGGTCTCCCGTCTCTTTTTTTTTTTTTTTTTTTCCCCTCCTAATTACCGGGTATATCAAAAGAAAGAGATTTTACTGTTTAGATACCACTAACACTGGTGCCTCTTTGTATCAAGTTGTCACCCACCATTTAAAACCAAAAACCACCTACTTACAACCCACACAAATATCTAAAATAATAGTACAAGGCATTCAGCAAAACAATGATAAATATGATGTTGATAGTGAAGCTCTTGACGGCTCTGAGGCCTCGTGTGATGATACTAACCTGTGTGATGGCCGGAGGTCCTGTACCCACTATTTCACCAACTTTATTCTCCAGGAGTCGGATGCGGTTCTCCTGTTTCAGGAACACGGCCTTGAACTTCTTCATCTCGGCCTGAAGCTCGTCTATTCTCTTCCTCAGGTCGTCGTTCACTTTAGAGACCTGGCAAACACATGGTCAAGGAGAAACAGCTTCAACATAAAGCATTATATACAAGTGAAAGGTTTACTTATCGAACGAATATCTCTAACCCAAAAAACATTGCGGGTCCTAATATCTCATAATTTTGCTGGTATCGGGCTAATTTTTTTTTATTTATTTTTTATTGCAGAAATGGAAAATATATGTTCTAAAACCATGGAAAAGTAAAAAAAAAATACTCTGTGAACCCTGGAAAATGCAGATATGGGCCCCCGTAGGTTGTGCACAAGGCCGGGCACACCAGTAATTTGCTCATCTTCATTTCTTACTCCCTAGATTTACTTCTCTCTCCACACCTTCTAGGTGGCAGACATCACTCTCTCTACTCTTTCATCCATTTATATATCCTATTTTATCTATTCTTCCCACCTACAGTATATTCCCACGGTTGGGTTCGCAGTGTTGCCACATAGGCTCATAGACTCATTGTTTGATATACAGTAAATATAAAGTGGACTTCACACAAGAATTTACTCTTCAGGTAGCTTAGCTCAGAAATTATCCAATGTACTAAAATATTATAAAATATGATCAAAACATATTATAAAGCTGTATCCTATGGTTAGTCATTTAATGCAAGAAATATTGTCAAAATAATTCAGTACAATATAAAAATTAGTGTCTTCTTTTGAGGAGAGAAGTGAGCCATGTTGAATATGAAGAGTATTAAGCCGGTATCACACGAGAGCTTTTATAGTCAACATTCGATGATCAAAATGTTTCTGGTAACATTTATGGAATATTATGGAATATTACATTTACGGAAGCGAAGCATGGACGTTGGTTGAGAGACTCAGACCAAGAGTGAGAGCAGTGGAAATGAATTACTTAACCCGGGAACTGCGAGGAGACTCTTAAGAGTAAGGGGAAAAAAAAAATCATTTAAAACACCAAAAAAAAATTTGTTTTTTGTTTTTTTGTTTTGCCCCTGGGCCATGACAAATATCACTCCTCCACCTTCCCTCCTTCAGTTATCACCTATTTTCCCTGTTATTCCCTTATTCTGTGGTTTATTTTCGTGCTAAAATTAGCGAGTTGGTAGCAGGGCATTGTCATCACTGTTACCAAGCGTGGGAAAGAGCGAGAGAGAGACTATTGCGGAACAGTGTCTCTCCAGACAAGGGGAGGGGTGGAGGGCAGGGAGGTTGCGTCAGCCATACATTATGTAACTCCCGGCCTGTATCGCCGATTTTGACCATCCAAACACTGTTTCCACTTGTTTTATTGTTGTAACAGGTTAATACCTTTATAATCAACCTATAATAGGCGCATATGGATAAGTATTAATGCTATTTATGGTAAAATAACGATGTTAGTGATGGGAACAGCTCAAATACGTCAGCACAGGAGTGTGGTGTCTCATACCCCCCATGCGCACTTCTTAGGTTAAGGAGTGTGTGCGGAGTTACATGGAGGGATAGACAGACTAATGAGGAAGTAAGAAGGTGTGGTGTGGAGGTAGATGTGCTGGAAAGTGTGAAAAGGAACAACTTGAGATGGTTCGGCCATATGGAACGTATGGAAAGCGAGAGAATGACTAAGAGGGTGTACGAGAGGGAGAGGTAGACCGAATGAGAGGTGGAAGGATGGAGTGAGGAAGTACATGAACGAAGGCGGTGCTGGTTGGGGGGAGGGGCGTCGACTGACTGGGGACAGAGGTGCATGGGGGCAGTTCGTTCGTGGCCACCCCTTCGGGGATCACGGCGTCAGGCAATAGATAGATAGATAGATAGATTTATGGAATATTTTGCATTGGTATCGGAAACTAGACTGATGGTAGACGAAATTAGGTGAACGAAATATTTTAAATGTTGACCTCAAAAGCCGCCAGACCAGTGTTGAGGATAAATGTTGAGGGAAAAAGCGGTCGTGTGATACCGGCTTTTACACTAACCTCTGTAACCTTCTCTAGTGCCTCTGAGGATAGAGCTGTGGCCTTCCCATCTTCTGAGGACGGACACTTCCCTGTGGGTGGCATCTTGTCCAGGATGTTGGTCTTCTTTTTGGTTACCTTCAGTTCTGTCTTCTGTGTCGCCTGGTACCCGTCTGCACACAAAGTTATCATTATTCAACACTTCATATTTTGGGAAGAACATAAGAAATAGAAAACAAATAATAAAATAAAATAAAGTGGACATAAAAAAAAAAAAAAAAATTAATAAAAATAAAGAAAAAATAATAGAAAATGGGAAAAGTGGGGATTGGGCCTGAGTAAATGGATATATTATTTTATATTTTTTCACCAACCAACTTTACTTCTAAACTCAATTAATTATATCAACAAATTCATATTGCAATCCAAGGACTCGAACCTAGGATACTCACACAGAAATTCCGCGCATTTATGCATTACGCTATCAAGACAGTATACCCTATTAGAAATTTTCAATAAAACCCTGCTACCTTGCCGGACCTTCTCTTGGGAGCAAAAGCTAGGCCCACTGCTGATAATTGTGCTTGGGGCATACATACATATATTTGTTTTCACCAACCCACCAATTAATTTACAAATAAACCTAACTAATGAAATCAATGAAAGTAATGAATACATATGGTCCAAGTGGTCCACCATCCGGGTCTGGGGTATTACATACATACATAACATTTTAAGACGGAGTGCTCCACACATACGTGCAGTTTCAGTCTCTTGTCCTAATGGTGGCATTCCAGGCAACCCTGTTAAGGGCTGCTTCACTTGTCAAGTTTTTGGATTTGAGATCGGCATGTATAGTCCGATCCCAGGTCTTCCTCGGTCCACCCCTTGGTGCAGCTCCCTGCACAATCACAGATCAGCATTTTTTCACCCAATTTTGTTCATTCATTCTCTCCACATGTCCATACCATCCCAGTCTACTTGTACGCATCACTTTGCTAATACTCTTTATACCTAAACGTCTCTTCAGCTCAACATTTGTTATTCTATCCTGCAGCCTGGCCCCACACATCCATCGCACCATTCTCATCTCATTACGTTCCATACTGTTGACATCCTCTACTTTAACATTATTATTAAAAAATAGTTATCATTATTGGATTTTTTGCCCGTCCTTCGTTTGTGAGCACCAAATGCGTGGATCCACTGTATACAGTATAACTCCCAGGGTACACCCATCACTAACATCAACAATGCTGTACACACATTCAACACGACTATCCAAAACGCCGACAAGAAACACATTCCAAGAGGTAACATAAAAAAACACAACCCCAACTTCTCACCAGAAATTCAAAACCTCATCATACAACGCGACACACTGAAACACTCCCCAGCACCCCACACACAAGACATCAATCAACAAATTCAAGCACTCAACATCCAGATTAACAACAAAATACAAGAACAACAAACACTAAATTGGAATAACTTCCTACAAACACTCGATTACAAAACAAACCCCAAAAAACTCTACAAAACACTAAACAGCAACACAACACAATCACATGCTGCAATCACAACAACAGACTCTACTCCTTCACGTAAACAACAAGCGAACACTCTCATCAATCACTTCTCTCATGTCAGTCACCTAAAACCCCACAAAGACGACCGACGTGTCATCCGACGCAAAATACAATTCCCCACAGACCCTGACTATACACCCTTCACCAACAACCAGACAAAGCATATCATCAACAATCTCAAGCTCTCACCTGCCTGTGGCCTAGACAACATAAGCAACATTCACCTCAGACACCTGGGACCACAAGGCATACAAGCACTGACTAACATATCAAACTACAGCTACTCACACAACACAATACCAGACATCTGGAAGCATGGTATCATCATCACATTCCCCAAACCTAACAAAAAACCCACGCTACCCTCCTCACACCGCCCTATCACACTCCTTTGCACCCCCTCCAAAGTCATAGAGCGCCTTTTACTACAACTGATGACACCTGACTTACCCCTTTCTCCAACACAACACAGCTTCAGGCCATTGCACTCCTCAAACACTCTTCTTACAGACCTTACACAGAGCTTTTGACAGCATCAACTCAGCTAGACCACCACACAGATCAGTACTTGCCACACTTGACATTAATAAAGCCTTCGATGCCATCCCCCGCCACAACCTAACAAACAAAATCTACAACACAAACATGCACAACAACACAAAAAGAAGACTGCATTTCACACAACCACTTACGATAACAACACAATCTACACTCAATGAGAGCTCTGTGGGAAAGCCCGATCGTGGCCATGGCCTTCCTCAGGGACTCGGGGCTGTTCGGCCAGGCAGTTTAGGGAACAACAACAACAACACAAAAAGATGGCTAGCCAACTTCTTAGCAGGCAGATGTGCACACGTATCTTTTGCCGGTCAGTCATCTAGCATTAGAAATGTCCCAAACGGAGTCCCGCAAGGATCCGTACTGTCGCCCGCACTCTTCAATCTGTACATGCATGATATAAATACACTAAATTCAACCCAAATAACCATAGCCTCCTACGCAGATGACATAACACTCACAAGCACGCACCAAAACCCAGACACAGCAACAAGACTCTTTCAAGACTATCTCGACACATTAAATGAATGGTGCACTACAAACAGACTCAATTTAGCCCCAGCTAAATCCACTGCAATCCTCCTCACAAGCTGGACAGGAGAGCACGATTACGTCCCGGGACTCAACATAAACAACACACCCCTAACACACACACACACACACACAAAATCCTAGGAGTAACATACGACACCCAAATGACATTCAAACAGCACACCACAAACACGAAAAAGAAACTGACACCCAGACTTAACGCCCTCAGATCACTTGCCCACACAAAATTTGGACACAACAAAGAAACCACCACCACAGTCTACAAACAATACATAAGATCAGTTATGGAATACGCAAGCCCGGCCTGGGCTTCTAACCTAGCTGAAACACATCATAAGACCTTACAGACTATTCAAAATAAAGCCCTTAAAATCATCACAGGATGCACAGCTACTACACCCACAGATCACATACATCAAGAAACCAAAGTCCTAAAAATCAAAGATCATCTAGACATGAGAGGCACTCAATTCCTGGCAGCAGCCTCCACGAATCAACACCACCCACTACACTACATGGCAACACACCCACAGACACCAAGAAATATCAAAACAACACCCAGCACACGGTTTCACACACAAATACTGTCTTCTCTCCCTCCCTGCCCACCCCAAACCAACTTCCGGAAGCACATCCATACTCATATCACTCGCCGTTCCATCCACTCACTCATAGACAACACGGAGCTGCAAGCACGACCTCCCAAAATCCATCCTTCTGAATCCTCCCTTCCTCGCGAGGACAGAGCCCACCTGGCCAGGCTGAGATGCGGACACCATCCAGCTCTTCTGAGCTATCAGAAGAGACTGGATGACTCCGTCGTCGACACCTGCCCGGGTTGTAACACAGCACCCCATACCATAAAACACATCATAGAAGACTGCATTTCACACAACCAATTTCGCCAACAACACAATTTACACTATTTGAGAGCTCTGTGGGAGAGCCCGACCGTGGCCATGGCCTTCCTTAAGGACTCGGGGCTGTTCGGCCAGGCAGCTTAGGGAACAACAACAACAACTCCCAGGGTCAGTCTTTGTTTAAATTATTGTCTCCTTTCCATAAGAAGTGATAAGGAGTGCCATCACATGGTGCTATTCGTGAGAAAGAGATAAGAGTCTTTTAACCAGTAAATTGCAAGCTTAGAAAAATAAAATGTTCCCGCCAAGCACAAATAAAACTGGAAAAACATTCTTACTCTCTGAATTACATAATTGCAATGCATGGGTTATACAGTCAGGTCTCGATATACATTAGAGCGCCGTTTACCCGGCACGCTCGGGGGAGTTGAGAGCATGCCGAATAACCAACAATTCCGTTGTATCGAGTTACTCTCAGGCCTAGGCTATAGATACTCACATAACCCCAACTGAGCTGCTTGGATAGCGAGAATATCCCAGGTATATTTCATAAACGTATATTAACCGAGTAATCTTGACCAAACCGATTTGTGAACCTCATATATCTTATGTTTTGTTTTGTTTACTAGTATGCTACTGTGCCGAACAGTCCGCTACACACAAACACAAATCATCTGACTCAGGGGCCCAATCGATAATCGAAGAAGTGACCACGGGTCCAAAACAACTTTTATTGTTTTGCTCAATCGAAAAGCACTTGTATAGAAAATTCTAGTCTTCACCATTCACAAAACAACAATGAGTTCTGCTGCCTGATATATATCTAACCTAGGTTAGGTAATTTCTTTGTGGAGATATATAGGCTAGGCCTATGTCTTCTAGCAAAAACAGAGTAAGCAGACAACGCTGAGTGTGACGGCGATCGACGATGCGCATGGCGGGCGGTTTGAATTAACTTTCAACGCATTTTCTCTTTTTTTATACCTAATTAATGCCTGGCCGATTGGTGCCGTTGTTTTGAGCGTGCCGCTGTTCTGAATGCCGAATAAACGGCGCTCTACTGTACACTGATTTGTGCTCTTCCCAAGCATTTTGGCTAAGGTCTCTCGTCTTTCCCTCCTCTTTTCCACTTTGATGGTACCACCATCACCTCTTCCTCTGACAAAGCTGAACTCTTAGCTCAAACTTTCGCTAAAAACTCCACCTTGGATGATTTCGGCACTACTCCTCCCTCTCCACTCCCCTCTCACTTACTTATGCCTAAGATCCTAATCTCTTTTATGGATGTACTTTCTCTCCTCTCTGGGCTTAATATTAAGAAGGCATACGGACCAGATGGTGTTCCTCCTGTTGTACTCAAAAACTGTTCTTCCGTGCTGACTCCCTGCTTAGGCAAACTCTTTCGTCTCTGTCTTTCCTCAAATATCTTTCCTTCCTGCTGGAAATTTGCTTTTATTCAACCTGTCCCATAGAAGGGTGATTGCTCCCAACCTTCCAACTATCGTCCAATTGCTCTCATTTCTTGTATCTCTCAAGTTTTTTAAACTGTTCTCAACTCAAAATTTCTTAAGCATTTATCTTCCCATAATCTACTTTCAGATCGCCAGGATGGTTTATTTAAGGGCTGCTCTACTGGTGATCTTCTTACTTATCTTTAACTAGTTTTACACATCAACCCAGCATGTAATCACTCCAAAACAAAAGTGACGAGGCCATAGAACGCCTATCTTCCGATCTATCAATTATATCTGATTGGGGCAGAAAAAATCTTGTTACTTTCAATGCCTCCAATATCCAATTCTTCCCTCTAACTCTCCATCACAGTTTTCCACAAGACTATTCAATTATTCTTCAACAATACACAAAGCAAACCTTCATCTTCTCTCAATATTCTAGGAGTATCCTTTTCATCCGACCTTTCTCGGAGATCATATTATCACTCGTTTAAAAAGCTTCCCAAAAGTTAGGTGTGCTCAACCCTCTCCGTGGGTTCTTCACCCCCGCACAACTTCTTACTCTTTATCGGGGCACAGTGCGCCCCTGTATTGAGTATTGTTCGCATGTGTGGGGAGGCTTCACCCATACTGCACTTCTCGAATGAGTAGAATCAAAAGCATTTTGCCTCATCAACTCGCATCCTCTTACTAGTTCACAACAATCTATTTCTACGAGCCGCAATGTTGAATCTCTTCCACTCTTCTATTGCTATTACAACAATCAGTGTTCATCAGAACTCTCTTTGTGCATACCCCCTCCCTTGAGGCGAGTGCAATACGGTCTCACTCCTCTTCTGTCCAGCTCTCCAACCCAAGAATTGGCAAATGTTTGTCTTTCTTCTACTCAACAAGTGAACTCTGGAACTCTCTCCCTCAATCAATATTTCCTTCATTCCAGGACTTAAACTGCTTTAAACTTTGTGTATCCAGGCATTTTGACCCCAACGTCAAAGAACAAAAACATATAACCAGTCAGTCAGCTGACTCTTTGTTTGCTTGCACTCCTAACGCAAGCTTGTATTGATTTTCCTTAGTTCCAAACGATGCATGAAAGCAGTCGACGGAGACTTAAGAATGGTTACAATGGTGAAATTGATCAGTAATCAATAATCAATATAATCAATATTAATACATATACAGTACATAATCAATAATCCATAATCAATTGTTGAACGAATGTACATAGACCGCAGCCGTGGCGCCGATACTGCATCGCCGCATTCGAACAATTCTCAGTAACAAGCCTAAACACACAGTTTTCCACCTAACACAATAACCACTTACTATACAGTGTTCTAGTCTTCACCCATCGCAAGATAACACCGAGTACTGCCTCTGGAATGTATATAACCTAGGTTAGACCATTTATTTGCAGAGATATGTGTATCCGTAAAGGACGAAACTTGAGAATTCACACGATTCTAGGCTCGCGGTGGCCATGATTGACCTACTTATTTTCACAATAAAAACTGAACCCCTTGGTCTACAGAGTTCTAGTTTTCACCCATCGCAAAATAATGAGTACTGCCTCTGGATATACTGTATATACAACCTAGGTGGTGATGGGCTGGTCTATCAGAGTGAGAACTGAGCGATCTCTGCCATACCCATAGCTTACTCTTACTGTTCCTTTTACTTATATATTTTCTAGATCTCAAGTGACGGCGTCTCATCCGTGGATTGACCTCCCAATCTACCAAGATTGGAAGCCAAAGTGTCACATTTTCCCTTTGCCCCTCAACTTTCTCTTCATAATTGCTGAGGGGCACAGGGCCCTTGGTGGGGCTTTGGTTTCCCGGGCATTTCCGCACCCTCCTCAGCTCCCCGCCATGGAGTGGCTTCGGTCACTCAGGCTTTATTGTGGTCGGCAGGAAGGGTTCTGTGGGCGCTCGGTTATGGCCTTGGCCTTGCTCGGGGCCTTGGGGCTGTTCGGCCAGGCAGCTTGGGGAACAACAACAACAACCTAGGTTAGGATATTGTTTAGCGTATTTATAAGCGCGCCAATATTTTGAGAATTTGATGTTTTACCCGGATCCAGCGTTGGCGGGAAGGTTTTAATGACCGTTCGGCGAGGGTTAAAATGTCCCTGGGTTTACCTACTGGCTGTGGCTAATATCAGTCTGAATGGTTCCCATATAAGATTCGTTGGCACAACACACTAAACTCATATATACATACAGTAGGCTACATACTTACATATAATCATAAAGACTGAGTGGTCAACACTAGGTGCAGTTTCAGTCTAAAGTCCTAATAATAGCACACCAGGCAGCCTTACTTGTCATTTTTCAATTATGAGATGAGAATGTACGAGTACGACTTGATCCCACATCCTTCCAGATCTACCCCTCGGTGCACCTATTGCTACGTTCATGGACTTGCATCTTTCCACCCAACTTAGATTATTATATATCTTCTCCACATGCCCAAACCATCCAAGTCTGCTTGTGCGCATGCACTGATACTCTGATACCTATTTTCTCAACTCCTCACCATGTACTGTATTCTATCTTGCGGTTTGGCCACTTGTATGAAGTAATATTTAAACTATATGTAACTTTACAACTTAACCTTTACTGTACCAGCGACGTACAATGGCCGACAGTAAGAAAGTCAATCGCCAGTACCAGCGCCGTACGATGTCCATCAGTAATATTCGGTCCTTGTACCGAGCGGCACCAGGCACCATGACTTGTAAATACTGCTTTGAAATATTGACAACACTTCTCAGAGTGTATCTAAGGTCACGCAGGCAGGCTGGCTCAGTACTCTTCCAGCTTTCGGGGCGAGAGGTTGCGCTCTCTCGTCTTTGAAGCCATTTTGGCCACAATGCTTGGTACTGGAGGTTCATTTATAGTAATACCTTCTGGTACAGTAGGGGTTAACTGAAATGCATGCTGAACATAAACTTTTCATTCAATTTTTCACAACCACATAATCAATCATCTTTATTATATTGCTTTCTCTCCTAAGCAAATGTATTACCTTTGAGAGACATTAGGATAGGCTCTTTATTCTGTCCTTCCCACCACTCTTCTCCTGACACTGCTGGGATGTCTCCTGGGGTGTCGGGGTACAGGTCCTCTTGGAACAACTCAGACTGCAGACAATAATTACTATATTAATACATAAACAAATATATTTAATAGTGGTTCCTTCCTTAATGACGCCTTGCCTTGGCATTCTTTGTACCTATACCAACAAAGTTCTCGTAGAGGTTACGATCGCTGAGTACTAAAGAAACTACCAACTTCATAGGCAATATCCTTAAACTGCCTATGGTGTGTCACTGGAGCTTGGATACCACTTGAAGAAAAACATATATAAATTTAAAGTGATGCTTCTCTTTCGTATTTTGTCTCACCCAGCACTGCTCCTCTCGACGCTAGTTCTGCCTTCCTTACTCAGCGCTCGGTCTGTGCGGACGTCGAACTGAGAGTCCCTGAGGACCCTGTGGTGCTGCTGGTATTCTGGCTTCTTCAGTTTCGTAATTTTATTACATACAAAACGTTGCCATGCCCGAGGATAGCCTATTTTCTCTCTCATTAGGGTTTCGTGATCAGTTTTATTTATATTATCTTCTTAATGTTTTACTCTATGATTTAAGTATAATGTATGCCATGCCACAATTCATAGGAGTGGCTCTCTTTAACACTTTCAACTTATTTTATATTTTATTTTTTATTTATTTTTTATTTTTTTTTATTTTTTTTGGGGGGGGGGATTTGATAGAGACAGCTTTGCCTTTTGTCTCCTTCTTAACCCTTCTTTAGCGGAGACTTAAGTCCGCCTCTAAAAATCTGGACTATGTGGCGGGGGCGGACTTTAGTCCGTGTGCAATTCTGGCGCAATATTGGCTCTGAGAGAAAGCCGAGCGGTGGGAGGAGCATAGGTTACCTCATGACCGCTCGCCACCGTTGCAGCGGGCCTACTGACATGTACTCCACACTCTCTCCTTCGCTACACACGTAATTATGTAGCGAAATGACCGTATTTTAGCGATTTTGCCCTTCGCTTGCACGATCGTTGCAAGACAACCAGCCATCGTAGAAGGATGGTTCGGGTGTCATTGGAAAGCTCAATTATCACCCTTTCACGGATAGATAATTGTATTACGCTCTGGCTCTTGTTTATGCATGAAAAAGAGCACGGAAACAAGGCCATTTATGGTATAAACCCCCCGCTGGGCGGTACGGTCAAATATACTCCACCACCCGCTCTTAACCCTTCCTCCCCGGGCTGTCTTACCAAATGACGGTCGCCCCTACCCGGGCGATATGGCTGAAAAACGTCTAGGCCTAGGCTACCGTATTTATGTTTATTTTCACTGCTAGAACTTTCCCACTCATCTATAATCGTAGTGCGGTTTTCAATCTGTATTTTGGCATTGAGTAGAGCTCCGTAAGTCAACTGGTTCAGTTGTGATGATGATTTCAGTGGAGCCAATATTGCAGAGATGTTGCCAATATGGGGGCTTTTTAGACACTAATTTTGTCATGACATCAGAACAATAACATTGAGGAGTCTTCTCCTTCTTGTTTTCGGAGGTGCGGTGACGAACGCTTGGGTTTGTTGACATACGTTGTACGCACGGCGTTCGGAACAAGCTTAATTAGGCTATTAAGCTCATGCCTTAGCGGCCCTTCTTTCGTGCTGTCCTTACCTAAGGCAGCCCGGGTAGGAAGGGTTAAGGTGTTAAATATAGAAAATATTAATTATTACTCAATATTTCTATGATTAGGCTTACTCTTAAATATAGATACCATATTATGTAACTGAAATGATATCAGTAAGAAAAAAAAAAGCATGATACTGTACAGTATACAAAATTGGATAACATAAATCTAAAATATGATAATAATTTCCACCAACCTTTCTAGGCACAGTCATGGTAATAATTTGACAGAAGCCACTGTTGTTAAGTCTATAGAAGCGTGTGATCTCGCAGGTGGTGACATCGACCCCTCTCTTGGGCATCATACCAATACCCCGCTGGGGGTCAGGTAGCTGAAAGGTGTTGATGTAATGCACGAACGGGACCTCGGGGGTGATCTCAAAGTAACGGATCACACTGTCACCCTTACCTGTTCAAACATACAACCAAACATTGTAACTCTTACCAGTACCAAGATAATTATAGACAAAAACAAATTTATTTCATAAATTTTATTTTAGTAAGCGTTATTTCCACATAGCGATTTTGATAAGTTATTTTGCCTTTATATTGTCTTTGTCCAATTTTTGGTTTGTTTAGTTTGCAAGTTTTACATTAGCCTATAATACTATAGTTATAAAATATTTTGCTCTAAAAATTATGGGTCTGACAACCCGAAGGGAAGGATGGAAAACCTTATACAGTAAAACCTCGGCCATCCAGACTAATTGGGGGAGAACACTGTCTGGATCTGCCAAAAGTCTGGATATATATTCAGCCATCTAGACAAATCCGGATGGCTGAAACATGAGTCCGGATATATAACTTAGGCTAAACAACCAGACTTAGGTTTCAGCCATCCAGACAAATACAGATGGCTGAGTACAGCCCCTTCTGAAACTGATTACAATGATCCCCCAGTATACACTGACCCAAAGCATGTAATTACTAAGTATACTGAAGATATAAATGATACTCGATTGTACAAAGTAGGCCTAGGCTATGCTTTTTTGTTTCAAAGTAGGCCTATGCGCACCAATGCACATCAGTAAACAGTCTCTTTATTAAACAAAGACTCTTTCCAATATATACAGTTTATACCACCAACAAGCTATATTATCCCCAATTTAATTAAATTTAAGTTCACAACGTTACGAGATTAACGGATTCCCGATTTTTGGCACTTTAGTAAACATAGACTGATGCTCAGCTGACTGGTGGTACATAATAAATTGTCAATATTGAGCTTTTATATATTATTGTATTCGATAGGAATCAATATTGACCATATATGCTTTTATATATTATTGTATTCGATAGGAATCAATATTGACAATATATGACTAATAGTATCTCACAAAATAATTAAAAATGTACTGTACCAGCGGTCTCTGACTCTATTTCCTACAGTGTCGTACATCGAGAATGCGTGATCGTGAATCTTGTAAGTTGCGAGATTAAAATTACTTGAATAGGGGATAATAAAGCTGGTTTGATAGTGTTGGTGGCATAAACTGTATTGAAAAGAGGGACTTTGTGGAGGGGATGTATTATAGAGAACAATGTACAGTAATTGGGATAATAGGCACCGCCTGTACCAAACGCAGGATGTAATACAAGACTTGTATTCGTCTCACTCGTTTCCGGATTGATTTTAATTTTTCCCAAGCCATCCAGACAAGTTTGGTTGGCTGAAACATGAGTCTGGATTGAAATGCCTGTCCGATTCTCTTGGGTTTCCGGATCTGAGAGCACCGGATCGGCGGGGTTCTACTGTATTTAAAATGGTTCCATAGTCAATAACGTGAGAGCCTATGTGTAATATATGGCCTCGGCAGGGTCCCTAAGGACCCGGTTTTACCTAAATTTTGTTGGCCAAGAACCATAAACATCTTAAGGGGTATACCAAATATATACTAAGGTACATCAATCAAAGTGAAGAGAATAAAAATAAAAAATAAAAAATACAAAGTTTGAATGTCGCACCCAATTATGAAAACGCACACAATACATTTGTTATAAGATCCCTAATATTGCAGAGTACTGACCACAGAGGTAGACAAGGTTTGTGTCGGGGTCGTACATGGGGAACATAACTCCATTAGATGAGTCCAGCTCCACCATGGTGATGGGGTCGTCCAGGTGGCCGGGAGCACGAAGAGAGTACTGACGCTCGGATCTTTTGCTAAACCCAGTTGTGAATACCAAACCATTTTTCAAAAAGATGGCTCTTGTTGCTTTACTGCCCTCATGAGATGTGGCTTCCTGAAACATTAAGTAGTTGTTATTATCACAATCGCCTCAAAATCAATAATTTGGTTTTCTGAAAATATTCACTAAAGTACTGTAGTAAGTACTATTAGTAATGGTCCCAGGTTACATTAGAGTATTCTATATTATTCAATATACAGTACTTGTATGTATGTACAGTATATACACAGGCACATACCCCATAACTGAGGGTGGCTGCCTCGAGACAGAGCCCAAACAGGGAAAAAAAAAAAAAAATCAAACTACAAATTCACACATATCTAGGTTGCCCAGGAGAAGACCTATAGACCAGGGATCACTAAGGGCACTCCAGCTTTCACCCGGCCCCCAACCTCCAGGAGAAGTTTCGGTCTCAGCAGGCAAACATGCAGCGGAGCACACCACAGTGCCCGCCCACCACGCATCCAGGCATGACCCTTCATATATACCGGCTCCCCCAGGCCAGGCGCCTGATAGACTGTTATCTAGTCCAACTGGCGCAAGACTCCCTCTCCCAAACGACCGTGTTTTCTCATCTATTCACTAGCATTCTCCATTCATTCCTGTTTATTACCACTTCTCTCACGTGATCTATAGTTATTCCTCTATCTTCTAACGCTTGTACTACACATTCTCTCTATCTCAATGGAGGTCTTCTTACCCTTCTACCTCCCCTTGTATCTGACTCACATACTGTATTCTCTTTTTAAGCCTTTCATCTTCCTTTCATTCAACATGTCCATACTTACATTGCACCGTTCTGTCCACTCTGGCTGACAAAGGTTCCTGGTTCCTGCTGTCCCAATCTCCTACGTATCTCTTCATTCCTCATTCTGTCTCTACGAGTTACTCCACACATACTCCTCAAGCAACTCATCTCCATCACATCCAGCTTTCTTCTCTCCTTCAAAGCCCATGTCTCAGCCCCATACATCACTGTTGGTACAACTATCCCTTGAAACATATGCACTTTTAGCTTTCATTCCGAGATTTCTCACCTTCCACATACTTCCCATTGCTCCGAAAACTTTCCTTCCTTCATATACTGTACTCTCTGTTTTACCTCTATTTCCATACCTGCATATCATTCCTCCTAGCTATTTAAAACACTCCACTTGTTCCAGTACAGGTATTTCCCCATCCAGCCGCACATCTAGATTCACCCTACGAGCAACTCTATTACACTCCATCACTTACTTTTATTGACTTTCACCCTTAGCTTCCTCCTCCCACATACCACATCAAAGTCTTTGACTATTCGCTGCAGTTTCTCCTCAGAATCTGCCACCAACGATGTGTCATCAGCAAACAGCAACTGGTTCAACTCTCAATCTCTACCATTCTTTCCTACTAAACCCAATCCTCTACCCATAGTTATAATTTTCACCTCCCTCACCACACTATCCATATATACATTAAACAGCCACGGTGACATTACACAACCCTGTCGCAGACCTACATTTACCTCAAACCATTCACTCCACTAATTATTTCCTACTCTAACAAATACTCTGCTCTCTTCATAAAAACTCTTGATTGCTCTTAACAAATTTCCTCCAATATAAAACAATCCTTAGTACCTTCCACATTGCTTCTCTATCCACACGATCATACGCATTTTCTAAATCTGTAAAAGCCATTATAATTGATTACTGATTGTGGTGTGGTCCGCTGCATGTCTGCCTGCGGAGACCGGAGCCTGTCCGGGAGATCTGGGACCCGGGAATCTTGTGGGTGGGTGGGTGGATGTGTATTTACCTAATTTACCTAATTGAGTGGTCAATCCTGTAAGTCCTTCAGTAAACTGGCATGGGTTGTCCCTCTTACAGGGGATAGGTCCGCTTGGGGGCATTTTATGTATGGCAACCCCCCATTACGGGAAGTAAGGCGTCCGGCAATAGATAGATAGATAGACCTAATTGTAGTATACAGGAGTTGAGATTTTTAGGCTCGTATTGTTCCGCTTCCTGAGTTACAATGATCTAACTTGGCTTTAAAAATATGGATATTTTTTGCACACACCAAAACTGATTCCATTTATTTATACTTCTGTAAGGGAAACTATACTTTCTCACATCTCCTTTACATATTCCTTTCATTAGCTTATATTCTATGTCCTCTAGTTCTACCATCATCCTTCACAATATACTGTATATAATCCTTCTTGCCCACCTTCTCGAGTCCTCTCACACATTAATACATCATAATCATATCACCTCTCTCCATCCTATTCCTTAGGAGATGGTAAATCTAATTTCTTTAATCTCTCCTCATATGGTAATACTCTCAGTTCTGGTATCATCCTAGTTGCAGCTCTCTGAACTTTTTCCAGCTTATTTACGTGCTTTTTTTAGATGTGTTGCCCACACCACTGCCACATACTCCAGTCTTGGTCTCACAAATGTTTTATTATTTTCTCCAGCATCTCTTAGTTTATATAGTTAAAAGCAGGCTGGGATATTAGGTATAGCCCTGCAGCCCGGACTAGCCCGGATATGTTGCCGGGCTAGTGATTTGCAACACTAGTCTGCCCGGCAGTTGCCCAGGGGAAAAGTTATTTTTTGTATTACCATTTAAGTTATTACCAATAAAAAAAACAAAAATAGTTGTCATATAATATCAAATACTGATAGATAATTAGTATACGAAAACATTGATGCGGTGGGAGTTTAGTAAAACGTTGGACCTTTAGTAAAACTGATACCGACACTTCTCGTTGCGGTGACCCTTTAATAAACAGACGACGCAGCTGATCGATCGTAAATTTCGTAATGTTTTCGGCAGATATTATTAGTTGTCATATACTGTCAATATTGATTTCTCTTGGATACAATAACATAAAGAATTAAAATGTAAAACTTGCAAACTAAACAAACCAAAATTGGGACAAGGACAATATAAAGTCAAATTAAATTATCAAAATCGCTATGTGGAAACAACGCTTACTAAAATGAAAATTATTAAATAAAAGAACACAATCCACCACATAGGGTGTACATCACTACATGAGCAAGTTAATCTGTTTCCCAAGCAAACCAATCGCACATATAACAACGCACTATCGTCACGTTAAAGGAAGTAGTCAAGTTTGGGAAGTCCGGGACGTTCTGGCAAATTTTACTAAACTCTGCATGAATAAAGAAACTACATGTTAAATGTCAAAATATTATTTAAAATCAAATTTGCAACATGACAAGACATTAACAATAGTAAAAAATACAAATATTGATAAGATATCTATACTATTACAAAATAATATATAAAATACAGTACAGCACTCACTAACGATAGTGCTATCGGGTAGGTACCTGTAAGCATAGCATGCCTCAAGTGACCCCTATCAATAACTACCCTACAAATAGTTCAATTAATGGATAAATATAACATAAAAGAGAAACATTGAATACTGTATACAACTAGTTAGGCTAAAACAATGTAACCATGTACCGGATGCATGGTTTAAGATTTGTTGTTATTGCTGGGCCGCGAATTTCGTAATGTTGTGAACTTAATAAATGACTTGGGGGATAGTAAAGCTTGCTAAGCTTTTAGATGTTGTTGGTGGCAAACAATTTGAAGATTGTAGGTGTTGGTCTGTGGTTACAATGGTATACGATAATTAGTGTAAGTTCGTAGAAGGTGGTTGGGGTAGCATATTGTCATCGTCTGCAACTAGCCATGTCTCCCTTTCGCCGATTGTGGCGTGCATTTTTTCAGTTTTCCTTATTTTAATATTAATAATACTGAGCTTCAAAAACTCGAACTTTTGGGATTTTCAAATTATCGGAATTTTGCTATAACAGACAATTTGACAGACACATGTATCTTCGTTAATCAATGTTGTGGTTTCCCATATACTCGCTCACCCACTTTCACTCTCTCACTCACTCACTCACTCACTCTCTCTCTCTCTCTCCGGTTTGTATTAATAATGAACAGTATTATATTTCTAAATTATGTCTTTTTTATTTACATAGAGACTGCCTGTTCCAAGAAATGTCGTCTAAAAAAAAAATTCCTCCGTATTACATTCTATAGGCTAGACTTGTCAACCAAAAAGGTTAGCAGTAAGATTATCGTTTATGAATTATTTTAAAATATATATTTACGTATGTTTGCCTGTTTTAACAATAATCAAGATTGAAGCATGGTAAATATCAATGAAGGTTATGGGGATGAGGCATAAGGAGAAATATATACCTTTTAGCTTTAGTTCACATCTCTTTTGGCAGTCTTCAATTAGCTTTCATAATTTTCATGCACAGATGACCACGAAAGAGGGCAGGGACATGAGGAGGTAATTAGAGAAGTTATATAGTTAGAATAGCTTAGGTAGGGATATTTTAAGGTGAACATTACAATACTATATAATTGTTTTGGGTTGACCAAGATAGGTTAGGGGGTAGATTTGGCTGTTAATTAAAATCATTCATGAAATGGTAAAATATGATCTAATATGTTAACTAAATTCCAATAAAAACAAACATGAAACAACTTGTGTTACACCAATGGTTCAATACGTAGTGTTCATTATCAAAAGGGACTTAAGCACATAAGAAATCGGAAGTCTACATAAAGCTGACCGGCCTACACGAGGTAGATCCCATTTACACCAAGCCCATATCATTCATGTGACTATCCAGTTTGCCTTTGAAATATCCTACCGTTCCTTAGCCAATCGCTGCACTAGACAATCTATTCCACATATCCACAACCTTGTTTCCCAACCAATGATTACTACATATTTTCTAAAGTGGAACCTATCCAATTTGAAGCCATTTGAACGGGCTATCTCTCTGATATTAAGCTTCATCCTGTCTTAGTGTTATTAAAATGTAAAACTTGCAAACTATACAAACCAAAATTGGGACAAGGACAATATAAAGTCAAATTAAATTATCAAAATCGCTATGTGGAAACAACGTTTACTAAAATGAAAATTATTAAATAAAAGAACACAATCCACCACATAGGGTGTACATTACTACATGAGCAAGTTAATCTGTTTCCCAAGCAAACTAATCGCACATATAACAACGCACTATCGTCACGTTAAAGGAAGTAGTCAAGTTTGGGAAGTCCGGGACGTTCTGGCAAATTTTACTAAACTCTGCATGAATAAAGAAACTATATGTTAAATGTCAAAATATTATTTAAAATCAAATTTGCAACATGACAAGACATTAAAATAGTACAAAATACAGATATTGATAAGATATCTATACTATTACAAAATAATATATAAAATACAGTACAGCACTCACTAACGATAGTGCTATCGGGTAGGTACCTGTAAGCATAGCATGCCTCAAGTGACCCCTATCAATAACTACCCTACAAATAACCTACATTTATAGCACAAATAAACTAAGGAAATCGCAAAAGTAAGCAATTGATACTATCGACAATGAATACATATAATATAAAGACAAATAATTACAAAATATGAAGTAACAACAGATTTAAACAAAGAGTACTCTTTTAACAAGAACAATAAATTTAAAAAATCATCAATATTAATATTAATAATAATAATAATAGAAAAAGAAAAAGAAAAAGATAAACAATAAATACAGACAAAAAGTAAGCAGAGGTTATACAAGAAACTTCAAGTTAAAAATGCTTGATTAAAATTATTGATGTCAAATTTTAGAATACAGTCACAATAATTGACCCTAAAAAGATTAAATTTATGGAACAATTTACTTGCCTCAAAACCTCTGTCCACTAAGAGTCTGTATAGTAACCTAGCTCTAGCCCAAAAGTCATCTACTTTAGTGCAGATTTTACAAAATCTTATTAATTGGGAATAAAAACAGTTATAAGTTATTTTACTATCGATATTACTACTAGGGAAAGGAAAGTTTATTACGTTAAAATTAAAATCATCAACTTTGTGATATACTTTAAGTATGCACTGTTCATTAACCTCTGAAGTGCGCATGGGGGTAATTGGAAACGTCCCCCTGTGCTGACGTATTTGAGGTGTTTCCGTCACTAAAATATTCATTGTGCCATTAATAGCATTAATACTTATCCATATGCGCCTATTATGGGTTGATTATAAAGGTATTAACCTGAAACAACAATAAAACGAGTGAAAACAGCGTTTGGATGGTCAAAATCGGAGATATAGCCCGCGAGTTGTATAATGTATGGGTGAGGCAATCTGCTTTCCCGCCAATTTCCCCCAAGGCCACTGAGACACAGTCGATCGATACTCTCTCTCTCTCTCTCTTGCACTCGCTTGCTATCAGTGATGACCACACCCTCCAATCGGATTTCTAATGTTAGCACGAAAATATACCTCAGAATAAGGGAATAACAGGGAAAATAGGTGATAACTGAAGGAGAGGAGGAAAGTGGGGAAGGAGGGGAGGTAGAGGACTGAGATTTTGCATGGCCCAGGGGCCAAAAAATAAGGGCCAGGGGCCAAAAAATAAAATTTTTTTTTTTTTTTTTTTTTTCGATGTCAAAAGTTGATTTTTTTTTCTCTGACTCTTAAGAGTCTCCCCGCAGTGCGCCGGGGGAACTCTTAAGAGTCTCCCCGCAGCTCCCGGGTTAACAATCTCTATATTTATATCAAGAAAATTTTCAACTTTATAATTTACGTTACATTGTGTGAGGGGAATAGAATTAGGGTAAATAAGTTTAGCAACTTGATTAAAATTTAACAAATTGCAAACAAGAATATCATCAATATATCTACTATTATTACTTAACAGTTTAGCAAGTGCTAATTTTTCTGGAATTTTATTTTTCTTGCTACTGTCAACTAAATCTTTTATATATTTAAATTCTAAAGCAAGCAAGAATAAGTCTGCAATTAAAGGGCTAGCATTTCCACCCATAGGAATTCCTAATATTTGTTTGAAAATGTACGGCCTAAAAGGCATTAAAAGCAGTAAAGTAGCAGCCGGCTGTATCTCGCAAACATTTTGTTTAACTAATATCAAAATAGTTAAGAAATAACCATTTTCCTCTCCTGCTTTACTAACACTTATTAAGCTAGTTTAAAGATAATGATATGCATGACTTCATGATAATTGTTTCACCCTAACATATTGATTATTTGCATTCAAGAACTGAGATTCAAGAGGAAGAAATTGAGGACAAAATTACTTACAGTACGATACAAAGAGTGAAAGACAATTATATAAGGACTAGTAAGAGAATCAGTAGTCTGCCCCTCAGCCCATATGAAAGCCAATCGATGATGACAATGCACTAGTTTCATGTTCACGAGAAAAATGAAGACGTGAAACTGCGCAAGAATAGACTTTAACAAAATCATGTAGGGGAAGGAAGTTGAAGATAAGATTAGGTGAGAGAAGGTACATTTACTGAGAATATCCTATCACACTATGCACACAGTATAACGAGAGATCAATGCTTACAAGGGCACATTTGAAATGTAATTTCAGTGCTAATGGCTTTGACAGTAAAAGTGTCAAGGAGGCAATGCTTATTATGAAGTTCTGTAAAACTTATATTTAAGGATAAAGTCTGAGGCCCTGATAAAGGAAGATGGCTTGACAATACAAAACAATAGGAAAAGATTGAAATGCTAGAACATAAATATATTATTAGAGACACTTGAGAACATATCACTTGGTGACAAAATAAAGCCATACGAAAGGTCCTCTGAAAAGAGAATCTGGTTAAATGCAATATAATTTATATTGGAGTTAGGGGATAAACTGGTAGTATCGTAAATCAAGGAAGAAAGAGGAAAGAGAGTGGAGAAAACAGATTTAAACTGAAGAGGCCTGAGCATCCCAGAATAAGAGAGGTTTAAGAGATAGGTAAATATATGGAAACCTTCATTGTCCTCTTCTTAGTTTCAATGTTTTACCATCAACGTGCTGTACCAAAAACTCTTGATATTTCCATAACATTAGTAATGCATGAAGTTTCCCAAAATTCAATAAGTAGTATGGACATAACATCCAATTTATAGATGCTGGTGGCATGTTTGTGAATGTATGTGGTACTTAACCAGTGAAATTCCTTACGATGTATCAGGGCAAGTAAAAAATGTGTCAGGGCAAGTGAAAAGACATTCAGAGCAAGTCAATTTCAGATGTCACTAGCCCGGGGCAAGTAGATCCGCAACACTAATTTCCCAGCCTGGTTAAAAGCTATTTTTATTCTGTTAACAGTCCATAGGCTTCTCCCACTATCTTATTTATATGATTCTCAGGTGAAAGATCACCCCTGACAGTTATCCCTGTCCTTTTCTTTCTCTGATGGGTTAATAGTATGTTCTCCTAACTTATATTCCATATGAGGCCTTCTTTTACTTACTCCCATATCCACTACATGACATTTATTTGTGTTACATTCCATTTTCCACTTCTTGCTCCATTGATCTATCCTGTCCAAATCCCTCTGTAGGTCCCTTCCACTGTTTTCATCTTCTATACGCTTCATGATCTTGGCATCAACTGCGAACATATCAACTCTTTACGAGCAGGCTGGTGTGTGTGTGTATCACCATAGCGGTAAGCAGGTATATTTTCCAAAAATGAGCATCATTCCATGCTCTTTTTCATGCATAAACAAGAGCCAGAGCATAATACTGTACAATTGACTACTTGCGAGTTTCAGGCTATAAGGAAGTTGGAGCAGTGAACATAGATAATAAACAGAAATGCGATAATCTATCTATCTATCTATCTATTGCCTGACGCCGTGATCCCCGAAGGGGTGGCCACGAACGAACCGCCCCCATGCACCTCTGTCCCCAGTCAGTCGACGCCCCTCCCCCCTACCAGCACCACCTTCGTTCATGTACTTCCTCACTCCATCCTTCCACCTCTCATTCGGTCACCTCTCCCTCTCTGTCCCTCCACCTCGCTCTCGTACACCCTCTTAGTCATTCTCTCGCTTTCCATACGTTCCATATGGCCGAACCATCTCAAGTTGTTCCTTTTCACACTTTCCAGCACATCTACCTCTACACCACACCTCCTTCTTACTTCCTCATTAGTCTGTCTATCCCTCCATGTAACTCCGCACGCATTCCTTAAGTAATTAATTTCCACTGCTCTCACTCTTGGTCTGAGTCTCTCAACCAACGTCCATGCTTCGCTTCCGTAAGTCAGTGTCGGGATTACCACAGTCATGCAAGGTTATAATGCGATAATAATGTAGGTTTTTTATGGATATATGGTGTGTTGAATTGGGTTTAATGTATTTATATATGTACTACGACCGTTTTTTACATGTACATTATGCTAAATATCGGTATCTAAAGCTCCAACTTCCTTATAGAACGAAACTCGCAAGTCGGCAATTATATATCCGTGAAAGGGCGATAATAGAGCTCTCCAATGACATCTGAATCGTCTTTGTACAACAACAGGTTGTCTTGCAACGATCATTAACGATCATGCAAGTGGAAGGGAAAATACCCTAAAATTTGGTATTTTCCCTGGATTTATCCTTATTTTGAGAGGTGTGGAGGTGAGGTCAGATACAATAGGTCTCAGTACGGGTCCCGCCGAGCTATATTGTAAATCATATAAAATTAGGTGGGGAAATAATGAATATGCTGCTGTCAAACAGAGAAAGTTAGTGGTAGCGTCCCTAGATTTTTTGGTAAAAATATGAAACTTGAACTCGCCCATGGTCTTTAGTATTTACCTAATTGTAGTTTACAGGAGTTGAGCTAAGCTCGTGTTGTCCCGTCTCTCAGTCTACTTTTTTATCTAATTTTTTCTTGAAAATATGGATATTCCTTGCCCCTACCACCACCTCCTCCAGCCCATTCCATTTGTCAATACATCTATAGGGGAAGCTAAACTTCCTGATATCGTTCTTGCAGGTAGGTCTTTTTACTTTGTAGCTGTGGCCTCTAATTATTCCTGTATCCATAATTAATATATCCTCCCTATCCAGCCTCCCCAGCCCCCGGGTGCATTTGTACATCATTATCATGTCTCCCCTCTCTCTCCTCTCTTTTAGACTCGGTAGATTTAATTTGTCTAGCCTCCCTTCATATGGCAGTTCTCTGAGACTTGGAACCAATCTAGTAACTGCTCTCTGGATTCTTTCTAACTTGTGAATATGCTTCTTTAGATGCGGGGACCACACCACTGCTGCATACTCCAATCTTGGTCTAATCATACTCTTCATAATTTTCGCTACCATGGTCTCATCCAAGTAGTTCAGAGCAACTTTCATATTCCCGGCCATTGCATACATTCCGCTAAAGAGCTTGTTAACTCCTTGCGACATATATGACGCCTTATAACCAAAAACTCATATGACGCGATCGCGTCATATGGACTTATCTCCATGCCTCTCCAATAAGTTTATGACGCGATTTAGCGTCATATGAGCTCAGTAAGTCCGATAAGTTAGCTTACGATAAAACCGTTGGTGGCAACCTCAGCCTCCTCCGATAATTCTAACGGCCGCAGTGTTGTTGTGAGTGTAGTGCGAGGCAGTGGCAATGATCCTGGGGCTCCCGCCTCCTTGGAACATAATATGTCTGAAGGAGTTAATATGTTTCTCTGGCGACAAATTATCTTGTATAATCAACCCTAAATCCTTTTCTTTTTCGGCCTTGCTAATTATATTATCCCCCATCCTGTACTCCCAATTTGGTCTATTCACACTTCTTCCCATATTTAACACATGGCATTTACTTATATTAAATTTCATTTTCCACTTGGTGCTCCATTCGTATATTTTATCTAAATCCCCTTGCAGCTCCTCACAACTACTTTTATTTGTTATTTGTCTCATAATTTTTACGTCATCTGCAAACATTGACATGTAGGAGTTTATGCCTATCGGCAGGTCATTCACGTACATAAGGAACATGAGAGGTGCCAACACAGATCCCTGCAGCACACCACTCTCAACTTTCCGCCACGATGAGTAAGTTCCGCTAATGTTGGTCCTCATTTCCCTATCTGTTAAATAGCTCTCCATCCATTTCAGCAAACTCCCCCTGACACATCCTAGCGTCTCAAGCTTAGATAACAATCTCTTATGTGGTACCTTATCGAATGCTTTGGAAAGGTCTAAGTAGACGCAGACCACCCATCCGCCTCTTTCTTGGAGTACATCTATCACCCTACTGTAATAACATAGCAAACTGGTAACACAAGATGTCCCTTCTCTGAATCCAAATTGCTTTGGGGTTATTATCTTCTTTCTCTCCAACATTTTCATCCATCTCTTCCTAATTAGCTTTTCACAAATCTTGCATACAATACTAGTAAGTGAAACTGGTCTATAGTTTAGAGGGTCCTCAGGGTTTCCATTCTTGTATATCGGAATGATATTAGCTCTTTTCCATTCAACAGGAACCTGTCCTTTATCTAAGGAAGCTTGATTTATGTCCCTCACTGGCTCCACTAATTGCTCTGCACACTCCTTTAAAACCCAGGCAGACACTTCATCCGGTCCCATAGCTTTCCTTACTTCAAGTCCTCTCATCGCAGATAACAGCTCATCTCTAGTTATTTCAATCTTACTAAGACCACTCTCCAGTACTCCCGCCTGTGGTTCGTCAAAACCTTCCTCTCTAGTAAAAACTGACCCCAATTTGTAATTCATTACCTCGCACATGTCCGATACATTTTCATACGTCCTAGCATCAACTCTTAATTTAGTAATTTGTTTCTTTACCTTCAACTTACTGTTTATATATTTATAAAATAATCTAGGATCACTTTCACATTTATTTACTATGTTCTTCTCATAGTTCATTTTAACTTGCCTAATTATGTTAACATATCTATTCCTCTCCTGTTTATATTTATTCCGATTACTCTCAGTGTTCCTTCTTCTTAATCTAGCCCAAGCTGCATCACGCCTACCCAAAGCTCTTTTGCATTTCAAATTAAACCAATCTTTCTGCTTAGTAAAATTTCCAGTTTTATATCTTGGGACAAACAGATTGGTTCCCACTCTATAAATTTCGAGGAATCTACTATATTTACCTTGTACGTCCTGTTCCTTCAAAATAAGATCCCAATCTACTCCCTCTAAATATCTTTTCAAGGATACATAATCAGCTTTACTATAATTTAATCTGTCATCTATGTAGCTATTGTCTAATCTATTGGCATTACTCGAGGTCAACTTCCATTTTAGTAATAGGTGATCACTTTTACCTACAGGACATAGATAGTTTATATCACTAATTTCGTGAGGATCCTTTGTAAAAATCAGATCGAGTTTAGAAGGTTCGTTATTACCCCTCATTCTTGTATTTTCCTTCACATGTTGTGCAAGTACATTTTCCGTAACCAACTCCACTAGCCGACTTCCCCAAAATCTCAAGTAGTGAAGGGATGTTGTAAGTCTTATCACAATCAGTGAAGAAGTAAAGGCGCTAGAGTGATGACAAGGAAAGTTAGAGCACAGATGGATGAAGAGCATAGCATACAGTAATATGTTCCGTCGTACGACGACTGTATGTACAGTACTGTAAGACCTTTCACAAAACAAAAAAAGAGCCCCAGAACACTGACCTCAAAGACATCACCATCCCTGGGGTTAATTATCCTGATCTTCTTGTCCTTGCATGTGGTGAGGAGGAGTGATCCGTCCCAGTTGAAGCAGCAGGAGTAGATGATGTCCGGGTGAGCATCTACGGTGACCAGAGGCTCCCCGCACCCAACGTTCCAGATCACCACCAGGTTGTCTGAACCCGCAGAGAGCAGTACATTGTTGGCTGTGGGGTGCCATACTACCATACCTACCCGACGCTGATGGTATGCAAGGTCCACCACAGGCTCCGTCATCGTCCTGTGGTAACGGTGGTATTATTGTTAACATTATCATCATAGTCGTCATCAATATGAAACATTGTCCTCCACACCAACAACAGGGAATCCCTTCATAATTTGATTACAAATTGAGTTGTTAATATCTGACATTAAGATCTGGATGACAAAAAGAAAACTAAAACTAAATGATGGCAAAACTGAAATCTTCATCATCCGAGGAAGGGCTGACGATGTAAGAACTCTCCTGTCCATCAATATGGGTGAATGAGGGTTGCAACCAGTAAACTCTGTTCCAAATCTGGGTGCATACTTTAACTCTAGACTACATTATACAGCGCAAATAAATCAGATTATCAAAAAATATTATCAGCACATTACAAATCCTACTCGGTGATGCGGTTTATACAGTACTGTACTGTATACAGACGTTGCCTCCTGATGTTAGTTCACTCAATGGTTTTCTGTCGTGTTGCTTACTGCAATGCTTTAGTGGTGCGTCTTTCAAATTACTTATTGAAAAAAGTGCGAGTATCCTAGGTTCCAGTCCGGAGTGCCACATGTATTTGTTGATTTCATTAAGGGGGGTCACTGGCATTTTTTATCTTTTCTCCCTCTCTTTGGCTTGTATTCATTCGGCCCCATTCAGCCTACTGTTTTAAGATGTTTACCCCCATCCAGGTGTCAATATTTTCCTGGCGAGCCGTAGCGAGCCAGCATATATATATTTTTGTTTTGACAGCAAACTAAATTTGTACATTTTTCGATAGAAAAATTTCTCCGACGAAGACGGATTTCTCCATACAATGATGGCTCGCTATTGCTCGCCAGGGAGAAATCGACACCTGGATGGGGATAAACGTTTTAAAACAGTTGGCTGAATGGGGCCGAATGGATACAAGCCATGGAAAGAGAGAAAAGGAGAGAAAGATAAAAAAAGCCGGTGACCCCCATTAAGAATTTTCTTTTAGAGAGAAGCAATGATCTTGAGAGGGGTGTCATGATGGATGACTACAGAGGTTAATTTATTAGTGGTTCCTACGTCAATGACATAGAGCCTAATAAGTACATGTATTAAGGGTCTTGTTCCGGGTCCTAGGGAGCCCAGCAAACGCTTAACTCGCTCTATCATCATTCTATTATCAGCTATGATGATACAGTAATGTGTTCATGAGTTAACTATATCAACTGTACATATATTTGGAGGGTTCATTGGTGTATAAATGTATTTACCTATTTTTAGTTTACAGGAATTGAGCAGCGCTCTTGTTGTTGTTGTTTTTCCCCAAGCTGCCTGGCCGAACAGCCCCAAGGCCCCGAGCAAGGCCAAGGCCATAACCGAGCACCCCCACAGAACCCCCCCCCGCCGACCACAATAAAGCCTGGGTGACCGAAGCCACTCCATGGCGGGGAGCTGAGGAGGGTGCGGAAACGCCCGGGAAACCAAAGCCCCACCCAGGGCCCTGTGCCCCTCAGCAATTATGAAGAGAAAGTTGAGGGGCAAAGGAAAGATGTGACGCTTTGGCTTCCAATCTTGGTAGATTAGGAGGTCAATCCACGCAAGAGACGTCGTCACTTGAGATCTAGAAAATATACAAGTAAAAGGAACAGTCAGGGCGGGTGCCCAACTCCGAAAGGAGTTAAAGTAGGGGAGCTATCCCCCCGCCAAAGGCGGCTTTCTAGGGCCTTTCCTAGCTGATGCTGAGAGGATTGGGTTCTAGTCATGTGGTGATGGGCTGGACTATCAGAGTGAGAGCTGAGCGATCTCTGCCATACCCATAGCTTACTCTGGCTGTTCCTTTTACTTATATATCTTCTAGATCTCAAGTGACGGCGTCTTTTCCGTGGATCGACCTCCAGACTGCCAACCTAAAAGTTGGCAGATTGGGAGCCAAAGCGTCACATTTTTCCCCTTGCCCCTCAACTTTCCCTTCATAATTGCTGAGGGGCACAGGGCCTTGGGTGGGGCTTTGGTTTCTCGGGCGTTTCCGCGCCCTCCTCAGCTCCCTGCCTTAGAGTGGCTTCGGTCACCTGGGTTTTGTTAGTGGTAAGCAGGGAGGGTTTTGTGGGGGTGCTCTATGGCCTTGGCCTTGCTCAGGACCTTGGGGCTGTTCGGCCAGGCAGCCTGGGGAACAACAACAACAACAACAACAACAACAACAGTCAGAGTAAGCTATGGGTATGGCAGAGATCGCTCAGTTCTCACTCTGATAGACCAGCCCATCACCAGCCAATTCCCAGTATTCTGGACTAACATATCATTGCTTATGTTATCCTATTTCCATATTTACTTTTATCCAACCTAGATTTGAACATGTTAATGTTCTTCACTCACACCATCTCCTCCTCCAAGTTGTTCCAAATATCTATACTTCTATATGGGAAGGTGAATTTCTTTGTGTCCTTACGACATCTGCCCTTCCTCAGTTTAAACTTGTGTCCTCTTGTCCTTCCATCATCCCTCACGAATAGATCTTCCCTATCTACTCGCTCCAAACTTTTTACTCCCTTGAACATCGTTATTAAGTCGCCTCGTTCCCTTCTCTCTGACAAAGTAGACAGTTGTAGTGTTTTAAGTCTTTCCTCATATGTCAACTCCTTCAATCTTGGGATCATCTTCGTTGCTATCCTTTGGACTTTCTCTAATTTGTCCTTTAGATGGTTTGATTGTTGTACTGTATATATTTCCATTATAGGTTGAATGGTATATTCATGAATCTATACTGGTTATTATTTGGCATTAATTCACATTGTATAAGGTTTCGTATTGAGATTTTTGGGCATATTCATATCGATCGCCAGGAAAAAATCGACACCCAAATGGCACGAAAGGTCTTAACCCTCTCACATCCTTGACGCACTTTTGAACCTATTAGGGATACTTTAAAGCCTTTGTTACCATCAGGGGTATTTAGAAACCTTTAGTTTAGTTACTTCAACCTCTGCAGTTGTCTTTGAGTTAGCTGTGGGCAGAAAACTAATTTTGGAGAGGTAATTATAAGAGTGAGAGAACCCTATTTAGTATTGCTAATCTGGCAACCTCTGCGTCATATGGTCGTGAGAGGGTTAATATTGACAAAGAAATGAGGCGTAAAGTCTTAAAATCGCCAAACTAATGGGCCAAATGTCTAAAAATCTAAAAAACAATGGGCTATAAACATGAGGGAGAAGAGGGGCCAGAAAAAACAACCGCCTCCCCTAAGTTGGCTGCATGTCGTGGGTGTTGGCGGGGTCAAGGAGCTACCTTTTTCTTGTGTCAGTGATATTCGCAATTTGTTAAGTTATTGGATACTGGTATAATGATAAGTAACACCCCGTTCTTAACATTAATCATCAATTACAAACCTCAATGTACTTGAATAAACTAATGAAAGCATATGGTCCTCCCAGGATTCAAACTCGGGACACCACACCCAGAACATAAGCACCTAAACCATTACACCACCAACACAGTTAAAGGTTGAGTACACGATCACGATTAATATCCATTTTCGAATTTTGAATATCAATCTAATCATGTACTCAGACCCAACTGCATTATGGAAAGCGTAATGTTAAAGTGCGAGGAAAGAACATAGAATGGGGCCAAGATCACTAAGGACCGGCCTCGCTATACTAGTTCCTGAACCTATAGAAATAAGTAATACCCCTTTCTTATCAAAATACCTTACTATTGTGATTTGAAACTAACAAAAGTATTAATTTAGCATCACTATAGTATAAGTTTCAGCTTTGCTGTTATGTGGACTCGAGTCATAATGCTTTATTTGTTTACATAAAATTATCATTGCTAGTATACTAAAGAACATATGCGTAAAACTTGTGATCAATTAGTTATTTAAGTTGCCTTGCCATATCCATATTCGGGGCATAACTGTCTTGATAGCGTATTAATGCATAAGTGCGTGGAATTTTGGTGTCAGTATCCTATGTTCGAGTCCTTGGAATGCCACATGTATTTGTTGATTTCATTAATTGAGTTTAGAAGTGAAGTTAGTTGGTGGAAAAATATAATAATACAGTACTTCATTATCAGGCCAATGTTGACTTTACAGTAGTACGATTATGTTAACTCTTTATTGTGTATAACCTTTGTTGAACATAGTGATCATTGATTTAAGGAGGGTCACCGGCTTTTTTATCTTTCTCTCCTTTTCTCTCTTTCCCTGGCTTGTATCCATTCAGCCCCATTCAGCCAACTGTTTTAAGACATTTATCCCCATCCAGGTGTCGTTTTCTTCCTGGCGAGCGATAGCGAGCAAGCATTGTATGGAGAAATCTGGCTTCGCCGGAGACATTTTTCTATCGAAAAATGTACAAATTTAGCTTGCTGTCAAAACAAAAATATATATATGCTGGTTCACTACCGCTCGCCAGGAAAATATTGACACCTGGATGGGGGTAAAGGTCTTAAAACAGTTGGACTAGTGTTGTACCCATAAGCATTTAGCCGTATTCGTACTGAGAGGAGTTAATTTATTCGTAGAAAGTTTTATCTGTTGTATTACAGTACTGTATATGTATTTATTATCCCTTAGCACTTTGTTGAATTGAGATTTTAGTATTTGTTAAGCATTCTGTACTTTTATTATAGGGTTGCTAGTTTACTTTTTGAACAGTCGTGGTCATGATTTCTTACTTGCCCTGCTGTTAGAGGCATGAGGTGAACTGTGTCTTGTCAAGCCTAGTAGTTTGATCTTAGATTTGGGCATTTTATCGGTATAGTTCGCCCGTGTATACTAAGCGTACCTCCAAAGATTGTCCAATTATTCTTGTTCACGACTGTACAGGTCTCCCTCACTATCCGATGCCCTGATTTAGGATATTATTATAGGGTTTCAGGTGTTTGGGTTTGGTTTTTTGTTGGTCCCAGAATGCATCCCCATTTACCCCAATAATTTTAGGGCTTGCTAAATTAATTTTCTATTTAAGATCGGGTTTTCATGAACGTAACCCAATCGTATATCGAGGGAGACCTGTACTTTGGTTTCTGGACTTTTCTTCTAGCCTAGTTAGGGTGAAAAAAATAAGCATGTACAGTACTGTATTGTTAAACCAGTGGAATTTATTGTATTGAAGCTTTTCGAATGTAGACTACAACTGCCCTTGTGTTTGTTGGTGAATCCTACACTCGCAAACCAAGAACGAAAAATCACCCCTTAACACTTACGGTGCGGGAATATTTCCGCTATATTAGGGCTCATTCAGGCACTCCTGAATGATTGAGCAAGTGTCTGAATTAAATTAAATGTATTCAACCAAAAACTAGAAGAAAATAGCATCAAAATTACACAAGAACGAGCTTCGTAGCGCTCGGGGTTCATCCGCAGCGTTACCATAGACACCGGCAAATATTCGCTAATACTGAGCGAATGTCGCTAATGTCGCGCTACATTTGCCTTTTAGCGAGACATGGCTGATATCCCTCAGATCCGTGGCCGCCTGGCTGGAGAGCGGACGGGGGCCTGCCGTGCTCCCGCTCGTCTCCACAGGCTTTAAGAGCCTGTAAATTGCTATAAATTGCCATGGCGTTCCAGAACGGTCCCCGCAGTTGTAGCCTAACGAACGTCATTGTTGCAGATGCCACTATAAAAATAGACAAATAGAAGAAATTGTATGTGTTTGAATCACGCGGTCTGTTGCAAATATCTCTCGTTCGCTTCTCATGCACCATTGCCAGATGCTGCCAGGCGTTTTATCGTTCTCTCTTGGTTTGCGCGTGAGACGGCACTGATGTATCCTCCAGTCTCTCTTGCCCTCAGTGTCTGTCCTCCTGGTTTTTCTCTGCATATCACTTCAGTGAATTAATGTTGTACAGTATATTGATAGTCGTATGACCCAGGAATGTATTTTGTGCAAGTTCTGTGTGGTTAAACCTAAGAAGTGCGCATGGGGGGTATGAGACACCACACTCCTGTGCTGACGTATTTGAGCTGTTCCCATCACTAACATCGTTATTTTACCATAGATAGCATTAATACTTATCCATATGCACCTATTATAGGTTGATTATAAAGGTATTAACCTGTTACAACAATAAAACAAGTGGAAACAGGGTTTGGATGGTCAAAATCGGCGATACAGGCCGGGAGTTACATAATGTATGGCTGAGGCAACCTCCCTGCCCTCCTCCCCTCCCCTTGTCTGGAGAGACACTGTTACGCAATAGTCTCTCTCTCGCTCTTTCCCACGCTTGGTAACAGTGATGACAACGCCCTGCTACCAACTCGCTAATGTTAGCACGAAAATAGACCACAGAATAAGAGAATAACAGGGAAAATAGGTGATAACTGAAGGAGGGGAGGAAAGTGGGGAAGGAGGGGAGGTGGAGGAGTGGCATTTGGCATGGCCCAAGGGCAAAAAAAAAAAATTGGGAGGGGGTATTTTAAATGGATTTTTTAAAAGCCTTGCTCTTAAGAGTCTTCCCGCAGTCTGCCGGGGGAACTCTTAAGAGTCTCCCAGCAGTTCCCGGGTTAAGAGACCTGTAGGCGATATCTCACTAACGTCAAAAAAACTATTTCCATACTGCTTATCTAAGGGTAAGGCAGGTTAGTGGATGGACTAGCCGAACACCACTGTAGAAAAATAGTGCTAACAAGATACATAGAGAGCCTCGGAGTCGGACGGATCCTAAATTGAGTGGTCAATCCTGTAAGTCCTTCAGTAAACTGGCTCGGGTTGTCTCTCTTACAGGGAATAGGTCCGCTTGGGGTCTTTCTATGTATGGCCACCCTCATTAAGGGGAGCAAGGTGTCCAGCAATAAAAAATTAAAATAAATAATAATTCACCTATTTGTAGTTTACAGGAAATGAGCCGTGCTCGTGTTGTCCTGTCTCAGTTTCTATTGACTATCCAGTTTACTTTTAACCCTTTCCCTGCGGGTGGCATTCTGGAACGCATAGGCAATTTACAGCAATTTCCAGGCTTTAAAAGCCTGTAAAAGCCGTAGAAATAGAGTGTCAGTGGGCGGGAACATGAGGGACCTCCGTCCGACCCTTAGAGCAGCCAGCAGCTCACTGAGGGAGACTGTGGTCTTGCTCGGTTGTCTCGACAGTGTTGCCGAGCGAGCGAGTGCTAATAATTAGCGAGTTTTCCCGAATGTCTATGGCAACGCTGCGGGTGAACCCCGCCACCTACGAAGCTCGTTCTGGTGTCATTTTGACGCGATTTTCGCCTAATTTTTCTGCAGAATACAGTTAATTTAATGCAGATACTTGATTAATCATTCATTCTATCTATCTATCTATATGCTCAGGCCCAATCCCCATTTTGGGGGTAGCAGACTCAAGACAGAGCAAGAACAGGGAAAACACAAAACAACATAAAACAACAAATAAACACAGATAAAAGCACACACTCACACACATCCAGGTCACCCAGGAGAAGACCCAGAGACCAGGGTTACCAAGGTCGCTCCAGCACTCCCCCGGCCCCCGACCACCCGGAGAGGTTCCGATCTCGGCAGGCAGACATGCAGCGGAGCCAAAGCCACAAGCCCTCCCACCACACTTCCAGGCGCACCCTTCATATTAATCGTCTCCCCGGGCCAGGCGCCTGATGGACTATTATCTAGTCCAACTTGTGCCCGACCCCTTACTCCAAATGACCACGTGTTCACTCAACTATTCACAAGCATTCTCCATTCACTCCTGTCCACCACCACTTCCCCTGCCTGATCTATAGTCATTCCTCTATCATCCAAAGCATTTCTTACACAGTCTCTCTATCTCAATGGGGGTCTTCCTGCCCTTCTATCTCCC
The DNA here is from genome assembly GCA_032716605.1 of Paralithodes platypus. Taxonomy (NCBI): domain Eukaryota; kingdom Metazoa; phylum Arthropoda; class Malacostraca; order Decapoda; family Lithodidae; genus Paralithodes; species Paralithodes platypus. Next base: position 26,069,956 of record CM064544.1, on the reverse strand, counting down.
CTTGTACCTGACTCACATATTCTCTTTGTAAGCCTTTCATCTCCCATTCGTTCAACATGACCATACCAGCTCAGCACCCTTCTGTCCACTCTGGCTGACAAATGTTCCTGCTGCCCCACTCTCCTACGTATCTCTTCATTCCTCAATCTGTCTCTACGAGTAACTCCACACATACTCCTCAAGCAGCTCATCTCCATCACATCCAGCCCTCTTTTCTCCTTTTTCTTCAGAGCCCATGTCTCAGCCCCATACATCACTGTTGGCATAACAATTCCTTGATACAGTGCACTTTTTACTTTCACTCCGAGATTTCTCGTCTTCCACATACTTCCCATTGCTCCGAAAACCTTCCTTCCTTCACACACTCTCTGTTTTACCTCCACTTCCATACCTCCACTCCTGCTTATCGTTCCTCCTAGATATTTAAAACACTCTACTTGTTCCAATATTTCCCCATCCAGCCTCACATCTAGATTCACCCTATGCTCTCCCCTATTACACACCATTACTTTACTTTTATTGACGTTCACCTTCAGTTTCCTCCTCTCACAAATCACACCAAACTCTTTGACTACCCGCTGCAGTTTCTCATCAGAATCCGCCACCAATGCTGTGTCATCAGCGAACAGCAACTGATTCAACTCCCAATCTCTACCATTCTTTCCTACTAAATCCAATCCTCTTCCCATAGTTCTCCTTTTCACCTCCCTCACCACACCATCCATAAACATATTAAACAGCCATGGTGACATTACACAACCCTGTTGCAAACCTACCTTTACCTCAAACCATTCACTCAACTCGCCATTTCCTACTCTCACACATGCTCTGCTCCCTTCATAAAAACTCTTAACTGCTTCTAACAAATTTCCTCCTATTTCATAAATCCTTAACACCTTCCACATTGTTTCACGGTCCACACGATCATACGGTTTTTCCAAGTCCATAAAAGCCCAAAATATCTCCTTATGCTTCTCTAAATACTTCTCGCATAACTGTCTTACTGCAAACATCTGATCCACGCACCCTCTTCCCCTCCTAAAACCGCACTGTTCTTCTCCTATTGCAACTTCTGTACACTTTATTATCCTCTCTATCAACACCCTGTCATACAGCTTTCCAACCACTGACAATAAACTAATGCCTCTATAACTTGAACACTCCTGCCGATCTCCCTTCCCCTTGTACAACAGCACAATACATGCACTCTTCCAGTCTATTGGTACCATTGACACAGCAAAGCACACATTGAAAAGTCTCACCAACCAATCTATTATCACATCTCCACCCTTCTTTATACACTCCACAGCAATACCATCCAAACCTTCTGCTTTTCCCACTCTCATTGGTTTCACTGCTTCTTTCACCTCATTTTCCTCAATGCTTTCATTCATTCCCTGCCACCTGGGTGGCCTGAGTAACCTATCTCCATCCACCTCAGCTTCAATCACTGCTTCTCTTCCATCTCTTGTATTTAACAAAGATTCAAAATACTCGGCATATATTTTCCTCACTTCAACTGGTTCCACTAGTAATTCTCCATTTACATCTTTCACTGACTCTTCCCTCTTTTGTCCTCCTTTCCTTACTTTATTTACCTCCTTCCAGAACATCTTCTTTCGTTCTTCAAAATTCTCACTCAGCCTTTGACCCCACCTTTCGTTTGCATCTTTTTTCGCTTCTCTAATTTTCCGTTTTGCCTCTCTCCTTTTCTCCTTGTACCTCTCCCATACCTCAACACTACCATCCTGTAAACCCTCTGAAAACACTGTCTCTTCTCCTCAACTGCCTTTCTCACCGTATCATTCCACCACTCGCTTCCCTTCCTGATACCTCTGCCTCCTACTTTCCTTTTGCCGCATACTACCTCTGCACTTGCTTTCACTCCTTCCTTAAACTGTTACCATTCAACCTCTACTTCTCTCTCTCACTTCCATCCACTTTTCATTTAGTCTTTCCTTGTACTCCCTCTCTTTTTCACTCTTCTCTAACTCACTAACTTTTATTACCTCTCTTACTTCACGCTTGTCTCTTATTCTCCTGTAACTCTTAACTCTTAGCTTTCCCTCCACCATCTGACATACCCTCCGCCTCACCTCTCATCACATTCACATCCAGCAGTCTACACAATCTTTCCCTTGTCACCAGCACATAATTCATCAATGCCCTCTCTACAATCTCTCCCCTCACAAGTCTATGCCAGGTGTACTTGTGTATACGCCTTTTTTTGAAGAACGTATTACCTACACTCAATCTACACTCTTCACATACATTTTTCAGTCTTTCTCCACTCTCGTTTACACCATCCACACCAAAACTACCGATGACTCCCTCAACAGGCTCATTTCCTACCCTAGCATTTAGGTCCCCTAAAACTATAACATTTTCATTTTCATCAAACCCTTGTAGACAATCTCTCAAATCCTCCCAGAAACCCTCTACGTCGTCTAACTCTCTTTCACTTCCTGGTCCATACGCACTTACAAAAACCCACCTTTCACTCTTAAACCGCATTCTCACCCACATTAGCCTTGATGACACCTCTTTCCACTCTTTTATAAACTCTCTCAACTCCTCCTTCACAATAATAGCCACTCCTTCTTTCCCCCTGACTCCCTCGTCTACTCCAGACTTTCTACCTATCACGTTTCCAAAATCCACTTCTCCCTCTCCTTTCATCTGTTTCATTCAGTGCAAGGACATCATACATCCTTCTTTCAAATAACCTTCCAATATCCTCTCGCTTCTCATTCGTACTACATCCACGCACATTCAAAGCTCCTATTCTTCGGGTCCGGGACCACGAACGCGTTCCCTCGCCCCTATCTCTGTCTCGTTTTTTTGGTAGATTTATTTAAGGGGAGAAGGATACCAAGCCCCCCGCCCCCGATCCCCTTTAGCTGACTTCTACGTCTCGCCGGAGAAAAGCGGTGGTGGAAATTTCTCACCCCTCCACCACAGAAGAGGTTAACTTCACCAGAAAGTGGCGGGCGTTGGGGTCGCCGCATCCCTACGCCATTTGAAAAAATTAGAGATGCAGAAGGAGAAAAAGATAGAAGGGGCTATGAGAAGTAGAGGACACCAACCCTCACTATGACAAATGGTCAGCCCACCACCAAATTCATTCATTAATTCAATCATTCATAAGTGCCTGAATATGCCCTAAATAACGCAAATAAGCCCGCAGAGAAAGGGTTAAAGTCGTGGATATTTCATGCTTCTACAACCTCCGCACCTAAGTTATTCCACCTATCTATTGTTCAATACGGAAAGCTAAACTTTTTCACTTTGGACTTGCACCTCTCCTTTCTTATTTTATACATATGCCCTCTGGTTCTTCCATCATCCAGCCTAATAAAGTCCTCCTTATTGAGTCTCTCGAACCCTTTCATGCATCTATACTTTGCTATCAGGTCTCGTTGAACTATTTTCTCCTCTAGCGTGGGAAGCCCTAGTCTTTCTAGACTTTCAGGGTATTGTAAGTCCTTTAGTTCTGGGATCAGTTTGGTTGCTATTTGTTGCACTTTCTCCAATTTATTGATTCGTTTTCTTAGATGGGTGGGACCATACCACTGCTGCATATTCCAATCTAGGTCTGATCATGGATGTGATTATCTGGGTTAGCATACTTTCATCCAAATTATTGAATGCTACTCTCATACCCGTTATTAATCTATACATTGCTCCAACTATATGATTGATGTGCTTCTCAGGGGATAAATTTTCTTGGATAAACACTTCTAGATCTTTTTCCATGCTTGCCTTGCTGATTTCCTTATTTCCTAGCCTATAGCTTCCATTTGGTCTTCTGTCACTCTTCCCCATTTCTAAGACGTGACACTTTTTAGCATTAAATATCCATCACCCATGTTTTACTCCAGTTATAAATTCTGTCTAGGTCTCCTTGTAAGTCTGTACAACTGTTTTCGTTGATGATGTGTTTCATGAGTTTGGCGTCATCTGCAACATGTTCATATATGTATCTAAGTTAATTCGAAGCCGAGGCTGCTAATGGCTTAGAAGCCAACTGTATCATACAGGTGAGAGTACAAAGGAGGACAAAGGAAATCAAGCAACAACAGTTCTAGTGACCCCTCTAGGCTGCTTGTCCTCCAAAACACTGCGGATCAAGTGTCCAAACAGTGGTTTAGAGTGGGTAAGGGAAAATTGCACCACTGCCTTGGAACTAATGTCTGTGGCAGGACTAGGAAGTTAGTAGGGGACAGATGGGTTGGAAGAAGGGCAGGTTGGTTACAATTGTTCAGGTTTTCAAGTCATGGTAACCAATACACTAATTTCTAAATACACATGCAAATTTAATTGTATTCAATAAATGAATATGATGATAATATTTGAAAACTATTAAAATAGTAACAAACTAGCAATGATAACAATTTATTAGTGGCCCCTCCATCGTTGACGATTATGCCTATTACAGAAGGCATCCTCTTCAAACACTCATTTACCGTAGTTTGAATCTACCGCGCAGAGCATAAAAAATTGAGGAGCCTTCATCATGAGCGCACGCAACCTCACTCATGGTTCGTCATTATGAAATTGGGTACTCACTACGAAAAAAACTTCGTAAAAAATAACAAAATAAAAAGAAAATAAGAATAACTAATCATAAGCTTTCCATAACTTCGTGGATGTACTTGTGTGGATCTTTGACCAGACGCTGACTTCAGGCGCCATTCTTCCTTCTCTGCTCTGCGCTCAACCTGCCCTGACTTGTCTCCCCACGCTCCGCTCGTTCCGCATTTGCTGCGTCCCTAGTGAGTTTTTTCTCATTTGTTTACTCTGGGATGTATCGAGTAAGGTTAGGATATGCGTAGTAGGAGTGTCATGGGCGGGCTGCCCGCAGTTCAGTGTATTTGGGACGCCTATTTTGGGTGTACCCTCGTGGTCCCGTGGTGGACGCGTGAAACGTTTTCGCGGATAGCTAGCCTAGTTTATTTAGTTGGCTTTAATTACGCGTTATTAGGCTTCTTTTTATCTTTCTGATGAAGTTGCCTTATTTGTTGTTTTCTGACATTCCTACCGTATTTTTCTTCACTTAGTGAAGTTTTTTCTAGGTCCCGTGTCAGTACTCCCTCTCCGGGGTTTATTTCTTCGAGGTGTGTTGGCGACTGTTCCTGTTGTGATATAATTCAGTGCTTTTTGTTTTTATTACATGTTTAAGCGATACTCCGTCTGCTTAGGCCTAGCTAGCCTCTCGTAGCTTTTTTACATGTGCAAGTGTTATTGATTTATTATATAAATATGTACTACTGTGTCATGTGTGTTCTGGATAAGTTGTGTATTGGCTTATTCCAGGCACTATTTGTGTACCTCCGATTGCATCTGGTTGGTGTGGGTTACCGTTTCCGGCGGGTTTTCTCGATTGCTCCGTGAAAATCCGGCTGGGTCTCAGATTGCGTCTGGCGGATGTGGGATGCCTTTTCCGACGGGTTTTCTCGATTGCAACCGAGAAAATCCGGCTGGTTGCCGAGTTTTAATCACGCGTGATTAAAAAATAGGCTTGTTTTCCCCGGCGAGTGGTGGCTTGAGGGCTCTCCAGAACTGCGTCTCTGTAGTGGGGCCTGGGTTCAGGCTTACTGTATGTTTCCCGGCGGAATGGCTTTCCCCGATTCAACTAGGGGTTCATGCGGACACCTGTTGACTATAGTTTTTCCCGGTTTTGCAAAGCCGTTAAAAAACTGGGCTGTTTTGTTTGAATTAGTCTTTCCACCCCGGCGATCTTTTGCAAAGAAGTGAGGATAGGAACAATTGGGATTAACCTTTCTATTAATTTTCACCCGGCGGTTGAACCTCGGGAGGGTGGGAATCACGGATTTACAATCCGGTAGGATTAACCAAACAATTGAGGGATACAATTGGGTATCGAGACATTCAACTTACGGCGATCTATGAAGGCTTCGAAAGGAGTCAGATCTATTGATTAAGATGGGCTTAACCTGGTTAACTGCGTTATAATAAGGAGGCCGGCGTCTTATTATAGGTTCCCGGTGAATTTTATATCACAGGGAAGACTGCATCATTTATAAAGAACTGCTTGTCTTTATATCATGTCAGAGGATATTCTTAAATCTTTTGAAAACGTAGAGATATTCAAAAATCTTTACATATGAACCTACGGGGTAGCAAGAGGTAATAGTGGTGTATTACGCATCGTTGCCCGGCGGTTCATTAACACTTGTGTTAGAACATTTTGGGGTACCTTATGAGCATTAATTCCTGGAATTTTCCTTTTTTCCAGGGCGGAGTTCCGGCGGGTCCACAGAGGACCAGGTGAGGCCCGGGGGGAGTTAGCTTTTAACCAGTCTCTGCCATGGCTACTCTAGCTCCTGTTTTTGCCCTTTGCTCAACGCCCTCATGATCCGGGATCCCTATTTTTGCACATACTCCGTGCATTCGTTGTGTCAAATGCTTAGACCGATCAAGGGGTTTGTGGGTAACGAAGAATTGTACCTTTTGTAGTCAGCTTAGTATTAAAGTATTACAGCACGACAATCTGGCCGCGGCGGTTGCATTACGCGAGGTCAGACAACTTCTTACTAATTATGCTACTACAGTGGCTCATAGAGCACTGCAGTGTGATAACGTAATTCTATGGGACCGTTTGTTGGTTCAGTACCCCCCACTTAAACGTCCTCCTTCCCGAAGTAAAGTCAATAAGTCGGCAGAGACTGGGCTGGGTAAAGGGCTTCTTCCCTCTCCCGGCACAGCTAAGAGACCGCGAGAGTCGTCTCCCCCGGCAACAGCTTCAGAGTCAAGATCTAGGTCCAGGTCACGGTCTCCTCTCAGAAAGCAGACACATAGTCACTCGACTTCACCTTCGCGGAAGAAGAGTAGGACGGACAAGACCAAGGACAGTTCTAGTGATACATCAAAGTCGAGGCGGAGTCACAAGTCTTCTAAGAAAGAGTCTCATGAACGAAAGTCCTCCTGGCGTTCGCCGGAGCCTCGAATTTCACTTTCTGCCTCTACTCCCGACATGTCTCATGTCCAATCTGACAGGTCGGAAGTGGAGTCAGAGACTGTGGTGGAGGATATACCGGCGGACAGGTTGTCCCCAAATATTATTCCCAGTTCCAATATTCTCACTTTAGATTTTAGGGGTTCTCCCGGCAGTGATAACCCGCTAGGGGGCTCGAGTGAGGGCTCAGTCATTGGGGTGGGGCCTGGCTCACAAGTGAGTTACGGCCAAGACCGGGGAGTTTGGAGGTACTCCCACCCATGGAGGCCCAGCTTACTTCCGTCTCAGGCAACGCAGGTAGTGGCTGAAGTCCACCGGGACGCGGAGATCCCATCTTCCATCCCTGACTTAACATGGCAACATGAGGGGGTCCCAGCCTCGGCGGAATCCTCTCAGGAGGGACCGGAGGCAAGGGATGAGGGCTCTATTATTTCTGAGGTGGGAATTCACGAGTCTAGTTCAGTCGTAGATGACTCTCAGAATAGGGAGGCTTCACCTAGTAGTTCTTCCTCTGCTCAATTTGTCACGGCGGATGAGATTAATGGGTTATTAGCAAGTGCTTTAACTAAGTTTTTTGGCCAGCAACCAGAGCCTCCTATAGTTGGTCTGGGAGCTTCCATGCCAACATTGAATGTCCGACCTCTGGCTACTTCCATTGATTTGACACAAATTCCGCTCACTCCCCTTGTATCACCTACTATTGTTACTAGGCCAACTTCAGCGGCACTAACTACTTCCAATGTACGAGTAGTAGCAGACGTAAATCCTCCCCCGTTAGACAAAGCCCCGATCAGAAAAGGGGCTATGCCTCTCTTATACGGGCCAGACGAATCTTGGGTATCATTGGTACCAACAAAGCCAGAGGTAGCATAATCCACTATGTCAGGGGAGCTCCCGGTACCACGGGAGTGGGTAATCCAAGGGAATAAATCTAGGAAGTTAAGGGCTCTAGATATGCTGGGAAATGTACTTGATGTTAGTATTAGGGCCATCCCCAACTATTATCATCATGATTATTTTGTATAATCTTCTACACCTGCCCTTCCCCCTGCGTCAGCTTCAAAACTGTTTTCGGACTGGACAAAGCATGATGGGTTCAATGATATCAAAGCGTTGTCGGCTCTAACACCTGAGTTGGGTTTAAAGACTTTCACAGACTCAGCCGCAAATCCAGTTTTGCAGGTGGAGCAGTTGGGTCCAGGACCTTGGGTGGACTGGGAAGTCGAGGCTCAGAACTTTGCTACTACATTCACTTCTAAAGCTTCACACCAAATTCCACAAGAAAGCCATTCTTGGTTCTCTCTCCCAATATACTCTGCCGGCGGAGTTCCCTCTGCTCTATTTGCCTTTTTAGCTGCCCCTAAGATTAATCTATGCGAGCTTAAAGACCCCTTTTCTACACCTTCCACTGCTCACCTAGACCGGGAATTTAGGCTACGGGGAAAGGCGTATAGACTTTTTTCTCAGTATATAGTTACACAACAGGTAACAAAGTCAATGCTAAGATCTGCTCAGGCTATCGCGGACACAGAAGTCCGAAAGGCGATCGAACTGTCTAGACGCTTGCTTCTCCAGACCTCTATTCAGTCTCTGGGACATATACGCACGGCCTTGTTAGAGGCGGTGCGGGCAAGACAAGATCTAAGGATGTCTCTAGTCCGAAAGCTCCCGGATAGGATTGCTAATCAAGTAATAATGTCCCCAGTTCTATCTGCCTCTTTAATGTCCCCGGAGGTGTGGAGGACGGTGTTTAACATGGCTCAGGCCTTGAAGCACAGTCCCGCCCCGTCTAAGAAACCTGCTTTCACTTTTACCAAGCCCAAACCAGTCGCTAAAGCTCAGTCTGGTGGGGCAAAACCCTTTCATTTGCCTAAATCCTCTTCCACCCAAGGTCAGTACAGATACAAGCAAGGAAAGTCTTCAGGTAATCATAAAGGACAGAGGTATCAAAGGCCGGGTCAGGGCCTGTCTCCAGCCAAACCCGGCCAGTCGTCTAAGCTTCCACCACCACCAAAAAACTAAGGTCTCTCTCACTCCCAGGGCCGATCTTCCGGCGGGTGGATCGGAGGGTAGTCCAGCCGGCGAACCCTTGTCTGCTAACTGGGTCGTTCCGGGCGAATCATCGCGCATGGCCTTTTAACACATGGGCGAGGATGGTGGCACGCAAAGGCATCACCTGGCAGTGGCTCCGGCGACCTCGTTTACGTCAGCCGACAAAGGCAAATTTTGTTTCATTAGAGGTGGAGTCACTGATCCAAGAGATGGTGGCCCAGAATGTTATCATCCCGGTTCCACAAAATTACCCAGTTTTTACATCCAAACTTTTTCTGGTGCCCAAAAGGGACAGTGTTCAGATGAGGCCGGTCGTAGACCTGTCTTATCTGAACCTTCACATTCACAACGTGTCCTTCCGGATGCTGACAGTGAATCAGATCAGGTTAACACTTCCGCCGGAAGGGTGGATGTGTTCTTTAGACCTGACGGACGCGTATTGGCACGTCCCGGTAAACAAACGGTTTCAACGTTTTCTGGCCTTACGTATCATGCATCAGACATGTCTTTCAGAGGATGCCGTTCGGTTTAAACCTAGCACCTCGCATATTCACGAAATTAGTCCGGCAAGCCCTGATGCCCTAGTTGCAACAAGGGATCAGGATTTTGTGGTATCTAGACGACTGGCTGGTGGTGGCGAAGACGGAACAGTTATGAATAAATCATGTCAACATAACATTAAATCATGTAAAATCTCTAGGATTCAAGGTAAAGCTGGTAAAGTCAAACCTTGTTCCCTCACGAGTGGTCCAGTGGATAGGGCGGGTCTGGGACACAGCCGCTCTCACTCTAAGTCAGAGTGTGGACAATCGGAACAGGTTTCGCAAGAAACTGTTTCTGTTTCTTCACAGTTTGACTACGACACGGAGAGTCTGGGAATCTCTGGTCGGCTCTCTCAACTGGATTCAACTAACTGTAAAGTTGGGCCGGTTGAAAGTCAAACGTTTAATTTTGGAGGGCAAAAAAAAAATGTCCACTATTGCCGGCGGAAACATTATGGCCCATCCCAAAATTAATACACAACTTACTAGCGGTCTGGGCGAAGAGGGAAACATTGCACTCAGTCATGTCTTGGACCTCTCCTCCGCCGACGGTATGGGTGGACACGGATGCGTCAGGCACGATAGGTTGGGGCTTTCAGTCAAACCAAGGGCATCAGGGTCAAGGGCTTTGGTCCCATTCAGAATCCTCCCACATAAATGTCAAAGAATTACTAGTCCCCTTGTATTTCCTTCAGGCTCACGGCTTTTCTTTGCGGGGCAAGTCAGTGGCCTTCAGGATGGACAATCTGAATGCGGTTCACTGCATTCAGAAACAGGGGTCAACGCGATCTCGGAGGTTGCTAAACGTGTCAGAAAAGATTTTTGTACTAGCCAACAAGCTGGACATTCAGCTTCACGCTTCTTATCTCCCCGGCGTAGCGAACGTTTGGGCAGACGCTCTATCTCGGAGACAGAGCACAACAGTAGAATGGGCACTCAAGCAAAACATTTTCGACCTAATGATTGCGAAGCCTTACCGTCCACAAGTGGATTTATTTGCATCTGCGGAGACTCACAAACTCTTGCTGTACCTAACCCGCCGGACAATCACGCCGGCGGGAGGACCCGACGCACTGGTGACGGACTGGAACATGTGGAGTTCCATTTATCTGTTTCTGCCGCCAGACGCTTCTCTGATGTGCCACGTAGTAAACAAACTACAGGATTATCGGGGCGTAGTCTCGTTAATCGCACCCCTGTGGCCGGCGCAGGCGTGGTACCAGCAATTAAAAACGTGGTGCCCGAACCCGGTGTCACTCCCGGTCGGGTATTTCCACTTAGACACGATTGGCAACCTAGAGACCTCGCTGACTTTTGCATTATGGACATTCAGGAGGCCAAATGGCTAGCTCCGTATGGTAGAAACGTGACCGATAAATTCATGAATCAATACACACAATCTACTAAGCGACAGTATCAATCGCATTGGCAGTCTTTCACTTCTTGGATACTCAGAACAGAACAATCTGTGCCTTTGGTGGCTTTGGTTTTTAATTATTTAAACTATCTGTTTGAGAAGAAACGTCTATCTGTAGTAACGTTAAAGAATCACTTAACAGCAATTAGGATGCCATTTTTTTACCTTACAGGTCTAACCATACCACTAGCGGAGGAGACAGGTTTCATGAGGGCATGTTTTAAACTCCGCCCACCTCCCCGTCAGCTCATGCCTACCTGGTCTCTGGACAAAGCGTTGTCATTACTTCATTCCCGGCGGTACCAACATACTGCAGATTTTGACTTACTTTTAAAAAGGGCAGTATTCCTTATGGCTTTGGCTACCGGGAACAGGGTGTCTGAGCTGGCGGCGATGAGCAACACACCTAATTGCATCAGGTTTGGTAGGCTCAATGATTGTATTCATATTGCCCCTTCCCCGGGGTTCATCGCCAAGAATGAGCACAGTGATCACGTGTTTTCAGAGTTCACGGTGCCGGCGTTGAAAAGGGGAAAGGTGCACCATAATTTATGTCCAGTGCAAGCGCTAACCAAATATTTGAGAGTCGCACCTAGGAATCAACAAGGTGCTTTATGGGTATCAAGTACGGGTAAACGCGTAATGAAACGTAAACTGGCTTCTCTCTTAGTTAACGTCATTCAGGAAAGTAATCCCGGCGTTGTGAGTAGAGCTCACGATTTACGCAAATGGGCGACCTCTTTACGTTTCCTTAAGAATTTTTCTGTTGAGGACATAGCAGCCACGCACCTCTGGTCCTCTAATCATACTTTTTTGACTCGATACCTTTCAGTAGCTTTAGACAGGCCTTCCATGCCATGTATAACTTTACGGCAGAGGGTCTAGGTGGCCTCTGGGTCACTTAGTGTTTAGATGAAGAAAAGAGAGGGGGGGGGGGTGCAGTCAGTGTAACATAGGACACCCTAGCCCTGCCGGAGTGCGTGTGCGGAGCTTACGAGCTGTGATACAGGGTGTAGGTGCTGTGATATAAAATTTCTCTGTAGTATTCATTACAGGAAATTGTGCTAACGTACAATCATAGTAGAACGACAATGCTTGTTGTAAATAGTTTTGGCTGTGAAGCAATATAATTTTAAGTAATCTTAGTAGTTGCGGCCGCAACTTGTATTTGTAATGTAAGTACCTCTGCAGAAGTACAAGAGTTCAGTACTTCTGCGACAGTACACGAGTTCCTTTTATTTTTAGGGTATAATTTTAGATATATATCCACGAGTTAATGGGGTTTATATGTGCACATGTAAACTTTGATGTTTTTATTTTTCACCACTTACTTTAAGTGGGGTGCCTTCTTAACTACCAGCTCTGTGTACAGAGTCTCGGAGTTAACCCCTTTTTTTGTCCAAGCAGGCTCTTCGAAGCACGCTCCTGCTTGTCACCTTTTTTGTATATTTATATGCTGTATAAAGTTTATGCACACAAATATATCTTTTTTACAAAGTAAGAATACTATGTGGTTGTTTGATTATCTGCTTTTGCTAGAGTTATGATATGATTACGAATGTCCCCCTCCAGTCTTAGATATCAGGCATAATCGTCAATGATGGAGGGGCCACTAATAAATTATAGGTTTGACTCCTGCAAGGAGATAAAGAAATCCTAATATTTAGTAGTGGCCCCGTAATCATTGACGACTGGGGCCCTCCCGACCATCCCCTTCCCATTCGTTGATGTATTAAGGATTTTGGTTTACTTGATATGTCAGTGAAGGAAGAATGACGCCTGAAGTCAGCGTCTGGTCAAAGATCCACACAAGTACATCCACGAAGTTATGGAAAGCTTATGATTAGTTATTCTTATTTTAGTTTTATTTGTTATTTTTTACGAAGTTTTTTCGTAGTGAGTACCCAATTTCATAATGACGAACCATGAGTGAGGTTGCGTGCGCTCATGATGAAGGCTCCTCAATTTTTTATGCTCTGCGCGGTAGATTCAAACTACGGTAAATGAGTGTTTGAAGAGGATGCCTTATGTAATAGGCATAATCGTCAATGATTACGGGGCCACTACTAAATATTAGGTTTTCTTTATCTCCTTGCAGGAGTCAAACCTATATTAATACATGATGACATAATATTGTTCCACAATATAATAACAATGCAATAGAGCAGAGAAGTCAAGCACTATAACCAAACATATACATTACTGTTCTGTGTACTTACATGTGCAAGTCTTCCCACAGAAGCAGAAGCAAGAAAATAAAGATATAGGTGAAAATTCTGAATTTTCCATATATTTATAACACAAAACAATAAAAAAAATTAACACTGATTATACATTTAAGTTCTGATAATTGTGCGTGTGGAAGCCAACGCAGAGAGAGGCAATTAACTCCCCCAGATATATTATGTTCCAGTAAGTCCGAGGAGGCGGGAGCCCCAGGATCATTGCCACTGCCTCGCACTACACTCACAACAACACTGCGGCCGTTAGAATTATCGCAGGAGGCTGAGGTTGCCACCAACGGTTTTATCGTATGGTAACTTATCGGACTTACTGAACTCATATGACGCAAAATTGCGTCATAAACTTATTGGAGAGGTATAGAGATAAGTCCATATGACGCGATCGCGTCATATGAGTTTTTGGTGGACTTATTCATATGACGCGATCGCGTCATATATGTCGCAAGGAGTTAAGGACACCTGAGGCAATTGAAAGTTGAGGACACCGGGGATAATTCAAATCAACCATTCAATCCCTCAATAATCAATATACTGTACAGTACAGTATAGGATTCTAATTTTTTTTTTTTCCGAAAGAGACAAAAGGCAAAGCTGCCTGTAACAAGTGTCCCTCTCAAAGTTGAAAGAGTGATAGAGATCGAAAGTCAAGGTACAAAGAGCCAAAATTTTGGACGCAAGGAGCTCGAAGCAGTTTAATTCATAAGATGTGGGAAAGACAGATTGAGGGAGAGTTCCAATGCTTACTTGTTGAGTAGAAGAAATACTGGGAGAATCAGTTAACTCTTGGGTTAGAGAGGTGGACAGAATAGGGTTGGGAATGTGTTGAAAGGCAGGTGCTCCCACTCTTCATAAGTGAGGAGACATACACTGAGAAAGATCTGAAGAACATTGATTATTGTAATAGCGGTAGAAGAGTGAGAGAGATTGTAGGGAATTAGTAAGAGGTGAATTGATGAGACAAAATGCTTTTGACTCGAGAAGTGCAGTACCGGTATGGGTTTAACCTCCCCACACAGGAGAACAATACTTAATACATGGGTGCACAGTGCCCCTGTACAGAGCAAGAAGCTGTGTGGGGGTGAAGAGCCCACAGACACGGTTGAGCACACCTAACTTCTGGGAAGCTGCTATAGCTAGAGTGGTAATAAGATCTTTCCAGAAAGGTCAGAAGAAAAAGATACACCAAGAATATTGAGAGAAGATGAAGGGTTGATTTGTGCTTTGTTTAAGAGAAAGTGATAGTCTTGCGGAAGATTGTGACGGGTAGACAGAAGAAGAAATGGAGTCTTGGGGCATTGAAAGTAACAAGATTCTCTCTGCTCCAATCGGAAATAGTTGACAGATCAGAAGATAGGCGCACTATGGACATATCACATGAGTTTTGAGCTACCTGTACTGCTGTTTGCTGATGATATAGTTCTGATGAGCGATAATGAATGGGAGTTGCAGGGTCTGGTAAATATGTTTGGAATAGTGTGCGAAAAACGGAATCTGAAGGTAAATGCGGGGAAGAGCAAGGTTATGGTCTTCGAAAAAGGTGAAGTTGAACGGTCAGGCTATGGAGATTGTCAGCTCATTTAAGTATCTGGGCAGTGTGCTGAGTAAAGATGGGAGTATGGATGAAGATGTGCGGGAGGGTGCAACAGGGGAAGAGGGTTGTAGGAACGCTGAAAGCAGTAACAAGAAATAGGGTGGTCAGTATGGAAGTGAACAAGTCCTTGAATGACAGTGTGGTAATTCCGACACTGACTTACGGAAGCGAAGCATGGACGTTGGTGGAGAAACTCAGACCAAGAGTGAGAGGGGTGGAAATTAGTTACTTGAGAAGTGCGTGCGGAGTTACATGGAGGGATAGACAGACGAATGGGGAAGTAAGAAGGTGGTGTGGTGTGGAGGTAGATGTGCTGGAAAGTGTGAAATGGAACACCTTGAGATGGTTCGGCCATATGGAACGTATAAGAAGCGAGAGAATGACTAAGAGGGTGTACAAGAGCGAGGTGGAAGGACAGAGAGGGAGATATAAACCGAAAGAGAGGTGGAAGGATGGAGTGAAGAAGTAAATGGATGAAGGCGGTGCTGGTTGGGAGGAGGGGCGTCAACTGACTGGGGACAGAGGTGCATGGGGGCGTTTCGTTCGTGGCCACCCCTTCGGGGATCACAGCGTCGGGCAATAGATAGATAGATAGACCTGCTTTGGCTGCCTGCAGACGATTTTATTTAGAGTTGTTGTCGTTCCCTAGGCTGCCCGGCCGAACAGCCCCGGGCAGGGTTTGTTCAGGAGGTTAGGCTCCCAGGAACTACTCCCCACGGACGGCAGCCAGCTGTCCCCCATTGGTCGGCGATTTTGTCCCCGGCCGGGAGGGGTCGGCAGCCATCCATGGTCGGCGGACCCACGACGCAGACGCCGCCACTCCAGGTTCTAGAGTAGTGAGAAGGGGATACCACTCCACTTGCCTCTCTTATATTCTATGAAAGGAAGGGGACAGAGGGCCCCCTTCTCACATTAATGATAGACCCCAAATTGGTGGTAGAGAGACTTACATGACCAGGCCATAGTCCAGGATATGACACATCAAGACTACCTACCTGAGGTACTTTTATCACAGCTAGTGGTCATGAAGTGCATGCCACCCCAAAGTCCTTGGAATTGGATGCAAAAACAATCTTCATAGTCTTACTTTCTATGGGGGGAATGGGATAGTGAGCCTCTTCCCATATATATAACTATGACTCTAACATGGCCAGGTCACCAGGCCGTACTCCAAACGGATGCGATGACATTCTTTACCAGCTAATTCCCTATAGGGAAGAGGAGAGTAGATTCCTTCTTATATTATGACTGAACATAAGCTGGCAATGAGACTTACAAGACCAGAACATAGTTGGGGATCTAATCATCTGCCAGACATTGATCATGCAGTCTTCTGAGCCAGGCATGATGACATTCTTATAGTTATACTTGTTGGTAGATGGAAAATAGTGAACTCCTTCATAGATTACGACTGTGACCCCAAGCTGACGAAGAGACTTACGTGACGAGGCCATAGTCGGGGATCTGCCAGACCTTAACGACACAGTCCTCGGAGCCTGACGCGATGACATTGTCGTTGAAGGGGTCCCACGCTATGTCCAATACAGGGCCCTTGTGACCTCCCACCAGCGGATGGTCAGGGGGGATACGACCCGCCTAGGGGGACATGCAAACACATTACACATTACTTCTCATATTACTGTACTGTATATTAAAATACAGTTTCTCAAAGGCAGATACATACTTTATGATATTCAGCAATTAAATTATATCCTTTCTGGGGTTTGCATATAAATTCACCCTTTTAGAAACCATTATTTTATCTGGCTTCCAAGGATTATTTTTTTTGTTTTTACTTATTCTATAGTACAGTACAGTGTAATGTCTCCACGTAAATCCTTGATGATGACGTAAAAAACTTTTCCCATTAATTCATACGTTAATACATTCATTAATTAACTCGGGAAAAAGCATGTAGGCTACAGTAATTTTTTTTTTTTTTATTCTGAACTCAATAGGTATTTCCTAAGCTATATAAAAAAAATACTATTAGTAGCAGGAATATATTACCTAGTATTACCTACTGAAAAGGCTTTTTGGTAGATTAGGCAGTTGGCCATAAAAATCATGTCACGCCTGTCATTAGGTTTTGGTCGATCAGTACAGTACTTCAAGCTGGTATCATATATACAAAAAATACATACAAGTTTAAAGACCATTTTGTCCACAGAGAATGTGGTTACAGTCTCCCATCCTAAATGGTGGCTTTCCAGGTGGCCCTGTCAAGGGCTACCTTTCTTGTCAAGTTCTTTATTTTGAGATCGGACCGGATTACAGTACCGGTACTTGATGCCATGTCATTCTACTGTAGGTCTACCCCTACGCGCAGCTCCCCCAACGTTCACAGTCCGGCATTTCCTCACCCAGTTCTGATCATCCAATCTCTCCACATGTCCAAACCAACCAAGTTGGCTCGTACGCATCACTTCACTGACACTCCTAATGCCCAGATGCCTTCTTAATTCCTCGCTTGATACCCCATCCCTGTCAGAACACCCTGGAGCTTTACCGTCCTTCATTTTATTGATTGCTTCGCTCACTAAGGCTGGTGCTATCAAAGGAGAGGGCCCAGATATTGTTTTTTCAATACTAAGCTGTTCCTTATCCCATTCAAACTACATTTAGCATTCGTTCATAGAGTGCCTTCCATGCTTCTCTGATTTCATCTTCTGCATACACAATCGTCCCATTATCGTTTCTAACACACTGTTCACCTATAATATCTCTAGTCATTTTTAACTCACCTAGCTAGGTTGAAGATCCCATTGGGATTGTCAGTGTTACACACTTGTTCGAGGACCAGGTCCTTAATGCTTTTTTAGCATTGTAAATCACTCTTGTGGCAGTTCGTTTAGCTGCCTGGTATTCCTCCTTACTGCCTCCATTCTTCCATGCTTTGAAGCATCTCTTTCTCTCTTTCACAGCATGTTCTACCTCATCGTTCCACCACCAGGAGGTCTTATTCCTGGGGTGACCCTTTGTTTTCCCACAGACTTTGTCAGTGGCAGCAAGAAGGCTATGCTTAAGGAAATTCCATTGACTAGGTTTCCTGTTAACCAAGAAGTAATCTATCTGGCTACTGGAGTTATATGTGACCAGATGGCTCTATCTTTTCTTGAACTTTGTGTTACACACAACCATGTTGAGTGCAACGCAGGACTCCAGTATATATTCGCCTTCCAGATTCCTCCTTCCGTAACCATTTCCTCCATGTACTCCCTCATATCCATCTGCAGATGCTCCCATGTGACCATTCAAGTTCCCTCCCAGGATTGTTATTTCATTCTCCGAGAGGCCTGAAATGACACTGACGGTGTCATTCCAGAAGTCCTCTTTTATCTCTTTCTGTAGGCCAGCCTGTGGGGCATATGCAGATATCACATTCAGAATTCTTTCACCAACTTTCAACTTCAAAACAATCAGCCTTTCACCCACTCTTCAGCCACCAGCCACCATACCTTAGCATTTCCCCACACACTCCATCTATTCCTAATGTTTTCCAAACCTTCACTCTTTTCAAGGCTTCACATACTTCTGACTTCCTGATGCCCACCTCCTCCTCCCCTACTTCTCTTCTCCCTCTCATAACCCATCCAACTATGTTTGCTGGTGTTTCATTACTTACGTTCAACAATCTGTTAAAGTGCTCACTCCATCTTTCGACTCTCTCTTGCTTCTCGGCTAGCACTCGCCCATTCTTATTTTTCTCACTCTTACTACTTCTTTTGCCACCCTCCCTAACTTCCATGACCTCTTTCCAGAACAATTTCTTACACTCCCTCCACTTTACACTTAAATTCCTTCCGAATTTCTCATCTACTCTTCTCTTACTTTCCTTCACTACTCTCTTTTCTTCCAAGTACCTTTCCCTTTTCTGTCTCTCCAACAAATCTTAATTCTCTCTACTACCTAACCACTCTCTATATGCTTTCTTCTTATCTACAACTGCTAGATTCACCTCTTTAGTCCACCATGTTGTTCCCTTCACTCCCCTCCCTCTTCTCCTAACTCCACATACCTCCTCACATGCTGCACACATCTCTTCCTTAAAACACTTTGCTCATCTCGTCCACTTCCTCCATACCCTCTAGGTCAAACCTACCTAATCATCTTTCTACTGTTCTCTTGAACTCTTCCCTGATCTCCTCCTCCTGTAACCTTTCCACCCTCTTCACCACTCCACCTCCCTCCCACCCTACTCTAGCTCTATTCACCCACTTCTTCTGTATCCTAATTTTAGCTACTACTACATAATGGTCAGACAACCCCCCATCCCCCCAATACCCCTATAGGGCCTATACAGTATACTGCACCCTACCATCTAGCACAGAATTCTTCATGCATTCATCCACACATATATGATCAAACAGTGCCTTTTGTTCCACTGTCTCTCTCCCTCCTCCACTCCACTTTCCATGTGTACCTGTGTATCATTCTACAGAATGTCGGAAGAAGGTGTTGGTTGTAAACAGCTTCCTCTCCACACATATATCCACAAGTGCACTACCATTTCCATCTACCTCTGACGGTATACCCCACCCTCCCACCACCCCATCTACTTTACTATCACCCACCTTCCCATTCATATCCCTAATCAGAAATATTATTTCACTCTTACCAAACTTATCCAGACACGCCTCAACATTCACCCAGAACTCCTCTTTCTCTCTTTCACAAATTTAAAGATTAAATGCTACACACAAAGTGTGGTTCCGTTCTTATGTCCTAATGGCGGCGTTCCAGGCAGCCCTGTTAAGAGCTGCTTCACTTGTCAGGGTTTTTTATTCAATATCAAACAGGAAGGTCTGATCCCATGTCTTTCTTGGTCTGCCCCTTGGTGCAGCTCCCCCCACATTCATGGACTTGCATCTTTTCGCCCAACTTGGTTAATCCATACTCTCCACATGTCTAAACCATCCAAGCCTACTAGTACGCATCTCATCACTGATACTCTTGATACGTAGCCTTCTTCTCAGATCTTCACTAGATACCGGTATCCTATTTTTTCTTGTTTGGCAACACTCATCCATCTCACCATTCTCGTATCGTTGCATTCCATTCGGTTGATATCATCCACTTTGACAGGCCACGTTTCTGAAGCATATGTCATTCCGTTTCTAGAGCATGAAGTATACACCTTTCCCTTCAAGGGGAGAGTCTTCTCATACTAGGTAGTGGCAACAGTTATCTAAACTTTCCCCAGCCGCATCTTATGCTGGCGATAGTGGCAGCTTCAGCTCCACCACCAACAGAGATGGTTTCTCCAAAGTAGCAAACCTTGTCCACCATCTCCAGTGCCTCATTGCCAAAGTTAACACTCTTGAACCTGTCATTTAACACAAGTTCACTACAAATAATAAAGTAACTTAACCAAAACCATAAAGTAGCCTAATAGAAATGACAAGAACTTACTCACTATATTACAATAGAATATATTGAAATAAACATAAAAAACAGCCCTTAATTTATTAAGCATCAGCAAAATCAGAGTAGCCTAGATGAGCAGTATCAAATTTATTTGCTACCACACTTATTAATTTAACTATCACAGTTTATAATTATGGTACCGTAGGTTAGTTATAAATTATATATGATTTAGAAGTTATTTGCAGACCATTAGTTATCACAAAAATTAATTAAGGTTATTTAGTAGCTGTAAGAATAATCTCTAATAAAAATGCTAGTGATTAGAGTAGGTTAAACATAATATACAGCACACATTTAAAACATTGTTTAGATTAACTATTGTACCAAAAACAAGACCATGCCTGAACTGAACACAGACACATAGTATAGTACAAAAATGTGATCTGTCAAATTATGATAAGGGGTTTAATTTATCATAAAATAAACCCACATTTATTGCTAGAGGTAGTGCCAACAAACTTGACAATTTTCTTGACCCCTGAACTTCTCATAACTCAAAAGGGCCTAGAGCAAACTGGCTGTAAATATCCACACCTATTTCCTGGTGGGCTATTCCCTAATGATAGAACTGTCAGCTCAAGCTTTCATTCATTTTGAGTTATGAGAAGTTAAGGGGAGATTTCCACTTGAGGGATTATTTTCTGGACCCCTTTCTCCCTCATGTTTAGCCCCATTGCTTTTGACATTATTATACTTTCGCCCCAATTAGTTTGGCAATTTTAAGAACTTTCGCCCCATTTCTGTCAATTTTAATACTTTTCGTGCTAATTAGGTGTCGATAATTTAAGAGGAATCGGCCTTCGGCCGGGACATTTTTCTACCGAAAAATGTACACATTTGAAAGGGGGTCTTAATGGTGTAATCTTAAGCTTGATGGAGGTAATAGGGTACAAACCCCTTAAGGGTTCAAGAAAATTGTCAAGTTCGTTGGCGCTACCTATGGTTGTTACAATTATTGTTACTATTATGTAAAACAATAAATTGATAAAATTAGGTAAAATATATATACTTTTTTTATAATGTGGAGTGTATTATTTGAAATTAAATATTAAAATGTTAAATAATTGAGTTAAATGTAAATGAAATACAAAAAGTTCATCACAGAGTGCGTACTTGACACATTTAGAGAATTATTAATGTGAAGCATTATTGATACAAAATTCCAATAAGTTAGTTAGAAAGAAAGAATAAGACACACCATATACAGTACAGTAGTTTAATTCTCCTACTGTCTATCACCACGCTAGCTTACCTGTGAAGCTTTCTTCGACATATATGTCTGGAAAATGTTGCTATGTTATCAACCTAGGTATTAATCAGAAATATATATCAAAATTGGCAAGATTCATCAAATCAGATGTACTGCTACCTAGTATATTTTAAAAGTGTAATAAACACTGAATACATATTTATATGCACTATAAAAATGAATAACCGACATTTGTTAATGTATAACATGAACTCCAGTAAATCAAAGAAAAACAGGTACAGTATAGAGGTAAATACATTCAGTCTGATGGATTCTGCCAAAATATTTAAACTAGAGCATAGATAGAGAAAAAGCTGTCAAATTATACTGTATGGTATTACAGACCGCACAACCTCTCTCACTCATCACATGTGAGCTTGTACCAGAGTTATGTGAAGAACTCACAGACAAATAATCTCACCCCAAATGTCATAACTTTTAAAAAATTTAAGTACAGTAAGCATCAGTTTAAGGGCCATAATCTCAGTCACCACACTACAATCTTCACGCTAGTGATTACCATCTATCGTATTTACAATGTATTCATATTTTTTCACCAATCAACTTTACTTCTAAACTCAATTATTGAAATCAACAAATACATGTGTCACTCCGAGGACTCGAACCTAGGATATTCACACCAAAATTCCGCGCATTTATGTATTACGTTATCAAGACAGTTAAAGAATGATACACAAGCTTACGATTTATTATGCTGTTTGTATAGCAGATAAAGTATAATAAATAAAGGGTGTCCTTCTGATTGGTTAGTCATGAAGCTCCTAGCAAAGTTGACAAATCTACAAATTTGAAGACAACTTGGGTTGCAAATTCTATTCAATATATTGTACTGTAGGTTATACTGTAATGTTTTACTAATTTCATATCAATATCAAGACTATATAAAAGTTGAAGAAAATAAATCACAGTCCGCCCTAACCAATGTGTTATTGCTATGACCCTAACACAGCAAGTACAGTGCAGTATAATTATAATAATCAGGTTCCAAATTTCTCAAAGTGCTGATTCTTCCCAAAGTGAAATAATTAGCACTCAAAAACGTTACTGTACAATGTTACAATTTAAAGAAAAATATACAGTACCGATATATGGTATATACTGTACTGTATCTACAACCTTTAATTCCATGTGCAGCACAAAGCTGTTTAAGTAACAGTGGCAGCAACTAAACTCTACAATCATCTCTCATGGCACGTTTTGCAAGATCATAGCTTCCTCTAAAGAGTAAGATCTTGAGTTGCCTCTTAAAGGATTCAACGGAAGTTTCATGGATATGGGCAATCTATTGTCTAACCTGGGAGTGACAAAGGAAAATGACCTGTCAGAGAAAGGCAATTGCTGGACAGCTCACTGAGGCGCAAAAAATCTTCATCACATCACAGGATCACACCTGGAGGTGCTGGCGGCCAATTCAACACGAGACTTTGGTTTGCCAAACTTAAGGACCTTGAAGGTCTTAAGATACAGCTTAAATACTATTCTAGCTTTAACAGGCAGCCAGTGCAACTCAATGTAGGAAGAGATCATAGGGGTTCTTGGTCGAAGGGCAAAAATTAGCCTTGCAGCCCTGTTTAAAACTGATTGAATTTTCTTTAATTGATCATTTGGGAGACCAATAAATAATGCATTACTCTGGGGGTAAGGGAGTAGAATATGCCCCACGTGCCTCCTGCGTGTCGTAAAAGGCGACTAAAGAGGTTAGGTCGGTGGGCTTGCGACCCTCCACCCATAAAAAAATCTACAGCAATGAATAACTAACAAACGGCCTCGGAACCGGACGGACCTAATGTTGACGAACTTCGACCAACCATGGACAGTCTAAGGATTGCGACTTGGAATATAAGAGGCATGGATGAGGACACATAAGAGAGAGAGGTCCTGGAAGTGTTAGTGAATGCCAGGTTGGAGGAATGGGTGTGTATGCTGGAGTGGGTGAGAATGAGAGAGCGAAAGAAGGTGCGTGATTGTTTGTAATTAACAAATGGAAAGAGCGTGTAAGAGACTATGGTTCTATAGGTACAAGGATTGTGTGGGTGAGAATGAAAGTAGGAATACAAACGTGGGTGGTTGTGTGTGTGTATGCTCCGCAGAGGATAAACCTGTAAGAGAGAAAGAGGAGTTCTGGGCGAATGTTGAGGCGTGCCTGGATAAGTTTGGTAAAAGCGAAAGAATATTTCTGATTAGGGATAAGAATGGGAAGGTGGGTGATAGTAAAGTTGATGGAGTGGTGGGAGGGTGGGGTGTACTGTCATAGGTAGATGGAAATGGTAGTGCAATTGTGGACGTATGAGTGGGGAGGAGGCTGTGGATAGCCAACACCTTCTTCCGACACAGAATGATACACAAGTACACATGGAAAGTGGTGTGGAGGAAGAAGGATAGGATAAGACAGTGGTGGAATGAAAGGCACTGATTGATTATATATGTGGATGAACGAATGAAGAATTTTGTGTTGGATGCTAGGGTGTATAGGGGTATTGGCGGCAGGGGGGGGGGGTCTGTCTGACCATTATGTAGTAGTAACTAAAATTAGGATACAAAAGAAGTGGGTAAGGAGAGCTGGAGGGAGGCGAGAGGAAGGTGGAGTGGTGAACAGGATGGAGAGGTTGCAAGAAGAGGAGATCAGGGAAGAGTTCAAGAGAACAGTAGAGAGACGACTAGGTAGGTTTGACCTGGAGGGTATGGAGGAAGTGGAGGTGAGCAGAGTGTTTAAGGAAGAGATATGTGCAGCATGTGAGGAGGTGTATGGAGTAAGGAGGAGAGGGAGGGGAGTGAAGGGTACAGCATGGTGGACTGAAGAGGTAAAAATAGCTGTTGAAGACAAGAAGAAAGCGTATTGAGAGTGGTTGGGTAGTAGAGGGAATGAAGATCCGGAGAGACAGAAACGAGCAAGATAATTGGAGAAAAAGAGAGTAGTGAACTAAAGTAAGAGAAGAGCAGATGAGGAATTTGGAATGAATCTAAGTGTAACATGAAGAGTGTGTAAGAAACTGTTCTGGAAAGAGGTCAAGAAAGTTAGGGAGGGTAGCAAAGGGAAATAGTAAGGGTGTGAAAGTTAAGAATAAGTGTATAATAGCCGAAAAGCAAGAGAGTCGAAAGATGGATGGAGTACTTCAACGAATTGCTAAATTTAAGGAATGAAGCGCCAGCAAACATAGTTGGATGGGTTATGAGAGGGAGAAGAAGAGAACTAGGGGAGGAGGAGGTGGGGATCAGGAGGTCAGAAGTGTGTGAAGCCTTGAAAAGAGTGAAGATGAGGAAAACATTAGGAATAGATGGAGTGTGTGGGGAAATGCTGAGGTATGATGGTGAGATAGTGATCGAATGGGTGTGGAAAATGTGTAAACTAGCATGGGAGAAGGGGAGTGCACCAGATGACTGAAAGACAGGCATAATAGTCCCCCTGTATAAGGGTAGAGGGGAAAGGAGTGTGTGGTATCCACCGGGGAATATGACTTCTAAGCGTAGTAGGGAAGGTGTACAGTAGGGTAGTGATTGAGAGAGTGAGAGCGAGAATGGAGAAATGGATAGGTGACGAGAAGGGCGGGTTTAGGAAGGGAAGAGGATGTGTAGATCAAATTTTTGCCCTGAAATGGGTTGTGGAGAAATATCTGGAGAAGCGACATAAGTTGTATGCTGCCTTAATGGACTTGGAGAAGGCCTATGACAGAGGTGATAGAGAAGGTACAGTATGTGAAAAGTACTGAGAATATATGGAGTAGATGGCAAGTTGTTGTTGTTGTTGTTGTTCCCTAAGCTGCCTGGCCGAACAGCCCCGAGTCCCTGAGAAAGGCCATGGCCACGATCGGGCTTTCCCACAGAGCTCTCATTGAGTGTAGATTGTGTTGTTGGCGTAAGTGGTTGTGTGAAATGCAGTCTTCTATGATGTGTTTAATGGTATGGGGTGCTGTGTTACATCCCGGGCAGGCGTCGACAACGGAGTCATCCAGTCTCCTCTGATAGCTCAGGAGAGCTGGATGGTGTCCGCATCTCAGCCTGGCCAGGTGGACTCTGTCCTCGCAAGGAAGGGAGGATTCGGAAGGATGGATTTCGGGAGGTCGTGTATGCAGCTGCGTGTTGTCTGTGAGTGAGTGGATGGATCGGTGAGAGATATGAGTATGGATGTGCTTTTGGAAGTTGGTTCGGGGTGGGCAGGGAGGGAGAGAGGACAATAATTGTGTGTGATACCGTGTGCTGGGTGTTGTTTTGATATTTCTTGGTGTTTGTGGGTGCGTTGCCATGTAGTTTAGTGGGTGGTCTTGGTTCGTAGAGGCTGCTGCCAGGAATTGAGTGCCTCTCATGTCCAGATGGTCTTTGACTTTAAGGATTTTGGTTTCTTGATGTAGGTGATCTGTGGGTGAAGTAGCTGTGCAACCTGTAATGATCTTCAGGGCTTTGTTTTGAATAGTCTGTAAGGTCTTATGATGTGTTTCAGCTAGGTTAGAAGCCCAGGCTGGGCTTGCATATTCCATCACTGATCTTATGTATTGTTTATATACTGTGGTGGTAGTTTCTTTGTTGTGTCCAAATTTTGTGTGAGCAAGTGACCTGAGGGCGTTAAGTCTGGGTGTCAGTTTCTTTTTAATGTTTGTGGTGTGCTGTTTGAATGTCATATGAGTATCATATGTTACTCCTAGGATTTTGGGTGTGTGTGTATGTGTTAGGGGTGTGTTGTTTTTGGCAAGTTGCTGAAAGCAGTGATGAGAATGTATGAGGGTGCAAAGGCGTTAGTACGTGTGGAGAATGAGCAGAGCGAGTTCTTTGATATGAATGTTGGGTTAAAGCAAGGGTGTGTGATGTCCCAATGGTTGTTCAATATATAGATGGATGGAGTCATGAAAGAAATACAAGGTAGAGCAGTGGATGTTGGTGTACCGTACCGCTGATAAGGGAGGTAAACGAGTGGAAGTTGCCTGTACTGCTGTTTGCCGATGATAAAGTTCTGATGAGCAATAGTTAATGCGAGTTGCAGGGTCTGGAAAATATGTTTGGGACAGTGTGTGAAAAACGGAATCTGAAGGTTAATGCGGGGAAGAGGAAGGTTATGGTCTTTGAAAGGGGTGCAGCCACAGAGTGTGGGGTGAGGTTGAACGGTCAGACTATGGAGAATGTCAGCTCATTTAAGTATTTGGCCAGTGTGCTGAGTAAAGATGGGAGTATGAATGAAGAAGTGCGGGAGAGGATGCAACAGGGAAAGAGAGTTGTAGGAACGCTGAATGCAGTAACAAGAAATAGGCCACAAATGAATCGCCCCCATGCACCTCTGTCCCCAGTCAGTTGACGCCCCTCCTCCCATCCAACACCGCTTTCATGCATATACTTCTTAACTCCATCCTTCCACCTCTCTCTCGGTGTACCTCTTCCTCTCTGTCCTTCCACATCACTCTCATACACTCTCTTAGTCATTCTTTCGCTTCCCATACGTTCCACATGGCCGAACCATCTCAAGGTGTTCCGTTTCACACTTTCCAGCATATCTACATCCACACCACGCTGCTCTCGCACTTCCTAATTAATTTGTCTATCCCTCCATGTAACTCTGCATGCACTTCTCAAGTAACTCATTTCCACCCCTGAGGTATGGTTTGTGTCTCTCCAACAACGTTCATACTTCACTCCCCTACGTCAATGTCGGGATTACCACACTGTCATGCAAGGACTTCTTTACTTCCATGCTGACCACCCTATTTATTATTACTGCTTTCAGCGTTCCTATAACCCTCTTCCCCTGTTGCACCATCTCCCGCACTTCCTTCTCCACACTCTCATCTTTACTGAACACACTGCCCAAATTACTTAAATGAGATATCTTATCCATTAAAAATACAATATAGTCAAAAGCCAACGGAGCATCAGATATAGAAGCTGGTCTTAGATGTGGTCTTTTGACCAAACAAACTAATCAAGATTACAGCTAATTTTTTCTGGTCATTGCCACAAAATTCAACTTTATTTTGATGATAGATTTTCTGTTTAGCTTCCACTGTGTGGACCACAGCTTTCTTTAAGATACATACAGTACTGCGACCACGTCATGACTGTTCTTTGAAAGCGCCATTTCTGTTCAGCCTTCCTGTGTTCTCTTTGGATCAATTTAACAGATTGGACATACCAAGTTAATCATTGCGCACTAATAGTCTTCTCAACCTCAGGACAATAATGATCAAAGATTGATTTAAGCACACTTATGTATCTCAATTAATTTGTTAGAAGAAAGGTCAGAGAAGTCAAAGCGCTTGAAATGCTGATCAACTTAATAGGAGATCAGATTATGGTCAATATTCTCAGTTTCTAGATCGTATTATCGCTAAAGTGGACTATACGATGATGTACAGTCGACCCTCGATTTAACGGACTAATAGGGGGGAAAGCTTGTCCGTTACTGGAAAAAGTCCATTACTGGAAAATTCCCTCCAGACTTCTGTTTTTGCCCAAATATGCCAAAATAATAAAGATTTTAAACTTTCTATGTATAAGTTCAACTTAATTAGATAGAAGAGAATAAAACAATATAGGTAAACAGTAGATAAAAGAGAATAAACAATTTAATGATACAAATAAAGTTGTTTTTCTTAATATGTGCCCGCCACCTAACGGACAGATTTTCCAGTAACGGACAAATGTCTGTTACTGGAAAATTTGTCCGGCTACGGACAGAGTCCGTTAAATCCGAAATCCGTTGTATCGAGGGTCAACTGTATAGTGTAGCATGATTGCCCTATTATCAAGCTTAGCACAAGAGACATGACATATGGGGAGCTTTGTCTGGGAGCACTTCACGTGACAACACAACATATATATATATATAGTGCTCTCCAGTGTTACCAGACATGGATTCTAATATCACTGACAACTATTGCTGTACAGTTTAGTTCTACTCATTGTAAACTGGTCAAACTTACCAAAGACCCCTTCTTATCAGGTTCCCATATCCCTTCCTGTAAATGCAGCAGTCTAGTATTTCATCTTATTAAATACATAAAAAATGGCTTTATTTTATAGAAGAATTCTACAAGCAAAAATGAGAACATAAAATAGAATAAATGAAGTGTAATTAACTAAAAATATAATAGCTATCTAGCCTTGTGAAGTCTCATATCTGGCACAATTTCATCTAGCGTTTTCGTATCTGGCGGCACTTTTGGAGCTACAAACTTACAGTTTCTTACAGTTTCTTACAGTAGATCCTCTGGAAAAAGGCAAACTATGCCTGTGTATCCAGCTCAGTACCAGTGCTTGCACTGCTGCGGTCGTTCACGGTGTTGGCGGTAGCAGACGCAACATTTTTACTATTCTGTATTTTGTTTTATAATCAACTTCAAATCTTGTCTTCCCATGCTTTATCAAGATTACTTTCAAACTCCCTTATTGATTCGGAATCGACTACATACTGGGGCAGTGCGTTCCACTCATTTACCACTCTATCACAAAATGAGTTCTTCGCCTTCTCAAGCCTATTTCTTTCTTTGTAAATTTTCTTAGAGTGTCCTCTCGTTCTTGTTCCCTCCCGCATCAAGAAGATACCTTCACACACATCCTCATCGTACTTTCCTGACACTATCTTAAAAGTCTCTATCATATCCCCTCTCTTTCTCCTATATGCCAGTGTCGGAAGTCCCAGTGTCCTCAACCTCTGCTCATAGCCCGCGTTCTGAGAACTGAGAGCTGAGAGATGAGCTTTTTTCAGAATGGCAGCTGGCGTGAATAGGCTAGATAGGCCAAGTAATAGGGAAGTGTATGAGTCCTTTGGAATGGAAGAGCAAGCTTTGGGTATTGATTGTGGGGTGGTTGAGTGGATAAAGAGAAGTACCGTAAAATGCGGTAACTTCGGACATTTTTCTATGTTTTTTAACAATTTCTCCTGAGTGTAAACACATTATAGAGATTTAACTAGGTCAAGTGATGTATGGTGGTAGTGCGCCGTAATCCAGGAAGCCTTCTAAAATTATCTCCCCTAAGAAGAGAGCTATCCTTATCCTAAATGATGTCCGAAGTTTGCTTGAAAAGTTGATAACTTCGGACATGTATGGATAACTTCGGACATACGGTGTTTCTTATGGAAAATGGTTGCCAAGAAAGCTGAGATAACTTCGGACAAACGAAGGAGAACTTCGGACCTACATTCGTGGCCTTATTTCATTCATTTTTCGGCTCCTACTATTTTATATGAATATTTTATTATTGCTGCTTATTCCTGTCCGATGTTATAGTGGAAAATGCACAGTCAATACTTTTAGGCCTGTATAATCAGTAAAGGAGGGGGATATATACGATGTTTAACATATATTCTGTTTGGATCTGTTCTCGTTAGGCATTGAGCTCACTCCTAGAAAATATTGAGCAGGAAAAATAACCAATGCTGTCAAATCAATAACTCGAAAATTAACTAGGCCTAGTGAAAATATATAGGTACCGGTATGTATAATATATTACTGCATATACACTTTTATGAATTTGAGCATTTTTATAGGTATAACGTATTTGTTGGCGTTTCTTTCGGCAGATAACACAAAATTTGGACAAGATATATGCCTCTCCTAATTTATATAGATTATATATCCAGAATTATCCGAAATACATAAATCGGTTAGCATAGTATCATATTTTTATGGGTTTTTGGACTCAGAGAATGATTATTTGATCTTTTACCACCATGTTAATGATGTACAAGTATTATGAATGATTTTCATAGGGCAAATAATAACAAACGATTGTTTTGTTCCATGTCCGAAGTTACCATGTTTTTTTTAAAAACACAATCGGTTAAATGATAGTGTTCTAGCTAGAGCGTTATACAAGTGTAACAAATTTCCTTTGGTGGATGTTGTCTCTGGTAATGTTACTACAAAATTATATCAGTCACAACATCATTCATACCGGTACAAACAAATTTCTTCAGGGCGATAGAAGTTTGGCAGGGTAGCGAAAAATGTACATATTTTCGTCATATACAGTACCGTATGTAATATTTTTTTAGTGTACATATACGTACCTGTACTCATGTCAGTTCCCTAGGACTTTTACATGCTCTTCCTTTGCCATTTCTCTAAACGGACCCCACAAAAAAATAAAAATAAAAAGAGTTTCCATTATATAATGACAATGTCTAATTACTTATTATCGCCGATGTCCGAAGTTATGACCCAAGTCCGAAGTTACCCCACTTTACGGTACTTTGAGGTGGTATGGTCATGTTCAGAGAATGGATGAAGACAGAATGCCAAGAAAGATATATGAGAGTTACGTGAGTGGAACAGCTAGCAGTGGAAGACCACCATGGCAGTGATCAGCAACCCTTAAAGCTAGAAGAGACATTTTTTTAAAGTTTCATACAAATGTTGTATTGTCGGAGCCGTAATACAAAAAATTAGGTCTCATGAAACAAAATATACAGTACAGTACTTCAAAAATAAGAGAATATTCCCTACTTCTGAACAAAACAAATTATAGTGATATTGTTCAACTTACTTGTACAGTATTCACATAGCTTTGGAAAGACATACTGTATGCCTCGCTTACTCTAAATCATACCGACTGATGCCTATAGATGTTTTCGAAGTTAAATAAAAACAAAATCTAATGTTGCCTCGAATGTGTTATATGATGCCTTCGTTTTGAAGGAATAATTATTATTTCGGAAGCTTCAGGAGCCACATGCGGCTCCTGAGCCGCATGTTGCCGACACCTGACCTATGGTATGGGAAGAGAAAGTGGAAAAATATATTGAAGAAAAACTTCCACGTAGTGGAAGGGGCATTGTGGCACAGGCAAAGGAGGCATGTCTTGACAAAGTAACCTGGAGGCGTTTCTGCCATGGCCATCCTTTAGCGGGGGTTTCCCAGGGGGAAACAAGGCGTTGGAGATGATGATAATGATGACCTTTGGAGCTCTACCCTTATTTGTATCTGGCGCAAAATTTCCTTGAATTACGGAAATTCAAGTGTGCTGCCGCCAGCCGATGGAAATTAGTTACTTTCAAAGTGCGTACGAAGTTACATGAAGGGATAGATAGAACAATGAGGAAGTACGAGAGAGGTATGGTGTGGTAGTAGATGTGCTGGAAAGTGTGAAAAGGAACACCTTGAGATGGTTCGGCCATGTGGAACGTATAGGAAGCGAGAGAATGACTAAGAGAGTGTATGAGAGTGAGGTCGAAGGCCAGAGACTGAGAGGAAGACCGAGTGAGAGGTGGAAGGATGGAGTTAAGAAGTACGGTATATGAGTGAAAGCGGTGCTGGATTGGAGGAGGAGCGTTGAATGACTGGGGACAGAGGTGCATGGGGCATTTCGTTCGTGGCCACCCCTTCGGACATCACAGCATCCGGCAATAGATAGATAATACTTTTTTAAATCTAATGCCAATTAAAATGGAATTACAGTAGGCCTACAGTACTAAATTGATTCCCTTGCTCTCTATCTCTAGTGTACTAGAATTTGTACCTCCTTACAAGTATTATGCATTGTCATACGTAACTGATTGGTCAAAGACATGACATGAAATTTATCTTTATACAAGAACCAGTACTATACATGTCAGTACAGTATAACAATAGTGAAGCAGTAAATATTGAATGGATACAGACAGCCTATGTATAGAAATAACTATGACGCAACCTTTATTTTATCAGTTACAATGGCCTACCAGAGTACTGGTCTAATTAAGCTTGCATGAAAAGGAGTAGCTTACTGGTGCCCGAGTGAAGGTCGAGCCAGATGCGGCACAGACGTGAGAAAAAAAAGAGAAGGAAGGGAGAGGCTATGACCGTGTGGGTGCCCCAGAAACTGTTTGGAACACTGCCACATTAACACTAATATCTATACTGGCACTCACACCTTAGCAGTACAGCACACTGTACAGAAGAAAGTTACCAAGACAATGACGCACACAACCTAATTTACAGGTCAGACAAAAGATCACAATATAAACAAATTGTGGAAATTGAACAAAGATTAAGAATCTCCTATGAACTACAGCAAAGGGAAGAAGAGTACCGGTACAAAGCTGTATGTATCTAGGTATATACTCTGGCCCTTACCCCAGTTTTATTTTTTTATTTTTTATTTTTCATGGGGGTGGCCGACTCGAGACAGAGCCCGAACAGGGACATCATAACACATCAGCTTCCCATATAGAAGTATAGAGACTTGGAACAACTTGGAGGAGGAGGTGGTCAGAGCGAAGAACATTAACATATTCAAATCTAGGTTGGATAAAAGTAAATATGGAAATAGGACAACATAAGCTATGATAATATATGTTAGTCCAAAATACTGGGAACTGGGAATATCCATTACGATACTTGTCTAAGTAAAATGGATTGATTATAAAGTAACTAAGACAGGACAACACGAGCGCTGCTCAATTCCTGTTAACTACAAATAGGTAAATACATCAGAAAAACAAAACAAAACACAAAATCACACACATCTAGGTCATCTAGGAGAAATAACCAGAGACCCAGGCCCATTGGGGGTCCCCAGCAAAATATTCCCAGGTCCTAGAACTCCCGGAGAGGCTCCGATTTCCGCAGGCAGACCTGCAGCGAAGCTGTACCACCAAAAGCCTACCAACCATGCTTCCAGGCGCACCCTTCACTACCACCGGCTCCCCGGGCCAGGCGCCTGACATACTATTATCTAGTCGAATTGGCGCATGACCCTCTCTCCCAAACGACCGTGTTTACACTCATCTATTCACTAGCAGTCTCTATTCATTCTTCTTTATTACCACTTCTCTTGCCTGATCTATGGTCATTCCTCAATCTTCCAATGCTTGTCCTACACAGACTCTCCATCTCAATGGAGGTCTTCCTACCTCTCTATCTCCCCTTCTATCGGACTCACATATTCTCTGTGTAAGCCTTTCATCTTCCATTCGTTCAACATGACCATACAAGCTCAGCACCCTTCTGTCCACTCTAGCCAACAAATGTTCCTGCTGCCAAACTCTCCTACGTATCTCTTCATTCCTCAATCTGTCTCTACGGGTCACTCCACACATACTCTTCAAGCAGTTTATCTCCATCTTATCCATCTTTCTTCTCTCCTTTGCCCTCAGAGCCCATGTCTCAGCCCCATACATCACTGTTAGTAGAACAATCCCTTGATACATTGCACTTTTAACTTTTAAATCTGCGATTTCTCACCTTCTACATACTTCCCATTGCTCTAAAAACTTTCCTTCTTTCACATACAGTACTCTCTGTTTTACCTCCATTTCCATACCTCCATTCTTGCTTATCGTTCCTCCTAGATATTCAAAACATTCTACTTGTTCCAATATTTCCCCGTCCAGCCTCACATCTAGATTCACCCACCCTACGATTACCGGTACCTCTATTACACATCATCAATTTACTTTTATTGACATTCACCTTCAACTTCCTCCTCCCACAAAACCACACCAAACTCTTTGACTATCCGCTGCAGTTTCTCCTCAGAATCCGCCACCAACGCTCTGGCATCAGCATACAGTAGCTGATTTAACTCCCAATCTCTACCATTCTTTCCTACTAAACCCAATCCTCTACCTATAGTACTCATTTTCACCTCCCTCACCACACCATCCATATATATACATTAAACATAAACGGTGACATTACACAATCCTGTCACAAACCTACATTTACCTCAAACCATTCACTCAACTCATTATTTCCTACTCTAACACACGCTCTGATCTCTTCATAAAAACTCTTAACTGCTCTAACAAATGTCATCCAATTTCATAAATCCTTAGCACCTTCCACATTGCTTCTCGTTGTTCTCGATCCACGCGATCATACGCTTTTTTAAAAAGCCCACCCGTGAAAAATACTTAAGCAACGAAAAACGAACAAAAAGCCTCGGATGCGGACGGACCCTGTGTTGATGAACCCCGACCAACTATAGACAATCTTAGAATAGCAACATGGAATGTGAGAGGCGTGAATGATGACACAAAAGAGAGAGAGGTCCTGGAAGTGTTAGTGAATGCCAGGCTGGATGTATGTGGAATGACGGAGACCAAATGGAGGGGTACAGATGTGAGAGAGTGGTTGTGTGGAATGGGTGTGTGTGTGCTGGAGTGAGTGAGGGAGCAGCGAGAGAAGGTGCGTGTTTGTTTGCAAGTAACAAATGGAAGGAGCGTGTAAGAGACTATGGGTCTGTGGGTTCAAGGATTGTGTGGGTGAGAATGAAAGTAGGAATACAAACGTGGGTAATTGTGTGTGAGAATGCTCCGACAGAGGATAAACTTGTAAGAGAGAAAGAGGAGTTCTGGGTGAATGTGGAGGCGTGCCTGGATAAGTTTGGTAAGAACAAAAGAATATTTCTGATTGGGGATATGAATGGGAAGTGGGTGATAGGAAAGTTGATGGAGTGATGGGAGGGTGGGGGGTACCATCAGAGGTGAATGGGAATGGTAGTGCACTTGTGGACGTATGTGTGGGGAGGATGCAGTGGATAGCCAACACCTTCTTCCGACACAGAATGATACACAGGTACACATGTAAAGTGGTGTGGAGGAGGAAGGATAAGGATAAGACAGTGGTGAAACGAAAGGCACTGATTGATTATATATGTGTGGATGAACGAATGAAGAAATCTGTGCTGGATGCTAGGGATATTGGAGGGGGTCTGTCTGACCATTATGTAGTAGTAGCTAAAATTAGGATACAAAAAAAGTGGGTGAGGAAAGCTGGAGGGAGGCGTAAGGGGGGTGGAATGGCGAGGACGGTGGAGAGGCTACAGGAGGAGGAAATCAGGGAAGAGTACAGGAGAGCAGTAGAAAGACGACTAGGTGGGTTCGACCTGGAAGAAGTGGAGGAGATGAGCAAGGTGTTTAAGGAAGAGATCTGTGCAGCATGTGAGGTGTGTGGAGTAAGAAGAGGGAGGGGAGTGAAAGGTACAGCATGGTGGACAGAAGAGGTAAAAATAGCTGTGGAAGACAAAAAGAAAGCGTATAGAGAGTGGTTGGGTAGTAGAGGAAACAAAGATTTGGAGAGACAAAAACGAGCAAGGTACGTGGAGAGAAAGAGAGTGGTGAAGAGAGTAGTGAAGGAAAGTAAGAGAAGAGTAGATGAGGAATTTGGATGGAATCTGAGTGTAAAATGGAGGGAGTGTAAGAAACTGTTCTGGAAAGAAGTCAAGAAAGTTAGGTAAGGTAGCAAGGGAAACAGTAAGGGTGTGAAAGATTAGAATGGGAGAATGCTAGCCGAGAAGC
Source organism: Paralithodes platypus (assembly GCA_032716605.1). Taxonomy (NCBI): domain Eukaryota; kingdom Metazoa; phylum Arthropoda; class Malacostraca; order Decapoda; family Lithodidae; genus Paralithodes; species Paralithodes platypus. Next base: position 26,034,232 of record CM064544.1, on the reverse strand, counting down.
AAGAGAGAGTCGAAAGATAGAGGGAGTACTTCAACGAGTTGCTAAATGTAAGGAATGAAGTGCCAGCAAACATAGTTGGATGGGGTATGGGAGGGAGAAGAAGAGAAGTAGTGGAGGAGGAGGTGGGGATCAGGAGGTCAGAAGTGTGGGAAGCAATGAAAAGAGTAAAGTTGGGGAAAGCACCAGGAACAGATGGAGTGTGTGGGGAAATGTTGAGGTATGGTGGTGAGATAGTGATCGAATGGGTACTGGTCCTATCTCTCCAGTATGGCCCTCTGAACCCCCCCCCCCCCCAGCCTTTGGCGCTTATGGCATTTTGGCCTCTCAGTCGGGAACGCCAAAATGCCATACGTGCCACCGGCTGTGTGTGTGTGGGGGGGTCAGAAGGTCATACTGGAGAGATAGGACTGGTACCGAGTAACAGAGAAAAGGTTATGATCGGAGGAGACCAACGGAGGGAGGAGAAGATTTACAGTGTAAGCAGAAAGATTAGAGGTAAGAAAGAACTTAAGGATGTTGGGCCAACCTCCAAAGAGGTCCACGATACAGATTGGGTGCTGAACTAACTGCTAAAGGTCATTTAAGATACAGTTGAAAAGATGTACCGGTACGGTAGGGTTGTTCACCAGGTTGGTCAGTGAAATGAGAGGAGAGCCATTAGTAGTGGTGAACATTGAAATCTCCCAAGATGGTGATTTCAGAGAAGGGAGAGATGGATAGAATGTGTTCCACTTTTAGAAGTAAGATAGTAAAAACAATTTGGATAGTCAGTAGAATTAAGGGAGAGATAAACAGCATAGATCTTATATTTAGTAAGAAAGTGACAAGTTACCTTAAGCCAGATTTGAGAATTCAAGAGTCAAAGTTGGAAATACGAGAGCAAGAACGATTGTTGCATACAAACACATAACATCCACTTTGGCTTTGAATTGAGGATAGATATAGTAGGAGGATACGGAGAAGGGTTTGCTATCTGTTGCCTTAGATAATTAGGTTTCAGTAGAGGAAAAGTAGGTCAGGTTTGGTAGGCTTAGATTGGGGAGATTGTAGAAACCAATCAAGCAGGGCAATACCCAGGGGAGGCCTCATAGGCATGTGATAAGGAGTTGCTGGAACTGGAAAAAATATGCTAATTTGACTCTCACTCTTTCAAATTTGGGGGGGGGGGCTCTTGATACAGGCAGCTTGCCTTTAGTCTTCTTCATACACAGAAATAATAATAAAAAAGAAGAGATGATATTCGATAGAGTGGAAGTTAGAGGAAAGACCACGAATGTTGCAGACATTGATAGTAAGATTAAAAAGTAGTGGTCCAGAGCATTCTGATGAGTCATTACCAGGGACTAAACCAATGGGGGCATTTCTGGTACCGTACCCCCCTACCACCTCACCCCCTTGGGACTCCGAGGCGGGTAGTGAAGTAGCAATTTTATTTTTAAGAATTTGGAAAAGATAGTGAAGTTATAATGTAAACTAGTAAAATTAACGAACCAAAACAGGGACGACACAATATAAAAAGGTAAAAAAAACTATGTGGAAATAACGCTTAAGCATAATATAATTTTGAAATAAATTAACACAAAATCACCACATAGGGTGTACATCACTATATGAGCAAGCTTATCTGTTTTCCAAGCAAATTAATCGCACACATAACATCGCACTCTCGTCATGTTCAAGGTATTAGTCAATTTGGGAAGTTCAGTACGTTCTGGTAAATTCTAGTACCACCCTATTTCTTGTTACTGCTTTCAGCCTTCCTACAACCCTCTTCCCCTGTTGCACCCTTTCCTGCACTTCTTCCTCCATACCGGTACTCCCTTCTTTACTCAACACACTGCCCAAATACTTAAATGAGCTGATAATCTCCATAACCTGACCGTTCAGGTTAGTTCCCCGCATTTACCTTCAGATTCCGTTTTTCACACACAGTTCCAAACATATTTACCAGACCATACAACTACCACTCACTATCCCTTATCAGAATTGTATCATCGGCAAACAGCAGTACAGGCAACTTCCACTAATTTCCTTTCCTTATCAGCGGTACACCAACATTCACTGCTTTTCTTTGTATTTCTTTCAAGATTCCATCCATGATCCATATGTAGTATATAATGAACAACCATAGGGACATCACACACCCTTGCTTTAACCCAACATTCAGATCAAAGAACTCGCTCTGTTCATTCTCCACACATACTGCCGCCTTCGCACCCTCATAAATGCTCTTCACCGCTTTCAGTAACTTGCCAGCTATTCCGTATATTCTCAATACTTCCCACAAACCTTCTGTTGTAGGCCTTCTCCAAGTTCATAAAGGCAGCATACAACTTTTGTCCCTTCTCCAGATATTTCTCCAGAACACATTTCAAGGCAAAACAAAATCCAGTCTACACACCCTCTTCCCTTCCTAAACCCACCCTGCTCCTCACCTAAATATTTCTCCGTTCTCGCTCTCACTCTCTCAATCACTACGCTACTGTATATCTTCCCGACTACGCTTAGAAGATATATCCCCACCACATAGGTACTGTACCACACTACATAAAATACCGGTACCAAAAGAATACCGGTATTGTAACTTATAATTTTGCTGTATATGTTGTTGTTGTTCCCTAGGCTGTCTGGCCGTTCAGTCCTGAGTCTGGTAGACCGAAGCCATCCATATAGGCATACTCGGGCCCCTGAAGAGGCCAGGGTGAAATGAGATCTCTCTCTGAGGGGGCAGCGGGGGAGGGGATCATCATCCAACGGGCTTGCACCCCCGGGTCAATGCCCCCACCGCCCGCAGACCCCCTTGCAGTGCAACCCTATCGGGCGATCTCACCAGCACCTAGAAGGAAAAGTAATCAGGAAAAGAGACAGACAGAAACGGCTAAGGTAGTGTAGAGGGTGCCAAACCTCACCCTGTATATGTTTATCACTATACTGTATAACAGGTGGTAAAGCACTGTACCTTATTGATTTTATTTAAGGGTAGGACAATGAAGGCTCCTCCTCCACCGGACTCTACTATAATGGCACAGAACTTTGGGTTGACCGCGCAGAATGTGGCATCCCATGATGACTTGCTCACTCTCACGTTGTCGAAACATTGTTCTCTTTTTAAACATGTGCCGTATACGTGACGAAACTTGCTCTGTCGGACAAGTCGGAATGACATCTGTAAAAGAAGAGATACATAAGTACAGCATCTGTATATACTACAGTACGAACTATATATTATATTAATAATACAAAATATTACTGCAGTACAGTAAAGATATAATGAGTTATTGTATAGTACCGGTACTGTAATAAATATACCGGTATATATATATATATATATACTGCATACATATGATAGACAAGTTTGGTTACTTAGGTGATACCATCTCTGCCGGTGGTGGGGCTGAGGCCGCCACTATCGCCAAAATAAGATGCGGCTAGGGAAAGTTTAGAAAACTTTTGCCATTACTCACCATGAGAAGACTCCCTCTCCCCTTGAAGGGAAAGGTGTATGGTACGTTTAATGTGTTAGAAGCGCAATGACATATGCTAAAAAAATATGGCTGTCAAAGCGGATGATATCAATAGAATGGAATGCAATGAGATGAGAATGGTGAGGTGGATGTGTGGTGCCAAACTGCAAAATAGGATATTAAGTGAAGAGCTAAGGAGAAGGTTAGGTATCAAGAGTATCAGTGATTAGATGCGTACTAGCAGGCTTGTATGGTATGGACATGAGGAGAGAATGGATGAACTAAGCTGGGTGAAAAGGTGCAAGTCCATGAATGTGGAGGGAGCTGCACCAAGGGGCGGACCAAGAAAGACGTGGGATCGGACTTTACGGTCTGATCTTAAATCCAAGAACCTGACAAGTGAGGCAGCTCTTAACAGGGTTGCCTGGAACGCCGCCATTAGAATGTGAGACCGGAACCACGCTTCGTGTGGAGCACTCGGTCTTTAAATTTGTGTATATACAGTATACAGTTATACACAGTATATATATACTGTATATATAAATATACAGTATACAGTATATATATACTGTATATATTATGCAGTACAGTATATACAGTATATATAAATATATGGAGTCATGAAAGAAATACAAAGAAGAGCAGTTGATGTTGGTGTACAGTTTGCCGCACATATTCTATTCCGTTGGAGTCGAGATTTGGCAGCGCTTCACCCACTTCCCCAACCTCCTCCCTCCCTCCACCTTCTATTGGTAGAAGGTGAAGTGGGGGAGGGGGGTTGGGGAAGTGGGGGAAGCGCTGCCAAATCACGACCCCAACGGAATAGAATATGTACGGCAAACTGTACCTCTGATAAGGGAAGGAAACGAGTGGAAGTTGCCTGTACTGCTGTTTGCTGATGATACAGTCCTGATGAGCAATACAGTAGTGAATGGGAGTTATAGGGGCTGGTAAATATGTTTGGAACAGTGTGTGAAAAACGGAACCTGAAGGTAAATGCAGGGAAGAGCAAGGTTATGGTCTTTGAAAGAGGTACAGCCACGGAGTGTGAGGTGAGGGTAAACGGTCAGGTTATGAAGAATGTCAGCTCATTTACGTATTTGGGCAGTGTGTTGAGTAAAGATGGGAGTATGGATGAAGAAGTGCGGGAGAGGGTACAACAGAGGAAGAGGGTTGTAAGAACGCTGAAAGAAGTAACAAGAAATAGGGTGGTCAGCATGGAAGTCTTTGCATGACAGTGTGGTAATCCTGACATTGACTTACACGAGTGAAGCATGGACGTTGGTGAAGAGATTCAAACCAAGAGTAAGAGGGGTGGAAATGAGTTACTTGAGAAGTGCGAGCGGAGTTACATGGAGGGATAGACAGACGAATGAGGAAGTACGAGAGAGGTGTGGTGTGGATGTAGATGTGCTGGAAAGTGTGAAAAGGAATACCTTGAGATGAAACGACCATATGGAATGCATGGGAAGCGAGAGAATGACTAAGAGAGTGTACGAAAGGAAGGTGGAAGGACAGAAAGGGAGAGGTAGACCGAGATGGAAGGATGGAGTTAAGAAGTATATGAGTGAAGGCGGTGCTGGATGGGAGGAGGGGCGTCGACTGACTAGGGACACACTAGATTCACACTATAGCTGAAACGGCCACGGAAGTAGAGAAGTTCCGGTCATATCGGCCGCCTGAATAGGGCGTGGCTTTCCACAATACTGGAGTTACATTCAGAGACTCTCCCACACACCACTCAAGGATAAAGAGGTTCCAGCCTTCACTCCCAAGACACCTCACCAACCACAATTCAGACTGAGACCACATTTAGAGACTTAGATAGAATAACTCACCACTCTACTATTTAGTACCGGTAGTAGTTTTCTCCGTCAATGACGTGAGAGCCTAATTACATATTAGGGCTCACCGGGACCCCTAGGGGCACCCGGAAAATGCTTAATGCAACCCGAATACATAAAAAGAACATCCTAGGGGGATACCCCTTACATAGTTCCTAGGGAAAAGAAAAAAATAAGCTAAAGGATCTACAAATTCATAGCGCACCGATATACAGGCAGCGCCTACAGGATACGCCGTCTTTTCTAGCTTTGCTCGTTAGTTTGGCCTCCCGTGCATAGATTAAATATTTTGACTAGGTTCCATAGTCCTTATTTTACCTTGTACAGCGTCTGGACTCGGCCATTCGTACTGCTACGTTGGGCCGTGTTTATGATCCCGTTAAATATACAGTTGTTGTTGTTGTTGTTGTTCCCCAAGCTGCCTGGCCGAACAGCCCCAAGGCCCCGAGCAAGGCCATAACCGAGCGCCCCCACAGAACCCTCCCTGCCGACCACAATAAAGCCTGGGTGACCGAAGCCACTCCATGGCGGGGAGCTGAGGAGGGTGTGGAAACGCCCGGGAAATCAAAGCCCCACCCAGGGCCCTGTGCCCCTCAGCAATTATGAAGAGAAAGTCGAGGGGCAAAGGAAAAATGTGACGCTTTGGCTTCCAATCTTGGTAGATTGGGAGGTCAATCCACGGAAGAGACGCCGTCACTTGAGATCTAGAAAATATATAAGTAAAAGGAACAGTCAGAGTAAGCTATGGGTATGGCAGAGATCGCTCAATTCTCACTCTGATAGACCAGCCCATCACCATTTAAATATACAGTACATATACTGTAACTCTTTTTGTTTTATATATTTAGTTATAGATGATCCACAGCCATTCTTGGTTCCCACGGAGGCCCATCATTACATCGACGCAAGGGTATACAGTATGTTGTTCTATTTTGCACACTACAGTCTCGTCAGTTACTTAATCTAGTCTATATCTGTGATAATTATTTGTTATTTATTGCTAACTTATTAACTTCTTACTAAATTATTATTTATTTATATTTATGCATTATGACCATTTTTGACTAGATTATATGCTCAGTATAATTTAGCTCGCCGTGCGTCGTCTCCGAGGCGCCTCTCTTTGTGCTTGGGGTGTCGCGTGGCCAAAATGGCGGCTGTTGCTGCGCACTCCTAATATATTTTGCTTTTCAAAAAATTTCTGTTTAGTGACATGGGTATATATCTTTCAAGACCAAGTTCTTCTATATTCTTATTTTTAGACTTCATTTTTTGCTTTTCGCTTCAGAAGTTAGGTTTCTAAAAAAAAATTGCTTTTCAAAATTGTGACTTTTGATATTTAGACGACCCTAGGTTCAGTTCTTGTATATCATTGCTCCTATCTAATCCTTTCTGAGACGTTAGTTATAAGGTAATAATTTCTCTATTTGTAAGTTATTATATCTTTGTGCTCTGCTGTTTTAACCAATCTTTTTGTCTCGTCTATCATGATAGTTCGAGAAGAACTCCGGTCTTCCTTTCAGGTCTTCCCACCTTCGGGTTGGAAGCGGAGTAGGAACCGGACTTGGGAGGGTTCGCTGCTCAGTCCCTGAAGGGCTACTTTATCACTATGACTCTCTCCGACTATTATCCTTACTATAATTTGAGATTACCATTAGTCTGCCGACTATTAGATCTCCGGGTCGAACCTCCGGGTCACCCGCATCTCCTCAGCCTTTTTACTGCCTTAGTCTTTTGACTAACCCTTCTGGGTAGACCTCTGGATCACCCGCTTTCAGAGCTCCGGGCACTCCAGTGAGTGGCCGTCTCTATCCACTATCTCCTATCCACGGCAGAGCTCCGGGTGGAGAACCATATACTGTAGTACTATAACTCCGGGTACTCTAGCGAGTAGCCTACACTAACCCCTATCTTCTTCTCTCGGCAGAACTCCGGTAGAGATACATGATTCATCCCTTAGCTCCGGCGGAGATCTTTCTCGCCCTTTGTTTTAATTTCCGGGTAATCAGTCGGACTACCAAGTCTTAGACGACTATCTGAGATGTACAGTAGGGTCCCGCATAAAACGTGTTCAGATAAAACGAGTCTCGATTAAAACTAGCGACCTAAAATATTAATATTTAATTTTCGATCAGAACGAATGTGATCACATAAAACGAGTCCGCCGCCAAAGTGGGGCAAATCCGTGGAGTTCTCATATAGAGCGCCGAAATATCGTACAAAACGTACGAAATATCGTACACTCCTGACGGAAATTTACGCTTACAGTGAACATTGACCATATTGGGCCACCAAAATGCCGTGTTCACATACAACGAAATCGCATAGAACGCCCTCGTTTATCGACCAATTTCTCGTTTTATGCGGGACCCTACTGTACTTGTATGTGTCATACAATAATAGTAACTTGTGACAGTTTTCTCGTGCTAAGAGTCATTAAAACAGGTACAGTATAAACAATATTCCGGTTGTTAAGAAGCAACCTTAGAATGTATGTATCATATACCATTACCAAACTCGTGACAATTTTCTCAAGTTCAGAGTAATTAACATAACCAATATTCCGGTTGTTAAGAAGCAACCGTGACCCTCTTTGACTGTCTAGGGAAACTCTGGGTAAGGAGTTTTCTGGGTAGATATCTTCGGTGATATACAAGCAAACTGACTCGGGGTCTTTTGCTATAGGGTTGTTAGCATGAGCTTTATGTCAGACCACATTATTATTATTTTGTAGCATTGATTCTTGGAATAGTTTTCCAGAAGTGGGTCAGAGGAACACCGCGCTCCCTTGCTTAAGTCCGGATCGGCTGGCCGCAGCCCAGATAGGAGCCAAGGCCTGGGGCCCTGCTCGCTCCTGCCCCATACCACCTTGAACTACTGCCTCCGGGGGTAAGTCCGGTCTTGTTTTCTTTACAAAAACTACGGGGACCTTTAGTTAAACCTCTTATACAACTCCGGGTAAGTTGTCTTGTTATACCAGAAACTCCGGGTACCTTATGCCTCCGGGTGGGTTTATTGTGTTTTGAGATACTCATGCAAGAAGAAAGTTTCTTAACCCATCAGACCCGGAAGGGCTCTGAGGAACCCATAAAAAACACACCCGAGCTACCCGGAAGGGCTCTGAGGCACTCATGAGCTCAAAGCCTGTAAGCTTGGTGTGTGAGGCGTCCGTCCGACGCATGTAAACAACAGCCGGCTGGACCGACACCCCGCATCTCCGACCACAAGAAGGAGTGCGTCGCTTGTTCGTGTGTGCCTGTATGTTATTGTTAAGTATCGAAAAGTAGTGTAAAGTGGCTGTTTTTGCCATAAAGTTATCTCCAATGAAATCATCATCACAACTGAACCAGTTGACTTAGAGAGCTCTACTTAACGCCATTCTACAGGTACGAAACACATCTACGCTTGGGAATGCGCGGGAATGCGGAAGCAAGCCAAATAACAAAGATGCGGTAGCCTAGGCGTAGACGTTTTTCGGCCAAAACCCCCGGGTTTCAGGGAATATATATATAATACATAGCCGGGGCTGGAGGGTTAATAACCTGAATATAAAACACTTTATTTAACCCTCTGTTCCCGGAAGGGCTCTTGAACGCCCATAAAAAATCATACACGAGCTGCCCGGAAGGGCTCTTAAACACCCATGAGCTCAAAGCCTGTGAGCTTGGTGTGCGAGGCGTCGGTCCGACGCATGTAAACAACAGCCGGCTGGACCGACGCCCCGCATCTCCGGCCACAAGAAGGAGAGCGTCGCTTGTTCGTGTGTGCCTGTATGTTGTTGTTAACTATCGAAAAGTAGTGTAAAGTGGCTGTTTTTGCCATAAAGTTATCTCCAATGAAATCATCATCACAACTCAACCAGTTGACTTAGAGAGCTCTACTTAACGCCATTCTACAGGTAAATAACACAGCTACGCTTGGGAATGCGGGAAGCAGTCAGAATAACAAATATACGGTAGCCTAGCCTAGACGTTTTTCGGCCAAAACACCCGGGTTTCGGGGAATATTTATGTAATGCGTAGCCGGGACTGGAGGGTTAAACAAGTTATAAATATAATTAGGAGCGAAATAAAAAGTTTTTGATCTTAAAGTTGTGATAGAACACTTCTATCAATCTCCGGGTACTTATACTATTTATTACCCGCTACAGGTCTGAGCTGCCAGTTGGGAGTCTACACTGCATTCCAAAAATTCTCCGGTTGCACTGGAGGGGGACTTCTCTTTTCTGGGATTCGGGTCTCCGGGCCCATCATCGTCCAGGATGGCACGCCTAGTCCCCTAGGAATCCACTCCTCCGCCAGGGGACCTTCGCTGGTGTTCCGCACGGGAGTGTAAGGAGCTTCCTCTCATAGGACACAGATGGTGTTTATTCCATGTGCAATTTATTTACCGCACAGGAGCGGCTTGGAATCCAAAAGTGTGCGAACAGTGTATACTATACAGCATTAAAAAAATCCATGCACCTGATCAATGTGTAGACTCCGTTATGGCTAAACAAGTGGGTTTTTTTTTTTTTTTTTTTAGACTCCATTATGTTAGGCTAAACAAGTGCTTCTTTTTCTTTTCTTTTTTTTTCTATGTGGATGAGGGAGACAGAAAGCAAAACTGCCTGGACGAGTGCCTCCCCCAGAGTTAAAAGAGTGACAGGGCCAAAATCAAGGAACATTCAAGCCAAAATGTCTGGACACACAGAGCTTGACACAATTTAAGTCATTGGATGAGGGAAAGATGGATTCAGGGAGAGTTCCAGAGCTCAGCTGTTGAACAGAAGAATGATTGGGAATAACGTTTCACTCTTGAGTTGGCGAGTTGTACAGAGTAAGGGTGGGATTGTGTTGCAAGACGGGTACTACGTACCCTAAAGGAAGTGGTATGCACTGAGAGAGCTCTGAGGAACACTGATTATTGTAGTAGCGATAGAATAGCGAGAGATGCAACATTGCGGCGAAGAGAGAGAGATTGCAGAGAGTCGGTGAGTCGACGGGAGTTAATGATACGAAAGGCTTTCCTTTCTACTTTGTCTAGAAGTGCTGTGTGAGAGGACCCTCCCCACACTGGGGCCCTAACATTGCCTGCCAGGCCCTTTCAGATCCTGTATTGTCTAGTTGTCTACCCCAACCCAAGGTATGCTAGACAAAGACTTTCGATTGAGACAAAAAGCTCATAGAGTCATCTCCAATTTGGTGGTAAATAAACAACTAGCAAATTGTATGCAGGAAGTGGCAGACTCAATTGAGACTCTTAATTCACGAGCTGCACTAGCGTATATCCGAAAAATTTAATTGACTAACTCTGGCATGGTGGTTGGCGATATTCGCACTGCATTCTTTGAAGCAGCTAGGGCACGGCAGGATCTAAGGATCTACCTTACTCACTATCTCCCTAAGGATATTAAGACGAGAATACTACAGTCTCCTCTTTATTCCAACAGACTCTTAACACTTAACACATGGGCCGAAATCCATACTCTACTGCTACAACCTGCCATGAAAACGTTTAGAGCTAACTTTGTCAAAATGAGAGCTCAGAGACAGGCCCGCGGATGTGCTCACCCTATGCCTTCCTTAACACAGTTTTCTAGAGGTAGTTTTCAGTTACCCTTTTGGGGGTGTGGCGGCACCAGAGGTAGACCCTTCTACCAGCAATCTAGGGGAAGAGGCACCCACAAGTCAGCCTCAACCCCACGACAACAGTATGCCTCTAGGCCGGCTCATAGTCAACAAGAGGGTCACTCTCAGCAGAGGCAGTCACAACAACCTCATACCGGTACCTCTCACCAGTCTTATCAATCCTCGAATAGACAACAGCACCAAAAACAACACCACCAAGAAGAAGGACAAGTTAAAACTTATCAAGGTCAAAAAAACTAATTCAAAAGACTGCCCCAGCCAGTTAGTTGTCAGTTCAACAGACAGGATCCTTCAGGGCCAGGTGCCCTAGGGTACAATACCTGGGCCAGATGGATTGTCAAGAAAGGCCTATTTTGGGGTGGAAACGGCGTCCATATCTACGACCAAGTTCCAAAACATTATTGTATCTCACAATGTAAACCTACTACCGGTAATCAAAGAGATGTTACAACAAAATATGCTAGTTCCTGTTCCCCCACAATCAAAAGTACCGTATTCCAATAGTAGGACTTTACTGTACAGTATAGAGATGACTATTAGTCCACAGTCTACCGCCATCCCCCATTTTAGTCACTTAGTATGACATACAGTAGGGTATGTGAGGCATATTTGTTTTATATTTCCACCATCGTAAGGCCTCCTCATCCCAACTAAACTAGAAAAGTGAAGAAATTATATATGGTAACAACAGACTGCATTACAAGATTACCCTCTATTGAACACCAACACATAGGCATGTACACTTGGTCAAATTAAAATGTAAAACTTGCAAACCAAACAAACCAAAACTGGGACAAAGACAATATAAAGTCAAAACAACTTATCAAAATCGCTGCCCCCCCTACGCTGATCATCTGGTGTGTACAGCTCGGTAGGGTTGGCATCTCTGCCTGCAGCTTTATCCATCCGAGATGAGGATCGTCTCTGACACATGTATGTAGCTACAGGCAGAGGTGCCAACCCTACCATGCTGTACAAACCAGATTATCAGTACCGGTACAACACACAAACATAGCAACACTGATCATAATAATAATAAGCATGTTACTTATTTCTCATAAGCGCCAATTTTTCCGAAGAATTCACTAGCGCTCGGAAAGAGAAAGAAAAAAGAACAAAATCAATGCATCAAAAGAAGGCTTATAAATTATACAGTACAACACACATTTAACAATCACTAGCAGTGGCAAAACAGCCTAAACTCTATAGCCATCTGTCATGACACCTCTCTCAAGATCATAGCTTCTCTCAAAGAGAAAAGTCTTAAGTTGTCTCTTGAAGCATTCAACAGAACTCAGTTGTCTCATGGACAGCGGCAACCTGTTATACAACCTCGGAGCCATGTAGGAGAATGACCTCTCAAAGAAAGAAGACTGCTGGAAAGCCCTTGGTTCATCAAGACGAAAAGGGTCATTGTCATGACGCACAACTACACCATGGCGTGCCGGTGGGCGCCTGAGCAGCTCCGCAAGGTACCTAGGCTCACCAAATTTGAGAACCTTAACCCTCTGTTCCCGGAAGGGCTCTTGAACGCCCATAAAAAAGCATACACGAGCTGCCCGGAAGGGCTCTTAAACACCCATGAGGTCAAAGCCTGTGAGCTTGGTGTGCGAGGCGTCGGTCCGACGCATGTAAACAACAGCCGGCTGGACCGACGCCCCGCATCTCCGGCCACAAGAAGGAGAGCGTCGCTTGTTCGTGTGTGCCTGTATGTTGTTGTTAAATATCGAAAAGTAGTGTAAAGTGGCTGTTTTTGCCATAAAGTTATCTCCAATGAAATCATCATCACAACTCAACCAGTTGACTTAGAGAGCTCTACTTAACGCCATTCTACAGGTAAATAACACAGCTACGCTTGGGGATGCGGGAAGTAGTCAGAATAACAAATATACGGTAGCCTAGCCTAGACGTTTTTCGGCCAAAACACCCGGGTTTCGGGGAATATTTATGTAATGCGTAGCCGGGGCTGGAGGGTTAAAATTCACCAAACACAACTTAAATTCTATTCTTGCTCTTACTGGCAGCCAGTGCAGTTCTATGTGAAGAGATGTAGTAGGAGTTCTAGGTGGAACACCAAAAATGAGTCTTGCGGCCCTGTTAAGAACAGACTGAACTTTCTTTAAAATATAATTTGGAAGACCCACCAACAGGGCATTGCAATAATCAACACGAGAGAAGACCAATGAGTGAACCAACGTCAGGAGGCAATGTCTGGTTATAAACGGCTTCACCAAATAGAGATTTCTGATGTGCAAGTAACAACTTTTAACTATCTGGTTTACATGCTCTTTGAAATCTAATCGGGAGTTCACATATACACCCAGATTTTGAACAGAGTTGGCCGGTCGCAGCTGAGATCCACCCACATTGATGGAGAGGGCACCTACTATATCATCAGCTCTTCTATTTCCTCGGATGATGAGAATATCAGTTTTACCATCATTTAGTTTAAGTTTTCTCGCTCTCATCCACTTCTTGATATCAGACATCAACAATTCCATCTTACTCCGTATATCAACTATATTTGTGATTCTCACATAAATCTGGGTGTCATCTGCATAAAAGTGAAAGGTGACATTATGTGCACGAAGCAGAAGAGACAAACTGCTGATATAAATTATAAATAGGATAGGACCTAAAACTGATCCCTGCGGAACACCATACTGCAGGGGTGTCGAGTCCGAGACCATTTGATTTACCATCACACTCTGGGATCTACCTGACAAGTACGACCCAAGAAGCAAGAGAGCGGAGTCACGCACACCACAATCATAAAGATCACTCAATAACAACTCGTGATCCACTGTGTCAAAGGCCGCAGAGAGATCAAGCAAGACCAATAGTGAGGCCACACCATTGCAAATGTTCTCAACTAGATCATTATGTACTCTAATCAATGCTGTTTCAGTTGAATGATGCTGTCGGTAAGCAGACTGAAAAATTGGGATAGTTTCATTCTGCTGAAGTAGTGGTTGTAATTGGTCAAGTATTGCACGCTCTATTATCTTTGATATGAAGGACAGGTTGGAGACAGGACGATAGTTCAACATGTTCTCAACATCAAGTCCAGGTTTCTTTAGAGTAGGTCGGAGTAGTGCATGCTTTTCAGAATGTGGGAAGCTACCTTCAGAGAAGCACTTATTAATTATTTTGGAAATAAACTCAACTGTGTGATCATAGACTCTTGGTAGCTTGGAAACATTTATGGGATCCAACGGGCAAAATGTTTTATTGAGGTTTCTTATGTAGGACGAGATCATGTCCACCTCTACTGAGTCCTCTACATAGTCCCATCTATACAGTAGCTATGTGTACAGTCGCACTAATAAGTGATGTCTCGGCACCAAGTATGTTTTGATCAATAATTGGTATCAGCAATATTTTCAGATGATTTCTTCTTTATGAGTGAGACATACCAAAATGTTCCTACAGTTACCCACCCCATTCAACATCGGACAGACATTAATACAGCACAGAGCAAGGCAAACATAATGACAGGTGGGACAGGACTAATTAGCGCGACCATACGTATATAACTTCTTTACTTTGCTGGTGTATCAGAAGCCACTGTGCTAAATGTTGTCAAATAAAGGCACTTCCTCAAAATTCATGGCAATAATATCGGTACCAGTACAGTATATCACAAGTTCAGGACAGGCTTATCATAGGAGCTAGGCAATATCTGGTGCTGAGTGAAGGCAGTATGAAAGAGGAGGTGCAAGGTGTCAAACCAAATCCATTCTTTCTAGTCTTTTATATATGCAAAGATATAATTATGGTTTATAGTTCAAATTATGTCTTTGGAAGTGATAAGAAGGCCAAAACAATGCTATTTCATGATAATTTTCTTGTATTCCTTCTTATATTAATTCAAGTCTTCAAACAAAATGGCTCCGGTTTGACACTCTGAGGAGGTGAAATACATTTTGAATAATAGAAGTGTGCCTGGTGATCAAGACTTGAGACGTTGAGAGTGGATGTACCGAAGTTGAAAATAAATCCAATGGTTAAGGATGGTGTAGGCCAACTTTACTGTAATTGGTACAATAAAAACCATATGTTAACCATTAACAAGAAAATAATTTTCATATATTGATTACCGGTACTGTAAGTCATCGTGGCAATGCAAAATACAGTATACAATATCAATATCTCAGATACTGTACAGAACTGGGTTTATGCCAGTGGGCGGGTGCCCGACCCCGAAAGGGGTTGAAATAGGGGAGCTATCCCCCCGCCAAAGGCGGCTTTCTAGGGCCTTTCCTAGCTGATGCTGAGAGGATTGGGTTCTAGTCATGTGGTGATGGGCTGGTCTATCAGAGTGAGAACTGAGCGATCTCTGCCATACCCATAGCTTACTCTGACTGTTCCTTTAACTTATATATTTTCTAGATCTCAAGTGACGGCGTCTTTTCCGTGGATTGACCTCCCAATCTACCAAGATTGGAAGCCAAAGCGTCACATTTTTCCCTTGCCCCTCAACTTTCTCTTCATAATTGATGAGGGGCACAGGGCCCTGGGTGGGGCTTTGGTTTCCCGGGCGTTTCCGCACCCTCCTCAGCTCCCCGCCATGGAGTGGCTTCGGTCACCCAGGCTTTATTGTGGTCGGCAGGGGGGGTTCTGTGGGGGCACTTGGTTATGGCCTTGGAATATATATATATATATATATATATATATATATATATATATATATATATATATATATATTAGTATATATATATATGAAATTATATATATATATAGTATATATATATATGAAATTATATATATATATAGTATATATATTAGTATATATATATATATGAAATTATATATATATATATATATATATATATATATATATATATATAATTTCATATATATATATATACTAATATATATACTATATATATATATAATTTCATATATATATATATACTAATATATATACTATATATATATATATATATATATATAAGTAACACCCCATTCTTAACTCAATTACAAACCCCAATATACTTGAATACTGTATACTAATGAAAGCATAAGGTCCTCCCGGGATTCGAACTCGGGACACCACACCAAGAACATAAGCACCTAAACCATTACACCACCAAACAGTTAAAGGTGAAGTACACGATCACGATTAATATCCATTTTCGAATTTTTGGATATCAATCTAATCATGGACCGGTATTCAGACCCAACTGCATTATGGAAAGTGTAATGTTTTAGTGAGAGGAAAGAACATGACCTGATCTTTGACCTGAATGTTGGTTTGAAACAGGGGTGTGTGATGTCCCCGTGGTTGTTTACTGTATATATGGATGGAGTCATGAAAGAAATACTATCAAGAGCAGTGGATGTTGGTGTACTGCTGAAAAGGGAGGGAATTGAGTAGAAGCTACCTATAGGCTACTGCGGTTTGCGGATGATACAGTTCTGATGAGTGATAATGAATGGGAGTTGCAGGGTCTGGTAAATGAGTTTGGAACAGTGTGCGAAAAACGGAATTTGAAGGTAAATGCGGGGAAGAGCAAGGTTATAGTCTTCGAAAGGGGTGAAGTCACAGAGTGTGAGGTGAAGCTGAACGGTCAGGCTATGGAGATCGTCAACTCTTTTAAGTATCTGGGCAGTGTGTTGAGTAAAGATGGGACTATGGATGAAGAAGTGAGGGAGAGGGTACAACAGGGGAAGAGGGTTGTAGGAATGCTAAAAGCAGTAACAAGAAATAGGGTGGTCAGTATGGAAGTGAAGAAGTCCTTGCATGACAGTGTGGTAATCCCGACACTGACTTACGGAAGCGAAGCATGGACGTTGGTTGAGAGACTCCGACCAAGAGTGAGAGCAGTGGAAATGAATTACCGTAAAATGGGGTAACTTGGGACATTTTTCGATGTTTTTTAACAATTGCTCCTGAGTGTAAACACATTATAGATTTAACTAGGTCAAGTGATGTATGGTGATAGTACGCCGTAATCCAGGAAGCCTCCTAAAATTATCCCCCATAATAAGAGAGCTATCCTTATCCTAAATGATGTCCGAAGTTTGCTTGAAAAGTTGAAAACTTCGGACATAGGTGATTTCTTATGGAAAATGATTGCCAAGAAAGCTGGGCTAACTCCGGACAAACGGAGGAGAACTTAGGACGTACGTTCGTGGCCTTATTTCATTCATTTTTCGGCTCCTACTATTTTATATGAATATTTTATTATTGCTGCTTATTCTTGTCTGATGTTTAAGTGGAAAATGCACAGTCAATACTTTTAGGCCTGTATAATCAGTATAGGAGGGGGATATATACGATGTTTAACATATATTCTATTTGGATCTGTTCTCGTTAGGCATTGAGCTCACTCTTAGAAAATATTGAGCAGGAAAAATAACCAATGCTGTCTAATCAATAACTCGAAAATTAACTAGGCCTAGTGAAAATATATAGGTACAGGTATGTATACTATATCACTGCATATACACTTTTATGAATTTGAGCATTTTCTATAGGTATAACGTATTTGTTGGTGTTTCTGTCGGCAGATAAAAAAAATTTGGACAAGATATATGCCTCTCCTAATTTATATATACCGGTATTATATATCCAGAATTATCCGAAATACATAAATCGGTTAGCATATCATATTTTTATGGGTTTTTGGACTCGGAGAATGATTATTTGATCTTTTACCACCATGTTAATGATGGACAAGTATTATGAATGATTTTCATAGGGCAAATAATAACAAACGATTGTTTTGTTCCATGTCCGAAGTTAGCAATTTTTTTTTTTAAATACACAATCGGCTAAATGATAGTGTTCTAGCTAGAGCGTTATACAAGTGTAACAAATTTCCTTTGGTGGATGTTGTCTCTGGTAATGTTACTACAAAATTATATCAGTCACAACATCATTCATACAAACAAATTTCTTCAGGGCGATAGAAGTTTGGCAGGGTAGCGAAAAATGTACATATTTTCGTCATATATATAATATTTTTGTAGTGTACATACAGTATACTCATGTCAGTTTCCTAGGACTTTTACATGCTCTTCCTTTGCCATTTCTCTAAACGGACCCCACAAAAAAACAATAAAAAGCATTTCCATTATATACCGTAATGACAATGTCTAATTACTTATTATCGCCGATGTCCGAAGTTATCACCGCAGTACGAAGTTACCCCACTTTACGGTACTTAAGGAGTGCATGCGGAGTTACATGGAGGGATAGACAGACTAATGAGGAAGTAAGAAGGAGGTGTGGTGTGGAGGTAGATGTGCTGGAAAGTGTGAAAAGGAACAACTTGAGATGGTTCGGCCATATGGAACGTATGGAAAGCGAGAGAATGACTAAGAGGGTGTACGAGAGTGAGGTGGAGGGACAGAGAGGGAGAGGTAGACCGAATGAGAGGTGGAAGGATGGAGTGAGGAAGTACATGAACGAAGGCGGTGCTGGTTGGGGGGAGGGGCGTCGACTGACTGGGAACAGAGGTGCATGGGGGCGGTTCGTTCGTGGCCACCCCTTCGGGGATCACGGCGTCAGGCAATAGATAGAAAGAACATTGAATGGGGCCAAGATCTACAGTATACAGTAGAGTTCGGTACCGTACTGGTACTGGTATCAACATTTAATACCTAATGCAATACTGTAGGTTTGCCACCTTTCAAAACCTGCATGAGATCATTCAAATTGACCAAAGAAGTGCATGATATAATGTTTGACCTACTTTGTATAGTTGTGGCTGAGTGTTCAATGGATGACAGCCAACTGAGACACACCCAGCTATGTCTGTCTCTGGTCTTGTCTTATCATAACATGGTTTCTTAATCAGCGTATTTCTACATTTGAACGCTATACAATATCTATATATTTCATTACATTAACATATCCTTCTTTATGGTATAGCCCCGAATAAATATTATAATATATGCTACAGATTACATAAAAGCCCTTTAAACCCAATACAAATGTAAAGTAAATAGAAGAAACCCAAATGTGGCAAGTGTAGAGCGGATACAGTTATCTGTTACCTTATCAGACAAGCCCACAAAAATATAGAGTACAGCACACACTAATTCTTCACCACACTAGCTGCATCATTTACCTTAGCATTTATACTGCACTGTATGTTGCAAATGATAGACAACACCAATATACTGTACAGTAAAGTATATTTACATATACAGTATAGCCTAATGTTACTATACTAAATACAATACTAATACACTCATACATTAAATAATAAACTTATTTATAGTCACAACTTCAAGTTCAAAGGTAGTAGCTATATTTCATCATAAATTTTGCTAATGATGAATTGTATGTAAATACGGTAATAATCTATTTTTATTTTCTATGTGGATATTAGACAGAAGGCAAAACTGCCTGTGACGAGTGCCTCCCCCAGAGTTGAAAGAGTAACAGGGCCAAAATCAAGTTATGTTCGAGCCAAAATGTCTGGACACACAGAGTTTGAAGCAATTTAACCTTTTCACGCACGTATGGATGCCAGGGTTGCCGATTAGCAATCAGAAATAGAGTTCTCTCAATCTTATAAATACCCCTCCAAAATTAGTTTTCTGCCAACAGCTAGCTCAAAGACAACTGCAGAGGTTAAATTAACTAAACTAAAGGTTTCTAAACACCCCTGATGGTCACAAAGTATCCCAGAATAAACTCAAATGGTGTCCTGTGCGTGAAAGGGTTAAGTCATACGATGAGGGAAAGATGGATACAGGGAGAGAGTTCCAGAGCTCAGCTGTTGAATAGAAGAAAGATTGGGAGTATCGTTTCACTCTTGGGTTGGAGAGTTGCACAGAGAAGGGGTGGGATTGTGTTGCAAGACGGGTTCCGTACTACGTACCCTACGTAGAGGAGGTAGTATACACCTAGAGAGCTCTGA
Source organism: Paralithodes platypus (assembly GCA_032716605.1). Classification (NCBI taxonomy): domain Eukaryota; kingdom Metazoa; phylum Arthropoda; class Malacostraca; order Decapoda; family Lithodidae; genus Paralithodes; species Paralithodes platypus. The sequence goes on along the minus strand of CM064544.1, from coordinate 26,014,415 downwards.
GGAACACTGATTATTGTAATAGCGATAGAATAGCAAGAGAGATCCAACATTGCGGCGAAGAGAGAGATTGCAGAGAATCGGTGAGTGGACTTGAGTTAATGATACGAAAGGTTTTCTTTTCTACTTTGTCTATGAGTGCTGTGTGAAAGGATCCTCCCCACACATGCGAACAATACTCAATACAAGGACCCACTGTGCTACTGTACAGAGCAAGAAGCAGTGCAGGGGTAAAGAACCCCTTTAGGTGGTTGAGCACACCCAGCTTCAGGGAAGCCGTTTTAGCAAAAGTGGTAATATGGTCTTTCCAAGAGAGATCAGAAGAAAATGAGACACCGAGAATACTAAGAGAAGATGAAGGGTTGATTTTTGTATTGTTGAAGTATAGCCTAATGGATAGTCCTCTGGGAGTTCTTAACAAAAAGAGAAATAGAGAAATTGTGTTTTGGAAGTATTGAAAGTAACAAGACTTTCTCTGCCCCAATTGGAAATGGTTGTTAAATCAGAAAATAAGTGTTTTATGGCTTCATCATGTGAGTTTTGAGGGATTGCTTGCTGGGGAATTTGGGAAAACTAGTTGAATAGTGAAAGGTAGAGTTGTCAGCTGAATGGATACCTACATTCATACACAAATTTAAAGACAGAGTGCTCCACACGAAGCGCGGTTCCGGTCTCAAGTCTTAATGGCGGCGTTCCAGGCAACCCTGTTAAGAGCTGCCTCACTTGTCAGGTTCTTGGATTTAAGTCGGAAGATCAGACCACAAAGTCCGATCCAATGACTTTCTTGGTCTGCCCCTTGGTGCAGCTCCCTGCACATTTAAGGACTTACATCTTTTCACCAAGCTTTGTTCAACCATCCTCTTCACATGTCCAAACCATCCAAGCCTGCTAGTACGCATCTCATCACTGATACTCTTGATACCTAACGTTCTCCTCAGCTCTTCACTTAATATCCTATCTAGCAGTTTGGCACCACACATCCATCTCACCATTCTCATCTCATTGCGTTCCATTCTGTTGATATCATCCGCTTTGACAGGCCACGTTTCTGAAGCATATGTTATTGCGCTTCTAATGCATGAAGCACAAAGGAGTAAAAAGAAAAACAAGCAACAACAGGTCTTGCGACCCCTCAATTTCTATGTGGATGAGGGAGACAAAAGGCAAAACTGCCTGTAACAATTGCCTCCCCCAGAGTTGAAGGAGTGACAGGGCATAAATCACTCTTGAGTTGGAGAGCTGTACAGAGTAGGGTTGGGATTGTGTTGCAAGACGGGTACGGTACTACGTACCGGTACCCTACGTAAAGGAGGTGGTATACATTGAGAGAGCTCTGAGGAACACTGATTATTGTAGTAGCGATAGAATAGCGAGAGAGATGCAAAATTGCGGCGAATAGTGATTGCAGAGAGTTGGTGAGTGAACGGGAGTTAACCTCTAACTGCGCAGCTATGGTATTTGAAAGTGTCCGCCATGCGAAGGTATTCCGATTAATTCCTCACTAAAATCGTAAATTTACCATATACAGTATATAATTAATACCATACTTATCCATATGCACCTATTTTACTTTTAAAAGCATCAACACAATTCAACTGCTTAAGTGACCATGGAAGTCGATTGAATAAACGTGGGGCAACATAAGAATAGGATCTAGCAGCAAAAGCATGTTCCCCAATGGCTCTGGGCTCATAAAGGTGATATGGGTCATCACCACTACGCAAATTCACATTTGACTCATTATATATGTGTTGGAAATAGAAGATCGAACAAATACTTAGGCTCACCAAACCTCAGCACCTTAAATGTCAGTAAGCACATTTTAAATTCTATTCTGGCCTTGATGGGAAGCCAGTGTAGATCTATTAGATAATATGTAGTGGGTGTTCTGGGTGGAAGTGAAAATATTAGTCTAGCACACCTATTGAGAACAAACTGGTTTCTTCAAAGTAGCACTTGGTAGACCAATGAACAATGAATTACAGTAATCAATTCTAGATATAACAAATGAATGAATGAGGGTCAAAAGAGATTCCTTGATCAAGAACTTCCTTATAGCATAAAGGTTACGAATGTAAAGGTGACAACTCTTCACGACACTATTTATACGATTCTTAAAGTTCAGATTTTTGTCGAATACAACGCCCAAGTTTCTCACTGATTCCAGAGGTTGGAGCTGTGATTCACCAAATTCTAGACATCCATAATCTTCATGGACGCTATTTCTCAAATTACCATTTATAACTATAATCTCTGTCTTGGCATTCAATTTGAGCTTCCTTCTAGTCATCCAGATCTTCAAGTCTGACGAGTGATGAACATTTACACTTTACCTCATCGATATTATTAATTTCAATATACAACTGTGAATCATCTGCATAGAAATGATACTTAACACCATGTACATCCAGTAGGGATGAAAGACTAGAGGCATAGATAATAAACAACACAGGGCCAAGAACTGATCCCCGAGGCACCCCGAACTTTAGCAATGATGGTTCTGACATGGAGGCACCAATGAAAACACATTGACTGCGATCGGTAATATATGACTAAAGAAGCAGGAGTGCATCTCCCTGCACACCAAAACCAGAAATGTCTCTCAGGAGCAACTGATGGTCAACAGTATCAAATGCTGCAGAGAGATCCAACAAAACCAAAAGAGAACACCGTCCAGAACATGTATTAGAGACCAAATCATTATAAAGCCTGCTCAGGCCTGTCTCCGTTGAGTGGAGCTTCCTATAAGCAGACTGAGACTGGGGAATGACACTGTTCCGCTCCAGAAAAGGCAGCAACTGGTCCTGTATTGCACGCTCGACAATCTTAGACAGAAATGACAGGTTAGACACAGGGCGATACCAGTAGTTTACCAAATTATCACAATCTAGGCCTTCCCTCTTCAGTAAAGGCCGAATTAAGGCATGCTTTTCAGAATTTGAAAAACACTTTTCCTCAAAGATCCGATTGACAATTGAAGCAATGAAAGGTGATGCAGTCTCATAAGCTGTACTTATCTTTGATACATTTATCGGGTCCAGTGAACAGAATGTTTTATTGAGTTCTCTTATGTGTGTCAGGCACTTGGGGAGTTAACCTCTGAAGTGCGCATGGGGGGTATGAGACACCACACTCCTGTGCTGACGTATTTGAGCTGTTCCCATCACTAAAATATTTATTTTACCATAAATAGCATTAATACTTATCCATATGCGCCTTTTATAGGTTGATTATAAAGGTAGTAACCTGTTACAACAATAAAACAAGTGGAAACAGCGTTTGGATGGTCAAAATCGGCGATACAGGCCGGGAGTTACACAATGCATGGCTGAGGCAACCTCCCAGCCCACCACTTTCCTCCACCTCTGGAGAGAGACTGTCGATCGATACTCTCTCTCTCTCTTGCACTCGCTTGCTAACAGTGATGACAACGCCCTGCTACTAACTCACTAATGTTAGCATGAAAATAGGCCACAGGAAAAGGGAATAACAGGGAAAATAGGTGATAACTGAAGGAGGGGAGGAAACTGGGGAAGGAGGGGAGGTGGAGGAGTGATATTTGGCATGGCCCAGGGGCAAAAAAAAAAAAAAAAAAAAAAAAAATCGGTGTTTTAAATTGATTTTTTCCCCCCTGACTCTTAAGAGTCTTCCCGCAGTCCGCCGGGGGAACTCTTAAGTCTTCCTGCAGTTCCCGGGTTAATCAGCTGAAAATGTGTGAAGGAAGAGTCTACGGCCAACGGCCGAGAAGGGACCACAGAGTACTCTCCAAAAGCAGGGGTATTGTCGAACTCATTTCTGATTTGAGCAATCATGTCTGCAAAGAAAGCTGAACATTTTGATGCAAGATCAGCAGCCGAGACAGATGAGGGGAGAACCTGAGAAGAATGCTGGCCTGATAAGTTGTTAAGAGTTGAAAAAAGTCGTTTCTGGTCACCTCTGCAGGAATCGATTCAACCAGTATAATACTCGATCTTGCATTGTGTAATTTTGCCGGTGATAGCTCTACGAGCAGCGACATAATCTAAACGAGAGGATTCAGTTCTGTGCCGGCGCCACAGACGCTCTGCCAGTCTCCTCCTCTTGCGCAAAATCCTTATCTCCTTGTCAATCTCAGGGTAATCAATCACGGTCTTGAATATAACGGAAGGTGTTATAAGTGTGAACTAACTAATTTGCTGTTGATGATGTAATATTGACCGTGTTAAGTGAAAGTTCAATATCACAACTTATATTTTCTTGATCCAAATTACAATACAGTATTTACGAAAGGTTATTGTCTTGGTATAAGATAAGGGTTTTGGTGCATTCACTTTAACCCTTAAAAAGCGGCTCACCACATAAGTCGTGTTGAAAAAACTGGCAAAAAACGGGTGAAAAAAGGGTGGAAATCGAGTGAAAATGGGTGGGATAGTAATGATCCATACGTCCGACATCTGTGGCCTCCCGGCCCACACTAACTCCAGTTCCCCCACCGCGCGTGAGGATGACAGTGTAACCAATAGTTCGCTAAAAGTGAGCAAGGTAGCAAAATCAGCTAAACTTCCATCTTCGAGGTAACACTGTCAGTGCTCCACGAGTGCTACGTAGCTGTATGTGGCGTCATTGTGTAGCGATTTCCACCTAGTTTTCGGCGCAATACAGTTCCTTTCATACTGATGGTTGATATAGCAGTCAGAACGGCCCAGAAAGGCCCAAAACGGCCACAGAGCACCCGCTAGAGGAGGGTTAAAGGAGATGATGTCATGGTCAGACACGCTACGGCCGATAGGAAAAACTTCAATATTATTTACAAGGTTGGATTAACTCTGGGAGAGGACCAGGTCAAGGGTATGCCCTGAAGCATGTGTAGAGTCAGCCACGAGGTTTGAAAAACTATACAAGTCAACAAGTTCCAGGAACTCAGAGGAATAAGGTTTTATTCCAGGTGTGTCAACCCAATAGTTAAAATCACCGCAAATCAAAAGTTTTCCTCTCTTTGCAGAGAAACATTCCAAGAATGTGCTAAATTCTTCCATAAAGAGTCCATCTGTGCCTGGATGACCTGGACGATAGATAATCGCTAAACTAATTATCTGGCCGTGGATGTTGATGGTAACTTCCATGCATTCGAATGATGAAGCCGGCTGATCAGGAGGAACACATTTGATATTTGACAAGGAAAGGGAATACACAACTGCCACACCACTAGGGATGTACCGATGTATCGGTATCGGTATCGGTGGTATCGGCCCTTTTTTAGAGTATCTGTATCGGCTGATTTTCTACCGGTACTACCGATACCTAGAAGTACAAGATGTTTCATTAAATCCGTATCATCTCGTTCTAGTTTTTAGTAACTTTTAAGTTTTTACCCATATATACATAATACAAGTGTTGATTTTAGTAACATGTTACCTAAGTTTAATAACAAAGCTGATAAAGGAGAAAATTACATGATCATGGACAACAGTCTTACAGACTTTCCTGGTGCACAGGTATCGGTATCGGTATAATTTTGGTATCGGTACATCCCTACACACCACCAAGCATGTGTGGGTGATGATCTTGGCATGTGAAGCATAGAATGTGTCTTAGGAAGAGCCGCTTTAACAATACCAAAATCGGACTCAAGCAACCAGGTCTCTGTCAGACAAAGAATATCAAAGCAGAACTCATTCAAAACTTCAACAATATTAATCATCTAGTTTCGCATAGATTGTATATTCAGCAAACCCGCCACGGCTGTCATCAACTTTTTGGCACAGGGAATCTTATTCCTCAACTTTAATCTTTAATTTTTGCCACACACAATATTATATATACAGTACGTAGGCTATAACGAAATATAGGTGCTAGGGAAATTATTAATCCTGTAAGACATGTAAAATTACAAATAGTAATATGTAGCATAAAGTGAAGCATTTTGAAAAGAAAATATTTTGTGATCGGATACTAACACATCAAGGATTTTGGGTCTAGTATCCAATCACCTCTCCTTGTCAATATACAGTATTATCATATATTTAAAAAGAACAAATAAAGAGATATTTTTTAAGAAACAGGAGAAAAATTACAGTTGTGATCTATTATGCCTGAAAGGGTTTATCAGAATAAAGTACAGTATCAGACATTAAAATCAATATTTTTTATGTAAAGGGGTACTAATACTGATATTTGTATATTTGTTATCATCATTAGGCCTACAAGTTAATTAATCATTAATTTCATCTTTATTCATCTTCGTTTTTTTTTCTCCAAAAAATGAATTTTACTTAATTTTGTCATTAAGAGAAAAATAATGGATACATTTTGAAATAAATTGGACTAAATGTAGGTTTTATGTTGCAAAATAATTAGGCTACTAAAGGGAATAGCTATAATATATATATATATATATATATATATATATATATATATATATATATATATATATATATATATACTGTATGGATTATTAATGGTACGTGATTGGAATTAGCTGTCAAGTGATTGGACTTGGTGGTAATACCATTAAGTCCAATCAGGTAATATAAAAATATATATACCGGTAGGCCTAAACAAAAAAATATGTTTCCCAGACTCTTGACATTACTCTTAATATAAACTTTCATTACTGGTGTGGGTGTTAAAGGGTAAACAAAAGTATTTTTGTATACAATTCTTGTTGAAATTGGCAGTCAAAATCTGTAAATGGCACTTTTTGATTGGATACTAACGATCCTACCCTATATTCATAGGTAGCCTAAGCACTGGCAACTTGTTTTTGCCCACTTTCAGATCAAAATATATGATGATGACAATAAATGGCGCCCTTTTGACGCCATATCATCAAATTAATGAATAGGGTCTAATGGGTAAGTTAATGCAAATCCTCTACTCCAACCATGAAAAGACAATAAAACACTAGCCTATAGCCCAGCCTATTCCTTGAAACACATATAAAGAAAACTTTGTAAATAAGGCTTCTCTAGTTGTTTTGAATGCTACCAATTATGTATAGCCTAATAAAGCGGTGGCACGGCAAGCCTATTCCCTATAATTGCACTATTATCGCATTTTACATTATTGGGAAGGATGTAGTGTCAGGGCGTACAGTCTTCATGTTTACATAGCCTAGGTCGATCGCCGTAGTTAAGTCTATTTTGTCTGTTATTTGCCCCCTGCTGGCAATATATATGATGATAACAATAAGTCATGGAGGGGTGAAGGCCCTCAACCTATTATTGTATCTTACGGCAGTCAAAATAGAAGAGAACATGATTGCGAGCGTCCTCCACAGCCGCTCCGCGGTGTAAACAAAGCGGGCGGTACGCCCGAACACTACATCCTTGCCACATTATTTAACCATGCATGATTTTGGGATGGATGTAGTGTCCGGGCGTACGGTCGTCATGTTTACATAGGTCTATCACCGAGGTTAAGTTCGCATATATTTTTACGGTGATTTTTTTTTCGGTTATTTTCCCCATGCTGGCAATATAGCATAGGCCTATAGGCTATGATAATGACAATATGTCATGAGGGTTGGGGGGGGTTCTCTTCTCAACATATTATTGTATCCAACGGCAGTCAAAATAGACGGGAACCGGGGAACATGATGGCAAATGTCCGCCGCCCCTCAGCGTAGACTATTAGGTACACATAGTACTCCAAACAATCCCTCCCCAATCTTGTTTGCAAATATCCAAGGCCTAAAAAATAGAACCACGAACAAAGTACCATTTATTAGGGGCCTGCTAGAAGAAGGAAACGCTATATTTGCGGCTCTCACAGAAACTCACATTAAAGATCAGGAAGATAGTGAGGTATGGATTCCTGGTTACAACCTACATAGGGCGGACAGAACGCATAGATCACATGGAGGTGTAGCCTTGTACATACATGACTCACTGATATGTACTGAATTCCTAAATAACAGTAATGAAGTGGTGGAAATACTTGGAGTTAAAATAGAATCCCTAAATTTAGCAGTTATTGTTACATACAGGCCTCCAGACTCATCCCGAGAAGAATTCAAAACCCATCTCAACAAAATAAAATCAGAAGTGGAAACCCTGGGGAACCCCAACACCAAATATTATATGGCTAGGAGACTTTAACCTACCAAACATTAAATGGAGACAACTAGAAACCAGTTAGTGGCAAATACTAATACGAGAGAGCTTTTTGAACTTTGTGATTTTGTTAGTCTTACCCAACATATTGCTGAACCCACACGGGAAAACAATATCTTAGACCTGGTCTTCACTAACAACGACTCTAGTACACAGCATTAACATATCGGACACAACATACTCAGATCATAAATTAATTGAGATCAAAACCTTAGAAAGTGTACAGACAACCTCAGAATCGAGAACAAAAACCGGCCCCTTCAGTAAATTTAACTTCAATAACAAAAACATTAGGTGGGAAGAGGTAAATCAAGAAATGGAGGAAATAGACTGGGAAGATTTAATGGATAACCTGACACCAGCAGAATGTCTAGTCTTAATAACAGAAACCATGACCCAAATCTGTAGCCACCATATACCTGCAAGACAAACAAAACGAAGAAGCAAACAAGTTCGGGAAAGGAAGAGGCTGTACAGAAGAAAATTACTCACACAAAGATGCACACATCAAAATCTACAGGATAGGCAAAAGGTCGAAATAGATAGAGAAATTGTGGAAATTAAACAAAGGCTAAGAATATCATATGAACTACAACATATGGAAGAGGAGAGGAAAGCTATTGCAGGTATAAACGAAAATTCCAAATACTTCTTTTAATACGCCAAACAAAAGGCTAAAACAACATCAAACATCGGCCCACTGAGCAAAGGGGACAAAAAGGAAATGAGCGAACTCTTAAGCAGGCAGTATGAAATGGCATTCAGTGAGCCTGATGAAACAAAAGTCATCAGAGACCAAAATATATTTTTCATGGAAACCTCCCCCACGGAAACCCCTCAGATGCTGGATATTGATTTCTTTCCAAAAGACATAGAAGAGGCCATTTCCAACATGCCATCCCACTCGGCACCAGGCCCGGACTCATGGAATTCGATCCTAATGAAAAAATGTAAGGAAAACCTCTCAAAACCCCTGGCTATAATGTGGAGGAGTCTAGACACTGGTGACATACCAGATAGCTTGAAAAACGCAATAATTGCCCCACTGCATAAAGGAGGGAGTAAAGCACTACCAAAAAACTACCGCACGGTAGCTCTAACCTCTCACATCATTAAAGTTTTCGAGCGAGTCCTGCGAAGCAAAATTTCAACATTCATGGAGACAAATGAACTACACAACACCGGTCAACATGGGTTCAGAGCGGGAAGATCATGTCTCTCACAACTTTTGGAACACTATGACAAAATTCTTAAAGCGCTAGAAGAAAAGAAAAACGTGGATGTCATTTACACCGATTTTGCTAAAGCATTTGATAAATGTGACCATGGTATAATAGCCCACAAACTGAAACCAAAAGGTATAACTGGGAAAATCGGACGGTGGATATACAATTTCCTCGTAAACCGAAAACAATCGGTAGCAGTAAACCAAGTCACTTCTGAGCCTTCGGATGTCAAAAGCTCAGTGCCCCAAGGAACAGTGCTAGCGCCCCTTCTGTTCCTCATACTAATTTGCGACATAGATACCAACACCAGACACAGTACGGTGTCGTCTTTTGCTGATGACACAAAATTAAGCAAGATAGTAAACACACAAGAGGACACGGGCCAACTGCAGGAAGACATGAATGTAGTGTTCCAGTGGACCAGGGAAAACAACATGCAATTCAATGAGGAAAAATTCCAATTAATACAGTACGGAGATAATAATGGTGTTAAAGAAATTACAAATTACTTAACAGAATCTAACCACATAATAGAACGGAAAGACAGTGTGAAAGACCTTGGGGTATTAATGTCTGAAAATATGGGTTTCAAAGTACATAACCAGGTCAAAGTGGCGGCTGCGAAACGTCTAACGGGTTGGATTCTGCGTACTTTTAAAACACGCGGTGAATTGCCTATGATAACGCTCTTCAAATCTCTAGTGCTACCGCGGCTTGAATACTGTAGCGTATTAACATCCCCATACAAAGCAGGTGAAATAAATGACGTAGAGAGTGTACAAAGAAATTTCACTTCGCATATAAGTTCGATAAAACATCTACACTATTGGGAGCGTTTAAGAGCACTGAATCTGTACTCACTGGAACGTAGAAGAGAACGTTACCTAATAATATACACGTGGAAAATCGCAGAGGGTTTAGTACCAAACCTACATACTCCGATAATCATGAAATTCAGTGATAGGAGAGGCTGGGAATGCGAAATCCCCCAGATAAATAACAGGGGTGCTATGGGCTCTCTGCGAGAGGGCTGGTTATCACACAGAGGCCCAAGTCTTTTCAACAAACTCCCACGGCGAGTAAGAGACATGAGGGACATCTCGTTAGACAACTTCAAGAGAGCCCTAGATGTCGAACTGCAAAAAGTGCCAGACGAGCCTATCCTTGCAAGGGAACGAGCTGTCGCTTCAAACAGTCTACTGCACCAAATCACCACCCATAACGAGGGGCGTCGCGCTCCTTGGTGCCGCTAGAAGAGCGGCGAACACATCCAAAGGTATCCAAAGGTAAGGTAGTGTAAACAAGGCAGGCGGTAGTCCGCGGTACGCCCTTACCTTAAGTGATGGATAAGAGGCTAGGGAGCTATGCTCATAGGGTTGCCTCTTCATAAGTTCTCAGGGATTCTTTAATGTAGCCTAATTGTCATAGCCTAACTATTTTTGGAAAATATTTATTTGTATAGCCTACCACAATTTTTCCCAGTGTTTTTATATTATTATTTTGTTCATTTGCATCAATATACAGTATAGTGTTTGTCATTAATTAGAAATCTTGGAAAAAACTATTTTCCCCACTTTCGATCGATGTTGAGACACTCCCTCCCTATAGTGGGGAGGGCTATGATTTGAAGACATTAGCCTAACCTAACAACCTTACCTAACCTATCCTAGTATTATGGGTTGGGCTGCTGCCCCCACACCCCCGCTGGTTAGGTACTAGGGTAAAACACCGAAATAGGTGCCATACCCATAGCTTACTCTGACTGTTCCTTTTACTTATATATTTTCTAGATCTCAAGTGACGGCGTCTTTTCCGTGGATTGACCTCCCTACTGCCAACCCTGGCAGATTGGGAGCCAAAGCGTCACATTTTTCCTTTGCCCCTCAACTTTCCCTTTATAATTGCTGAGGGGCACAGGGCCTTGGGTGGGACTTTTGTTTCCCGGGCGTTTCCGCACCCTCCTCAGCTCCCCGCCTTATGAGTGGCTTCGGTCACCTGGGCATTATTAGTGGTAAGCTGGGAGGGTTCTGTGGGGGCGCTCGGTTGTGGCCTTGGCCTTGCTCGGGACCTTGGGGCTGCTCGGCCAGACAGCCTGAGGAACAGCAACAACAACAACACCGAAATAGGTACTTGGTACTTTTTTTCCGTAATTGAGTACCGCCAACTTCAGCTGGGTGGTATTCTTTCTGTCATTCTTCTTCCGTGTATTTACCCACGTCAGCCAGATACCCCATTAACACTCTCCACTTTAAAGGTAAAATATATAATATTTAAGCATTTCCATAGGTCTTACTAGTTATTAAGTGAATATGTGTGTGAGACAGACAAGATTCGCCGATTCGTCGGTGGCGGTGCGGACAAGGTCTGAAACTTTCTAAATATTGATAAAACTACATTACTTTGTCTCAAGATGGCTGTCAGCATAGTACTGGGCGTGATCAGCTGACTTGTGTTCAATTCCATGAGTTATGAAATGCATCCTGTGGCAAGCTATGGATTTTTATAAAAACGTACGGTACGCGATTTTTGAGGAGCGTCGATAAAAGTGCCATTGTTTTGGGTGGCCTGACGCTACTTTTATCACATAAATCTACCTCATATGTTATATTTTATATGTTTCAAGGTAAGATACGGTCACCATAAGTGTATCAAGTCGAAGCCAAAGCCATTTGTTTCCATTGTTCACTGTCATGATGTCTAGTGGTGATTTTTAGTAATTACCTTGGGAAATAATGGCTATAAATCACTCAAATTCTATTAATTGTACTGCATACTAATTGTGTAACAAATATGTGATAGCCTATATTTATTTATTGACATGCTCTTACAGTAGGCCTATGTAGATTGACCATTTAAGCTAGTAGTTTTCGTATATAATCAAAGAATAGATGCCTGTAATGGGGTGTTCAGAACTTCAGTCTCTGTTGTTGTTGTTGGATACCTTTGGATGTGTTCGCCGCTCTTCTAGCGGCACCAAGGAGCGCGACGCCCCTTGTTATGGGTGGTGATTTGGTGCCGTAGACTGTTTGAAGCGACAGCTCACTCCCTTGCGAGGATGGGCTCGTCTGGCACTTTTTGCAGTTCGACATCTAGGGCTCTCTTGAAGTTGTCTAACGAGATGTCCCTCATGTCTCTTACTCGCCGTGGGAATTTGTTGAAGAGACGTGGGCCTCTGTGTGATAACCAGCCCTCTCGCAGAGAGCCCATAGCACCTCTGTTATTCATCCGGGGGATTTCGCATTCCCAGCCTCTCCAATCACTGAATTTCATGACTATCGGAGTATGTAGGTTTGGTACTAAATCCTCTGCGTTTTCCACGTGTATATTATTAGGTAACGTTCTCTTCTACGTTCCAGTGAGTACAGATTCAGTGCTCTTAAACGCTCCCAATAGTGTAGAAGTTTATCGAACTTATATGCGAAGTGAAATTTCTTTGTACACTCTCTACGTCATTTATTTCACCTGCTTTGTATGGGGATGTTAATACGCTACAGTATTCAAGCCGCGGTAGCACTAGAGATTTGAAGAGCGTTATCATAGGCAATTCACCGCGTGTTTTAAAAGTACGCAGAATCCAACCCGTTAGACGTTTCGCAGCCGTGGCCACTTTGACCTGGTTATGTACTTTGAAACCCATATTTTCAGACATTAATACCCCAAGGTCTTTCACACTGCTATAGTGGGATCTAAAACTGTAGGGAGCTTTAAGATAAAATTGGATAAGCATATGGACGAGAAGGGTTGGGTGTGAAGGGCGATCAGCCGGGTTGGGCCAATCAGCGCTCTGCAGACCCCCATAATCCTGCGTTAATCTCTAACCGTTTTGGTAAGATGATCCTCAGGGTATTAGAGTGTTGAGCCTATAATTGGGCTTTGTAATTGATTTGGGGTTGTGTGGGACAGGGATCTGCCTTGCTTAGGCCAATCGGCTTTCTGCAGGCTCCCATTTTGGAAACGCTTTTTATATTTATTTTTTTGTGGGGTCCGTTTAGAGAAATGGCAAAGGAAGAGCATGTAAAAGTCCTAGGGAACTGACATGAGTACAGGTACGTATATGTACACTAAAAAAATATTACATACGGTACTGTATATGACGAAAATATGTACATTTTTCGCTACCCTGCCAAACTTCTATCACCCTGAAGAAATTTGTTTGTATGAATGATGTTGTGAATGATATAATTTTGTAGTAACATTACCAGACAACATCCACCAAAGGAAATTTGTTACACTTGTATAAAGCTCTAGCTAGAACAGTATCATTTAACCGATTGTGTTTAAATACACAAAAATTGCTAACTTCTGACATGGAACAAAACAATCGTTTGTTATTATTTGCCCTATGAAAATCATTCATAATACTTGTCCATCATTAACATGGTGGTAAAAGATCAAATAATCATTCTCTGAGTCCAAAAACCCATAAAAATATTTTAATATACTAACCGATTTATGTATTTCGGATAATTCTGGATATATAATATATATAAATTAGGAGAGGCATATATCTTGTCCAATATTTTTTTTTATCTGCCGAGAGAAACACCAACAAATACGTTATACCTATAAAAATGCTCAAATTCATAAAAGTGTATATGCAGTGATATAGTATACATACCTATATATTTTCACTAGGCCTAGTTAATTTTTGAGTTCTTGATTAGACAGCATTGGTTATTTTTCCTGCTCAATATTTTCTAAGAGTGAGCTCAATGCCTAACGAGAACAGATCCAAACAGAATATATGTTAACCATCGTCTTCAACAAACTCCCACGGCGAGTAAGACACATGAGGAACATCTCGCTAGACAACTTCAAGAGAGCCCTAGATGTCGAACTTCAAAAAGTGCCAGACGAGCCCATCCTCGCAAGGGAGCGAGCTGTCGCTTCAAACAGTCTACTGCACCAAATCACCACCCATAACGAGGGGCGTCGCGCTCCTTGGTGCCGCTAGAAGAGTGGCGAACACATCAAAAGGTAAAGGTATATAACCCCCACCTATACTGATTAAACAGGCCTAAAAGTATTGACTGTGCATTTTCCACTAAAACATCGGACAGGAATAAGCAGCAATAATAAAATATTCATATAAAATAGTAGGAGCCGAAAAATGAATGAAATAAGGCCACGAACGTACGTCCATAGTTATCCCAGATTTCTTGGCAATCATTTTCCATAAGAAATCACCGTACGTCCAAAGTTATCCATACATGTCCGAAGTTTTCAACTTTTCAAGGAAACTTCGGACATCATTTAGGATAAGGATAGCTCTCTTATTATGGGGGATAATTTTAGGCTTCCTGGATTACGGCGCACTATCACCATACATCACTTGACCTAGTTAAATCTCTATAATGTGTTTACACTCAGGAGAAATTGTTAAAAAACCTCGAAAAATGTCTGAAGTTACCCCCATTTTACGGTACCCGTACCATACTTTTTCATTAGGTTTTGCCGAGGGTTAAAACAAATTTTCACATGATCTTTAGAGTAGGCTAGGCTATATAGATTTCATATGATCTTTAGAGTAGGCTATATACATGTAGATATCATATTTATCTTCAAATATATTAAACAACAATTGTGGTAATTAAATAAAGTTATACTGTACTCTATTTTTAAAAGCATTAACACTAGTACTGTACTGTACTGGCTACAGGGCGGGTGCCCAACCCCGAAAGGGGTTAAAATAGGGGAGGTATCCCCCCGCCAAAGGTGGCTTTCTAGTTTCTAGGGCCTTTCCTAGCTGATGCTAAGAGGATTGGGTTCTAGTCATGTGGTGATGGGCTGGTCTATCAGAGTGAGAACTGAGCGATCTCTGCCATACCCATAGCTTACTCTGACTGTTCCTTTTACTTATATATTTTCTAGATGTCAAGTGACGGTGTCTCTTCCGTGGATTGACCTCCCAATCTACCAAGATTGGAAGCCAAAGTGTCACATTTTTCCTTTGCCCCTCAACTTTTTCTTCATAATTATTGAGGGGCACAGCCACACAGGGCCCTGGGTGGGGCTTTTGTTTCCCGGGCATTTCCGCACCCTCCTCAGCTCCCCACCATGGAGTGGCTTCGGTCACACAGGCTTTATTGTAGTCGGCAGGGAGGGTTCTGTGGGGGCACTCGGTTATGGCCTTGGCCTTGCTCGGGGCCTTGGGCTGTTCGGCCAGGCAGCTTGGGGAACAACAACAACAACTAGGCTACATTTTCTGGGAGTCTTTTCCATTTGTTTACCACTCTGGCGTCGAAGTTATTCTTTTTCGATGTCCTGTGACGTGGTTTCTGGAGCTTTAAACGGTGTCCTCTGGTGGCGATAGCCTACACCGAACTCTACATTCTTCTCATGATTTTTCCTGATCTTCATAGCCCTCCCCAGAGTCCCCACTCCCCACTATCAGGGGGCGTGTCTTAAAATCGTTAGATAATGGGGAAAACCTAGGTTAGTTTTCCGAAATTCCGAGATTTTTAATATATTAATTAGGCTAGCCTAATTGCAAAAATTGAAACACTAGGCCTAGCCTAGCACTCTAAGCTGCCTATGTATTGATGACAATGAACAAAAAATATATAGGCCTACCCTAAAACAACACTGAGTGGACTGGGACTAATCTTGTGGTAAAATTCAAGACAGCTAGAGCCGCCTTATTTACCAAGTTTTCCGTATATTTTTTTCAAGGAATGTAGTGTTTTATTGTTATTTTTCATGGTTGGAGTGGAGGATTTGCATTAACTTACCCATTATTCATTAACCCCTTCCGACATATGACGCAATTTTGAGCCTATTAGGGATACTTTAAAGCCTTTGTTACCATCAGGGGTATTTAGAAACCTTTAGTTTAGTTACTTCAACCTCTGCAGTTATCTTTGAGTTAGCTGTGGGCAGAAAGCTAATTTTGGAGAGGTACCGTAATTATAAGTTTGAGAACTCTATTTCTTATTGCTAATCTGGCAACCTCTGCATCATATGAGTCTGAAAGGGTTAATCTTATGTTCTTATGTTCTAATCTGAAGATACGTCAAATGGCGCCATTTATTAGGTGAATCGAGCTTTTACAGCAGGTAAGGGAAATTGTGGGTTAAATTGGAAACACGATGGGTTGAGGGGGGCTGGGGGGGCAGGTGAATCGCGCTTTTACAGTACCGGTAGGTAAGGCAAATTGTGGGGTAAATTGGATACACGATGGGTTGAGGGCACCCCCCCTTGATTTATTGGGTTCAATGTTATTTTAATAGGCCTAGCACAATTTTTTTTTATATATTTGAAGATAAATATTGAATCTATAATTGTGCTCTAAAGATCATAAGAAAATTTGTTTTAACCCTCGGCAAAACCTAATAAAAAAGTATGGTACTAAAATGTCTTTTTCGTAATAAAGTTTTCAATATGGTACAGTACTTCCAGTTATCGATAGCTCTAAAGATCATATGAAAATGTGTTGTTGTTGTTGTCGTTCCCCAAGCTGCCTGGCCGAACAGCCCCAAGGCCCCGAGCAATTCCAAGGCCATAACCGAGTGCCCCCACAGAACCCTCCCCGCCGACCACAATAAAGCCTGGGTGACCGAAGCCACTCCATGGCGGGGAGCTGAGGAGGGTGCGGAAACGCCCGGGAAACCAAGCCCCACCCAGGGCCCTGTGCCCCTCAGCAATTATGAATTTCCCTTGTCCCTAGGGCAAGGGAAAAATGTGACGCTTTGGCTTCCAATCTTGGTAGATTGGGAGGTCAATCCACGGAAGAGACGCTGTCACTTTAGATCTAGAAAATATATAAGATAAAGGAACAGTCAGAGTAAGCTATGGGTATGGCAGAGATTGCTCAGCTCTCACTCTGATAGACCAGCCCATCACCACAAATGAAAATGTGTTAAACCCTCGGGCCTCGGAAAAACCTAAAATAAAAGTATGGTACCGGTACTAAAATTTAATTTTCGTAACAAGGTTGTCAATACGGTACTTTCCCGTTATCAATGTAAAATCAAAGCTGAAGATTGCAGAGTAGGCCTAAACACCGTAGACTTCATCGACTTTTCTTTCACCTTCGTATAGGATAGCCTAATCGACAGCCAATTTTTTTTATTTTTTTTTTTATTTACTAAGGGATTAGTACTCAACCAGCGGGGGTGTGGGGGCAGCAGCCTCCACCCATAATACTAGGTTAGGTTAGGCTAATGTCTTTTCAAATCACTATCGGGGGCGTGTTTCAACATCGAGCAATAGGCCTAATGGGGAAAATAGTAGGTTTTCCCGAGATTTCTAATTAATTACAAACGCTATATATTGATGCAAATGAACAATTTCTTCTTATAAAAAACACTGAAAATTTGTGGTAGGCTACTGTATTAAAATAAAAAAAATCCATTTAGGCCTAGGCTATTGTCAATTTGTCATCCTCATATATGTAGATCTGTAAGGGGGCAAAAACAGGTTGCCGGTATGTAGTATTTTGCGAGTAACGCTCACGCCATTTAGCCTAGGCCTATTGGGTGAATCGCACCCACCCCATCGTTCAAAACAAGAAGAAGGAGAGTCAAGTCGAAGGATTCATTGTGCGCAATGCTTTGTATACAGTCGGGACTTATTATTTTGGTGTTATTTTTCGATGTAGGCCCTAATCGGGTTTTTTCAAGTGTCGATAACGAAATTCCTCCATGCGGACTAGGCCTAGGCCCTAATGAGAAAAAAATATGGCGAGTCTAGGCTATAGGTCCTTATTTGATAATCTTCAAGGACACTAGCCTAGCCTACATCCGCCTTATTAGAAACAATTTATTAGGGAAAATAGGCACCAACAGATTCGCCATATTTTTCTCCATAGGCTAGGCCTAGGCCTAGTCTGCATGGAGGATTTTCATTATTGACAAATTGAAAAGATAGCCTACCCTTTTCACAGAAAAATACACCGCCCCATCACACTCCTTTGCTCCCCCTCCAAAGTCATGGAACGCCTAGTATTACAACTAATTACACCTGACCTACCCCTAGCTCCAACACAACATGGCTTTAGGCCACTGCACTCCACAAACACTCTTCTCACAGACCTTACACAAAGAGCTTTCGACGGCATCAATTCAGCTAGACCACCACACAGATCACTATTAGCCACACTCGACATTAGTAAAGCCTTCGATGCCATCCCCCGCCACAACCTAACAAACAAAATCTACAACACAAACATGCACAACAACACAAAACGGTGGCTGGCCAACTTCCTAGCAGGCAGATGTGCACACGTATCTTTTGCCGGTCAGTCATCTAAAATCAGAAACTTTCCAAACGGAGTCCCACAAGGATCCGTCCTATCGCCCGCACTCTTCAATCTGTACATGCACGATATAACTACACCCAATACGCCCCAAATAAACTTAGCCTCCTATGCAGATGACATAACACTCACATGCACACACCATGACCCAAAAAGAGCAACAGATCTCCTTCAACCCTATCTCAACACACTACATGGCTGGTGCACTACAAACAGACTTAATCTAGCCCCAGCCAAATCCACCGCAACCCTGCTCACAAGTTGGACAGGAGAACACGAATACATCCCTCAACTCACCATAAACAACACACCCCTAACACATACACACACACCCAAAATCCTAGGAGTAACATATGATACTCATATGACATTCAAACAGCACACCACAAACATTAAAAAGAAACTGACACCCAGACTTAACGCCCTCAGGTCACTTGCTCACACAAATTTGGACACAACAAAGAAACTACCACCACAGTATATAAACAATACATAAGATCAGTGATGGAATACGCAAGCCCAGCCTGGGCTTCTAACCTAGCTGAAACACATCATAAGACCTTACAGACTATTCAAAACAAAGCCCTGAAGATCATTACAGGCTGCACAGCTACTGCACCCACAGATCACCTACATCAAGAAACCAAAATCCTCAAAGTCAAAGACCATCTGGACATGAGAGGCACTCAATTCCTGGCAGCAGCCTCCACGAACCAAGACCACCCACTAAACTACATGGCAACACACCCACAGACACCAAGAAATATCAAAACAACACCCAGCACACGGTATCACACACAATTATTGTCCTCTCTCCCTCCCTGCCCACCCCGAACCAACATCCAGAAGCACATCCATACTCATATCTCTCACCGATCCATCCACTCACTCACAGACAACACACAGCTGCATGCACGACCTCCCGAAATCCATCCTTCCGAATCCTCCCTTCCTCGCGAGGACAGAGTCCACCTGGCCAGGCTGAGATGCGGACACCATCCAGCTCTCCTGAGCTATCAGAAGAGACTGGATGACTCCGTTGTCGACGCCTGCCCGGGATGTAACACAGCACCCCATACCATTAAACACATCATAGAAGACTGCATTTCACACAACCACTTACGCCAACAACACAATCTACACTCAATGAGAGCTCTGTGGGAAAGCCCGATCGTGGCCATGGCCTTTCTCAGGGACTCGGGGCTGTTCGGCCAGGCAGCTTAGGGAACAACAACAACAACAACAACAGAAAAATACACCAAAAATCTGTCAAAGATGTCTAATTATTATGTTCCTTCCAACAACCAACTATAGGCCTACTCCTAAAATCGATTAATGAAATTTACAAACACATGTGGCAGTCCGTGGATTCGAATTTCGAACCCAGGATGCTCACACTGAAAATCAACACCTTATGCATCGCACCACGAAGACAGTTAAAGGATAGCGGGGGTGTGGGGGCAGCAGCCCCCACCCATAATACTAGGATAGGTTAGGTAAGGTTGTTAGATTAGGCTAATGTACTTTCAAAGGGCTGAAAGGGGTATAGGCTAGGCTAGGCCTAGTAAACACTAGGATAGCTTATACGGTTATACCCGATCAGAGGTAAGAAGAAGAGTCCTGATGTGATGTAGTCTCCTTGAATGCTACCCCTTATTTTCCCTAATAGCCTAGGCTAACTTATTTCTAATAGGGCGGCGAAAGAGGTCTTGAATATTATCAATCTTTGAAATTGTAGGCTAGCACTACCTAGGCCTATTAAAATTAAAACAAATTCAAGTTAAGTTGGGTTAAGTTAAGTGTAAGTTGACTAACTTCCCGAGGAAATGGATATCAAAATCTATGAATTAGGCTAGGCTAAGCCTAGCCTACACCAAATACTATCAGAATAACATATCAGCACGGAATAGCCTGTGGTACCGAAACTGCAATTTGACCTACACTCGGTACCACCCGTATTATCATTTAGGCCTATTGTATCCTTACAAAAGCATCATCAACTTTGAATTACTCTAGGCTAATAGTAATGAATGTGGGAGGCTGACCCCCTTTTATTTTTATCCATTTACTAGTGGGTGACTCACACATATATTTATGTTTGCAAACTTGGGTACACAATGAAGGATATGTTGCAGCACACAGCACCTCGTATATTTACCTTTGTTGTAGTCTATCCGTATTATTATCACAACAAATTACACGACGGTTTGTACACAAGACCTTAAGTTTAGTATCACATGGAGCGGCGTACACCACCGCCACTACAGCCAAACCCACACTGAACACAAATTCCAATAACTTCACAACAGTCTACTTTCAACACAGAATACCACCTTATTTACTGTTCGCTCACTTATATAACAAGTTCTTATGGTATAAACTAACACATTTGTATTTATAAACTACCAGATATAGTATTATAGTTAAGAAATGTAATAGTCTGCGTTTTAGAAAGTACGGGTGTCGGTGTGAAAATATTGGCCCGAGATGATCAACCAGCACCTTATTAGGGAAACACGGAAAGCTGTACAACTCTTGATAACAAACTCAACAAGTGAGAGTGTATCCTTCAAGGACCTATCCCGCAAACCCTTATTTGAATGATGACCCTTTTTCCAATATATGTATACTATATATATTGTTCAACCTGCATATAGGCTACGTTATAGCCTTGCCACATTTGACGTTTGTGCAACAATCATCTTCCTTTTAAACTATTTATTAACTTAAATGTATGCCCATCCCCTATATGTAGCTCTCCTTATCAAGATGTTTAAAACAATGAAACTACTACCATCTGTACACTATGGATTTGTTTATGTATAGTTTACTTTCACCCGGGTTTTCTCTCGACGATTAGCCTGCAAGTTACACCTGAGCTCTTATAAGATGACATTAGAGAGGCACCGGACCTATTCTCTCAACGAAACACTTGCATCAGGTGCAGTTCGGCCTATGCGAAGAATTAATCAGTAATAGTTGCATACCCATTATTCCTGTTATGCTAAACAAAACAAGTTATGTGGATTCTTCGAACATGGAGTGTTATACCAAGATTATTACTGGGTTTTAGCTGGCTTCTTTCGTAGGTCCACTCTATTGGACAAGGAATTAATTCAGACACAAACACATAGGCCTACAAACATACAGGGGTTGTAGTACAACACAGCAAGACATTTATAAGTATTATATTAACAATATAGTTACAAACACTAGGCCTAATAAATGGCTTATCTGGTTGTAGGTCTACACATTAATAACATATATAAATGGAAATAACTAATTAGGCTGGGTTTTTCACTAAACAATAAATAACATAAACACAATGGCTTATATAAATTGAATGCACTTGTAAGACTCAATTAATAGAGTTCATTATAGGACATACTGTATATTAATATAGGTATAAGCTACTAGCTGAGGTACCGGGCTCTCCATCTTGAACAATGAGGGAGTTCTTATTATGCATGCCAAGTATGGGCTCTCCATCTTGAAAACTGAGGGTGTTGGGGCTTCTCCCCTCCCCCGAGGAGTGAGGGGATAACATTTGTTTTTACTTAAAACCTATTCTGGCACTCCCTTAGCATGCATGCCAAGTATGGGCTCTTTATCTTGAAAAAATAGGAAAAGTGGGGATTGGGCCTGAGTAAATAGATAGATCTTCAAAACTGAGAGTTGGTTGGGGGTGAAGGGCTTAAGACCTATTCTGGCACCCTCTTGGTATGCATGCCAAGTATGGGCTCTCCATCTTGAAAACTGGGGGAGTTGGGGTTCCCCGCGGGGTGAGGGAAAAAATCGCTTAATACTGTAATGCCCTCGAAAATGTCCCGCACCCACAATAATACTTACCCGAGTTGACGTCAGGTATAGCGTAAAATAGTCGTAGATGGTAAGTCCAATAAACTCATCTCGAGAGACTATCACCGTGGTTCTTAAAAATCGGACTAAGGTTGCTATACTTTTGTACGTCCGTGGTAGTACAGTGGGTTAGCGCGCGGGCCTGGTGGTGATGGTGGTGCATCACTAACCAGGGTTCGAACCCCACCCAAGGCATCTCAAAACCTGTGGGTTTTTAGGGGGGTTAAATTCCCTTCAGAGGTTCGTACCCCGCGCCAGGTACCAGGAAAGGTTGATCCTAAAGGTAGCCTGGGGATAATTCCCATTCCTATTTAACCTGGAAAAACCTAGCATTTCATTGGTGGCAGTAAGGGAACGTGACCTGGTAGCTACGTGCTGGAGCACCCGTCACGCGAACCCTATACCAAGAATTGAGATGGCTAAGGTAAAAAGGCTACGATACCCTACGACCGTACGAGGCTAGGGACTAGCCTAACTAAAAAGGAATGTGGTGTAATGCCCTCGAAAATGTCCCGCACCCACAATAATACTAACCCGAGTTGACGTCAGGTATAGCGTAAAATAGTCTTAGATGGTAAGTCCAATAAACTCATCTCGAGAGACTATCACCGTGGTTCTTAAAAATCGGACTAAGGTTGCTATACTTTTGTACGTCCGTGGTAGTACAGTGGGTTAGCGCGCGGGCCTGGTGGTGATGGTGGTGCGTCTCTAACCAGGGTTCGAACCCCACCCAAGGCATGTCAAAACCTGTGGGTTTTTAGGGGGGTTAAATTCCCTTCAGAGGTTCGTACCCCGCGCCAGGTACCAGGAAAGGTTGATCCTAAAGGTAGCCTGGGGATAATTCCCATTCCTATTTAACCTGGAAAAACCTAGCATTTCAAATACCTATTCTGGCACCCCCTTAACCCCTCCACCCCGGAAGGGCTCTTGAACGCCCATAACAACCTCAGCCCGCGCAACCCGGAAGGGCTCTTGAACGCCCATTGCTTGCGTGCGTGCTTTCGAATGCCGCGCGTACATTTTTGGTATCGTGGGACGGTAGGTGGCGCCACCAGGCGTAAACGACGCCACAGCAACAGTATCTACCCCGACGCCATCATGGACAGTACGCTAAATAGTGATTCCGCTGTGTCCGATACCGTGCTTCCTACGACGCCCTTGCTAGTTCTTCGCGCCTTACCCCGACGCCATCGCCTAAATGTGTTATCTCCCGGAGGTATTGAGACGACATTGAGACTATATGAGCGTGCTGATGCCAAGTATATTGTTGATGATATAGTCAGTGACGACTCCAGTAATTATAAGTAGAGTGATTATGGCCATGAGAGTGAGAAAGAAGAGCAATTCCTGGGATTTGCGAGAGAACATGACAGTGATGAGAGTGATGAAGGTGATGTACCAGTTGTTGAGGAAGCTGGTTTACCTAAAGACAGTGAACTTGAGAGTGAGTGAGTGGGAGAGTTCAAGGTCACTCACCAAATTTCGCATAAGTGACACGACTCCAAGCCCTTCCCCAGGTAATTCGCCTTTCAAGCTACACTTGTATAAGCAGAAAATACTTGAGAAGGCGGCCGCGGCAGCTAGGGAACAAGCAAAAATACTTGGTGAGGATGAGGCTGTGAGTGAGGGTCAGCGTGGTGACCCTTCTCGTCCGCCATTGTCTCCCTTATCTACCCACGCCACCCAAGATGACCCGGATGCCCCGCATTCTTCCCCACCACCCCCACCATTGCCAAGGGTTGAGGACCCCCCACTTTCGGCCTATTTGCCTCCTAGGTCCCCCGACAGGAGACATACTGCTGCCGAAAAGGGGAAAGGTAGGAAATATACCAAAAAAATTAAGAAAAGTAAGAGAGTTTTGTTCGAGGCTCCCGCGGCGTCCACCCCTGCCAGCCCCAGCCATACGTCCCCGCAACTTTCCCCACGGTCCTCCCCACCTCTCCCGCCTTCAACATGTCTTCCTGAAGAAGTCTTTGAGCTCGCATCACCAATACCTGGGCCTAGTGACAGTGAAACATTGCTTTCTGTCACTTGTCGCAGGCCAAGGAGCCCAGGACCTCGGGGGGACACAGCCTCACCTGCCACTCCTTCCCCACCTCGCCCACGCATCACTGGTTCCCCGCCAGATTATGTGGGGGCCACTGATGATGAAGGGCACCTCTCTGAAGACTCTGGCCATGATTACATAGGTCCACCGTCAGGGCAAGATGACCACTCTGACGATGACTATATGGACATCGACGACCCTCGACCCCTCCGCTTGGCCCGGCGTCGTGCTACCCGTCGTGCTGCCCGCCGCCCTGGCCGACGCCCTCGCCGCCCTAGGGCGCGCGCCTCCCGAGTTGGCCGTGGGCGTGCTGGGCCACCAGCTGGAGCTCCTCGTCAGCGTAGACAAGACCCATTCTACGTTTTTCAGTGGCAAGACGTAGTTGTTGTTGTTGTTGTTGTTCCCTAAGCTGCCTGGCCGAACAGCCCCGAGTCCCTGAGGAAGGCCATGGCCACGATCGGGCTTTCCCACAGAGCTCTCATTGAGTGTAGGTTGTGTTGTTGGCGTAAGTGGTTGTGTGAAATGCAGTCTTCTATGGTGTGTTTAATGGTATGGGGTGCTGTGTTACATCCCGGGCAGGCGTCGACAATGGAGTCATCCAGTCTCTTCTGATAGCTCAGGAGAGCTGGATGGTGTCCGCATCTCAGCCTGGCCAGGTGGACTCTGTCCTCGCGAGGGAGGGAGGATTCGGAAGGATGGATTTCGGGAGGTCGTGCATGCAGCTGCGTGTTGTCTGTGAGTGAGTGGATGGATCGGTGAGAGATATGAGTATGGATGTGCTTCTGGAAGCTGGTTCGGGGTGGGCAGGGAGGGAGAGAGGACAATAACTGTGTGTGATACCGTGTGCTGGGTGTTGTTTTGATATTTCTTGGTGTCTGTGGGTGTGTTGCCATGTAGTTTAGTGGGTGGTCTTGGTTCGTGGAGGCTGCTGCCAGGAATTGAGTGCCTCTCATGTCCAGATGGTCTTTGACTTTGAGGATTTTGGTTTCTTGATGTAGATGATCTGTGGGTGCAGTAGCTGTGCAGCCTGTAATGATCTTCAGGGCTTTGTTTTGGATAGTCTGTAAGGTCTTATGATGTGTTTCAGCTAGGTTAGAAGCCCAGGCTGGGCTTGCGTATTCCATTACTGATCTTATGTATTGTTTATATACTGTGGTGGTAGTTTCTTTGTTGTGTCCAAATTTTGTGTGAGCAAGTGACCTGAGGGCGTTAAGTCTGGGGTGTCAGTTTCTTTTTAATGTTTGTGGTGTGCTGTTTGAATGTCATATGAGTATCATATGTTACTCCTAAGATTTTGGGTGTGTGTGTATGTGTTAGGGGTGTGTTGTTTATGGTGAGTTGAGGGATGTATTCGTGTTCACCTGTCCAGCTTGTGAGCAGGGTTGCGGTGGATTTGGCTGGGGCTAGATTAAGTCTGTTTGTAGTGCACCAGCCATGTAGTGTGTTGAGATAGGGTTGAAGGAGATCTGTTGCTCTTCTTGGGTCATGGTGTGTGCATGTGAGTGTTATGTCATCTGCATAGGAGGCTAAGTATATTTGGGGAGTATTGGGTGTAGTTATATCGTGCATGTACAGATTGAAGAGTGCGGGCGATAGGACGGATCCCTGTGGGACTCCGTTTGGAAAGTTTCTGATTTTAGATGACTGACCGGCAAAAGATACGTGTGCACATCTGCCTGCTAGGAAGTTGGCCAGCCACCTTTTTGTGTTGTTGTGCATGTTTGTGTTGTAGATTTTGTTTGTTAGGTTGTGGCGGGGGATGGCATCGAAGGCTTTACTAATGTCGAGTGTGGCTAATAGTGATCTGTGTGGTGGTCTAGCTGAGTTGATGCCGTCAAAAGCTCTTTGTGTAAGGTCTGTGAGAAGAGTGTTTGTGGAGTGCAGTGGCCTAAAGCCATGTTGTGTTGGAGCTAGGGGTAGGTCGGGTGTAATTAGTTGTAATACTAGGCGTTCCATGACTTTGGAGGGGGAGCAAAGGAGTGTGATGGGGCGGTGCGAGGAGGGTAGCGTGGGGTCTTTGTTGGGTTTGGGGAATGTGATGATGATACCATGCTTCCAAATGTCTGGTATTGTGTTGTGTGAATAGCTGTAGTTTGATATGTTAGTGAGTGTTTGTATGCCTTGTGGTCCCAGGTGTCTGAGGTGTATGTTGCTTATGTTGTCTAGGCCACAGGCGGGTGAGTGCTTGAGATTGTTGATGATATGCTTTGTCTGGTGATTGGTGAAGGGTGTATAGTCAGGGTCTGTGGGGAATTGTCTCTTACGTCGGATGACACGTCGGTCGTCTTTGTGAGGTTTTAGGTGGCTGACATGTGAGAAGTGATTGATGAGAGTGTTTGCTTGTTGTTTACATGAAGGAGTAGAGTCTGTTGTTGTGATTGCAGCATGTGATTGTGTTGTGTTGCTGTTGGAAAGTGTGATGCTGTTTAGTGTTTTGTAGAGTTTTTTTGGGGTTTGTTTTGTGATCAAGTGTTTGTAGGAAGTTATTCCAATTTAGTTTTTGTTGTTCTTGTATTTTGTTGTTAGTTTGGGTGTTGAGTGCTTGAATTTGTTGTGTGATGTCTTGTGTGTGGGGTGCTGGGGAGTGTTTCAGTGTGTCGCGTTGTCTGATGAGGTTTTGAATTTCTGGTGTGAAGTTGGGGTTGTGTCTTTTTCTGTTACCTCTTGGAATGTGTTTCTTGTCAGCGTTTTGGATAGTTTTATTGAGTATGTGTACAGCATTGTTGATGTTAGTGATGGGTGTACTGTTTAGAGTTGTGAAGTGTTGTTCTGTCTCATTTGTGAATGCTTCCCAGTTAGCTCTTTTATAATTGGTGTATGTGTGTTTGTGGCTAGCTGGGGTGAGTCTGGTTTTGGTGGTGATAATGATCGGGAGGTGGTCAGAGCCTAAGGTTCTGACCACCCTCCAGGATGTTGTGGGGGCGAGTTCTGGGGAGCAAAAGGTGATGTCTGGAGATAATGGGTTATAGAGGGCTTGGTGAGGAATATGGGTATGTTGATGGATGTCGTTAAGGATGATGAGGTTATCTGTTTGGTTTTGTAGTACCAGCCCTCTGTCTGTGTCGGGGTTGTCGACAAACCAGGCCGACGTCTTGGCGTTGAAGTCACCACCCAGGATGATGTGTGGGGTGTTTGTGATGCAAGACGTAGTTGATGGGGATGGATACAACCCTGATGTGCCAGCTTTTGATGAGGTACTGGAGGGTTCAGGCATTACCCCCAATTTTCCTGCAGGCCCCAATGCTCCACCACACGAACTATTTGAGGCCTTCTTTGATGAGGAGGTGGTAGGCTATGTTGTCAAAGAGACAAATAAGCAGCACCAATTCCAGGTCCACTTTTTGGGCAAGGTGACCAAGGGCCACATGAGGCAGTGGACCCTAGTGACTCATAAAGAGTTCCTGGTGTTCCTGGCACTCACCATGCTAATGCCTCATGTCAAGAAGCATAGGTTGCCTGACTATTGGATCACCAATGATCTGATATCCACCCCTGCCTTCGGGAAATATATGTCTCGCGACCGGTACCTTGATATCCTCGCAGCGCTCCATCTTGTCACCAACACCGACGTCCACTTCGGTGACAAGCTGTGGAAGATTAGGACGTTGTACGAGATGATGCGAGAACGCTTCACCTCCTACTTCAAGCCCTTCCGCAAGGTCGTCATTGACGAGTCTCTTGTGCTGTTCCGGGGAAAACTCCGCTTCCGGCAGTACATCCCCTCAAAAAGACATCGCTTTGGCATAAAATTCTTTGTGCTGTGCGACTGCCAAACTGGCTATGTCCTGGACTTCCTGGTCTACAGCGGGAAGGAAGGGGACTTGCTTGTGGACCCCCTCATTGGCTTTGGCGGAGCAGTGGTGCAAGCCATGATGGACCGCTACTTTCACAAGAATCACGTCCTCTACACGGACAATTATTACACGTCCCCCACTCTCTCACAGTACCTGCATGAGCGCAAGACGGGGACTGTAGGCACAGTACGAGGGAAAAGGAAGGGCATGCCACCTTTCCCTCCAAAGACCAAAAAAGGTGATGTGTTGAAGAAGAAGTCGGGGCCCATTCTGGCTATCCACTGGCACGACCAGCAGAAGGTCAACCTCCTGACCACCATCCACAAGGGGGAAATGGTGGAGACTGGCAAGGTGGATCGCCGCACCCAGGCCAGGGTGACCAAGCCCGATGCTGTCCTGGACTACAACATCAACATGAGGCTGGTGGACAAGTCCGACATGCAGATAGGCTTCATTGACTGCCTGCGTACCTCGTGCAGATGGTACAAAAAGTTCTTTCTGCATATGGTGGACATGTCAGTTCTGAATGCCTACAATATATACAAGCTTCGGAATGTGAACACACCCATGAAGTTCAATAGCCTGCGGAGGTTCCAAAAGCAGGTGTTGACGGAGCTCCTGGAGAAGTATGCTACGCCACAGAGGGCAGTGGCACATCCTGGGCCCGCCGTTATTGACCGCTTGCAGTGTGCTCAATACTTGATTAGGCACAGGCTTGGTTCTCTGCCTCAGAATGAATCAGGAAGAACACAGCAGAAGCGGTGCCATGTCTGCTACAACAGCAGGGTGAGGCCGAGGCCAGGTAAAAAGTCAACCATGGAGTGTGTGGAGTGCAAGGTGGCACTCTGTGCTTTAGAGTGCTTCTTTGATTACCACTCCAAGCTGGAGTTCTAATAATCATACTGAAATTGCCAAATAAAATGACAATATGTACACTATAATTATATATAGGCAAAAAGTGGAAGAAAACCAATTTATTGTAATACAAAAGTCATGTATTATGAGAAAATTGATACAAATACAATTACACCATAATAATATGTGAAAGTGACACATATGTATATACCAAGTGACATTCATATGATTAGAACCTATAGAAATATATAAATCAGTGAAAAAAGACACAATAAATTGTATATAAATAATAATAATAATAATAATAATAGTTCTTAAAGCTAGCGCATGCTAAGCCAGCTAAGGATAGCTCAATAAGGCCGATTAGGCGTATTTCCATTGGGGTCCTGTACTACTATCCCATCCCTTTGCTCATGAGGGATGGTAACGACTCAGTGCTTGTGAAAAATCTTTAATGCGCCGAGCGTGGGCGCGAACCCGGGCCTTCTGGGTGGAAGTCCGAGACGCTAGCCACTACACCAAGCGAGCCGCTTTGTAAAACGTTTACAAATCATATAACTAAGTGAAAGTGACACAAGACCTAATATTTGATGGCCAAAGTATAATAAACACCTGTGATAACGAATAATCAGTGCCTAATACAACAATAACCTACCTCAATTACTAATAAAATGTACGGTATCGAGTGAAAATGAGCATTATCAGTGACAGTGACACTCTCTAAAGCATATTTGTCAAAGTGAAAGTGACACAAGACCTAATATTTGATGGCCAAAGTATAATAAACACCTGTGATAACGAATAATCAGTGCCTAATACAACAATAACCTACCTCAATTACTAATAAAATGTACGGTATCGAGTGAAAATTAGCATTATCAGTGACAGTGATACCCTAATAAACATATTTTATATAATTGGCCTCAAAATAACTAGAAAAATATCAAATAAACATCACATTCTCAATATCAAACACTAAAATCGTCTAAGGGAGATAAATACTTTGGCGCGACGAGCGGCTAGGTGCGTCGTAGCCATGGCCGGGGCGACGCGTCCGAACGCGGGAAGAATTTGCCGCCGAAAAGCACTCGTCTTCCCGCGCTCACCATTATGCAACCAGAGGGGGTAGAGACCTCTACTCAACGCCATTCGACAGAGGAAGGTTTGTGGAACATTATTCTTTTTTATTCACAACATTACATGCCATATTCATTGACTTACAGAGTAGTTAACATAGCCCAAAGATCGCCAAAACACCCGGTACCGCAGCACAGTCGCTAGCTATAGCCCCCGGGGCTGGAGGGTTAATATGCATGCCAAGTATGGGCTTTCCATATTGAAAACTGAGGAAGTTCTTACTACTTAGTAGGCCTATGCATTCCAAGTATGGGCTCTCTATCTTGAATACTAAGGGAGTTGGGGGCTCTGCCCGCCCCCGGGGGGTGAGGGGATAAACATGTTTTCACTTAAAACCTATTCTGGCACCCTCTTAGTATGCATGCCAAATATGGGTTCTCCATCTTGAAAACAGAGTTGGGAGGGGCTCCTCCCTTGGGGGGTGAGGGGTTTAAGACCTATTGGCACCCCCTTGGTATGCATGCCAAGTATGGGCTCTCCATCTTGAAAATTGGGGGAGTTGGGGCTTCCTCCGCAGGGTGAGGGGACACATAAAAATTGCGTAAAACCTATTCTGGCACCCCCTTAGTATATATGCATGCCAAGTATGGGTTTTCCATAAAAACTGAGGGAGTTCTTAGTATGAATGCCAAGTATGGGCTCTCCATCTTGAAAACCGAGGGAGTTGGGGGTTCCGCCCGTCTCCGGGGGGTGAGGGGATAACAAAAAATTCACTTAACCCTCTCACGACCATATGACGCAGAGGTTGCCAGATTAGCAATATTAAATAGAGTTCTCTCACTCTTATAATTACCTCTCCAAAATTAGTTTTCTGCCCACAGCTAACTCAAAGACAACTGCAGAGGTTGAAGTAACTAACTAAAGGTTTCTAAATACCCCTGATGGTAACAAAGGCTTTAAAGTATCCCTAATAGGCTCAAAATTGCATCAAGAACGTGAGAGGGTTAAGACCTATTCTGGCACCCCCTTAGTATGCATGCCAAGTATGGGCTCTCCATCTTGAAAACTGAGAGTTGGAGGAGACTTAAAACCTATTCTGGCACCCCCTTAGTATGTATGCCAAGTATGGGCTCTCCATCTTGAAAACTGAGGGAATAGTTCGTGAACAAACAGACTCACAGAAAGTGCCCTTTGACACTTACACTGCGGGCATATTTCCGCCGATTTCAGCCATATTAGGGCTCATTCAGGCACTCCCGATTGATTAACCCATAAATGGCGACCGTCCTCAATAGAGGTTTTTCTGGCGCTCTGCGACCGTCCTCAATAGATCCAGAGCATAAAAGAACCCTTAGAAAACACCCCAGTGACACTCAAAACAAAGCAATTTGTGATTAGGTGAGATAATTCCCCTCCATTACTTAATTGCTACCACTCTTACATACGTCCCCCCCCCCTCCTTAATTATCAGTAATTTTTCCTTTTAATCCCCCTTTTATGGAGTAATTTTCAGCGCAACTTTCTATCACGCGGTCTCTTTAACACGGGTGAGGCAGCTAGAGATCCTTGCAACACGGAGACTTCTACTCAGAGCCGTCAGTGTCGCTCTACAGCTCAGAGAGGGAGGATATGCGTCCCCCCAGCTCTCGCCTCATGATACGACCTTGCGGCAATAATAAGTCTTTTTCATCCCCCATATGCCATTCCTACTTCTTTTATTGCTTTTAAATGTTTGTACGTTCATAATAAAAGCAAAATAGGTGCATATGGATAAGTAATAATTGTATATATGATGATTTTCGTCAGAATAAAACCAAATACCTTCGATTGGTGGGAGGGTTTGAACTACCATAGCTTCGCAGTAAATAAGCAAGTGTCTAAATGAAATTAAATGTATTCAGCCAAAAACTAGAAGAAAATAGCTTCAATATGACACCAAAACGAGCTTCGTAGCACGCGGGCTTCACCCACAGCGCTAATACTGAGCAATTATCGCTAATGTCGCGCTACATTTGCATTTGGCAGCGCTGTATGTCTAGCGAGAGTATGGCTCATAATCCTCAGTGCCCTGGCCGGCTGGCCGGAAAGAGGATGGGTGGCCTGCCGCACTCCCGCTCATTTGCACTGGATTCTACAGGCTTTAACCCCCCCAGACAGGTTATATTAACTTACTGACGAGGAGGTGGCTGACACAGTATTATCCCCACAACTGTCAAAATCTCACTGAGGGACCGTTAGAAGTCGGAGGAACATGGGGTTGCCACCATTCGACAGATTTTGATCTAACTTACTGAGCTCAATATGACGCTAGAGCGTCATATAACTTACTAGAGAGATATTAAGATAAGTTCATATGACGCTCTAGCGTCATATGAGTATTTTGGCCAAACCTCCATATGACGCTCTAGTGTCATACGAGTCGGAGAGTATTAAGAGGCTTTAAAAACCTGTCGGCGTAGGGATGCGGCGACCCCACCACCCGCCACTTGGTAGTGCAATCAGCCTCTGGAGCAGTGGACCACTGGTTCCTAGCTTCAGAACATTCCTGTGCTTGGTATGCTTCCAGCCAGGGCCCCACTGGGGTAAATAAAATAGCAAAACAGTGGTGGAACTGCCATCCGGGTGAGGGACTGCTCTGGGTCTGCTCCTTCAGTGTTCATGGTCATAATCCACTTAGTGGAAATGGCACTGTAGAGTGGGTCAGTCGGGGCATGTCTGGGAGCCTGGAGGCAGTTTCTGCCATGGCCATCCCTTTTGGGGCACTTCCTCTAGAAGCGGGGCGTCAGATTTGATGATAATGATTAAAAACCTGTAAATTGCTGTAAATTGCCATAGCGTTCCGGAACGTCTCCCGCAGTTAATGAGTTAAATAGTTGATAAATGCACACTCAAGGAGTCTTGGCACACAAAACGCAATACATCACAAAAGCACTTCCAGAACTTAGATAGCATAAGTTTATATGTTACACAGTTAATCACTTTACACAGCACATTTATCTTGGTTCACAAAGGAAAAGCGTTATACCAGGAATTTTACTGGGTTTAACTGGCATATTTCATAGGTCCACTCTCGATTGGGCAAGGAATAAAATAAGACATAAACACACATACAGGTTAAAGGTACAGGGTTGGTATTTACAGTAATCAGGGCACAGATACAGGGCTGCAGGAAACTTTATATAGGATAATTTTACCGGCTCTCTAACAGTAACGTAGATTATCTGCAGTCCCTTGACTAATCTCCATCTAAAATTGATCCCTCCAAGAACATATGGCTGGCTAGAGACTTCAACTTACCGGACATTCACTGGACAGGTATGGTTTAATAGACAGTTACAACAACTACATAGAAATAAGATAAAAGCATACAAGACAGCTAAACGTTACGATACAGAACACTGGGAACACTACAAAAACACGCAAAAATACATTACAAAGAGAAATCAAACAAGCAGAAAGTAACTACACAAGCAACATGCAAAACCACAACAAATTCTACAGCTTCTTTAAAGCACGCAAACAAGACTCAACTGGTATACTGTCTTGATAGCGTAATGCATAAATGCACAGAATTTCGGTGTGAGTATCCTAGGTTCGAGTCCTTGGAGTGCCACATGTAGGCCTATTTGTTGATTTCATTAATTGAGTTTAGAAGTAAAGTTGGTTGGTGAAAAAATATGAAATAACAACATTATTACATAACGATTCTCTGGTCACACTTCCACAGGACAAAGCACATGCAGTTCTAGTCAGTTTTTACGCAAGAACAAGCAGACTTGCCAGAACTGTTACCATCACGAAACCCACCTATACCTCCACTGACTACACATACCCGTGGTCGAGAAACTTTTATCCGAGGTTGACGTTAACAAAGCGACTGGACCAGACAATATACCCTGCAAGATACTCAAGGCGAATGCTGCCATTTTTGCCTCTATTCTGCAGGATATATTCTCACAGACCATTGACACCAGAGAACTTCCCCATGACTGGCTATTACCTTTGAAGAATTCCATCCGGGAGCGACGCAGCTAAGGTGGGCCTCCGCATGTTCCAGGTAGCACTCCTCTCCTCATCTCTGGGTCTTGGACTCTTGCTGGGAGACTGTTGTTCGAGCCTGCGTAGCCTGGTGTTGGTGGCTAGTTTGAGATTCGAACCAGC
Source organism: Paralithodes platypus (assembly GCA_032716605.1). NCBI lineage: Eukaryota > Metazoa > Arthropoda > Malacostraca > Decapoda > Lithodidae > Paralithodes > Paralithodes platypus. The sequence continues at coordinate 25,980,051 of CM064544.1, read as the reverse complement.
CACTTGTCTAGTTTGTGTTTGAAGGTGTCAACGTTGACGCCAGTTAGGTCCCTAAGCTCTCTTGGGATGCTGTTGAAGAGTCGGGTCCCGTTGTGTTGGAAGCTGTGGTGAACTAGCGTCTTCATTTGCTGTGTGGAGGCTTGAGTGCTTCTGATGTTGCTCTTCTTGGATTTGCGTTGGCAAATGTGACACCTATTTTCAAATCCGGAGGCAGAACTCTCCCTGTTAACTATATAGACCTGTTTCCATTACCTGAGTGCCTTGCAAAATGTTAGAACATATCTGTTATGCCACGTTTCCAAGAAACGCGATATATTCTGATACAAAAAAAGGCTGCTCTACTGGGTGAAGGCTGACCGTAATTCCCAAACCACCACACAAAATAACAGGCAATAGACAGAAACACAAAGTAAGGTTACACAAGTTTTATTCAATAGTAGCAGAGGTTCATATGTAATATAGGTCTCAGAGGTTAACAATACAGCTACAATAAGATAAAACACAAAAGGTAAATTATTAATCAGAGCTAAATAACCTCACGCATATGATAAATAGTTCTAAATAATGATCGAGATACGATCAGCAAGAATGCATAAAAAACTTTAATATGACAAAGCCAAAAGGGCATAAGTACGAAGTTAATATGGTGAATTACTGAAACAAACAATATTGGACAACAGAACGATCTAAACAATAAATACACAGGTGACATTACGTAAAATACAAGATTCAAGAATAACAGGAATTCCGGTCATACAAGTACTCAAATTTAAATATATAAACAGATATGCGTCAAACTAGCATAAATCAATAAATTGAAGCATTCAACTTTGCATACGAGTGTTATACCAGGTTTTTACTGGGGTTGTATTGACTTTATAGGTAGGTTCTTACTCGACTGGAGAAGGTGAGAACATACGAGAACACAAGCACGAAGGTAATATATATACACAGAGTAAACATAGGTTACGCTTATTCACACAAAATCATATGGGTAAAGGTGCAATGTTACATAAGACAGGGATAGGTTCTAAATAGTAGCACAATCGAGGATCCTCTAGGCATCTCAAGGGGAAGATATAGGCAGTTTCCAACAATCTCTGAAGACGTCACTGCCTGGTATTCCCTACGACGTCCTGGTCTGTGGGGGTGTCCCTGTCGTGTGACAGTGACAGAAGGTAGGGGAAGACTTCCCTGTAGATCTTCTGAAGACTATAGAGGTTACGGTCTTACATGAAAATGAGCCGTTACACCAGTGTCTTATGCTCACGTATCATGGGCTTAAAGTAAGGAGCCGTATCACCAGTGTCTTACGCTCTCTCTTACAATCCAGAGCTAGACTTCTATGCGAGTCTCTTGAGGAACTCATACGATGGAATTTTGAGATAGTTACGAGTACGAGCCGTTACACCCATGTTTTATGCTCTCCTATCGTAAGGACTAAGTAGGGAGTTGTTACACCAGTGTCTTACACCCTCCACTACTAAAGTCCTGACCTAGAGGGAAGCTGTTTCACCAGTGTCTTACGCTCTTCCAACTAAGTCTTACTGAGGGGGTAGGTTTACTAAAACCAAAGCGCATGGCCAGTGCCGCTACTCAGATGATAGTAATTCTTCTAGCATGGCAAAGTGATCGATTTTGGTGTTGCACCAGTGTGGCCCAGCATAGATACAGAAAAACCTTGCTACTTCGAGAAAGGCGTCGAGTAGTTCCACCAGTGTCTTACTCCCTCAAGGTGTAAAGTCAGTAAGAATAGGTTATCCTAAACTGAAACAAGATGCGGAAATATACTTGAGCCGACCAGGTCAAGTGAGATATCTCTATTGGTCTAACTGGTAGAGTGACTGCCTCATAACCCAAGGGTCCCGAGTTTAATTCCCGGCCAGGGCATATTTTCGGGGAGGCTATTTTAGCATCTAACGAAGTTTAGGTGTGTTGGTAAAATTGTTAAGATGGTTGAGAGTAAGATCGGAGCTCCATAAATCCTCTTTCGGGTATGGTGTAAAAACCTATTCCTACAGGAAGCAAGGAAGAGGATAGGAGAGAACAGGGAGTGTAGCGAGACTCGCAAACAAAGTCTTTGGTTGTGGAGTTGCCAGCGCTCCCCCGAGTTGCCAAGTGGGCCGTTAGTGTGTGCCTGTGTAGCACCGCTCAGTTGGCTGCCTCACCTCTCCCGACCAGTCTCTCTGATGGACTCACGGTCGTTTCGGCTCAGGCTTGTTCCTCTCTGTTTGTTCGGATCCTTCGCTTCCCGGACGGTGAAGTAGTGTAAAGTCAGTAAAAATAGGTTAGCCTAAACTGAACAAGATGCAGAAATAAACTTGAGCCGACCAGGCCAAATGAGATATCTCTATTAGTCTAACTGGTAGAGTGACTGCCTCATAACCCTTAAGGGTCCCAAGTTCAATTCCCGGCCAGGGCATATTTTCGGGGAGGCTATTTCAGCATCTAACGAAGTTTAGGTACATACATACATACGTAAAATTTTAAGACCGAGTGCTCCACACATACGTGCAGTTTCAGTCTCTTGTCCTAATGGCGGCGTTCCAGGCAACCCTGTTAAGGGCTGCTTCACTTGTCAAGTTTTTGGATTTGAGATCGGCACGTATAGTCCGATCCCAGGTCTTCCTCGGTCCACTCCTTGATGCAGCTCCCTCCACAATCACAGACCTGCATTTTTTCACCCAATTTTATTCATCCATTCTCTCCACATGTCCATACCATCCCAGTCTACTTGTACGCATCACCTCGCTAATACTCTTTATACCTAAACGTCTCCTCAACTCTTCATTTGTTATTCTATCCTGCAGCCTGGCCACACACATCCATCTCACCATTCTCATCTCATTACGTTCCATTCTGTTGACATCCGCTACTTTAACGGCCCATGTTTATCAGGCATACATCATTGCACTTCTAAGACATGAGGCATACACCTTTCCCTTCAGGGGGAGAGACATTCTTTTCATGGTCAGAATTGGCAGCAGTTCTCTTAACTTCCCCCAGCCACATCTATTTCTAGCGACAGTGGCAGTCTCGGCCCCACCACCGGCAGAGATGGTATCTCCTAGGTAACAAAACTTGTCCACCAGCTCCAATGACTCATTTCCAAAGTTCACCGCCACAGGATCATTACTTAACAAAGCTCGCCTTTGCACACTACGCACTCAAATTTCTCTATTTCTGACTTATCCTTCGGCAGGGATCCTTTTATTCTACTGCAGTGCTTACTCCCATGGTGTACCCAACATCGACAGATGCTACATCGAATCAAATTAGCACCCACACCCTTTCCACACACACTGCATATGGGTAATCACCGCTCTTTTCCACATTGCCTTGTCTCAATCTACAATGCATAACCTTGGTTTTGTTAATATTGACTCTTAAACCCTTGCTCGCCATGTCCTCTCTCCATCTTCTGAATTTGGCCTCAGCATCTTGCATAATTATTGTCAGCTATTAGGACTAAATCGTCTGCATAAAACAGTTCCAATGGGAGTCCGCCTCTAAAAACTCTAGACAGTACCTCCAGGACCATAATAAAGAGGAGGGGGCCTAACACTGAACACTGATGAACTCCAACACGGACTGCGAACTCATCACTCAGTACACCTTTCACCCTCACCGCAGTTCGCGAATCCTCATACATCTTCATTATCACACGCACCAACCACTCTTCCACACCAAGTTTCCTCATAGCCCACTGCACAACATCTCTAGGCACCCGTGGTGTGTTGGTAAAATTGTTAAGATGGTTGAGAGTAAGATCGGAGCTCCATAAATCGTCTTTCGAGTATGGTGTAAAAACCTATTCCTACAAAGGCACTTTCTCGGATATTATCCCAAGTCTTCCAGATATCTAGTCTGCATGTTCGATCTAGAGTATCTTTTCAACTGTACCGCTTATGGATTTGGTTGGAGAGGTCTTACCAGTTCCGTCGTTTCTACCGGATGCGCACCTCGGGTCTAGAAGGGCGGTTGTGCACAGAGGAGGGTGTGTGTAGACGACGGTAGACCTTGTCGGAATTCGCGCCACGGCGGTGGTGCGTCTCCAGGCAAGATGGGTGGTTTGGGCCTTATGGAAGGTTTCCCTGAGCAGAGCATTAAAAATATGCTCTATACGGACGGCAGCTGTAGTGAAGGCTGATACCACGAGCTGGCTCAGAAGGCTTATGGTGGTGTCAATATCCCTGTCAAACTTGACATCATGGAACTTCTGGTTGGAGAGCACTGATCCCAGGGACGGGCATATGACACTCCTGGTGTAAGTTTCAAACTGCCCAGGTCAGATCGAGGTTATCATGCACATATGTGGAAAACAAGGGCATATGACGCCCCAGTTTCATAAATACGGTGTGAATTTTTGGAGTCTTCATCTCTGAAAACAAACAATATCGAGCACAGGTTTAACAACCTCGAGGTACATACTAATATCATGTTCCTCTGGCTTGAAGGAAATAATTTCCAAATATTTCCCGGCCATGATGTCTGCTTATTGCTGTCACTGTCTGGTAAATAGTGTATAGAGATCCTGAAAGGCCATCCCCCCCGAGTTGAGACATCGCTGCCACCAGTGTTATGCCACTCTTTTGAGGACCAAAATATATTCTGGTTGCACTTCCCAGCTCTGGGAATTGCACAGTAGTCTTCAACTTAAGATGCTCTCAACTGGGCGAGGACTGACCTTGACTCTATTTACACCAAGCAGATGACATGCAAACAACATAAACACAATGGTAGATAGGCCTACAATGGTTTTACTTAGACAAGATAGTAGGCACATAAATATATCTAAAACGATACAACTTATGGTATGGCACGGAAATATATACTGAATGTAATAAAAAGGACTAAGTCAAAGAACACAAGGATGATTGCTAAATGATACTCAAAAGACGAAGCAGTAGCTTCCTAAAAGATATACACAAAGAGTCTGAATGAAATGGACTCTAAAAGCATGAAATGCATATATTAACTCTGAGACAAAAATGTACTAAAGTGCCAAAGTCTAAATGATATGTGGTGCATAAACTCTCGGTTGACATGTAGAATGTATGTATGAATGGAGTGGCAATGTTATTTCTATATTTCCTCTTCAGGGGGTTGCGGGAGCCCGTCCCGAGGAAGTATCTATATACAAAGCTGGTGTAGGACAGGTGTATGTGTTCCCCAACAACCGTACCGGGGCAATTATGAGGCAAAGCAGAAGAGAAGGCATAAAGCACGGTTTCGGATATCTTGCATTTACAATTGGACAGAGTCCCGGCACAACTAGGTTTAGGCCTCACTATAGCACTGATACCACGAAAAGAAAACATGGATTCACTCAAATTCAGGGGACAGGAATGCACTGGGGGCGAAGGAAGCACTGGCACTGGCCGTTGTCGAGGAAGCTGGAGTCCCAGCTGCTCACACACACAAGCCGGCTGGACACAGGCCTTAATCAGACTCGAAGAACTCGTCTAACTTCTGAACTGTTTTACACACAGTTCTACTTCTTCACAAGCTTGGATAGAGACAGGCCCTAGTCAGACCTGAAGAACTCGTCTAACTTCCAGACTGTTTCACACACAGTCCAGCTTCTTCACGAGCTTGGGTCAAGACACAGGCCCTAGTCAGACCCGAAGAACTCGTCTAACTTCCGGACTGTTTCACACACAGTCCGGCATCTTCACGAGTTTGGGTCGAGGCTGAAGAGCTCCAGTAAGTGCTGGGAGTTGGGGGATCCTCGGCAGAGGTCTCTGGTGGCTCCTTCGGGGGTCCTCGTTGTTGCTTCCGGCGGCTTCGCATCTGCTCCTCTTGTACACTGAAACTGGGGAAAGAAGGTAGCCTGTTAACAACCACTAGATTGATTACAGTCTTTCCGGGGGTTGGAGGCAAGCTCACCTGAGGGGTGACTGATAAGCTGACACGCCCTAGTCGCTCCTTGTCAGGGACAGACATTAAGAGAGTGACTGCTCATGGAGTCGAGGGTGGTTGCTATCACAGAAGGTGTGTTCCTAGCAGTCTCTATGCCAGACAAGGGCAGCGGAGCCACACTAACAACACAGGGTGTTACTGAGCCAGACTCAGTTACCGTGCTCCCCCGGCAACCATTATAAGTTATGCGAGTTTGCACTGTGTTAAGATTAAGACAGCAAGCATTAATAACTGATGTACCTTGATCCCCAGCTGGTACCTGAGTCTAAGTCGAGTCCCTTGCTTCCCCGGCAAGCATTATAAGTTACGCGGGGTTGCACTGATTTATGATCCAGACAGCAAGCGTTATAACTGACATGCCCTGATTCCCAGGTAGTACTGCGACAAGCCTTTCCCACCTTAGGCTTAGTTTATCCCTTTCCAGCCTTAGGACTGTCTGTGTAGAAACCAAAAATTTATTTCAAGTTAGCAGGCTGAATGCTTGTCGATGGTTGGGCTGGCTGAGGTAGTGTCTCTTCTGGCAGGGATGTCGCGGCGGCGGCATCTCCGGGCAGAAAGGGCACATCTCTGGTTGGCAATTCTGCTGGTCTGCATTGTTACGTGGGGTACATATGCTTCCTTCTTGTTGTTAACTATTTCTGCAGGTGCAGTGGTTGGGGTTTTGGACTGGCTGCATGGGAAGTGGGATTTAGAAGGGATAATTGTGGTGGTTGGTGCGGCTGATGTGTCCACGTAGTACGGCGCCTCTCCCTCTCTGTGGATTTGACTTCTAAACGAGGGCTGAGTGGGCATTTGTTGCTCTTGGTCGGTGCAGGCACTAAGGGAGGTATATCTGGTAAGGTGTGAGGGTTGTTGAGCAGGCTGGGTAAGGGGCTTCAGAAGATTCGAGGTGGTGGTGGATCGTCGACTTTTTAGAAGTGTTTGGGTTTCCCCTGGTTTCTCTCGTCTGGCTCCAATTTCTGTTGTAGCTGAAGTTAGCATAGAATACGATGGGCGGAGCCTGGGGGGGTTACTGGAGGGGTTACAACGTTGCCATTGATGATGTTGAATTGAAGAAATTCGGACTTATGGTTTATGTGACTCCGGGGCTGGTAAACTGTTGTTGGGCTGCAAATCATACTTAAAGCACAAAATGGATTTACTTTTTCACTTCCTCAAACCAGTTCTTCACTTTCTCAAACCAGTCTAGGAGTAGGATTGAGTTGGCTTGATATTTGACACCCTTAATGGTGTAATATGACTCATTTCGCAGTCTATCGGAGATAGTGGGGGTGTTGGAAAACTCGTCTTAGGTTAACACATGGAATACAGAGTTGAGGTAATTATGGAATTATATCTTATCGTAGGTTCTTAGAATTAAGCAGGGGTTAAACATAAGTAGAATTTAATTAATGCTAGACTTAGTACAATCAGTATAGAAATGGTTTTCACGAATACATTGAGGTTTGATCACTAATTGATAAATACACAATAGTTCAGTCTGCTCACGTTTATTTACTAAAACTGACATGGTGGTGATGCTGGCTATTCTAATATCCTGCATATTAAACAGAAACCACACTTGCAATTCATTCATGTTATGCCACGCTTTTGAAGAACAAGGTATATTCTGGTCGCGTTTCCCGGCTCTGGGGAATTCGCAGTGAGCTTCAACTTAGGTTACTCTCAACTGGGAGAGGACTGACCTAAACTCTATTTTAACCAAACAGACGACATGCAAAGAACAGAAACACAATGGAGGGTACAATGGATTTTATTCATACAATGTATAGAGGCACAAAATATCACAAAACATACACCAAGTCGTAGTGCAATTCACTAGTAAATTAGTATACAATAAATAGGAGGCAGAACAGGCCTCAAAAACAGCAATCGTCCTAAACACAGTGGATCAACTATGACTCAGAAACACGATAATTTAGATAAAATAAGGTTGATTGCAAAAAGGTTAAGTTAAAGAGCTATAGCTCCTAAAAGTTAAATCACAAGGAGTTCAACGGAGGGTTGACTCAAAACATTACTTCAAATATTCACTTTTAGTTAAAAATACACTCTATACGCCTTAGTCTAGGTGACAAGACACACTTAAGCCCAGATATGCGGCAGGAACTCTCGAATGACGTGTAAAGTGTATGTGTTCAATTTATCGGCGATGTTGTATCTATATATCCTCTTCTGGGGGTCGCGGGAGCCCGGACCCGAGAAAGTAGCTATACATAAAAGTCCGGTGTAGGATAGAGCGTAAGTGTTCCCCAACAAGCAGGGTTAACTTTACTCAAGGCCAAAAGGGAAAACGCAAAGAATGTCTTCAAACAAGTTACGTTAACACTGTAACAGAGTTCCGACACGTCTAGGCCTAGGCCTCACTAAATCACACTTTGTACCGCACTTTTTTTTTTTTTTTTTTTTTTTTTTTTTCTATATTCCAACTTACTTCCTCTCGGGCATAGGCTGAGAGCCTTAACATTCACCGCTTTACAATGAACAGTGAAGCCCGTGAGGTCTTGTTCCAGTATAGGGAGTGAGACATGTGAAGCACGTAGAGTACAACGAGCACCTGCCATCTTGCCTTCACATGAGGCACGGTGCTCACTCATGGCCCGAAACGACCCCATCTCTGAAGCCACCTCGTTCCCGTGCTTCACTGTCTCATCCCCTACACTCAGACTCTCACACTTACACACACACAACGCCACCTGTTGAGCAGATAACTCACAAGATAACTCACAGATAACTCACAGCACTGGGATAGACACTTCTATTTGGGGACAAGAGAGCACTGGGGGATCGAGGGGAGCACTAGTCTTCGACGACACGAGACAGTCCTGGGGCCACAGGAGGATCCAACAGGGGCACACTTAAACGGTTGTCCGTTCCGGGCTCGAATCCGGCTCGAAGAGTCAATAGAGGCGCCTCTGGTTGGGAACCTTCTTCACAGGACCTAGTGGCTTCGGGCGGCTCGTCTTGGGCTCTCTCACTGGGGGTTGTCGGCGGGTGTCCCGGGCAGTCTCACTCTCCATGTCGCACAATCTGGGGAGAGAAGGCAGCTTCTCCTCAACAACCAGAGTCTTCCCTGGTGTTGGGGGCAAGCTCACCTTAGGGATGCCTGGTAAGGTGGCCGCTTCTCGTTTAGGGGCGACAAGAGAGTGGCCGGGGAGAGCCTACAGGGCAGGGGGTTTCTCTACCACAGAAGCTGTGTTGCGAGACCTCGGCACCAAGCAAGGGCAGCTGAGTCTCACTGGAAACACTGGACGCTACTAGGCTAGGCATTATAGGTTATGCGAAGGTGCATCGGGTTACGACCTGAACAGCAAGCATTATAGGTTACGTGCTCAGATCCCCAGCTGGTATTACGACAGGCCTTTCCAACCTTAGGCTTCGTAATGTCCTTTCCCACCTTAGAACTTCCTGTGCAGAGACCAAACATTGGTTTTAAGCCAGCAGGCTGAATGCTTGTCCATGGCTGGGCTGGCTGAGGTAGTTGTTTCTTCTGGCTGGGATGTCATGGTTGGGGCATCTCCGGGCAGGAAGGGCACATCTCTGGTTGGCGATCCTGCTGGTGGTGTTTTCTGAGGTGATTTGGGGTACACAACTGTTTTATTAGCTGCCTTTACTATGCCTGCAGGTTTTGGTGTCGGGGCTTCGGGCTGGTGGTATCTGGAGTGACGATTATGTGGGACAATTGCGTCAGATGGTGATGCTGGTGGGCCCACGTGTCGAGGCTTCCCTCTGTTCTGCGTCTTCTGCCCTTTATGTGAGGGCAGTGCGGGCATCTGGGTTGTTGTTGTGGTTGTCGTATTATAGGTTGGGTCGGTTGATGTGCGTTGTAATGACTCGGCCTTTGGTGAAAATTCTGAATGCTCAGTGGGGGGTGATGTTGTGGTGCTGTGTCTACTTTTCCTGTTTGTCGCAATCCGCCATTCCTCGTTCTCTTGGTCTCCTGGGATATCGAGGATGCTTGGGGGGGTATGGAGGGAAGACTGTTATTTTCGGAGACTTGGTGTTTAATCGTAGCTATTCTGGCGTGATGTCTCTCCTGGCTGGGTGATGGTGTCTGGCTGGTGATCTTTGATGGCCTCATATCAATTCATTGTTATTTTACTTTGATACGTAAGATCACGATGAGGAACCGAACCTATGTGGGCAACTGTACCTACAGTCATTAGCTTGAAGGGGGTCTGTTTTTTTTTCTTAGTCTAGGGGCAAATATATAATATTTTGATCAAAAATGTCAAAAACAATCAAAACCCTCAATTATAATTAAATAAAATATAATAACCCCCAAGACGTCGCAGCAGATAGTGTTAAGACAAGACAAGAAATGAGAGAGAGAGAGAGAGAGAGAGAGAGAGAGAGAGAGAGAGAGAGAGAGAGAGAGTGCATTGTGTTGTGTCACGTTACGACTATTGGCAGACGACCACACTCTGCCACCTGCCAACATTTGGGGAATGTCAGGTTCAAACAAAGTATTTTTTGTAGGGAGCTGCCTGCAGAAGTACACTCTATGACATAAATCCTGGCATAATATGAACCCTCGAATCGGAAAATGAACCTCCAAAGAGTAGGTTAAATATTAGGTAGGTAATTAATGAAAACATTCAACTCGGTTCGGGATAGCTTAATAAAGTAAAGGCCACGATTTGTGTCCTATAGTGCACAGTATACACAGTATATGCGGTGTCTCACTGTTATGCCACGCTTTTACAGAAGCGAGGTATATTCTGGTCGCACTTCCCAGCTCTGGGAATCTTGCAGTATCTTCAACTTAATATGCTCTCGACTGGGCGAGGACTGACCTATTTATACCAAACCTGTTATTATACCAGGTTTTTACTGGGGTTGTATTGACTTTATAGGTAGGTTCTTTCACGACTGGAGAAGATTAGAACACACAAGAACACAAGAACGAAGGTAATAGAGGATAATATAACACAGAGTACAAACAGGTTATTCTTATTCATACAAAATTATACGAGTAGAGGTGCAATGTTACATAAAACAGGGATAGGTTCTAAATAACAGCACGATGGAGGATCCTCTAGGCGTCTCAAGGGGAAGATATAGGCAGGTTCCGACGATCTCTGAAGATATTGTTGCCTGGTATTCCCTACGACATCCTGGTCCGTGGGGGTGGTCCTATCGTGTGATGGTGACAGAAGGTAGGGGAAGACTTCCTTGTAGATCTTCTGAAGACTGTAGAGGTGAGGGTCTTGCATGAAAACGAGCCGTTACACCAGTGTCTTATGCTCTCGTATCATGGGATTAAAGTAAGAAGCTGTTTCACCAGAGTCTTACGCTCTCTCTTATAATCCAGTTCTAGACTTCTAACGGTGACAGAAGGTAGGGGAAGACTTCTTTGTAGATCTTCTGAAGACTGTAGAGGTGAGGGTCTTACATGAAAACAAGCCATTACACGAGTGTCTTACGCTCTCTCTTACAATCCAGAACTAGACTTCTAATGCGAGTCTCTAGAGGAGCTTATATTATGATGGAATCGTGGGGTAGTTACGAGCATGAGCCGTTACACCAGTGTTTTACGCTCTCGTATCATAAGGACTAAGTAGGGAGTTGTTACACCAGTGTATTACACCCTCCACTATGAGTCCTGACTGAGAAGGAAGCCGTTACACCAGTGTCGTACGCTCTTTCAACCAGCCTTACTATGTTAGTAGGTTTACTAGAACTAAAGCGCTTGTCAGTACTGCATATTCTAATTATAGTAAATCCTGTACCAAGGCAATGTAAAGTTGTTGGGTGGTCACCAGTGTGGTCCAACAAGAGTACGAGCAAATCGAAGGTTCCTTCGAGAAATGCATCGAGTAGTTCCACCAGTGTCTTACTCCCACAAGGCAATTTCTCGGTTATAATCCCAAGTCTTCCAGATATCTAGTCAGCCAGTGTGATCTAGAGTATCTTTTCAACTGTACCGCTTCTGGATTCGGTTGGGGAGGTCTTACCAATTCCGTCGTTCCTTCCGGCTGCGCATCTCGGGTCTATAAGGGCGGTTGTGGCGAGGAGGAGGGTGTGTGTCGACGGCGGTAGCCGTTCTCGGAATTCGCGCCACGGCGGTGGTGCGTCTCCGGGCAAGATGGGCTTGTGGTGGTTTGGGCCTTATGGAAGGTTTCCCTTCCTGGATGTTGGTGTTGGACTTCTCTGGTTTTGCTGGTGGTGTTGGGGGTTAACCTCACGGTTATGTCCTTTCCTGGTGTCGGGGGAAGTGGCGAGGTGATGGTGGCGACCCGGGCCTGACATGGTGAGGAGGCTCTTATGTTCTCTTGTCTTGGTGGCGTGGTGTCAGGAGTTGATTTTGTTCTGGTGCTTCCATCTCCTCTTTCGCTTTTATCCCCCATCTCAGTCTTACATTAAAACGAGCCGTTAGACCAGTGTCTTACGCTCTCTCTTACAATCTAGACCTAGACTTCTATGGGAGTCTTTGGAGGAATTTATATGGTTGGAATTTTGGGATGTTACAAGTACGAGCCGTTACACCAGTGTCTTACGCTCTCGTATCGGAAGGATTAAGTAGGGAGTTGTTTCACCATCAAAGTGTGTGGCCAGTGCTGCACACTCAAGTTATAGTAATTCCTATATCAAGGCAAAGGGCTCGATGTTGGGTTGCATCAGTGTGGCCCAACAAGAATACGTGTAAATCCTTGATATCTTCGAGAAAGGAGTCAAATAGTTCCACCAGTGTCTTACTCCCTCAAAGCACTTTTTTTGGATATATTCCCAAGCCTTCCAGATATCTAGCCTGTCAGTACGGTCTAGAGTATCGTTCCAACTGTACTGATGATGGTTTTGGCTGGAGAGGTCTTACCAGTTTCGCCGTTCCTTCCTGTTGCGCATCTCGGTGTTAGAAGGGCGGATATGCTTGGAGGAGGGTCTATGTCGACGGTGGTAGCCCTTCTCAGGATTCGCGCCACAGCGGTGGTGCTTCTCCGGGCAAGATGGGCGAGTGATGGTTTGGGTTTTATGAGGGATTTCTTCTTCCTGATATTTGTATCGAACCTCTATTATTTCCTTTGAGGTGTCAGTGGATAACCTCACTGTTAGGTCCTTTCCTGGGGTTGGGGGAAGTGGCGAGGTGATGCTGGCGACCCGGGCCTGACGTGGTGAGGAGGCTCTTGTGTCCTCTTGCCTTGGCGGTGCGGAAACAGGAGTTGTTGTTGGAGGTCGCTCAGTGCGCCGTCCTTTCACCTCGGTGTTCCTTCCTTTTGTCCTGGTGCATTTATCCCCCATCTCAAAACCAATGACAGGCAACAACAGAAACACAATGATAGGTACAATGCTTTTTATTTACAACAGTATTTGAAGACATGGACATTCACAATACATATGGGCAATCAGGTTAGTAACACACAAGATACTGTATATATAATTATTAAACAAAGAGGCAATAGACCCCTAAACAAATAAATCGTCCTGAACTGGTAAGGTAAAGATGGCAATTATAGTAATCACAAGAGGGAGCGGTAGCTCCCTAAATTATAACACAAGAACACTGAATAGGTAGGTATTCTAAGATCTGAAGATCAATAATAAAACACAGAGAGTCTACATGAACAAGACTCTAATTCATGAGCAATGTGAATGAACTCTAGAATAAAAACACTTTAAGGTCCTTAAGTCTAAATTATGTATAGTACATAGACTTGGATATGCGGCAAGGATCTCTCGGAATGACATGTAGCACTGGCGTATGGGATGAAGTTGTATCTACATCTCCTCTTCTGGGGGTCGTGGGAGCCCGGACCCGAGGAAGTATGTAGGCTATACGCAAAGTCGGTGTGAGATAGGTGTTTTGTGTTTCCCAACAAGCAGGATAATGATAGCAAACAAAAGGAAGTTTCAAAGAGTTATTTCGGATATTACGAAATTATACACAGAGTCCTGGCACATATAGATCTGAATACACTGGTGTCTTAACTATTACCACAACACGAGTCACTTAATTTGGACAGAGGCAGGAGCACTGGTGGCGAGGAACGCACTGGCACTGGCCGGCATCGAGGAGGTAGAAGTTCTGTTTTCTCGTCGCAGCTCACTAGAACAGGCCCTTCTTGAGACTCGATGTGGGCTAGTCTAACTTCAGAACTGAGTTTCTCCAGTTGTGGTTTCTTCACTAGTCCGAGTCTGGACCGAAGAGTTCCAAGAGCCGCCGGGTATTGTGGGTCCTCCACACTGGTCCAGGGTTCTTCGAGTGTCTGGTGCCCTCTCGTGGCCGCCTTCTCGTCAAAATCGAGCTGTGGGGGGAATGGGCTGTTGAGCTGACACACTCAAGTCGCTATTGGGAATGAGAGGTGAGAGGGTGACTGTTTGGTGAGCCTGGTGCGCTTGCTCTCACGGCCTGTGTGTTTCCTCGGAACTCTGCATTTAGGAATTGCAACCGAGTCACCGGGATAACAGCACTAAGTGTCTCCGGTTCGAACGTAGGGGGCCTCGCTTTCAAAAGAGTGCACCGAGTTAAGATCAAAATAGCCGGTACTAAGACAAGCGTATTGAGTTCCCCGGCTGGTCGCTAAGTTCACGTCTAACACCGTGTCCTCTTGGTAAGTACTGGAGCTTACGCAGTCTGGGCCTGGATTATAACTACTGCAGCAAATACTGGAACTTGCTGGACCTAATTCTCCAGTTGGTATTATGACTAACCTTCGTCACTTTAGGCTTCTTGTCCTCTCTATTACAAGGATGTCTAGGATCTCTCGTGAAGCAACCCAAAAAGGTTTTATTTAAGCCAGCAGGCTGAATGCTTGTCGATGGTCTGGCAGGCAGAAGTAGTGTCTCTTTTGGTAGAGTTGTCTTGGTTATAACATCTCTGGGCAGGAAGGGCACATCGGTGGGCCGGGGTAGACCCTCCGTCGACTGGGATGTCATGGCGGTAATTGTGTCTCCGGGCATCAAGGGCATGCCGGAAGTAGTTGATCTTGAGGAGGTGTTGTTCAGGCTTGTGGAGTGTTTGGCAATGGCTGTTTCTGGTAATTATTGAGGCCCGTTAGGTCGTGTATGTTTAGGAATCAGTTTTGGGGGGTTCTGGGACGTGGACAGGATATTTGGAAAGTTTGAACTGGTGTGTGTATCCACGTGTTCCTCTCTCACATTTCTGCCTTGGTGGTGATGAGAAATAGGTGTTTGAGAGGCTTGAGATGATATATACAGTATATATATACCGGTATATATATATATATATATATATATATATATATATATATATATATATATATAGATATATATATAATATATATATATATATATATATATGTTAATTTGGCTTCCAAATATCAGGCACATCTTAATTAAAAAGTGTGATAATATAATTATTTAATGTAACCAGCATAACGAAGTGAACGTAACATATGTAAACAGTTGAAGGTATCAGGTGTATCCTGTGTTGATTGCCAGGGCAGGAAATGTCCCAGATAAACAGAAACACGTACCAGTATACACCCAAAACACTCAAGCTTCTACAATACAGTATTTTCTCTTTTCATCTGACTGTAAATTGCCATGTTTCCATCTCTTTTACTCGGCTATTACGAACATTTTGCAGTAATTCATGTTGGTAATTATGAAAACTTGGCATTAAATGATTTGGAGATGGTACTCTACAAAATATGGGTATGAAAATGGTTTGTAAAGTATCCACAATATTATGTATTTATGTATGTACTCTGGCTCTTACCCCAATTTTTTCCTTTATTTATTTATTTTTTCAAGACAGAGCCTGAACATGGACATCAAAACACAGCAGAAAAACAAAACAAAACACAAAATAACACACATCTAGGTCGTCCAGGTTAAATACCCAGAGTCTCAGGTCCATTTGGGGTCCCCAGCTAGATGCCCAGGTCCCAGATCTCCCGGATTTCCGCAGGCAAACCCGCAGCGGAGACGCCAAATATACCCTTATCAATTAGATTGTTTAACCCATTGGCTGCGGGAGACGTTCCAGAGAACGCATATGACAATTTATTGTATTTTACAGGCTTTTAAAGCCTGTGGAGACGAGTCCGATTGAGCGGGAGCGCGGTAGGCCCCCGTCCGCTCTCCAGCCAGGCAGCCCTGACACTAAGGAGGTATGAGGTATATCCCGCTAGACTCTGCAGCGCTGTCAAAGCCAAAGGTAGTGCAACATTAGCGATATTTGCTCAAATTAGCGGATGTCTATGGTAGCGCTGCTGATTAACCCCGCTAGCTACGAACCTTGTTTTGGTGTTATTTTGAAGCTATTTTCTTCTAGTTTTTGGCTGACTATACTTCATTTCATGTAGACAATCCTTCAGGAGTGCCTGAATGAGCGCCCTAATATAGCGGAAATATGCCCGCGGCGTAAGTGTTAATATTAGAATAGAAAGGTGTATCACTAACAATATACCCAATTGTCTTATATACCTTTATTATACCTCAATATTATACCCCAATGGAAATACGCCTAACGGCCTTATTGGGCTATCCTTAGTTGGAATTATGCAAAGCTGGTACATGTCATATTTGTAACATACTATGTGGTACCAACTCTGTAAATTGCTAACTGAATAAATATTATTATTATTATTATTATTATTATTTTCTAAAGTTTACAGTGTAGGTCTATAGTCTGTTTTTTTTTTCAGCTGGCGGTAAATTGCCATGTTTCTATCTAGTTTATTAATCTATCTATCTATTGCCAGATGTCATGATCCCCGAAGGGGTGTTCACGAATGAATCGCCCCCATGCACCTCTGTCCCCTGTCAGCCAATGTCCCTCTTCCCATCTAACACCGCTTTCACACATATACCTCTTAACTCCATCCTTCCACCTCACTCTCGGTTTGCCTTTCCCTCTGTCCTTCCACGTCACTCTTGTAGACTTGCTTAGTCATTCTCTCACTTTTCATATGTTTCACTTGGCTGAACCATCTCGAGGAGTTTCTTTTCACACTTTGCAGCACATCCACATCCACACCACACCACTTTCGTACTTCCTCGTCTGTCTATCCCTCCATGTAACTCTAAATGCACTTCTCAAGTAACTAATTTCTACCCCTCTTACCCTTGATTTGGGTCACTCCAACAACGTCCATGCTTCACTCCTGTATGGCAATGTTGGGATTACCACACTATCATACAAGGACTTCTTTACTTCCATGCTGACCACCCTATTCCTTGTTACTGCTTTCAGCATTCCTACAACCCTCTTCTCCTGTTATACCCTCCCCCGCACTTCATCCTCCATACTCCCATCTTTACTCAACACACTGTCTAAATACTTACTGTAAATGAGCTGACATTCTCCATAACCTGACCGTTCAATCTCGCCTCACATTCTGTGACTGCACCCCTTTCAAAGACCATAACCTTACTCTTCCCCGTATTTACCTTCAAATTCCGTTTTTCACACACTGTTCCAAACATAATTACCAGACCCTGCAATCCCCACTCATTGTCACTCATTAAAACTGTATCATCGGCAAACAGCAGTACAGGCAACTTCCACTCATTTCCTTCCCATATCAGCGGTACACCAACATTCAGTGCTTTTCCTTGTATTTCTTTCATGACTACATACAGTATATATATTGAACCCGCCATGGAAACATCACACACCCTTGTTTTAACCTAACATTCAGATAAAAGAACTCGCCCTGTTCATTTTCCATATGCACTGCCACCTTTGCACCCTCATACATGCTCTTTACTGCTTTCAGCAACTTGACCAGCAACTCTGTTTATTCTCAATACTTTCCACAGACCTTCTCCATCAACCCTGCCGTAGGCCTTCTCCAAGTCCATAAAGGCAGCATACAACTTTCGTCTCTTCTCCAGATATTTCTCAACAACATACTTCAAGGAAACAGAATCTGGTCTACACACCCTCTTGCCTTCCTAAACCTGCCCTGCTCCTCACCTACCAATTTCTTCATTCTCGCTCTCACTCTCTCGATCACTACCCTACTGTACATCTTCCCTACTATCCCTAGGAGGCATATTTCCTGGTTATTACCACACACTCCTCTCTTCACTTTACCCTTATACAGGGGAACTATTGTGCCTGTGTTCCAGTCATCAGGCACACTTCCCTTTTACCACACTTGTCTACACATGATCCATACCCATTCAATCACTATCTCACCACACTATATCAACATTTCCCCACACACTCCATCTATCCCTGATGCTTTACCCTATCTTCACTGTTTTCAAGGCCTCACACACTTCTGATCTCGTGATCCCCACCTCCTCCTCCCTTACTTTTATTCTTCGTCTCCCTCCCATACCCCATCCAACTATGTTTGCTGGCGTTTCATTCCCTACATTCAACAATTTGTTGAAGTGCTCCCTCCATCTCTCGATTCTCTCTTGCTTCTAAGTAAGGGTCTGAAAGATAAGAAAGGGCGAGTGCTAACAAGCACTCGCCCTTTCTTATCTTTCAGACCCTTACTTAAGTACACTTAAGTACAGTCGGATACCATAGTCTCTAGCCCACTCATGCAAATTTGTGGACTTCACCTATGTCTAGTTATGGAAGCATAATTCTGGAAACTAATTTATGAATATAATTTTCTATAAATCAATTACAGAACTATATATACTATTTATTGAAAAGCAAGTTTTATCCAAAATACAATCCGGATAGATATAGTTGCATAGAGAAAAACATAGGGGGTCCACGAATTCTCATGAGTGGACTAGAGACTATGGTATCCGAGTGTACACCTGTATGAGACACCTGTAGGAGTGTGATATTGGGGCATGGCTGAAAGGATTACATCAATCAGAGTAGAGGACTGAGGTGTTGCATAAATTGGTTCCGAGACTAATTAAATAAAAGCAAACATTGCACTTAAGGAACGTATATTGTTATTTGGTGTGAGCCAGTTATAGTTGTCATCAACTAAAATACATTCTTGATCTACTATCAATTGTTCCAAGGCATTTGATATAGTATCAAGAAAATCCTGATTTGCACTTGGTGGTGGTCTTGGTGATCTTGTATGGAGTCTTTTAACTTTTAAGAATAAGCCTTCTATGCCATGTTGAGGTATAACATTATGTTGATGAATATCATAAAATATTTTTACGACTGCAGAACCCTACTCCGCCTCCATGACAGGAACCTCGGTCATTTCTCTCAAATGCGTAACCATCTACAGTATAAGGAAGGACGTAGGGATGGAGGAATCAAGGCATGTTTAATTTACAGCTAAATTATATAAGACTTGGGAATTCAATAGCATCGGAGTTGATCTATTCTATATAAGAGGCTATAATTATACATTCAGTAAACCTATCTTTAAACCTTTTTTTTAGATTTTCTAAACTGTTTGTTTTTCCATGCCTGGGGGAATTTGAAGATTTTCTTATATTTTCTACTACATATGATTGGTCAATAAACACATTGTAATAATTATTATGTACCTCGCCAATATCATTAAAACTATAATTTTTATTTACATTAAAGCTGGCTCGCTCGTCTTGGCCGTGTGTTCAGTAGTGGTGCTTGGCTTTGTGTCCGGCCTTACTACACTGGCTCCAAGCAAGGGGGTGACTGTAGCAGCAGCGGCTTACCCTGTGGTTCGTATCACCACAGTTGTAGCAGAGGTCGGGTTTCTGTCGGAAGTGCGTCGTGGAACGGGTGTCAGGGGCAGCGTCATGCTGCTGGGCTGGTCGTCGTCGCCTGTGCTGAACCGTTTGCCAAAATGAATCTGTTCTGGTGGAGCTCTCGTGTGACTTTTGGGGGGTTACAATAGCCTGACGAAAATCCGTTCTTCATCAGTCTTAGGTTTTCACAGAGTTTATCTTGTCCTCTTTGGATCAGATGTATTCCATCATTTCTGTAATATCCGTCATTTCATTTGCCATCAGCGAGAGTCAGGAAGGGGGTACTATCTTTAAAATCACAGTTTATGTCATCGCATAATCATTGCAGAGTAGCATTTACCATTGAAATCTTCTCGGTCAGTCCGGGCTTGCTTTCATGTTGTGGTTCTCGTGGGCAAATTCTGGCATTGGTCACTTTAGTCATCTTAGCTTTGGCGGTGTTTATCAAGTTGGTATACCTCCGTGCAATAGTGTCTTTGTTCGTGTTTTTATCATCACAGTCATTTCTACCTCCGACTATTACAAGTCTGTCATATTTCTGGGCTGGGATCTTTTGTACAACGTTCTAAATACTGGGGAGTTTTGCACCAGGTAAGCACTTCACGTCTGTGTTTATCATGTTATTGGAGGAAACATCTTTAATTAGGCTCGATCCGATCAGTAGTGTTTTTGGCTTTTCTTTGTCTCTGAAGCTAGACCAGGTTTGGGCGTTAGCTAACGATTACAACTGGGTTTTAACGGCAGCGAGTTCATTTCTGAGGGTAATAATATATTCTGCAGATTTGTCATTTAGAGCGGCTCTTAATAGCGGTTCCTGACATTCGAATTTTGAGTTAATGCCAGTCACTAATGAGTTGAAGGTATTTTTGCTTGTTTAATCATTGCATGACTTTTGACAACCACTGTGGTGTATAAAATATATTTAACTGCTTTTTATTGCTTTCTTATTGCATTTCAAAATACACCTAGTGAGTTTTTCCATGCTACTAGTCTTGCTTATTGTATATTTATGTTCCATTGGTTCACGCAGTCTTCCTAATGTCCCACTTTGCATATATATATATATATATATATATATATATATATAGAGAGAGAGAGAGAGAGAGAGAGAGACTGCCGTGGTGGAGTTGGTTAAATCGTCGGCTATCGTCCTGACGGTCGACGGTTCGAACCCCACTGAGAGATTAAAACATTTAGTGGCTTGTGTATTTGTGATATATACTTAATATATATATATATATATATATATATATATATATATATATATATATATATACATATATACAGTATATCGGGGTGTAGGTGATAGCATTGAAAGAAGGTAATTATGAGCTCAAATGCTGTAGCCGTGACTGAGTGGTGTAGCTGGCTTATACACCTTTAAAACTAATCATATGGGTTAAACTGTTTTTTCGATGTTTAATAATGTTCATACTAGTATATGGGATTGAATGAGCGGCTGAGTTTGTATGACCAATCTCGATAAAGTCAGTTTAAGGGAGCCCACCTCGCTTTTTTTTTCTTTTTCTCTCCCTCTCTCTTTGGCTTGTATCCATTCGGCCCCATTCAGCCTACTGTTTTAAGATGTTTATGCCCATCCAGGTGTCATTATTTTCCTGCCGAGCGGTAGCGAGCCAGTATATATGCATTTTTGTTTTACAGCAAGCTAAATGTGTACATTTTTCGATAGAAAAATTTCTCCGGCGAAGCCGGATTTCTCCTTACAATGCTGGCTCGCTATTGCTCGCCAGGAAAAAATCGACACCTGGATGGGAATAAAGGTCTTAAAACAGTTGGCTGAACGGGGCCGAATGGATACAAGCCAAAGAGAGAGGGAGAGAAAGATAAAACAAAAAAGCGAGGTGGGCTCCCTTAAGGTTGCTTGACGTCTGTGAAACTGTCTGGAGAAGTTATATATAGATGGGGATGGTTGACGATGGTGGTGACGCTGTTCGGGTAATGCGGGTGATGTTGATATTCGGTTGGTGGATGTCAAGAGCTTTATATTACAGATTAATAGGCCTGGTTAATGTGGATTAGTGTTTGAAGAACATTATATTACAGTTAGGGGCAGTGGGCCGGGAATCCTCCTCCCTTTGTATAATTATCCTACTCGATGAGACAGAAAGGGGCGAGGGAACGCGACATAAATGGAGTGAACATTCTTAAAATCGCCAAACTAATGGGGCGAACGTCTTAAAATCTCAAAAGCAATGAGGCTAAACATGAGAGAGAAAGGGGTCAAGAAAAAACTCCCTCAAGTGGATATCTCCCCTTAAAGTAAGAGACTGACTTATGCGTACCGTACGTGTAATGGATAATCGGAAAATGGGGCAGGTATAGAGTTGTTTGATGTGGATGTCGATGATAAGCTAAATGGTGTAGATAAGGGTTTGGATTATATGATAAGCTAACTGATGATTGATGAACATATGTGGATGTATCTGTGTAAGGGAGCCCACCTCGCTCTTTTTCGCTTTCTCTCCCTCTCTCTTTGGCTTGTATCCATTCGACCCCATTCAGCCTACTATTTTAAGACGTTGACACCCCCCCCCCCATCCACGTGTCAATATGTTCCTGGCGAGCGATAGCGAGCCAGCGTTGTATGGAGAAATCTGGCTTCGCCGGAGACATTTTTCTATCGAAAAATGTACAAATTTAGCCTGCTGTTAAAAAAACATTTAAAACATATATGCTGGCTCGCTCCCGCTCTCCAGGAAAAAAAAATGACACCTACACGGGGATAAGCGTTTTGAAACAGTAGGCTGAATGGGGCCGAATGGATACAACCCAGGAAAGAGAGAAAAGGAGATACAAAAGGCAGGTGACCCCCCTTAAGAGGAGGTTTTTAGTTTGTTTCCTACTCCTCCAGCAATCTAAAAATGTCACCCCCTTGACCCCCTTTCAAGATAAATTTGTACATTTTTCGGTAGAAAAATGTCCCGGCCAAGGGCCGGTTCCTCTTAAATTACAGGCTCGCTATCGCTCGCCAGGATAAAATCGACACCTGAATGGCATGAAAGGTCTTAATATGGGGTGAAAGTTCTTAAAATTGATAAACTAATGGGGGCAAACGTTTTATAATATCAAAAGCAATGGGGCTAAACATGAGGGAGAAAGGGGTCAAGAAAAAAATCCCTCAAGTGGAGATCTCCCCTTAACGATAGCGGGGGAGATGGATGGAAGGAGATAGCCGTGGGCGATAAACTAGGACTATTTTGAGTGAGTTTAAGTGGACTGATGGTAACATTGATGATATTGGGTTTATAAAAGTAGATCTGACTAACTGTAGGGAAAATGGCAGTTATTGTGATTGTGAACTTAGCTGAGTGTGAGGTAAATGAGTCTAGGGTTATGCAGATATATACAGTATATATATATATATATATATATATATATATATATATATATATATATACAGGAGAGAGCGAGAGAGAGAGAGCGAGAGCGAGAGCGAGAGCGAGAGCGAGAGCGAGAGCGAGAGAGAGAGAGAGAGAGAGAGAGAGAGAGAGAGAGAGAGAGAGAGAGAGAGAGAGAGAGAGAGAGAGAGAGAGGGGGGGGGGGGGTGATAGGTAGAGGTATATAGAGAGGGAGGCAGTATAGCAGCATGAGCAGTAGGGCCAGAATGTATTATTAGCAGACTACGCCCCACCACCACCACACCACCACCACCACCTTCCTCCTCCTCCTCCTCCTCGTTCACGCTTGGTGGTGCTCTCATGCTGCCACTAGACCTCTTATATACCTTGTAGACTCCTTATGTAGTTAGTACTCCCTATGCTGTTAGTAGACTCCCTATGTACCTTGTAGACTCCTTATGTAGTTAGTACTCCCTATGCTGTTAGTAGACTCCCTATGTACCTTGTAGACTCCTTATGTATTTAGTACTCCCTATGCTGTTAGTAGACTCCCTATGTACCTTGTAGACTCACTTTGTAGCTAATATATTCCTATGTAGCTAATACAATATCGACTGTATTTAACTAGTAGATACCCTATGATGTTGTAGACTCCCAATATACCTTGTAGACTCTCAGATTTGCTAGTAGACTCAATATGTAACTAATAGACTCTCTATTTTTTGTTCTATGTGAGTGAGGGAGACAAAAGGCAGAACTGCCTGTGACAAATGCCTCCCTCAGAGTTGAAAGAGTGACAGGGCCAAAATCAAGGGACGTTGTTTGTAGGCTCCCTGTACTAGTAGTAAACTTCCTATGTTCCTGATTTAAGCCCTGTCACTCTTTCAACTCTGAGGGAGGCATTTGTCACAGGCAGCTCTGCCTTTTGTCTCCCTCATCCACAGAGAAATACAGACAAAACAGAAAGAGATCTCTGTGAACCTAGTGGACTCCTTACGTTGGCAGAAGATTCACTATATTGTCACCAACTTTCCTTTGTTGGTTGCAGACTCTCTATTAGTGATCTTGGCCCCATTCAATGTTCTTTGCTCTCACTAAAAGCCGGTATCACACGAGCGCTTTTTCACCCAACATTTATCCTTAACACTGGTCTGGCAGCTCATAAGGTAAACATTTGATATTTTTCTGTTACCTAAATTCATCTACCATCAGTCTAGTTTCCGATACCAGTGCAAAATATTCCAGAAATGTTGATCATCGAATGTTGAGTATAATAGCTCTCGTGTGATACCGGCTTAGAACATATACGCTTTACATAATGCAGTTGGGTCTGAGTACATGATTAGATTGATATCCAAAATTCGAAAATGGATATTTATCATGATCGTGTCCTCAACCTTTAACTGTGTTGATGGTTTAACTGTAATGGTTTAGGTGCTTATGTTCTGGGTGTGGTGTCCCGAGTTGGAATCCCGGGAGGATCATATGCTTTCATTAGTTTATTCAAGTACAGTGGGGTTTGTAATTGATGATTAATGTTAAGGAACGGGGTGTTACTTATACCATCAGATGATTAGACTATTAATCTACAGTAGTTCCCCATTCCCCTACCTGTCTTCCTAGTTTGCCCACACAGTCACTAGGTTTCCCCTTTGTCGCCTGCAAGTTAAGGGGAGGCAGTTGCTTTTTTGAGTCCTCCTCCTCCCTCATGTTTAGCCCTATTAGGTATGAGATTTCAAGACATTCGCCCCATTAGTTTGGCGATTTTCAGACCTGTTGCCCCATTTATTTGTCGATATTAAGACCTTTCGTGCCATATAGGTGTAGATTTCTTTCCTGGCGAGCGATAACGAGCCTGTATTTGAAGAGGAATCGGCCTTCGGCCGGGAAATTTTTCTACCGAAAAATGTACAAATTTATATCGAAGGGGGGTCTTGAGGGTGTTTTTAAAAGTTTGATAGAGGTTTAGAGAGCAAACTAAACCCCTTCCTTAAACCATTGAGCCGAACCAGTAAATTATGTTGCACAATACCTTCTGAGCTCCCTTAATTCCCTATGGTAGGTTTGTGTACACAATGCTCTCCTTATGTTGTCGGTAGATTTCCTATACATGCACCAGGCGACCTACAGTATGTTAACCCCTTCTATTTCCTATACATGCACCAGGCGACCTACAGTATGTTAACCCCTTCTATTTCCTATACATGCACCAGGCGACCTACAGTATGTTAACCCCTTCTATTTCCTATACATGCACCAGACGACCTACAGTATGTTAACCCCTTCTATTTCCTATACATGCACCAGGCGACCTACAGTATGTTAACCCCTTCTATTTCCTATACATGCACCAGACGACCTACAGTATGTTAACCCCTTCTATTTCCTATACATGCACCAGACGACCTACAGTATGTTAACCCCTTCTATTTCCTATACATGCACCAGGCGACCTACAGTATGTTAACCCCTTCTATTTCCTATACATGCACCAGGCGACCTACAGTATGTTAACCCCTTCTATTTCCTATACATGCACCAGACGACCTACAGTATGTTAACCCCTTCTATTTCCTATACATGCACCAGGCGACCTACAGTATGTTAACCCCTTCTATTTCCTATACATGCACCAGACGACCTACAGTATGTTAACCCCTTCTATTTCCTATACATGCACCAGGCGACCTACAGTATGTTAACCCCTTCTATTTCCTATACATGCACCAGGCGACCTACAGCATGTTAACCCCTTCTATTTCCTATACATGCACCAGACGACCTACAGTATGTTAACCCCTTCTATTTCCTATACATGCACCAGACGACCTACAGTATGTTAACCCCTTCTATTTCCTATACATGCACCAGGCGACCTACAGTATGTTAACCCCTTCTATTTCCTATACATGCACCAGACGACCTACAGTATGTTAACCCCTTCTATTTCCTATACATGCACCAGACGACCTACAGTATGTTAACCCCTTCTATTTCCTATACATGCACCAGGCGACCTACAGTATGTTAACCCCTTCTATTTCCTATACATGCACCAGACGACCTACAGTATGTTAACCCCTTCTATTTCCTATACATGCACCAGACGACCTACAGTATGTTAACCCCTTCTATTTCCTATACATGCACCAGGCGACCTACAGTATGTTAACCCCTTCTATTTCCTATACATGCACCAGACGACCTACAGTATGTTAACCCCTTCTATTTCCTATACATGCACCAGGCGACCTACAGTATGTTAACCCCTTCTATTTCCTATACATGCACCAGGCGACCTACAGTATGTTAACCCCTTCTATTTCCTATACATGCACCAGGCGACCTACAGTATGTTAACCCCTTCTATACTGGCGACGTCTTATTGATTTTATTTCAGTTACATTTAGACGATTTTATGGAGCTTAAGAAGGATATGTGGTAGTTAAAAGGATTAGTTGAGATAGTCTGTAACCTTTCCAAGAGTAGACGTCCTTCCTAAGCTAAACATTATCATCTAATAGTGGCCAGATATAATGAAAAGTACATGCACCAGGCGACCTACAGTATGTTAACCATTTGAATATCAGCGACGTGTTATATTTTGTTCCAGCTATATTTAGACGATATTAAGCAGCTTGGGAAGGATCTGTGGTAGTTAAAAAAAGGTTGGTAGAGCTAGTTTGAAGCCTTATCATTGCTAGAGGTCCTTCCCAAACTGAATAAAAAAGTCTAATAGTCGCCAGAATATGATGAAAAGGACGTCCCTGGTACTGAATGGGTTAACACTATGTTGCCTCACCTCATTATAATTTCTCCCACCAGACTCAATATTATCCCAATAGACAAATAATGTGAATTTTTTTCCTTAACCCTCCTGGCCCGGGCAGGCTCTCAAAATGACAGTGTGGGCTACCCGGGCGATCTGGCCGAAAAACGTCTAGGCCTAGGCTACCGTATTTTTGTTTAGTTTAACTGCTAGAAATTTCCCACGCATCTATAAATGTAGTGCGGTTTCCAATCTGTAGACTGGCGTTGAGTAGAGCTCTCTATGTCAACTGGTTCAGTTGTGATGACGATTTCAGTGGAGAGCACTTGCAGGCGATGTTAGCAATATGACGATCTTTTCACTACTGAAACAACGACATACAGACATACAATAACAAACGAGTCTTCTCTTTCTTGTTTTCGGAGGTGCGGTGACGTAACGATCGGCTTTGTTTACATGCGTCGGACGCACGGCGTTCAGACCAAGCTGAATAGGCTTTCAAGCTTACAGATTTTAAAATGACACCCGGGCACCTGCCCTTAATTCGTGGTGTCATTTTAAAATGACAACCGGGCCAGGAGGGTTAAGGGGAGACAGTAATAATAATAATAATAATAATAATAATAATAGTTCTTAAAGCTAGCGCATGCTAAGGCAGCTAAGGATAGCCCAATAAGGCCGATTAGGCGTATTTCCATTGGGGTCCTGTACTACTACCCCATCCCTTTGCTCATGAGGGATGGTAACGACTCAGTGCTTGTGAAAAATCTTTAATGCGCCGAGCGTGGGCGCGATCCCGGGCCTTCTGGGTACAAGTCCGAGACGCTAGTCACTACACCAAGATCATTTTTCTGGCCCCCCTTCTCCCTAATGTTTAGCCCCACTAGTTTTGAGATTTTACGACGTTGGTTCCATTAGTTTGGGGATTTCATGACCTTTCACCCCATATTTTCTTTGTCGATATTAAGACCCTTCGTGCCATTTAGGTGTCAATTTTTTCCTGGCGAGCGAAAGCGAGCCTGTATTTTTTAGGAGGAATCGGCTTTTGGCCGAGAAATTTTTCTACCGAAAAATGTACACATCTATCTTGAAGGGGGCTTTAGGGGGTGTTTTTCTAAGCTTGATGGAGGTCTAGGGAGGAAACTAAACAAATATATGAATACATGAATTAATAGACCAAACAAACAGCCAGTGTCTCCTTAACCGACTTTCTACTCCCCAACTAGATTCTCTAGAGTCTAGAGAGTCTAGAGTCAATTCATTCCCTTTGCAACCACCAGACTATTTATGTTATCTTTGTGTTGGCATAAAACTTCCTATGCTGTACCTTTGTATCTTGAGGGAGCTCAGACGGTATTGTGCAGCATAATTTACTGGTTCTGCTCAATGGTTTAAGGAAGGGGTTTAGTTTGCTCTCTAAACCTCCATCAAGCTTAAAAAAACACCCACAAGACCCCCCTTCGATATAAATTTGTAAATTTTTCGGTAGAAATATGTCTCGGCCGAAGGCCGATTCCTCTTCTAATACAGGCTGGCTATCGCTCGCCAGGAAAAAAATCGACACCTAATTGGCACGAAAGGTCTTATTATTTGACAAATAAATGGGGCAAAAGGTCTGAAAATCGCCAAACTAATGGGGCGAATATCTTGTAATCTCAAAACTAATAGGGCTAAACATGAGGGAGGAGGAGGACTCGAAAAACCAACTTCATAGATTCTACAGCTAGTTCCTATGTTGCTAATTACCTCCTTATCTTCTCATATGACTCCCCTTAGTGCTAGTAGATTCAGTACGTTTTCACCACACTTCCTTTCAGTAAATTGTCTGTCTTACCACCACACTACTTATTCACATACCAGAATAACCATACACATACCAGACTCACCATTCATATACCAGACTCACCATTCATATACCAGACTAACCATACACATACCAGACTCCCCATTCATATACCAGAATAACCATACACATACCAGACACACCATTCATATACCAGACTCACCATTCATATACCAGACTAACCATACACATACCAGACTCCCCATTCACATACCACTCCCCATTCACATACCAGACTCACCATTCATATACCAGACTCACCATTCATATACCAGACTCACCATTCATATACCAGACTAACCCTACACATACCAGACTCACCATTCATATACCAGACTCACCATACACATACCAGACTAACCATACACATACCAGACTCACCATTCATATACCAGACTCCCCATTCACATACCAGACTAACCATACACATACCAGACTCACCATTAATATACCAGACTCACCATTCATATACCAGACTAACCATACACATACCAGACTCACCATTCATATACCACTCACCATTCACATACCAGACTCCCCATTCACATACCACTCACCATACACATACCAGACTCACCATACACATACCAGACTCCACATACTGTACACATACCAGACTAACCATACACATACCAGACTCACCATTCATATACCAGACTCCCCATTCACATACCAAACTAACCATACACATACCAGACTCACCATTCATAAACCAGACTCACCATTCATAAACCAGACTCACCATACACATACCAGACTAACCATTCACATACCAGACTGATCATTCATATACCAGACTCCCCATTCACATACCAGACTCCCCATTCACATACCAGACTCCCCATTCACATACCAGACTCCTCATACACATACCAGACTCCTCATACACATACCAGACTCACCATACACATACCAGACTCCTCATACACATACCAGACTCCACATACACATACCAGACTCCACATTCACATACCAGACTCCTCATTCACATACCAGACTCCTCATTCACATACCAGACTCCTCATTCACATACCAGACTCCACATTCACATACCAGACTCCACATTCACATACCAGACTCCACACACACATACCAGACTCCACATTCACATACCAGACTCCACATACACATACCAGACTCCACATTCACATACCAGACTCCACATTCACATACCAGACTCCTCATTCACATACCAGACTCACCATACACATACCAGACTCCTCATACACATACCAGACTCCACATTCACATACCAGACTCCACATACACATACCAGACTCCACATTCACATACCAGACTCCACATTCACATACCAGACTCCACATACACATACCAGACTCCACATTCACATACCAGACTCCACATACACATACCAGACTCCACATTCACATACCAGACTCCACATATACATACCAGACTCCTCATACACATACCAGACTCCTCATACACATACCAGACTCACCATACACATACCAGACTCCACATACACATACCAGACTCCACATTCACATACCAGACTCCACATACACATACCAGACTCCTCATACACATACCAGACTCCTCATACACATACCAGACTCCTCATACACATACCAGACTCCTCATACACATACCAGACTCCTCATACACATACCAGACTCTTCATACACATACCAGACTCCTCATACACATACCAGACTCCACATACACATACCAGACTCCTCATTCACATACCAGACTCCTCATACACATACCAGACTCCACATACACATACCAGACTCCTCATTCATATACCAGACTCCTCATACACATACCAGACTCCTCATACACATACCAGACTCCTCATACACATACCAGACTCCTCATACACATACCAGACTCCTCATACACATACCAGACTCCTCATACACATACCAGACTCCTCATACACATACCAGACTCCTCATACACATACCAGACTCCTCATTCACATACCAGACTCCTCATACACATACCAGACTCCTCATTCACATACCAGACTCCTCATTCACATACCAGACTCCTCATACACATACCAGACTCCTCATTCACATACCAGACTCCTCATACACATACCAGACTCCTCATTCACATACCAGACTCCTCATACACATACCAGACTCCTCATACACATACCAGACTCCTCATACACATACCAGACTCCTCATACACATACCAGACTCCTCATACACATACCAGACTCCTCATTCACATACCAGACTCCTCATACACATACCAGACTCCTCATTCACATACCAGACTCCTCATACACATACCAGACTCCTCATACACATACCAGACTTCTCATTCACATACCATGATGTCTACGAAATAGATGAGGTTATGTACATGATCAAGTAAAAATAAGTACTATCCCCAAACTATAACCGTTTTCAATTTCCGTCACTCCTGTAGAAGGGGGACTGTGGTAGGGCGCCATGGCCGACATGTTGGATCCAATTATTTATTGAAAGTATCTGCATGTACATTATGTGTGGTTCATTAATCACATAGAAATATCCAATCTCATTTTTCGTAACTCCTGTAGAAGGGAGACAGTAGCGAGGTGCCTTGGGCTAAAGTTAGAGATTGGACTCCGTTATGGTCAGGGAATAGATCACGCTACTGTATACAGTATGCATGTGAATGAAATTAGCAGAGCAAAGACTCCAAAAGACACCCAATTAAATTTTCCATCTACTTCTGTAGAAGGGGCTCTAAATTTAACCGCCAAGGGCGAAGTATTTTATCTTAAAACCTGATCAATAAGCAAGAGTCTATGCATAAAGAGGTCTATGAAATATGCCTTAGCAATTTCCAAACAGGTGGCCATTTCATTTATCACCACTACTACAGAAGGCGCCGATTAGCGGGGCGCCCTGAACGAAATTTAAGACAAGGGCTCCGGTACGGCCTAGATAATATATTCGAGTATATGTGTAAGCAAGCTAATAAAATTTGGTTCAGTACTAACCGAGAAATAGGAATTTTTGATGAGCGTCGTACTACTGCAGAAGGAGGCTATTTGGTGGGCGCCCTGGCAGGAACTGAAACAAAGGGCTCAGTTTTGGCCTAGAGGATGGATAATTTATATGCATGTGTAAGGTCATTGAATTTGGTTCAGTAATAACTGAGAAATAGCAATTATTTATAAACGCCGCCCTACTGCAGAAGGTGGCGAATTGAGGGTCCCCCAGACCAAAATTTGAAAAAAGGGCTCTGTTACGGCCTAGAGGATAGATCAGCGAATATGCATGTGAAAATAATTTCATTTTATTCATTAATAACCGAGAAATAGCCCTTTTTTATATAGCTCGCCGTAACAACAACGCGAATAACCAGAACAACAACGATATAAGTGGCGACTTGAGGTCCTGCTTCGCACGGACCTAACAACAAACACAACGACATGAGTAAGCTTGAGAGGTCCTCGTTTCGCATGGGCCTAACAACGACATGAGTGGCGACTAGAGGTCCTCGCTTTGCACGGACCTAACAACAACAACAAGGACATGAGTAAGCTTTAGAGGTCCTCGCTTCGCACGGACCTAACAACAACAACAAGGACATGAGTAAGCTTTAGAGGTCCTCGCTTCGCACGGACCTAACAACAACAACAAGGACATGAGTAAGCTTTAGAGGTCCTCACTTCGCACGGACCTAACAACAACAACAACAACAAGGACATGAGTAAGCTTTAGAGGTCCTCGCTTCGCACGGACCTAACAACAACAACAAGGACATGAGTAAGCTTTAGAGGTCCTCGCTTCGCACGGACCTAACAACAACATGAGTAAACCTTAGAGGTCCTTGCTTGTGGCCGGACCGAACAACAACTGTAGCCTACCTTGGTTAGAAAAACAAATCTGTAGATTTTCAGCCTTATGGCTGCAAGTTAACAATAAACCAATAATAATAATTATTATTATTAAAAATTAGTACACACATACCGCACATTCGCATGACATACGCTCACTTCAGCACACACATAATTATCACCACACTCACACCTGTACAAACACTTAACACCTACCTCACACTAACACAGATACATATACTGTTACTGTATTATGCTCCCACGTTACACATATACAGTATTAATGGTACATAAACCTACATTTTCAAACAACGTAACCAATCCCACATAATAACCACATAATCAATAACCACCTGATCAAACCCACATACTAATTACATAATTAATCCCACATAGTCAACAGCCACATAATACACTCCACATAGTTATACCACATACATTGCAGCTTAGTGCTACATGTGCTTGATCACCTCAGGATATACATACATAATCGAGAGACTTAGGTACATACACACCACATTACGTACTCATAAAAAGTGTATTCCCATATTTAGTATTCATATACAAACATTGACAGATATATACTTTGATAAATAGGCGTACACAAACTATAAAAGAAGAAACAGTCTCATATCAACACAAATCACCCCCACATATACTGCACATGTAAGTATATATAATAATACTCAAATATAATTTTCAATGTAGGAACTTGAATAATTATTTATCGATCTATTGTCGGATGCCGTGATCCCCGAAGGGGTGACCACTAACGAATCACCTCAATGCACCTCTGTCCCCAGTCAGGTGACGCCCCTCCAACCATCCAGCACAGCTTTCACGCATATACTTCTTACCTCTATCCTTCCACCTCTCTCTCGGTTTACTTCTCCTTCGTCCTTCCACCGCACTCTCGTACACTTTCTTAGTCATTCTCTTGCTTTCCATACGTTCCACATGGCCGAACCATCTGAAGGTGTTCCTTTTCACACTTTCCAGCACATCTACCTCCACACCACACCGCTCTCGTAATTCCTCGTTCATCTGTCTATCCCTCCATGTAACTCCGCACGCACTTCATAAGTAGCTCATTTCCACCCCTCTCACTCTTGGGTTGTGTCTCTCCAACAATGTCCATGCTTCACTCCCGTATGTCAGTGTCGGGATTACCACACTATCATGCAAGGACTTCTTTACTTCCATGCTGGCCACCCTATTTCTTGTTACTGTTTTCAGCATTCCTACAACCCTCTTTCCCTGTTGCACCCTCTCCCACACTTCATCCATACTCCCATCACACTGCCCAAATACTTACAGTAAGTGAGCTGATATTCTCCATAGCCTGACCGTCCAACCTCAACTCACACTCTTTGACTGCACCCCTTTCAAAAACCATAACCTTACTCTTCCCCACATTTTCCTTTAGTTTCCGTTTTTCACACACTGTTCCAAACATATTTACCAGAATCTGTAATTCCCATTCACTATCGCTCACCAGAACAGTATCTTCGGCAAACAGCAGTACAGGCAACTTCCACTCGTTTCCTTCGCTTATCAATGGTACACCAACATCCGCTGCTCTTCCTTGTATTTCTTTCATAACCCCATCCATATACTATATATATTGAACATCCATGGGGACATTATTTACCCAACATTCAGATAAATGAAGTTCTCGCTCTATTAATTTTCCACATGTAGGCTACTGACGCCTTTGCACCCTCATACATGCTCTTCACTGCTTTCAGCAACTTGCCATTTACTCCGTATATTCTCAGTACTTTCCACAGACCTTCTCTATCAACTTTTTCATAGGCCTTCTCCAAGTCTATATAGGCAGCATACAACTTTTACCCCTTCTCCAGATATTTCTCCGCAACACATTTCAAGGCAAAAATCTGGTCTACACATCCTCTTCCTTTCCTAAACCCTAATAATTATTAAAATAGTGTATTCATATATAAACTTCAGCTACGTTCAGTGTACAATGACGCATTTTAAAATGATATTCTTGACATTTTAGACGATTATGTTCAGCATAGTAGTGACTAAGCATCAAAAGGGCAAAAATGTATGGATTACAATGTTAACTCCTACCTGTCCTTCCTAAACTAAATAAAATTGCTTAATTAATGCTAGCCAGAATTAGAGAAAGAACATCGTCCTCATGGTACACAAGCCTTTTGTATTACCCTACACTTACTCTCACCAGTGCATCTGCGTATGTGCTATGGTGGGAACTCAGGCACCTCACGGTTGCCAAAGGTCGCTAAAGTAGAATGAGCATTGTACAAATATAATTTATTGTCATACCGTAATTTGTAACCACGGCGCAATTGAAAAAAATATGGTATAGTAATTAAAATACAAGAGGAAGCGGACGGGGCCAACAACAATAAAAGAAAACGGAGAAAGTGGAAAGATGAAAGGAGAGATAACGAGAGGGTAGAGAAGAAAATGGAAGAGGAAGAGGAAAAAATTACCACCTACATAAACACCGTAATTGAGGTCTCCCCACCCCGCCAGCACAAACACCATAAGGCAAGATCCCATCACAAGAAACAAAAGAAACATAAAAGCAAGAGATCGAAGAAGGAGCACCACAGCCGTGACCGTTCAAAAAAACTAAGCAACTCCAGCCCCACCAAATTCAAACCAGAGCGCGCGGGCCTTTCTCGCCCCGACCGTCATCACCCGGGCTGTGCCCACGCCGCGGGGGTCTACCTGACATCCCCGTAAAGAGAGACACCCCCCACTGGCGTCCCTCTTCCCCGTAGATCTCTTCCTTGGATTGTCACTGCAAATCTTAAGACAGTTAGGAGGAATTACGCTCCATACAAAAATCGGTAGTGCACTGGCGTGAGCCCGGTCTAGCTCGTCGCGTAGATCCTGAGTAAGCCTACTACTTCGCACTGGCTATATGCTTAACTCAGTTCTTGAGCTTTAGTTCGCAACAGGTACACTGGTATCTTTGTTGCTGGCTAATCTTAAGCTCTGGGTTTGTTGCCCAAACCCTACCACAAAACTGTTAGGTGGCTGCACACTGGTGAAAATTCCTAAGAGATTCGTTGGCCCTCCCTGAACTTATGTAGGGGAGGTTGTCTAGGCCTAAAGACGACTTCTCTAGTTAAGAGAGGAATTATACGGTATACAGGGTACTGATCCGCCTTCTCGTATAAGTTCTCAACGGAGGAATTGTAAAGTATCTAGGGCACTGGTCCGACTTACTTTGCAAGTTCTCCAACTCAGGCTTAGACCCAAACTGAAAGGCACAGGTCCGTAGGTAAGCCAAAGCCCAAGTATTCTATAGGTATTGCTAGGCACCGGCACAGGTCGGAATGTCTAGGAATCCTTCTTAGTTTTACACCACCTTTCGACACTCAGACAGTAAAATACACAGGGCACTGGTCTGCCTTACTTTGCAAGTCCCAGGATTTAGGCTTAGGCCCAGGCGAACTGAAATGCACAGGTCCGTAGGTAAGCCAAAGCCCAAGTATAGGTATTGCTAGGTACCGGCACAGGTCGGAGTGTCTAGGAATCCTTCTGAGCCCTCCCCCAACTTTCCACACCATGACGGATGGAGACTACCCTGTGTTGAGACCCGCTGGAGGACACTGCCGGAGAGCCACACCTACCCAAAAGTTGCAGCCACTAAAAAGATGAGCAAAGGACGATTCCATATATGTTGGACCACGGCACCAGAATACAGTGTTAGCTTGTTGAAGGCTGCATAGACAGACCTTCCTTCTCAATTGCTAGGCCTCTTTAGTTGAGGGCACAAATCACATAAATCTTTTGTTGTAAAGATATATTATTATGGTCCGTAACTCTTCGGAGACTATGTACAGTACGTTAACATTAAATTTTTACAGCCACTCACAACCACAGTGATACACGTAAATTCAATAACAAGTGACACACCAAACAATTAACAGGCAATCAACAGAAAACACAAGGAAAGATTACATTGGTATTTATTCTTATCAACACAGGTAGCATCAATATTCAAAAGAGTCTCTAATGTATATGCAAGGATATGGTTAAATAAATACAGGAGACAATCGGTCTCAACACAAATAAATCTCCCTTAAGATACGGCAGAGAATGCACGAATTTTATATATATATATATATATATACAGTATATATATTAATGTAAACAATGAAAATAATTAAATGGCAAAGAGCAATAGCTCTCAATAGTAATACAAAGAATTAACTCTCAATGACACACTCGAACGATTAATTAGATCTTGATGCATAAGCAAAATATTTATGATTGAGTGGTCAGCATTTAACAAAAGTATTTATGAATAAACTTTCTCAATTCAACATACAGTCTGCAATGATCGATTGAAAAGCATAACTCTGCGACGAGACTCGGTATTTTTATATAAACCTGAGTGATAGGAACGCATAAACTCAGATCTGCAACAAGACTCATTCAAATGACGTGTAAGGTATGTAAAGTAAGGTAAGGTTAATATAGTAATAATATATCTATATCTCCTCTCCAGTGAGTCGCGGGAGCCCGGAATCGAGGATGTATGTACAGTATATAGTTACTGTATATCACCGGTGTAGGATAGGTATGGTATGATTCCCAACAATTAGGATAATGGATGGTAAGGAGAAGGGAAGACGTAAAACACGTTTTCGGATTTAATTACGTTAACACTGCAGGAGAATATGGACATATCTGGGTCTAAACCCTCACGATAATCACTGTTACCACTATAAAATTACAGAGGCACTTAAAGGAGGTAGAAGAGGAGAACACTGGGAGAACGATCCGGCACTGGTGTTGAAGATAGGTCGAGGTCCTGAATCACAACGCGCATACACAGGCGTTACACAATGTTTCTGGCATAGGACTCTCGGCACTTCTATTACTGCTCACGATCATAGGCTTGGATCTGGCCCTAATAACATCAACAAGCGCCAAGCTAAGTTCACTTTTCTCCTGGGTCTCCGACTGCTCTATCTACACTCACTAGTGCTGTTCCTGCGTGAGAGAACTAGCTTTTCCCCTACCGAGAGGTCGACTAAAGTCTTTCCCGGTGTTGGAAGCAAGTTAGCTGGGTTAGTGATGACTCCTGAACTGACACAATCTTGTCTATCTTTGTTGTTAGAACTAGACAATTGGGGCAGGAGTGATACTGTTCAGGAAGTCATAGGGGGATTTTGATGCAGGTACGATGTTGATTAGTGACTCTGACCTTAGGGGCTTTGGGCGGTTTCACTTTATCAACATCAAGTGCAGCAATATATGTTTCAGACCTATGGGGGTCGCAATATATATTTGACTTGTGAGTTACTCTTTGAGTATCTAGCACTTCAATTGCCCGGGCGACACTGTGGCCTTTCCGGTTACGAATGAACAGTTCTTGACCAATGGCATTGGTGCTGCATGGCTCTGAATGTTCCAATTGAGTATTATGACACCTTTCAGAGTTTCTGTGATTATCTAGTACTGCAATTGCCCGGACGACACTGCGGCCTTTCCTGTTACAAATGAACTGTTCTCGACCAATGGCATTGGCGCCGAATGGTTCAGAATGTTCCAATTGAGTATTATGACAACTTTCAGAGTTTCTAACTGTCCATTCTAGCCTAGGACTACCTGTCAATCATCCAAAAATAGGATACAAGCCAGCAGGCTGGTTGCTTGCTGATGGTCTGGCTGGCGTAGGTAGTGTCCCCTCTGGTTGAGATGTCCAAAGTATGAAGCCTCCGGGCATGACGGGCACGGCAGGTGATGAGGTTTTCTTTGGGGTTGTTAGATAAGGGGCACTATTTGCACCTTGCATTTCCGGTAGTTTGAGTAGTCGTGACGGTGGCAGAACTTGGTTGAAGTCTGGGAGTGGTGAGGGTTTGTAGATATTCGGGGCGGAAGTGGGTTGTGTTTTCCCGAATTTGTGTTCCTTATTTCTGCTTCGTTGTTCTGGGGAATTAGGTGCTGGAGCAGTTGCTGGATATTTTTCTTGGGTGCATGCCTTGGAATTAATAATGCAGCTGCAGTTTGGCTTGGATTTGTGCTGCCTTAGCTCGTCAGGGAAGGGGGGGAAGAGTTGAAGTGTCATGAATAGCTCCGTCCATGTGTGCACCACTCTTTTGCCTTTTTGGCGATGGAAACGGTGGCAGACTAGGGTTTTGTGTGTTTCTGCTGGTGCACGCCCTTGAGCTTGTGTTGGCGGAATATGACTAGGTTTGGGATGGTGCTTGGGTTGTGGTGGGGGTGCAACGGTTGGTGCGGACGATGGTGTTCTTTTGTTCGGGCGGAATATAATAGTCCCTCCTTTCCAAAGCGTTCTCTCTGGATGCTCCGGAGTTTATAGATCTGGGAATCCATTCAGTGTCCCGTTGGTCGCCATTTTGGTGTCCGTCAGAGTTGATAGCGTTGTACTCCTGTTTGGTTGTAATCCGGACTGGTTGTTCCGATGTTGCAACTGATGATGGTGATCCTTTGTGGTGATAATAATAATAATAATAGTTCTTAAAGCTAGCGCATGCTAAGCCAGCTAAGGATAGCCCAATAAGGTCGATTAGACGTATTTCCATTGGGGTCCTGTACTACTACCCCATCCCCTTGCTCATTAGGGACGGTAACGACTCAGTGCTTGTGAAAAAACTTTACTGCGCCGAGCGTGGGCGCGATCCTGGAATCTTCTTGGTGGAAGTCCAAAACGCTAGTCACTACACCAGCGAGCCGCTAATCCTTTGAAATTTCTTTCTCCGGTCGCATCTCAATTTGTATTTGAACCATTAACATATACGCCATACTTGTGTTATTTTACTTGAATATAATAACAATGAACTTACTACGGTGTTGTTTTTATGCCTCTGCATGTTTGTATGTGTGTTTATGTGTGACACTATTCTCTGCCCAATTGAGATAGGATCCACCTTCACTCAGTAAACCCAGCAAAAAGCCTGGTATAACAATAATTATGGAAGATTATTGATTTTATTGAAAAATAATGTATAGGCCTAGGTGTCATAAATACAAATGTATGGGGTGTGAGAGGCCAAGTTTCATCATGGTGTATGTATAATTCTCACTGGGTTTATCGCACCACCACTTTTAACAGCTGGGTAAAAAATACACTTGGCTGGGTAAACATCTGGCCGTGTCCCTGAGAGGTGCTCTAGTTTACTCTGCTGCTTTAATAACCAAATGGAGGCCAGTCTGGATGTAAGTCTGTGTAAATAAATTATATATACTTGGTGAATACCCCCCACTCTGATCTCTCTCTCTCTCTCTCTCTCTCTCTCTCTCTCTCTCTCTCTCTCTCTCTCTCTCTCTCTCTCTCTCTCATACACAGGATAATTTTTTTCAAACATATAATTTTATATGATAATTACTGAAATGAATGCCACACCAGGTATTTTGTTGCTGTTGGCCGTAAGGCATCAGTAGGTTCGTTTTTGGACAGTTCACATACAAATATTTGTAACTGAATTTGCAACATATAATGCAATTCAATTATAATTATAAGTGGTACCAAATTTTGTTTTGAAGAAGTAACCCCAGTGGGAATAAAAAAAGCAAGAAATGTGAGCACCACGAGTTCCACCAACTTCGCCCAATCAGCGAGCAGGATTAGAAACTGCAAATCATGATATCCAGTGCGGGCATACTGGTAGGCTACCAGCCTAATCTAGATAGCTGTGAGTGCACCTCTGCCGCACGCTGATTGGTTGACTGCTCACTATCCTGCAAATCTTCCGCCCCAATCAGGCGGTGGGCATCTGAAGCTTAATAATTGCTAAGGCAGTTTCAATAAAATGTATTTTAACAACAAGCAACGAATGGGAGATGAAAGGCTTACAAAGAGAATATGTGAGTCAGATATAAGGGCAGATAGAAGGGCAGGAAGACCCCCATTGAGATGGAGAGACTGTGTAAGACAAGCTTTGGATGATAGAGGAATGACTATAGATCAGGCAAAGGAAGTGGTAATAAACAGGAATGAATGGAGAATGCTTGTGAATAGATGAGTGAACACGTGGTCATTTGGGGGGAAGGGGTCGGGCGTAAGTTGGACTAGATAATAGTCCATCAGGCGCCTGGCCCGGGGAGACGATTAATATGAAGGGTGCGCCTGGAAGTGTGGTGGGCGGGCTTGTGGCTTCGGCTCCGCTGCATGTCTGCCTGCCGAGATCGGAACCTCTCCGGGTGGTCATGGGCCGGGGAGTACTGGAGGGACCTTGGTGACCCTGGTATCTGGGTCTTCTCTTGGGTGACCTACTGTAGAGTAGATGTGTGTGAATTTGGTTCATCTGACAAAGCTAAACTCTTCGCTCAAACGTTCGCCAAAAACTCCACCTTGGACGATTCCAGTGCTATTCCTCTCTCTTCACTCCCCTCTCACTTAATTACTTATGCCTAAGATCATAATCTCTTCTAAGGATGTACTTTCTGCCCTCTCTGGGCCTAATACTAAGAAGGTGTATGGACCGGATGGTGTTCCTCCTGTTGTACTAAAAAACTGTTCTTCCGTGCTAACTCCCTGCCTAGGCAAAATCTTTCGTCTCTGTCTTTCGTCTAACGTCTTTCCTTCTTGCTGGAAGTTTGCTCTCATTCAACCTGTCCCAAAGAAGGGTGACCGCTGTCAACTATCGTCCAATTGCTCTCATTTCTTGCATATATATAGTTTTTGAAACTATCCTTAATTCAAAATGTCTTAAACATTTACCTTCCAATAATCTACTATCAGACGTGGTTTCCTTAAGGGTTGCTCTACTGGTGATCTCCTTGCACATCTTAATAACTCCAGTTAATCCTTCGATAGAGAATGCCACAAATCTTGAATGTCTAAATTACCCTCCTTCGGTTTCTATCTCTCTATCTGTGCCTATGTCTCTAACTTCCTTTCTGACCGTTCCATAGCTGCACTAGTGGACAACCATCGCTCACTTTCTCGACCTATCAACTCCGGTGTTCCTCAGGGTTCTGTTTTGACTCCAATTCTCTTTCTAATATTCATTAATGATCTCCTTAACTGTACATCTTAATTATGGTAATATCTCTACCTTACACTATTCAACTACATTTTCACAACAACCCAGTATGCAATCACTTCAAAACAAATGTGACTAGGCCATAGAGCGCCTATCTCCTGATCTATCAATTATTTCTAATTGGGGCAGAGCAAATCTTGTCAATTTCAATGCCTCCAAGAACCGATTTCTCCCTCTATCTGCCCGTCACAATCCTCCACAAGACTAGCAATTACTCTTCAATATCACATAAATCAACCCTTCATCTTCTCTCAATAATCTTGGTGTATCTTTTTCAGCCAACCTTTCTTGGAAAGATCATATTACCACTCTTGCTGAAGCAGCTTCTCAGAAGTTAAGTGTGCTCAACCGTCTCCGTGGGTTCTTTACCCCGCACAGTTTCTTACACTGTATAGGGGCACATTGCGCCCATGTATCAAGTATTGTGGAGGTAGATGTGCTGGAAAGTGTGAAAAGGAACAACTAGAGATGGTTCGGCCATATGGAACGTATGGAAAGCGAGAGAATGACTAAGAGGGTGTAAGAGAGCGAGGTGGAAGGACGGAGAGGGAGAGGTGCACCGAAGGAGAGGTGGAAGGATGGAGTGAGGAAGTATATGGATGAAGGCGGCGCTGGTTGGGAGGAGGGGCGTCGACTGACTGGGGACAGTGGTGCATGGGGGCGGTTCGTTCGTGGCCACCCCTTCGGGGATCACGGCGTCAGTCAATAGATAGATAGATAGATCAAGTATTGTTCGCATGTGTGGGCTCGAGGTTCCACCCATACCACAATTATTGAACGAATGGAGTCAAGCATTTCGCCTTATCAACTCGCTTCCTCTTACTAGTTCCCTACAATCTCTTTGTACACACCACAATTTTGCATCTTTTTCACTCTTTCATCGTTACTACAACAATCAGTGTTCTTCAGAGCTCTCTCAGTGCATACCCCATCCTTTGTGGCAAGTGCGAGGCGTCCGCCTTTCAACACAGTCCCACTCCTGTTCTGTCCAACTCTCCAATCAAAGATTTGGCAAATTT
This sequence comes from Paralithodes platypus, assembly GCA_032716605.1. NCBI lineage: Eukaryota > Metazoa > Arthropoda > Malacostraca > Decapoda > Lithodidae > Paralithodes > Paralithodes platypus. The sequence goes on along the minus strand of CM064544.1, from coordinate 25,937,724 downwards.
TCTCAGTCTTGCTTCTATACAACTAGTGAACTCTGAAACTCTCTCCCTCAATCAATCTTTCCTTCATTATATGACTTAAACTGCTTTAAACTTTGTGTGTCCAGGCATTTTGACCATAACATCCCTTGGCTCCCTGTCACTCTTTTGACTCTGGGAGAGACACTCATTACAGGCAACCTGCCTTTTGTCTCCTTCATGCGCATATAACAAAAATAAGGGAAAGAGGGATGTAGGAATGCTGAAAGCAGTAACAGGGAATAGAGTGGTGAGCATGGAAGTAAAGAAGTCATTGCATGATAGTTTGGTAATCCCGATATTGACGTACGGGAGTAAAGTTGTTAGAAATACATAAATCAAGAGTTTTATAGAGGTGGAAATGGGTTACTTAAGAAATGCGTGTGGAATCACTTGGACAGATAGACAGACAAAGGAGAAAGCATGTAGGCATTGTGGTTTGGATGTGGATGTGCTGGAGAATGTGAAAAGGAACATTTTGAAGTGGTTCAGTCATGTGGAACATAATTATAGTGTATGGAAGAAATACTAAAGGAGTATTTGAGAGTGAGGTGAAAGGACAAAAAGGGAGAGGCAGACCGAGTGTGAGTTGGAGAGATGTAGTTGAGAGGTATATGAGTGAAAGTGGTGTTGGGTGGGAGGAGGAGTGCTAGCTTACAAGCTTACAGATGACAGAGGTGCATGGTGGCGATTTATTCGTATCCACCCCTTCGGGTTTCTAGGCGTCTGTCAATATATACAAAGAAGACAGCCAGGTTAATATACTCGGTACGGGGGGTTTCTTGACTCTAGAAGTGGCTACAAATTCCGCCACATGTTTGTTTAGAGGTGACATGTGGACAAAGGCTTTCTTGGCACCTTTAGAGCCAGAGTGAGTCCAAGTTAATGTGTGAGCGTTGTCAGGGCCTTACGTCACTCTGATGTCACCGGGTATTAATAGCAAGTGCTTAGGAACCCTACAATTTGTTTAGTACCCCCTTGAAAAAGTACAGCCGAGGTCATACATTTCTGCACACTTTTTGGAAGCGCAATTATGATACACTGGCGAACTATTTTGATAAACTGCTTGAGCCACAAAGATCATAATACTAGGATTATCTAGAAAATAGTTATAGCTCACCGTCTTCCATTTATCATTAGTATAAGTGTAAGTATTCGTAACCACACCTGTATAAGGCATGCAAAGGGAACCAAGTATAGAAAACATTGTCAGGTTAATAAAGTTTAGGTAATTTGTGTAAGAAGCATAACAGGTGCAAATGGCAGAACATGTATGTGAAAACAAATACAGTTCTGCAATCAGTAATATTAGCACTTTAATGATTCTATTATGATCTACAGGTCATGAACAGGATATATCATGTATAGTCGAAACAATAAGTTTTGAAGTTTTTTGGAGGAAAAGCTATGTGACATTGGCGAACCGTTCTGATAAATTGAATGAAACAATAATAAGTAACATCCCGCTCTTAACATTAATCATCAATTACAAACCCCACTGTACTTGCATAAACTAATGAAAGCATATGGTCCTCCCGGGATTCGAACTCGGGACACCACACCCAGAACCTAAGCACCTAAACCATTACACCACCAACACAGTTAAAGGTTGAGTACACAATCACAATTAATATAAAGTTACTGGGATTCAAGTATTCATGACCAGGACTATACATTATCAACTGTTTTGTTCTACCGAATCACGTAAATAATGTATATAAAACCTACAACTAATCTTGTTTTTATGTAATTAGTTTAAAATGGTTATATACAAATTCCTTTGCAATTTAACCTTATCAGTGTGGGCACTTTTCCGCTATAATAGGGTTCATTCAGGCAGTCCTGATTGCTTAAGCAAGTGCCTGAATGAAATGTTTGCAACACAAAGCTAGAAGAAAAGAGCTTTCAAATAAAACCAGAACGAACTCTGTAAATTGCGGGGTTCACCCGCAGCATTACTACAGACATCGGCAAAATTTGCTAATAATTAGCAATGATCCGCTACATTTGCCTTTTGCAACACTGGGTATATCTCGCGAGACCCCACCACAGATCCTCAGTCCAACTGCCTCCTCGTACACACATCCACTGAGATAGACTGCTCCTAAAACAGCAGCTTCTTTTCTCAGAAGGCCAAAACTGTTTGAGTTCAGCACATCTTACTCAAGTCCACTGTAGCAGGCAACTCTTAAAACAGTAGTTCTTCCCACAGAATGCTGTTAGAGTAAGCCCTGCCCACTGAATAGCCTGATATAAATGGAGACAACAATAATACAACTCTTCTTTGAGTACTGAGAAATGAAAGTCCTTGATATAAATATAATCATCGTATCCTAGACATCACAATTCCATATTAATCATAATTCTGTCTAACTGCAATACTGGCCCTCCAAGTGTCCCACCTCAATTCCTAAACCAAACCCTGCGGCTATATGCACAAGGGGGCCCTTTAGAAGGGTGGAGAGGGAAAGAGAAAGGGTGGCAAAAATTCTGTACAGGAATAGGAATACAAGGAGAGCACAGGGGATTCCTAATACCTGTCTAGACGGGAGAGGAAGTAACCTGAGCCAATAGAAAAAACTAAGTATTTAGGTAGGAAGTGGGTCAGAAATGTAACAAAATGGCTAGGCTTAGAATAAAACTAAGGAATCCTGATGACCATTACTGTAAAGTAAAATTCCTAGAAGTAACCACTACCTCCAACATCCATATAAAATGTAATAAGAAAGTCACATGAACACCTGATAATAAACACATCAACAGACCAAGACTCAGACAAACTCCTAACCCCGCCCCTAGTTTCAGCCCTCGAGAATGAAGGCTTCATCCCTATCCTCCCTACCCTAAAGGAGCAAAATGTGCTCAAAAGTAGACCCTCTGATCCTGGAACATGAATCAGACGAAATTAAGGAAGACATTCAGAAAGAATACAACCTTGCCAAGATACAGAATGTTGCGAAATTTGGAGCACACTTCCTAAAAGTAGAATTTCAGGATGTAGCCATGGCAAGCAAAGCCCTAGAAGGGCTAAAGATGTTACACCTAACCATTCCAAGGTGGAATATACATACACGTAGAAACCTACCGGAGATGGGGGATAAAAGCGCAAGAGGAGATGGAAGCACCAGAATAAAAAAAACTCCTGTCACCACGCCGCCAAGACAAGAGAACATAAGAGCCTCCTCACCACGTCAGGCCCGGGTTGCCACCATCACCTCGCCACTTCCCCCGACACCAGGAACGGACATAAACGTGAGGTTAACCACCAACACCACCAGAATAACCAGAGAAGTCCACTAGCAACGTCCAGGAAGGGAAGCTTTCCATAAGGCCCAAACCACTACGCGCCCATCTTGCCCAGAGACGCACCACCGTCATGGAGCTCATTCTGAGAAGGGCTACCACCGTCGACACACACCCTCCTCCGCGCACAACCGCCCTTCTAGATCCGAGAAGCACAGCCGGAAGGAACGACGGAACTGGTAAGACCTCTTCAACCAAATCCATAAGCGGTACAGTTGAAAAGATACTCTAAATCACACTGGCTGACTAGACATCTGGAAGACTTGGGATAATATCCGAGAAAGTGCCTTGAGGGAGTAAGACACTGGTGAAACTACTCGACGCCTTTCTCGAAGATAGAAAGGATTTTCCGTATCCTTGTTGGGCCACACTGGTGCAACCCAACATCGAGCACTTTGCCTTGCTGTAGGAAATTACTATAATCCGAGTATGCAGCACTGGCCAGGTTTTAGTAAACCTACTCCTCAGTAAGACTTGGTTGGAAGAGCATAAGACACTGGTGAAACGGCTTCCCTCTAGGTCAGGACTTTAGTAGTAGAGGGTGTAAGACACTAGTGTAATAACTCCTTACTTAGTCCTTACGATACAAGAGCGTAAGACACTGGTGTAACGGCTCGTACTTGTAACTATCCCAAAATTCCATCATATAAGTTCCTCGAGAGACTCACACAGAAGTCAAGGTCTGGATTGTAAGAGAGAGCATAAGACACTGGTGAAACGGCTCCTTACTTTAATCCCATGATACGAGAGCGTAAGACACTGGTGTAACGGCTCAGTTTCATGTAAGACCCTAATCTCTACAGTCTTCAGAATATCTACAAGGAAGTCTTCCCCTGCCTTCTGTCACCGTCACACGACAGGACCACCCCCACGGACCAGGACGTCATAAGGAATACCAGGCAGCAACGTCTTCAGAGATCGTCGGAACCTGCCTACTGTATATCTTCCCCTTGAGACACCTAGAGGATCCTCGATTGTGCTGCTATTTTAGAACCTATCCCTGTCTTATGTAACATTTCACCTCTACCCATATGATTTTGTGTGAATAAGAATAATCTATGTTTGTACTGTGTTATATTATCCTCTATGACCTTCGTGCTTGTGTTCTTGTGTGTTCTCATCTTCTCCAGTCGAGTAAGAACCTACCTATAAAGTCAATACATCCCCAGTAAAAACCTGGTAAAACACTAGCTAAAATGCTATGCTCTAGAAGACCATTCCACCTCCAGATGCCCAAAAGGAGCTTATGTTAAAATCTTGTCAGAATGCAGCAGTGAAGGCCAGTACTGGAAGAACTGCAACCAGCTAAACAATAAATGCCTAAACTGCGCCGGAAACCACAAACCATGGCAATGAAATGCGAGAAAAGAAAGGAAATAATAAAAAAGAAGAGAAGCAAATAAAACAAGAAACATCCGCTTAGCAGCAAAATCAAACAATAACAACAACAACCAGACCCTTCAGAACCCCCACCCCCCTCCCCCACCCCAATCAACCGAATATGTAAAACCAACTATACTTTCCCAGCCTGATTGAAGCTCATAATTGTGCAACGCAGCAGGAATAAATAACATGAACACAGAATGACAAAAAACTCTCAAGAGAAACAACCTACCACCATACAAGGCAAACAACTAAACACCCGAACAATCAAAGAAAATACTCAACCTCTCCTCACCGCTCAACCACTATGAAATATCCGAACCCACCCACCAACCTAACAACAACGAAACCACCACACAAATCCAAGCCCAATAGAAGACGAAGACACACAGAAGGAAACCAACCAAGCCCATCAAACGTCAGAGGAAGATGTAAAAGATGACAACGACAAGCTGCCTGCACTAGAAAACAGACCAGAGGATTTATGTGTTCTCACAATAAAGGTAGACTCACCGAATCAATATCAAGAACTCCCCTCTCTTCACTAGAAAAAAACTAAATGAAATCAAAGAGGACCTACAAAGTCTCAGCATTCTCAGATGACGGATCCCTAACCAAAAAAAATAGCCATAAAATTGTTTATAAAATATGTATGTATGTACTGTATGTACATGCTGTGGCACTTACCCCAGTTTTCCCTTTTTTTATGGGGGTGGCCGACTCAAGAAAGAGCCCGAATAGGGATATTACAATATATCAGACAAACAAAACTGAACAAAACATAAATTCACACATCTAGGTTGTCCAGGAGAAATACCCAGAGACCCAGGACCATTTGGGGTCCCCAGCAACTGATTCCCAAGTCCAAGACCCCTTGGAGAGGTTCTGACTTCCGCAGGCAGACCCGCAGCGGAGCCACCACAAGTCCGCCCACAATGCTTCCAGGCGCACTATTCATTAGCACCGGCTCCCTGGGCCAGGTGCCCGACGGACCATATCTAGTCCAACTGGCGCCTGACCCTCCCTCCCAAACGACTGCGTTTACACACATCTATTCACGAACATTCTCCATTCATTCCTATGTATTACCACTTCTCTTGCCTGATCTATAGTCATTCCTATATATGCAAAGCAAAATAAAGGAGATCAAATCATATTGTTTTTCAAAATTCACTTAACAAATTCAAGACTTTATTGACATACTGTACAAACAGGTGTTACATAACAGTTATTCATACCTTTTGTGTCAATAAGGATCTGATGCCATCAGGCATATGTGTCCTCATTGATACATTACTAATTACTATACATAATATATTATATGTCAGGTGAACAAAAATATATATTTGTATTCTGTAGGAACTTAAGTTATAATAATGAAATAACAATAACAATAATAATAATAATAATTATAATAATCTGTTATACATAATATGTTCGAATATTTTTGAAAAGATATTTAGCACTGAGACTGGCCGATAATGATTAACAATAGAAACATCCCCACCCTTATATAACGGTATAGTTTTTGCAGTTTTTAACTCACTAGGGAAAACTCCTTCAGTTAAAGACAAATTAATTAGATGAGCAAAGATGTCCGAGAGAATTAAACCAGTCTCTTTAATGACATGACAATTTACATCATCCCAACCTGGACTTGTTTTCTTTAGATTTGCTATGATGCTCTTTACTTCCTCACGATTTGTTGGTGTCACAAACATTGAACTAAGATTTGCATTAGACAAAAATTATACATGTTTTGTTGATCATTGGCAGTGACTTACTAATATTATTTCTAATATGGAGGTAAACAATATAAAAGCATCGGCAATATTTGTATTGTCATCAACCATCAATGACGAAATTAGTAAAAAACATTTTTTTTTATGACTAATTTTGTTATGTCCCAGGACTTTTTAATATTGCTGATGTTTTGCTTAAGAACATAAGAAAATGGGATTTTGCAGAAAGTCGATTGGCCCACAGAAGGCATATCCCTCTTACACCCAACCCAAATTATAAGGCCTAATTATAGGCCCAGCACCCGGGAGATCCTCCTTTCTAATTTTATCCTAAATCTCTCTATCGTTCTTGATCCCAATATAGCACTTGATAGCCTATTCCATCTATCTACAACTGTTACCAAACCAATATTTGCCTATATCTTTTCTGAAACTAAATTTATCTAACTTGAAACCATTTGTTCGATTTTTTCACTATTACTGAGCGTTAGTACATCTTTCATGTCCCCTTTATTAATTCCACTAACCCACTTGTACACTTCTATCATATCCCCTCTAACTCCGCGTATCTCTAACGAATGTGAGCCTAATTTCTTCACCCTTTCTTCATATGAATATTTCTAATACTATGGATAATTTTTGTCATTCTACGTTGTACTCTCTCCAAGGAATCTATGTCCATTCTGTAATAAGGACACCAAAATTGAACAGCATAATCCATATTATGGGGTCTCACTAATGACAAGTAAAGTTTTAAGATAACATCTGCAGTTCTGTTACTCACACTCCTAGAGATGAACCCGAGAATCCTGTTTGCCTTGTTACGAACGTTTATGTACTGTTTTCTAGGTTTCAAATAATTGCTAAAAAACACACCTACAGTAGATCTTTCTCACAGTCTAAGTTTTCTAATTCCATATTCGATATTTATATTTTGCATTTGTATTCCTCTTCCCTATCTTTCTTTCCAAGCTGCAACCTCAAGATTGTGGAACCTTATGACAAATATTATAGATGTCAGAACTCTAAATACCAATCAAATGAAGATTTGCAGCTAATGTCTGGTGTAGACAAATAACATAAATTTCATATAACGTGACAGACAAATGAATTCAAGTGTTAATATAAATACAAATCTATAATAATAAAGGTCAATGTTTGTCTGTTTGTCAGTTACCCGACCTTACCCGACCTTTGTTACTAAACTCCTCCCACAGTTTTGGTGCCAGGTGGGAGTGTGGGGCACCGTTGGAAAGCCCAGACTTTGGAGATGGTTTTAGGCGAGTTTAGTGGAAATCAGAGACACTTTTGTTTAACAAAATTTTCGGCAGAACTTATGTAGTATACGGGAGCGAAACAAATGCGAAAAAAATGGCCGTTTGGGGCAGAAGGAGGCCTCCGATCGAAAAGGTGTATGGAACGAAAGTTGTTCGCAGCTCCCCAAAATGGGGGTACGGATGAGGTCAGATCCAAAATCGGAGGTCATTTAACCGCCGAAATCGAGGTCGCCGTTTAATGAGGCACAGGGAGGTCGAGGCCAGTGATTATGGTAGTAGTAGTATTGTGATGATTGTGGTAGTAGTGATTGATGATGGTGATTATGGTAGTAGAATTTAAACCCGGGCAACGCCGGGTACCCCTCCTAGTAAATAATATACTAAACAAAAATGTAAAATATAAACAATATATTGAATTATATATTACCAATACATATCTAATAAATATATATTATAATGAAACTTATATAGTCAGGACAAATGTATCCAACTTGGAAGAGGTTGAGCTTTAAGATAGGCTAGACATCAACAGAAATGTTGTGTCTTTAGCTCAGAAAAATGCACTAAATTCAATAGCGTACCTCACATAATAAGCAATGGTTTAGAGAGAGAGAGAGAGAGAGAGAGAGAGAGAGAGAGAGAGAGAGAGAGAGAGAGAGAGAGAGAGAGAGAGAGAGAGAGAGAGAGAGTGTGTGTGTATACAAAACCTCAGCACCCATGAACTACATTACCCTCGATCTGTCAGATGGACAATGCCGATAATGTTCCTAATATTAATCCCTCACAATATCTAGTAAGGTAACTAGCTACCTAACTATGCCAGGACAATTAGAAGTCAATTCTCCGAACTGTAGGCATTGTTGACTACAGAGGGTGTCTATGTTTTTTTTTTTTTTTTTTTTTTTTTTTTTTTTCTATATTCCAACTACTCCCTCTCGGGCATAGGTTGAGAGCCTGTACACCGCTCAACACGGTGAAGCCCGTGAGGTCTTGTTCCAGTCTGGGGAGTGAGACATGTGAAGCATCCATCATGGCTCGAAGCAGCTCCATCTCTGAAGCGGCTGGTTGCTTCCCTCAAGTGCTTCACCGTCTCATCCTCCAGACTCAGACCCTCACTCTCAGAATGCCACCTATTGAGCAGTGAACTCACTAGGCATTGTCCCCCTGTAACATATTTTGAATATGGGAATATTCATACAGTGTTATTTAATCAGGGAACAACGAGGGTAGTGGCTGTAGTGGCTATCACTGAATCCTGAATTCTCAGTGATAATAGAGATTATGTTGGGGCGTTTGAAATACCTGGATATACTGTAGAATGTAATTTTTCTAAATTCAATTGACTGCAAAATAAGGTCGAACATTAATTGTAGTTGTATCCCCCCCCCCCCCTTCATCTTATGATGGAGGAAAACAAGAATATGCCCCACGCATCCTACTGCGTGTCATACAAGGTGACTAATAGGGGGAATGGGGGTAGATTGTAGGCACCAATCGATCAAGGCTATACCCAAGAGAGGCTGCAGGCATTTGATAAGTAGTCGCTGGAACTCCAGTTTCATTTGCTTGGCCTCTCTTACTGATCTCCTTTGTGCCTTACTTACACTGAGAGTAGACCAGCCAGCTCTCACAAACACATCCTCCTCCTATCTACTTCACTACACTTAACATGCACACCACACTCCCTCCTTCCACCAACAACAAAACAAAAAAAGTATGATGATAAATCTACACCAAGCCTCGGAGTCCCCAGGGGTGGGGGTGGGCATAAATGCCCCCACACCCACCCGAACTTCCCCTGACGACCCCTTTAAATGCTCTGGACCATGGCCTGTCACTCTTACTATCAACTTCTGCAATATTCGAGGCCTTTCCTATAATTTTCAATCTGTTGAACACAATCTCTCCTCCTCCAAACCTGATCTTTTTTCCTCACTGAAACCCATGTGTCTGAGAAAACTGCCAGCAGCCCCTTCTCTGTATCCTCCTACTTTATCTATCCTAGGTTCAAAGCCAAAGGCGGATGTTGTGCATATGTGCACAACAAACTCACTTGCTCTCTTTTATTCCTAAACTACCCTCCTTCGGTTTCTAGCCCTCCATCTGTGCCTTTGTCTCTAATTTCCTTTCCGGCCGTTCCATAGCTGCGGTTGTGGACGGCCATCGCTCACCTCCTCATTCTATCAACTCCGGTGTTCGTCAGGGTTCTGTCCTATCTTCTATTCTCTTTCTAATTTTCATAAATGATCTTCTCAACTGTACCTCCAGTCCCATCCATTCATACACAGACGACTCTACCTTACACTACTCAATTAGTTTTCCAGAACGCCCAAGCCAGCAATCCCTCAAAGAAAAACTTAATGAAGCCATCGAACACTTATCTTCTGATCTAACTACTATTTCCCGTTGGGGCAGAAAAAATCTTGTTACCTTTAATGCTTCCAAAACCCAATTTTTCCATCTATCTACACATCCAGAACTCCCAGAGGACTATCCCTTATTCTTCAACATTACAAAAATCAATCACTCATATTCTCTCAATATTCTTAGTCTCTTTTTCTTCTGCTCTCAGTTGGAAGGACCATATTACCAGTCTTGCTAAGGCAGCCTCCCAGAAGCTGGGTGTGCTCAACCGCCTCAGGGGGTTCTTTACCCCTACACAGCTTCTTGCTCTGTACAGCGGCACAGTGCGTCCTTGTATTGAGTATTGTTCCCATGTGTGGGGAGGATCCTCTCACACCGCACTCCTAGACAAAGTAGAAAGAAAGGCCTTTCGTATCATTAACTCCTGTCCACTCACCAACTCTTTGCAATCTCTCTCTCTCTCCGCCGCAATGTTGCATCTCTCTCACTATTCTATCGCTACTATAATAATCAGTGTTCCTCAGAGCTAGTGTATACCACCTCCTCTACATAGGGTACCCGGTACCCGTCTTGCAACACAATCCCACCCCTACTCTGTGCAACTCTCCAACCCAAGAGTGAAACGTTACTCTCAGGCTTTCTTCTATTCAACAGCTGAGCTCTGGAACTCTCTCCCAGAGTGGTGATGGGCTGGTCTATCAGAGTGAGAACTGAGCGATCTCTGCCATACCCATAGCTTACTCTGACTGTTCCTTTTACTTATATATTTTCTAGATCTCAAGTGACGGCGACTCTTCCGTGGATTGACCTCCCAATCTACCAAGATTGGAAGCCAAAGCGTCACATTTTTCCTTTGCCTCTCAACTTTCTCTTCATAATTGCTGAGGGGCACAGGGCCCTGGGTGGGGCTTTGGTTTCCCGGGCGTTTCCGCACCCTCCCCAGCTCCCCGCCATGGACTGGCTTCGGTCACCCAGGCTTTATTGTGGTCGGCAGGGAGGGTTCTGTGGGGGCGCACGGTTATGGCCTTGGCCTTGCTCGGAGCCTTGGGGCTGTTCGGCCAGGCAGCTTGGGGCACAACAACAACAACAACTCTCTCCCAGAATTAGTCTTTCCCACTTCCTATGACTTAAATTGCTTCAAACTCAGTGTGTCCAGGCATTTTGGCTCGAACGTCCCTTGATTTTGGCCCTGTCACTCTTTCAACTCTGGGGGAGGCACACGCTGCGGGCAGTTCTGCGTTTTGCCTCCCTCACTCACACAAAAACAAATATTGAGAGATAGATACTGTAGATATAACAAGGCATTACTTAACCGAACCCTGGATACCGATCATGTCCAGTATGGTCCGTGTGGGATGAGAGTCAGGGAGGTATTACTGAATAGTTCAGGTGGCGTGAGCTGCACTGTCATCACGGAGCTACAGTCACAACCAACAGTTCAACCACAATATTCATCTTACACTGCTTCATTTAAGGGGGGGTCACCGACTTTTTGTTATCTTTCTCTCTTCCCCTGGCTTTTATCCATTCGGCCCCATTCAGCCAACTGTTTTAAGACGTTTACCCCCATCCAGGTGTCGATTTCTTCCTGGCGAGCGATTGCGAGCCTGCATTGTATGAAGAAATCCGCCTTCGCCGGAGACACTTTTCTATCGAAAAATTTACAAATTTAGCTTGCTGTCAAAACAAACATATATATATATGCTGGCTCGCTCCCGCTCGCCAGGAAAATATGTACACCTGGATGGGGGTAAACATCTTAAACAGTAGGCTGAATGGGGCCGAATGGATACAAGCCAAAGGGAGAGGGAGAGAAAGACAAAAAAGCGAGGTGGGCTCCCTTAACTAAACTAGACTATGAAACACAACACACTGAAGAACAACACTGAATGTCACTATGAAACACAACACACTGAAGAACAACACTGAATGTCATTATGAAACACAACACACTGAAGAACAACACTGAATGTCATTATGAAACACAACACACTGAAGAACAACACTGAATGTCATTATGAAACACAACACACTGAAAAACAACACTGAATGTCATTATGAAACACAACACACTGAAGAACAACACTGAATGTCATTATGAAACACAACACACTGAAGAACAACACTGAATGTCATTATGAAACACAACACACTGAAGAACAACACTGAATGGCATTAAGGGGACCCACCTCGTTTTTTTCTCTCTCTCCCTCTCTGAGTTGTATCCATTCGGCCCCATTCAGCCTTACCATTAACTTACCATTCACAATATCATAAAGCAGGTGACCCCCCTTAACTTACCATTCACAATATCATAAAGCAGGTGACCCCCCTTAACTTACCATTCACAATATCATAAAGCAGGTGACCCCCCTTAACTTACCATTCACAATATCATAAAACTCGAAAATCAGCTTAAGCATTCGCTATTTACACATTCAGAGATATTGAATATTCAGTATTTTTAACATTAACCCGTTCTGTACCGATGACATCCTTTTGGTTATATTCTGGCAATGATTAGACGATTTTATTCAGCTGAGGAAGGACCACTAGCCATAATATAAGGCTTCAGACTACCTCAACCAATCCTTTTACCTACCACAGATCCTTCAGACTACCTCAACCAATCCTTTTACCTACCACAGATCCTTCAGACTACCTCAACCAATCCTTTTACCTACCACAGATCCTTCAGACTACCTCAACCAATCTTTTTACCTACCACAGATCCTTCAGACTACCTCAACCAATCCTTTTACCTACCACAGATCCTTCAGACTACCTCAACCAATCCTTTTACCTACCACAGATCCTTCAGACTACCTCAACCAATCCTTTTACCTACCACAGATCCTTCTTAAGCTGCACAATACAACACACGTCGCTGGTACTCGATGGGTTAACCCTTTCAATAAATAGAAATATCAACTCATCCCAAATGTCTTCATCACGGCATTACATAAGTAGGAGCTTGGCTACAGTCATTACATAAGTAGGAGCTTGGCTACAGTCATTACATAAGTAGGAGCTTGGCTACAGTCATTACATAAGTAGGAGCTTGGCTACAGTCATTACATAAGTAGGAGCTTGGCTACAGTCATTACATAAGTAGGAGCTTGGCTACAGTCATTACACACGGTATAAAACTATTTAGAATATTTGCTAACGTCACTCTTTAAGGGGGGTCACCGGGTTTGTTTTATCTTTCTCTCCTTTTATCTCTTTTCCTGGCTTGTATCCATTCGGCCCCATTCAGCCAACTGTTTTAAGACGCTTAACCCCATCCAGGTGTCTATTTCTTGCTGGCGAGCGATAGCGAGCCAGCATTATATGAAGAAATCCGGCTTCGCCGGAGAAATTTTTCTATCGAAAAATGTACAAATTTAGCTTGCTGTCAAAACAAAACATATATATGCTGGCTCGCTACCGCTCGCCAGGAAAATATTGACACCTGGATGGGGTAAACGTCTTAAAACAGTAGGTTGAATGGGGCCGAATGGATACAAGCCAAAGAGAGAGGGAGAGAAAAAAAAAAACCGGTGACCCCCTTTAAGGCACTCGCATATTCTCAAGTCACTCTTCGCAACGTCACCGATTCAAATATTCTCAACATTTGCCCTTCACAATACTAGTGGAATATTCTCAATAATCGCCATTCACAAAACAACAAAACTATATTGTTCTTAAGGGGAGGTATTTAGTTTGTTCCCTACTTTTTCATCAAGCTTAAAATTACACCCCCTAGATCCCCTTTCAAGATAAATTTGTACATTTTTCGGTAGACAAATTTCCCGGCCTCTTAAATCTTAAATGCTCTTAAATTACAGGCTCGCTATCGCTCGCCAGGAAAAAATCGACACCTTAACGTCACGAAAGGTCTTAAAATTGACAGAAATGGGGCAAAATGTCTTAAAATATCCAAACTACTAGGGCGAAGGTCTTAAAATCTCAAAAGCAATGAGGCTAAACATGAGGGAGAAAGGGGTCCAGAAAAAAATCCCTCAAGTGGAAATCTCCCCTTAACCCTTCTATTCCTTGGTGTACTTCTGAAGCTAATTATATATACTTAAAAGTAGCTAGACAATTTGTTAGTGATAAATAAATAAAGACAAAACGTAGCGACCCGATTGTAACATGTTATCCAATTATTATGTTTTTAACACCAACCAACTTCACCTCTAAACTCAATTCATGAAATGAACAAATACATGTGGCACTCCGAGGACTCGAACTTAGGATACTCACGTCGAAATTCCGCGCACTATGCATTACGCTATCAAGACAGTTAAAGAAATATGCCCAAGCCTACGATTTATTATGCAGCTTCGAATCCATGTTTGGTTATTTAACATAAAATACTCGAATTAAGTCTGTATATATGTGATCTTTTTGGGCACCGCCACTACACCATAATCCATCTCAACATTTATATATATTTTTTTTTTATTACGATGTCTGAATACTGCCAGGAATTAAATTTATTACAACATATGGACAACTTAACACTCAAACACACATACACACTCCTCTCTCTCTCTGTTTATATATCTATATCTATCTATCTATCTATCTATCTAATCTCTCTCTCTATATATATATATAATACAAAAAGTATACAGTATATATTTTCAAAATTGTCTTGATTCAGCATATAATAGATCAACAATTAAGGCGTGTAGGACCTCCTAGCATAAACAAGTAAGAGTAAACACACACACACACACACACACACACACACACACACACACACACACACACACACACACACACACACACACACACACCACACACACACACACACACACACACACACACACACACACACACACACACACACACACACACACACACACACACACACACACACACACACACACACACACACACGGCTATAATAATGCCTCTCACAAATAATACACTCTTCATGTTCTACAGCTTAAGGGGGCCCACCTCGCCTTTTTTATCCTTCTCTCCCTCTCTCTCTAGTTTGTATCCCTTCGGCCCCATTCAGCCTACTGTATTAAGACGTTTACCCCCAATATTTTCCTGGCGAGCCAGCATAGGTCCTACATATATTTTTGTTTTGACAGCAAGCTAAATTTGTACATTTTTCGATAGTAAAATTTCTCCGGCGAAGCCGGATTTCTCCATACAATGCTGGCTCGCTATCGCTCGCCAGTAAGAAATCGACACCTGGATGGGGATAAACGTCTTAAAACAGTTGGCTGAATGGGGCCGAATGGATACAAGCCAGGGAAAGAGAGAAAAGGAGAGATAGATACAAAAAAGCCGGTGACCTTAATAAGTAACTATACTCTTTGTTTTAGATTCTTTCACTTGTTCATCAAAATATATACTTTGGAATTTTTGTTTGAGGGAGGCAGTAAGTATCTATCTATCTATTTAGTTATCTATATATTTTATAATATACATATACCCTTTCCTTATAAAACGAACCCACATTCCATTTTTTTTTCAAAGACACGTAAAGTCTTTATATCAACACGACTTTAAGGGGAGTCACCGGCTTTTGTTTAGCTTTCTCTCCTTTTCTCTCTTTCCTTGGCTTGTATCCATTAGGCTCCATTCAGTCAACTGATTTAAGACGTTTATCACCATCCAGGTGTCGATTTCTTCCTGGCGAGCGAATGCGAGCCAGCATTGTATGGAGAAATCCGGCTTCGCCGGATTTTTTTTTCTATCGAAAAATGTACAAATTTGGCTTGATGTCAAAACAAATATATATATACCCGTATATATATATATATATTATGTATATATATATATATATATATATATATATATGCTGGCTCGCTACCGCTCTCCAGGAAAATATTGACACCTGGATGGGGATAAACGTCTTAATACAGTAAGCTGAATGGGGCCGAATGGATACAAGCCAAAGAGAGAGAGAGAGACAAAGAGAAAAAAAAAAAAATGCGAGGTGGGCTGGCTTAAAATAACTCCATATTTCTTGGGAGTAGTTCCTCAAACATACTATTGTGCAAACATTACTTTTATACAAATTAACCCCTTCTGTACCGGCGACGTCTTTTTACTTTTTCCTAGCTACTATTAGACGATTTTATTCAGTTTCCAATGGGCCTCCAGCAACTAACAGGCTTCGAACTATCTCACCGAACCTATTTTGCTACCACAGATTCTTCTTAAACTGAACAAAATCATCTAAATACTGTCGACATATAATCACAAACATCCTCGGTAAAGAAAGGGTTAATGACACTTGTAAACTCAGAGAGCGCTTTCCTAGGATAGATAATAATAATAATAATAATAATAATAATAACAATAATAATAATAATAATAATAATAATAATAATAATATGGGATCCTTTATCCAAAATACAATATAATGTTGTCCTGGAACTGGTACGACCATTCATAAGGTGGTATTTTTGTTCCATTCTGGCTACAATTCGCAAGTAAACTAAACTTAGGAAGGACCTCTTAAATCAAAAGTCTTTCCTAAATTAAATAAATTGGTCAAATTGTAGCCAAAAAACAAAACAAAAACAAACAAAAATTAATGAGGGAGGTAATACTAGTGCTACTTTAGTACACAGAGGTGGTTTGGAGGCTGAGAGAGAGAGAGAGAGAGAGAGAGAGAGAGAGAGAGAGAGAGAGAGAGAGCGAGAGAGAGCGAGAGCGAGAGCGAGAGCGAGAGAGAGAGAGAGGGGTGGGGGAATGTCAGCTGTTGGCACACACTCTCACAACTTATTTCTAGTTTGGAGATACAGTCTCAAATTCGAGCATCTCTTACGTGAATCTTGATGCTAATACGGCCACATAGAGGATTTTGTTTGTTTATACAAATCATTCATTTATAGAGGTTTTATAAATTATGCACATATATAATTACACTCATTTATATATATTATATAATATATATACAGGGGGATTCAGAATTGCATGCATTACCAGAGGACGACCTCCTTAGATAATTTCCGAGGATATTTTCCACACGTCTTGAGTACAGGACTACAGTGTGTTGCAGGCACATGGGGGGGGGCACTTTGAACATATTCTTTAGCCTGTAGCAAAGAGGAACACTGTCGAGATCTGTGAATAAATGTGTACAAATATCTATGCTGGTTTCCCTTCACTTTCCACCCTCATTAAGGGGGGTCACCTGTTTTTGTTCTGTCCTTTTCTATCTTTCTCTGGCTTGTATCCATTTGGCCCCATTCAGCCTATTGTTTTAAGACGTTTATCCCCATCTAGGTGTCGATTTCTTCCTGGCGAGCGATAGCGAGCCAGCATTATATGAAGAAATCCGGCTTCGCCGGAGAAATTTTTCTATCGAAAAATGTACACATTTAGCCTGCTGTCAAACAAAAATAAAAAATATGCTGGCTCGCTACCGCTCACCAGTACAAAAATTGACACCTGGATGGGGATAAACGTCTTAAAACAGTAGGCTGAATGGGGCCAAATGGATACAAGCCAGAGAAAGAGAGAAAAGGACAGAAATAACAAAAAGCAGGTCACCCCCCTTAATACAACATCGTAAATGTACTGTACCAGTCAAACTATGTATAATTCCACATTTTACCATAGAGACATCGTTGTTTAAAATTATCCAATGAGGTCGTCCTCCAATTTAATGCATGCAATTCTGAATCACCCTGCATACTTGCATTGACAAATCAAGAGGCCTCTAGGAATTGAGTGACTGGTATGTGAATGTGGTATTGGTGTGTTGGCATCTGTGGTTCTCTTTATAGGAAGGGTTATAATAGGGTGATACATCTAATTACACTACACATTATTATTTATAATAGTTATTTTGGGATTGAACTTGTATATTAGAATCCTCTTGGCTATATGCCCTGTATAAAGACATGTTAAGGGGAGGCAGACCGTTTTTCTGACCCCCTTCTCCCGAATGTTTAGCCCCACTAGTTTTGAGATTATAAGACGTTCGGCCTATTAGTTTGGCGATGTTAACACCTTTCGCCCCATTTTGTTGTCAATTTTAAGACCTTTCGGGTCATTTAGGTGTCGATTATTTCCTGGCGAGCGATAGCGAGCCTGCAATTTTAAGAGGAACCAGCCTTCGGCCGGGACATTTTTCTACCGAAAAATTTACAAATTTATCTTGAAGGGGGGTGTAGGGGGTGTTTGTCTAAGCTTGGCGGAGGTCTAGCGAGGAAACTAAACAAATATATGAATAAATTAATTAATAGATCAAACAAACGGTCAGCCTTCCCTTAACTTTTTATAGAATAGCGAAATACTCAATAGTAATTTATAAAGGTCTAATAAGTTTGAAGAAGGTTCGCAGAAGCTAAAGACAAGACAAAGTAAGTAACCTCTCCGACTCAACCAAATGATGGCTAGTAGGTGTTTATATAATGCAATGCAATCAGTTTCTCCAAAGATTACATACTGTATTACATACTGTATTAGCCTGCCATACATAACAGTTATCGCACATACAACCAACAGCAGCTTCCCTAAAAACCATAGCGCAGTTGGAATATATGTACATGCTCAGATTAATATGCAGGATTCGAAACTGCATAATAAATCGTAGGCTTGTGCATATTTCTGTAACTGTCTTGATAGCGTAATGCATCAGAGTGCGGAATTTCGGTGTGAGTGTCCTGGGTTCGAGTCCTTGGAGTGCCACATGTATTTGTTGATTTCATTAATTGAGTTTAGAAGTGAAGTTGGTTGGTGGAACTATATGAATATACCCATAAATACCCATAAATACCCATAAATACCCGCCACCAATCAAATGCTGTCCGTAAATAGGTGGAGGGGAGATGATTACAAGGCTACGAGGGGGCGGGGGCTTGGCGGGGCGGGGGGGGGGGGGGGGGGGGGGGGGGGGGGGCGCTCGGGCGGGCGGGGGGGGGGCGGGTTTATTTTAAGCTATCAAGGTGGGTAGCGCTCCTCACAGCATGTTAGTCTACAGCCTGTTAGTCAACCTAACCTAACTAACTTAAGGGGGGTGACCTGTTTTCTCGTTTTCTCTCTTTCTCTGGGTTGTATCCATTCAGTCCCATTCAGCCTAAATTTTTAAGACGTTTACCCCCATCCAGGTGTCAATATTTTCCTGGCGAGCGGTAGCGAGCTAGCATATTTATATTTTTGTTTTGACAGCAAGCTAAATTTGTACATTTTTCGATAGAAAAATGTGTCCGGCGAAGCCGGATTTCTCCATACAATGCCGGCTCGCTATCGCTCGCCAGGAAGAAATCGACACCTGGATGGGGATAAACGTCTTAAAACAGTTGGCTGAATGGGGCCGAATGGATAGAAGCCGAAGATCGAGGGAGAGAAAGAGAAAAAGCCGGTGACCCCCCCTTAAGCTATGTTAAGCAGTATGTTAGTCTACAGTGCCTACAGTCAACCTACCCTAACCAACATAACAACAACTAATATGTTAATTAATTACATTCCTTATCTAAAATGACGGTGAGTACTCTAAGCGTCTATATATAGTATGTTTGACTCCCCCTGACTGACAGTTTCATCCAGTGAATGACCACCGACCTGTAGCCTACAATTCCTGCCAATAGCATACATGTTATTATAGGGTTCCAAGTCATCTCAACCAGTAGACCATTTCAACCAGTAGCTCTCAACTAGTGCCAAATTAACCCAGACCAACCAAACCAGTGCCAAAATATAGTACTAACCTAACCTAACCGTATTGGTTGATGTGGTACTGGTTGAGAGCTACTGGTTGAAATGGTCTACTGGTTGAGTTGGCCGGTCACCGTTATATAGTCACGGTGTCCTACATTAGTGTGCGATTCGAGTGACTGATGGCTATATATGGGGCATTATGATCATACAAAATCTTGCCCTAGCAAATCAGGGTCATCCAACAGCCTTACCATATCTATTTGTTGATCTTGGATGGCATCAATGAGCAAATGTAAACTCTTGGATAGTCTCGGCGTGGACATGCCTCATTAAATAATAGATCCAGACACACTGTTCGCAAATGGGAGCTCACTTATTAATGAAGACCCATTCAAGCTTGTGGAAGTAAGGCAGGGTTTACAGGAATGGTTTTACTAGCCATGGTTAGGGGCTAACTACTAACAAACTCTTCACTAGAAGCCAAAATTAGATGCGGCGGGGGAAAGTTGAGAGATCTGTTGCCACTACTTACTATGAGAAGACTCCCTCTCCCTTTGACAGAAAAGGTGCATGCTTCATGTTTTAGAAGCATAATGACATATGCTTCAGAAACGTGCCCAGTCAAAGCAGATGATGTCAACAGAATGGAACATAACGAGATGATAATGGTGAGATGGACATGTGGGGCCAAACTGCAAAATAGGATATCTAGTGAAGAGCTGAGGAGACAGTTAGGTATCAAGGGAGAGATAGATTGAATGTGCTCCACTTTAGAGATAAGGTAGCCAGACTTAGTGGCTTAATGAATGTGGACACAGCTCTCCCTTAGGGCAGATTTGTATGAGGCATGTTACTTGCCACGAGGAGAGGCGAGTTTCTCTTGTTATATCATAAGACTGTCTACTACATATTTTCAATTTCAAGTACAATTTCTTTAGAATTAGACAATACAGATATTATGACAGATATTACTACTCGTCTCAAATTCCAAATTGATTACAAATTACTATTCATATGTAGGCAAAGCTTAGTAATTTAGAAAGTAACAGCCTACTTTCTACTTGATCATCATTCAATGAATTCTTGTTTTAACTTATATCCTGGCATGACGTAGGTCATTAGCTTCCTTCCGCCCATAGGATCTCCACAATTCGCATGCACGATATATATATATATATATATATATATATATATATATATATATATATATATATATATATATATATATATATTATATATGTTTTTGTTTTTACTCACCCTCACTTTCTCTCCAAAGAAAAGGCGATACAAGTAGACAAAGAGTCGTAAGTCCACCCACCCACCCACACATGTATACGCGCACACACATGTACAGACACACATCTCTCTCTTTCTTCATGTGTGCGAGTGTTCCCCCTCTTTGTTAGTGATCAAGTAGAACTTAAGGGAGCCCACCTCGTTTTTTTTCTCTTTCTCTCCCTATCTCTTTGGCTTGTATCCATTCGGCCCCATTCTGCCTACTGTTTTAAGACGTTTACCCCCATCCAGGTGCCAATATTTTCCTGGCGAGCGGTAGTGAGCCAGCATATATATATTTTTGTTGTGACGGCAAGCTAAATTTGTAAGTTTTTCGATAGAAAAATTTCTCCGGCGAAGCCGGATTTCTCCATAAAATGCTGGCTTGCTGTCGCTCGCCAGGAATAAATAGACACCTGGATGGGGATAAACGTCTTAAAAGAGTTGGCTGAATGGGGCCGAATGGATACAAGTCAGGGAAAGAGAGAAAAGGAGAGAAAGATTAAACAAAAAGATGACCCCCTTAACCAGTCCTCATCTGTAGCTCCCCTCACCCTCACAATATACCTAATTCAACACACATACAATAATATGCCGGTAACTCCTCCCCCCCCCCCCCCCAACCCTCCAACCCCCCTAACATCCACAGCATTTTCGAGAATGTTCTGTCCACAAATCCCGACCAAGAATAACAAGTAAAGGGCGAGGCAGGCGTCCATAGACCTGTGTTGCTTTCGGCGACGTCGGTGTTATATATAGAGGCGAGATGTAGGTGGCGGGGATAGTGTGTGTGTGTGTGTGTGTGTGTGTGTAAGAGGGATGGAGGGGTGAGAGTATTTCTGAATGTGTAGGTGTATGTATGTGCGTGTGTATGTCGGAAAGAAGGATGGAGGGGAGACGGTATGTGTGAGTGTTTGAGGGGTGGGGGAGTATATATATGTATGTGTCTGCATGTGGAATTTGTATATCTATATACTGGTATCTCTCTCTCTCTATATATATATATATATATATATATATATATTGCCTGACGCCGTGATCCCCGAAGGGGTGGCCACGAACGAACCACCCCCATGCACCTCTGTCCCCAGTCAGTCGACGCTCCTCCTCCCAACCAGCACCGCCTTCATCTATATACTTCTTCACTCCATCCTTCCACCTCTCTTTCGGTTTACATCTCCCTCTCTGTCCTTCCACCTCGCTCTCGTACACCCTCTTAGTCATTCTCTCGCTTCCCATTTGTTCCATATGGCCAAACCATCATAAGTGTTCCTTTTCACATTTTCCAGCACATCTACCTCCACACCACACCACCTTCTTACTTCCTCATTCGTTTGTCTAGCCCTCCATGTAACTCCGCATGCACTTCTCAAGTAACTCATTTCCACCCCTCTCACTCTTGGTCTGAGGCTCTCCTCCAACGTCCATGCTTCGCTTCCGTAAGTCAGTGTCAGGATTACTACACTGTCATGCAAGGATTTCTTCACTTCCATACTGACCACCCTATTTCTTGTTACTGCTTTTAGCATTCCTACAATCCTCTTCCCCTGTTGCACCCTCTCCCGCACTTCTTCATCCATAGTCCCATCTTTATTCAACACTGCCCAGATACTTAAATGAGCTGACAATCTCCTTAGCCTGACCATTCAATTTCACCTCACACTCTGTGGCTTCACCCCTTTGGAAGACCATAACCTTGTGCCGGTTTAAAGGTCACTATAATCACCGACCACCAGGCCCTGCAATGGTTACAGAAATCGGACACAAAAAACGCTTTAACTGTCAGATGGAGGGAGTCCCTGGAAGAGTTTGATTTCGAGATTGCCTACCGGCCCGGAAAAATTCACACAAATGCTGATGCGCTCTCCAGACTGCCACTAACCATGCCCACTAAGCCTGAACAGTTACGAGCCATACAACATCACCTACAAGACGACGACCCCCAACAAGACTTCCTGAAGATGTTCCTCGCTGGAAACCATCCCTCTTGGATTCCCCACGCATCTTCAGCAGCCTCAGCCGAAAAGGTGACACCCTCTATACCACCGAGGGAAAGAGTGTACTTTGCCCTCTTGTTGGTATCGATTGGCAGACAATATCCCTACCAGTACATACCACACTGTCTCCAAACAAAAGCAAAACCTCTTCCTTGTTCATAAATCTTGAGATACCAGCTCTTTTTATAGATGAAAAGGTATTTAGGGCTGCACAAACTACACTGTCTGGAGATGGGTTCTACTATGCTAGGGAGAGGTGTTTGAGTGAATATTCGAGTCAGGTTTACACATTTATCTTAGTTGAAAATATGAGTGGTTGAATAACTTTCATAAGGTCAATAGTCCTAACACAGTACCAAAAATCATATGGTTTATATAAGTCAGGTGTCTAACCTCAATGAGTACTCTTATCGTAGTAGAGTGCAATATCAGTAATCAGGTGTATATATATATATATATATATAGATTTTTTTTTACACCTGTTTCAAGAACATGGATAATGATTGAAAACACACATAGACAACGAAGGTATACATACACGGCGTACAGAAAAATGTACAAAGATGATATGTTGAATAATCATAATAGTGCTCGTGAGTGTGGTAGGAATGTTTGGGGAAACTTAGCTTCATTCTAGTATGATGTGTGTAAGGCAGAGCTAGTCATCTATAGGTAGGCAGAGGTTAGGCGGCTGAGTGGCCGAGCTAACGTGTAACAGTCTATTTATAGATGATGAATTACGTTATTGGTAGCGTGTTGAGGGTATATTATAAATTAAGGTGACTGTGTAAGAAAAGCTTTGGATGATAGAGGAATGACTATAGATCAGCCAAAGGAAGTGGTAATAAACAGGAATGAATGGAGAATGCTTGTGAATAGTTGAGTGAACACGTGGTCATTTGGGAGAATGGGTCGGGCGCAAGTTGGACTAGATAATAGTCCATCAGGCGCCTGGCCCGGGGAAGCGGTTTATATGAAAGGTGCGCCTGGAAGTGTGGTGGGCGGGCTTGTGGTTTCGGCTTCGCTGCATGTCTGCCTGCTGAGATCGGAACATCTCCGGGTGGTCGGGGGCCGGGGGAGTGCTGGAGGGACCTTAAAGACCCTGGGTCTTCTCCTGGGTGACCTAGATGCGTGTGAATTTGTATTGTGTTTTTGTGTGTTCATTGTTTTCTGTTATGTTGTCCCTATTCGGGCTCTGTCTTGAGTTGGCCACCCCCCAAAAAGAGAGAAAAAAAAAGAAAAAGAGGAAAAGAAAAGAAAAATAAATAGGAAAAATGGGGCTTGGGCCTTAGTATATACATAGGCCTACATACATACAGAACATTTCACTCCTGGCGAATAGGTCGTGATGGATTAATGTTATATTAGGCTAGTTAATCGAGTGTAGTTTTGAGATAAATCATATTAGCTATGATCAAGAAAATTTTGAATTGATTACAAGTGCTGTATCATATAAAACATAATATACTTATGTTTGCCATATAATGTAATTTTCTATATTTCTTGAATCATAGAAAACTAAGGTTTATAGGGTAACTTAATTAAATTTACGATACACAAACGCGCGCATACCAACATACCGGTATATAACTACACATATAACGCCTTCCTTCAGTGACAACCTTCCCCAGAGTGTTGGGGCTTGTAGATGAGAAAGGTGAATAGAGGATATGTGCAGAGTGTGTCCATTTGATGATAAATGCCCCCGTCTAAGATTTTTTATTTGAATGTGTATTAGCCTAATATATTTTGGGAATTGTTACAATCTGTTCTTTTGATTTTGTGTGTGTTAATTTTTCTGTAGAGTACAAGTTAGGGTAATGGCATGTGGTATAATTGTGTGTTTTTTTTTAAAGTAACAGGTGGAAGGAGCGTGTAAGGAACTATGGTGATGTGGGTGCAAGGATGGTGTGGGTATGAATGAAAGTGGGAATACAAACGTGGGTGATTGTGTGTGTGTATGCTCCGACAGAGGTTAAATCTGAAATCTGAGAGAAAGAAGAGTTCTGGGTGAATGTTGAGGCGTGTCTGGATAAGTTTGGTAAGAGCGAAAGAATATTTATGATTGAGGATATGAAAGGGAAGGTGGGTGATAGTAAAGTAGATGAGGTGGTGGGAGGGTGGGGTATACCGTCAGAGGTAGATGGAAATGGTAGTGCACTTGTGGACGTATGTGTGGAGAAGAGGCTGTTTATAGCCAAAACCTTCTTCCGACACAGTATGATGCACAGGTTGGCTACACATGGAAAGTGGAGTGGAGGAGGGAGAGAGAAACGGTGGAAAGAAAGGCACAGTTTGATTATGTATATGGATGAACGAATTCAGAATTTTGTGCTAGATGCTATGGGTATATAGGGGTATTGGGGAGGGGGGTTCTGACCATTATGTAGTAGTAGCTAAAGATAGGATATAGAAGAAGTGGGTAAAGAGAGGTAGAGTAGGGTGGGAGGGAGGTGGTGAAAAGAGTGGAGAAGTTACAGGAGGAGGAGATCAGGGAAGAGTTCAAGAGAGCAGTAGAAAGACGATTAGGTAGGTTTGACTTGGAGGGTATGGAGGAAATGGAAGAGGTGAGCAAAGTGTTTAACGATTCACGAAGAGACGTGTGCAGCATGTGAGGAGGTATTGCTCTAGACATATCGAAAGCCTTCGATAGAGTCTGGCACAAATCTTTAATTTCTAAACTGCCCTCCTTCGGTTTCTATCCCTCCATCTGTGCCTTTGTCTCTAATTTCCTTTCCGGCCGTTCCATAGCCGCGGTTGTGGACGGCCATTGTTCACTTCCTCACCCTATAAACTCCGGTGTTTCTCAGGGCTCTGTCCTATCTCCTATTCTCTTTCTAATTTTTATAAATGATCTCAACTGTACCTCAATTCCCATCCATTCATACGCAGACGACTCAACCTTACACTACTCCATTAGTTTTTCAGAACGCCCCAGCCAGCAATCCCTCAACGACATATGTAAAGAAGGCATAGAACTCTTAAATTCTGATCTAAATACTATCTCCAATTGGGGCAGAGAAAACTTTGTTACCTTTAATGCTTCCAAAACCCAATTTCTCCATCTATCTACCCGTCAGGAACTCCCAGCGGACTATCCCTTATTCTTCAACAATACAAAAATTAATCCTTCATCTTCTCTCAATATTCTTGGTGTCTCTTTTTCTTCTGCTCTCAGTTGGAAGGACCATATTACCAGTCTTGCTAAGGCAGCCTCCCAGAAGCTGGGTGTGCTCAACCGCCTTGGTTCCTCTCACACTGCTCTCCTAGACAAAGTTGAAAGGAAGGCCTTTCGTATCATTCACTCCCGTCCACTCACCAAGTCTCTGCAATCTCTCTCTCTCCGCCGCAATGTTGCATCTCTCTCGCTATTCTATCGCTACTATAATAATCAGTGTTCCTCAGAGCTTTCCCAGTGTATACCACCTCCTTTACGTTGGGCACGTGGTACCCATCTTGCAACTCAATCCCACCCCTACTCTGTGCAACTCTCCAACCCAAGAGTGAAACGTTACTCACAAACTTTCTTCTACTCAACAGCTGAGCTCTGGAACTCTCTCCCAGAATCAGTCTTTCCCTCTTCCTATGACTTAAATTGCTTCAAACTCAGTGTGTCCAGGCATTTTGGCTCTAACGTCCCTTGATTTTGGCCCTGTCACTCTTTCAAATATGGGAGAGGCACTTGCTATAGGCAGTTCTGCCTTTTGCCTCCCTCAATCATATAGAAAAAAGAAAAAAAAATGTGGAGTGAGAAGACTAGGGAGGAGAGCAAAGGGTACAGCATGGTGAACTGAAGAGGTAAAGCTAGCTATTGACGATAAAAAGAAAGCATATAGATCCACTTGATTGTCATTGATTGATTATGTAACGGTATGTGTGGATGAACGAATGAAGAAATCTGTGATGGATGCTAGGGTGTATAGGGGTATTGGAGGGGATCTGTCTGATCATTATGTAGTGGTAGCTAAGGTTAGGATACAAAAGAAGTGGGTGAGGAGAGCTGGAGGGAGGCGAGAGGAGGGTGGAATGGTGAGGAGGGTGGAGAGGTTGCAGGAGGAGGAAGTCAGGGAGGAGTACAGGAGAGCAGTGGAAAGACGACTAGGTGGGTTCGACCTGGAAGTTATGGAGGAAGTGGAGGAGATGAGCAAGGTGTTTAAGGATGAGATCTGTGCAGCATGTGAGGAGGTGTGTGGAGTGAGGAGAAGAGGGAGGGGAGTGAATGGTACAGCATGGTGGACAGAAGAGGTAAGAATAACTGTGGAAGAAAAGAAGAAAGCATATAGAGAGTGGTTGGGTAGTAGAGGGAATGAAGATTCCGAGACAAAAACGAGCGAAGTACGTGGAGAGTAAGAGGGTGGTGAAGAAAGTAGTGAAGGAAAGTAAGAGAAGAGTAGATGAGGAATTTGGAAGGAATCTGAGTGTAAAATGGAGGGAGAGTAAGAAACTGTTCTGGAAAGAAGTCAAGAAAGTTAGGGAAGGTAGCAAGGGAAACAGTAAGGGTGTGAAAGATAAGAATGGGAGAATGCTAGCCGAGAAGCAAGAGAGAGTCGAAAGATGGAGGGAGTACTTCAGTGAGTTGCTAAATGTAAGGAATGAAGAGCCAGCAAACATAGCTGGATATGGTATGGGAGGGAGAAGAAGAGAAGTAGTGGAGGAGGAGGTGGGGATCAGGAGGTCAGAAGTGTGGGAAGCCATGAAAAGAGTGAAGTTGGGGAAAGCACCAGGAACAGATGGAGTGTGTGGGTAAATGTTGAGGTATGGTGGTGAGATAGTGATCGAATGGGTATGGAAAATGTGCAAACTAGCATGGGAGAAGGGGAGTGCACCCGATGACTGGAAGACTGGCATAATAGTCCCCCTATATAAGGGCAAAGGGGAAAGAGGAGTGTGTGGTAACCACCGAGGAATATGTCTTCTAAGCGTAGTAGGGAAGGTATACAGTAGGGTAGTGATTGAGAGAGTGAGAGTGAGAACGGAGAAATGGATAGGCGACGAGCAGGGAGGTTTTAGGAAGGGAAGAGGATGTGTAGATCAGATTTTTACCCTGAATTGTGTTGTGGAGAAGTATCTGGAGAAGAAACTAAAGGTGTATGTTGCCTTTATGGACTTGGAGAAGGCCTATGACAGAGTGGATAGAGAAGGTTTGTGGAAAGTACTTAGAATATACGGAGTAGAGGGCAAGTTGCTGAAAGCAGTGAAGAGCATGTATGAGGGTGCAAAGGCGGCAGTATGTGTGGAGAGTGAGCAGAGCGAGTTCTTTGACCTGAATGTTGGTTTGAAACAGGGGTGTGTGATGTCCCCGTGGTTGTTTACTGTATATATGGATGGAGTCATGAAAGAAATACTATCAAGAGCAGTGGATGTTGGTGTATCACTGAAAAGGGAGGGAATTGAGTGGAAGCTACCTATACTGCTGTTTGCGGATGATACAGTTCTGATGAGTGATAATGAATGGGAGTTGCAGGGTCTGGTAAATGAGTTTGGAACAGTGTGCGAAAAACGGAATTTGAAGGTAAATGCGGGGAAGAGCAAGGTTATGGTCTTCGAAAGGGGTAAAGTCACAGAGTGTGAAGTGAAGCTGAACGGTCAGGCTATGGAGATCGTCAACTCTTTTAAGTATCTGGGCAGTGTGTTGAGTAAAGATGGGACTATGAATGAAGAAGTGCGGGAGAGGGTACAACAGGGGAAGAGAGTTGTAGGAACGCTAAAAGCAGTAACAAGAAATAGGGTGGTCAGTATGGAAGTGAAGAAGTCCTTGCATGACAGTGTGGTAATCCCGACACTGACTTACGGAAGCGAAGCATGGACGTTGGTTGAGAGACTCAGACCAAGAGTGAGAGCAGTGGAAATGAATTACTTAAGGAGTGCGTGCGGAGTTACATGGAGGGATAGACAAACTAATAAGAAAGTAAGAAGGAGGTGTGGTGTGGAGGTAGATGTGCTGGAAAGTGTGAAAAGGAACAACTTGAGATGGTTCGGCCATATGGAACGTATGGAAAGCAAGAGAATGACTAAGAGGGTGTACGAGAGCGAGGTGGAGGGACAGAGAGGGAGAGGTAGACCGAATGAGAGGTGGAAAAATGGAGTGAGGAAGCACATGAAGGAAAGCGGTGCTGGTTGGGGGGAGGGGCATCGACTGACTGGGGACAGAGGTGCATGGGGGCGGTTCGTTCGTGGCCACCCCTTTGGGGATCACGGCGTCAGGCAATAGATAGATAGATAGATATAGAGTGGTTGGGTTGTAGAGGGAATGACGATTTGGAGAGACAGAAAAGGGAAAAGTACTTGGTGAAAAAGAGAGTGGTGAAGAGAGTAGTGAATGAAAGTAAGAGAAGAGTAGATAAGGAATTTCAAAGGAATTTAAGTGTAAATTGGAGGGAGTGTAAGAAACTTTTTTGGAAAGAGGTCAAGAAAGTTAGGGAGGGTAGCAAGGGAAGTAATAAGGGTATGAAAGATAAGAATGGGCGATTGTTAGCCAAGAAGCAAGAGACAGTCGAGAGATGGAGGGAGCACTTCAACAAATTGTTGAACGTAAGGAATGAAACGCCAGCAAACATAGTTGGATGGGGTATGGGAGTGAGAAGAGAAGTAGTGGAGGAGGTAGTGGGAAATTATCTCACCTAAACACAAATTACTTTGTTTTGAGTGCCACTGGGGTGTTTTAAAAGTTTCTTTGTAGGCATTGGATCTTAAGAGTCTTCCCGCAGCTCCCGGGTTAAATCTCTTAAGAGTCTTCCAGCAGCTCCCGGGTTAATAAAGTTTATTAATTATATTAGTAAATATACTAGCACGTTCATCTTTATGTATAAAATGTCAAATAAAATGGTGATTCTGATAATTATTGTGATAATATCCATTGCATTTTAGTATTGGACAAGAGAATATAAAGTATATAAAGAATAAAGTATAAACTTCAAACCTACCGGGCTCCCCCCCCCCCCCTTAAAATGGTGAAACCCACTTGTTTACACACACAAATATTTTTCCTCTACAGTTGACAAAGTTACCAAAGCAGCTAAACTTTGTTAGATGCGGAAATTCGCCTCAGATTTTTTTTCTTTCATGATTCGCTATCCCGGTTCGGGTATTGAACCTGTGTCTCCTCACACATCAGGCGAACACTATCATTTAGATCATGATATATATCTCACCTGGCCTGGTCGGCTCAAATATATTTCCGCATCATGTTTTCCGTATAGGCTATTGCCACAATTTGGTGTCTTTTCAATAAGTCCCCACATAACACTGAAAAGAATAAATCTTAGAGTTAACCATCTACACCCGGAAAATAACTTGAGCGAAGTTAAAGTAATATTGTCTCTGTTTTAGTCCTTTTTGTGCCAAAGGTAACCCCCTTTAGAAAAACAGTACACACGAACTATCTTTAAATTAACATCCCCTCTCCAAATACTCATGCGGTTATAGTTGAACATTCTGGTATCAACACTTGACCCCCTTTTGATAGCCGGATTTGATTGTGCAAACAACATCCGACGTGAAACATAGTATTTAGTAATTTATAAATAATCTTCCTGGCGAGCGATAGCGAGCCAGCATTGTATGGAGAAATGCGGCTTCGCCGGAGACATTTTTCTATCGAAAAATGTACAATTTAGCTTGCTGTCAAAAAAAATATATATTTATGCTGGCTCGCTACCGCTTACCAGGAAAATATTGATACCTGGATGGGGGTAAACGTCTTAAAACAGTAGGCTGAATGGGGCCGAATGGATACAAGCCAAAGAGAGAGGGAGAGAAAGATAAAACAAGTGAGGTGGGCTCCCTTAAATGACTCCTCACATTTCCCCAGTCGCTACGCCTGACCCAGCTGTGTTACTACTACCCACACATTTTTTCCCTTTCTCCAGTCTCTCTCTCTCTGCGACGGTTTCCACTAAATTACCCTTTAAGGGGAGATGAGCCGGTTTTTTGGTCTATTAATTCATTTATTCCTTTATTTCTTAGCTTTCTCGCTATACCTCCATCAAACTTAAAAAAACGTCCATTAGATCCCTCTTATAGATTAATTTGTAAATATTTCGGTCGAAAAATGTCCCGGCCGAAGGCCAATTCTTCCATAATTACAGGCTCACTATCGTTCGCCAGGAAAAACAATCGACACCTAAATAGTACGAAAGGTCTTAAAATTGACAACCTAATGGAACAAGCATCTTAAAATCTGATAACTAATGGGGCTAAACACGAGGGAGAAGGGAGTCCAGAAAAACTACCCATCTCCCCTTAAGTCTTCCTTCCTTCCTTCCTTAGTACCGGACCATATGAGACAGCTCCCCCTTCTTCCCTTCTATTTCCTTCATTCTCTATCAGAACTTTTCTTCTTCTTGTTATTTCTTTCGTGTATTATCTCCACCAGACTAAGATCGCAGAGATAGTGTGACGGTCTCTGTATGTTTGTTTGACTGTCTGTCTGTCTGTTTGGAGGCAGGATTTTTCGAAAACTAACGAACGAGATTAGATAAAACTTTGTCAGTACCTTCATTTGGTACCCGAATATAAACTAATATATCTGGGCCACCATCCAATAAGCCCTCAAACCTCTCAACCAATCCCCATAAATAACCCTCCCCCCAAAAAATAAATAAATAAATAAAACAAAAAATAAATAAATAAATAAATAAATAATAATAATAATAATAATAATAATAATAATAATAATAATAATAATAATAAAAGTTACATGCAACAGTGTCCGGGGTTCAAGCGGCTTTGTACGCAGAGTATTGTGATATATATACTTTCCAGCACATCTACCTCCACACCACACCACACCTTCTTACTTCCTCATTCGTCTGTCTATCCCTCCATGTAACTCTGCACGCACTTCTCAAGTAACTCATTTCCACCGCTCTCACTCTTGGTCTGAGTCTCTTCCCGAACGTCCATGCATCGCTTCCGTAAGTTAGATGCTTAGCTTAAAAAGGATTTGTAGGAATCTAAGCATTCGACTCCTACAAACCCTTTAGGATCATAATAAAATAGTTAATAATAGTAGACAAATGTGCCATGAGGGATGCAAGTTATAACAGTCACAAAATAAAACGGTCACAGCCCAGACGGCCAAAATCATAAACAGTCTAGATTAGATTAAAATTAATTTGGCAAAGCTAGACTTGACTAGGTTTGGGTAGGTTAGGTTAGATTAGAGTAGGTTTAGTTAGGTTGAATTAAGTAAGGTTTGGTTAAGGGGGCCCACCTTGCTTTTTTTTTCTCTTTATCTCCCTTATATATATATATATATATATATATATATATATATATATATATATATATATATATATACTGTATAATATATATATATATATATATTTTTTTTTTAACAGCAAGCTAAATTTGAATTTTTTTTCGATAGAAAAATGTTTCCGGCGAAGCCGAATTTCTCCATACAATGCTGGCTCGCTATCGCTCGCCAGGACGAAATCAACACCTGGATGGGGATAAACATCTTAAAACAGTAGGCTGAATGGGGCTGAATGGATACAAGTCAAAGAGAGAGGGAGAGAAAGAGAACAAAATCGAGGTGACCCCCCTTAAGAGATTGTGGCCCTTAGCGTTGTGGTTGTTCGGAGTATGACACTTGTGACTTGAAACCCGTCGAGGCTGAAAGAGTCACATAATTACCGGAAAGTGCATTCGTGTAAATTCACCTCTATAACAAACAATGGCCGCTACTCGGGTTATCGGGAGCACCTGACCCGAAGCGGTGTGGGGAGGGAGGGATGTTATGGGGGTAACTGGGAGGGGGGGACGGCGAGTAACTGGGTGGGTGGAAATGGGGGTAGAACTGGGTGGGTGTGGAGACTTTGAGGGGAGGAAGAATAACTGGGTGGAGGGGGGGCTTCTGAGTTAGGGGAATCTGAGCTGGGTAGAAGGGTCGATGTGAAGGGAGGGGGTGACTGGGTGGAGGGGGGTAACTGTGTTACGATGATCTGAGAGGGGGTGAACTGGGTAGAGGGAGGGAAGTGAGGGGAGGAGGAGAAACTGGGTGGAGGGAATAAATGGGTTAGGGGGATCTACGAGGGGGTGAATTGGGTAGAGGGGGGGGGGGGGGGGTGAGGGGAATGGGAATAACTGGTTGGGGTAGATTTGAGAGGGAGCTGACTGGGGAGGAGGGAGGGTACAACTGTCCAGCGGTTCAGACTGGAGACAGAATTTCAATTATCTTGACTGACGCCTGGAATTCTGTCCCTCTCAGCCGGAGCATAATATCTTGGCAGCTCACCGTCTTGTTAGGCTTATTGAGGGTAAGCCTGGTTCTTGTTGGCTTATTGGACTTCCATAAAGCTTACCTGATGACAGACCAACAACCTATCAAACTCTGGGTACCGATAATTATATCACTGTATATTGAACTTCCAACTTAAAAATATTTGCCAATCAACTAAGAAACTTACAATAGGGCCCAAATAATATCTGGTTAGTACTGTATCTTTATTTAGTTATTACCAAGTAACTCGTCCTTGTCCTAGATATGTAAACATTACAAAAGGTTCCATATATATACGAATTGGTCAATAAAAAGCATTTTACACACTTTGTGATACTATCAGGTATGAGCAAAATTTGAAAAACAAAAACAAGAGCACTTCTTAAAGCCTATAGGCTATATCTGTCACGAGAACATTTATGGATGACCGAGGAAGGGTTCAAGCAAACATTGCCAAAATGTTCACATGAAGTCTTTGAAGAACTACTCAATAGTACAGTGAATTTATTCAAAACAGAGCAAAAAATATTCTGATCACACTTGATATAATGGTAAGGAGTGGGATGAAGGTTATCTAATCATAAGCAAATGTTTATTTGCTTATGTATCAGAATTTTTTTTTAATGACCCAATTTTTTACTAATCCCTTTTGTAAGTTTCTTATTTACACTGTAAATATATATTAAATAAATATAAGAACAGAGCCGTTAATTACTCAATATCAGCATTTGTTGACTATTTTACTTCTACATAACGGTAATAGGGCAGTACAGAACTATCAATGTTCAGGAACAAGTATAAATATTATCTTTGACCAGTGAAATTCCGGAATCATATTAGCAATACTGCTGGCTGTCCTGTGACCGTAAATAAAATGAAATGAAATTAGCAGTGTATCTTCAGTGACAAACAGACAGATAAACTATGAAAATATAATCTCCGCAACTGCCAATGGCGGAGATAACGAGACTGGCTTCTAGAGGAGGTGATCCCAAGGGAGAGACAAGAGGGACGAGGCGGTAGAATGTGTACAAATATTGAAAGGGACAAATGGGTAGAAGAGAGAGGAAAAGGAAGAAGAAGAGGAGTGGGGTGGTAGAAGAGGAGGATTGGGAGGAGGAGGTGTAAAACAAGACTACTTAAGGGTACGTCGCACAGTCAGGAGTGCGAGCCAGAGTCAGTAGGAGTAGGGGACAATTCGGACTCGCGGGCCTATTCGCGGTGAAAATCGATGACTCCTAGTGACTCCCACTCGCTCGCGGTGAAAATCGATGAATCTTAGTGAATCTAGCGACTCCTAGTGTCTCCTGTTAGACTCCCACTAGCTCGCACTCCTGACTGTGTTGAGGTCCCTTAACAAAGCATAGGAGAAATATTGTGAAGCTAAAAGTGCATTGCTAACACTTCGTATATTATCCATCCAGGCGCTTTTCATATTCGGAGTTTTGATACATCATCATCAGCCTAAATTAGTCTATTACAAGACAAAGGCCTCTCCTAACTTGTTCTACTCTCTTCGGTCAGATGTTAACCTGTTCGTTGACATATACGCATATTTTCCAATCTGGTTTTCAATACTCCTTTACTATTGGTTTGATTTACATGTCCCCACTTTGTCCTTTATGTTTATCTATTTATTGTTATTTTTATGCAAATTGTCACCTTCCCAAGACCACTTCCTCTTTTAACCTACATTGCAGTACTATCATTCATCATTAGTCTTTTATGTATACTTGGTGCCGAGACATCACTTATTAGCGCGACTGTACATGCATCCATAACAAAGGATAAAGTTGGGACGGTGAACTAATTTGTGAGAAACATTTTGAGACATATTTTTATCACGAGGCCAGAATAATTTAAAGAACTGTAAGTACTTTGTAAGAAGTGTCGCCAAAGTTTTCCTCCAAATCTGAAGCCATAAGTTTTATATGTAAAATGCGGTCGCGTTCCTTGGTATTACTCAGAGTGAAGAATGGAGACAACATAATTTCTTGTCGGAAAATTATCAAACATAATTAAATGTTAGTGAGAATACAGTGTACTTTTTATTATTATTTAATTAATTATGAACTAAAATTAAACCCGTGTTCAGAAACCAGACCATAATACAGTTATATTATCCGTGAAGCAGTTTCATGTTATTATGGTATCTGTAGGAATGCTAGATTACCTGCAACTCGCCTGGTCCACTTTCAATTATCATCCCATTATATACAGGATTTATATATAGAGAATTACGGTAAACATACAGTTATTCCAAAACTATTCCAAACAATGAGAATCTGAATATAGTATTTCTACTTAAATTTTGACTTTTAACACCTGCATGATGTGCTGGAAAGTGTGAAAAGGAACAACTTGAGATGGTTCGGCCATATGGAACGTATGGAAAGCGAGAGAATGACTAAGAGCGTGTAGTTAGCCCGAATGAGAGGTGGAAGGATGGAGTGAGGAAGTACATGAACGAAGGCGGTGCTGGTTGGGGGGAGGGGCGTCGACTGACTGGGGACAGAGGTGCATGGGGGCGGTTCGTTCGTGGCCACCCCTTCGGGGATCACGCCGTCAGGCAATAGATAGATAGGTAGATGAACTGATTTTTATGCCTGAAAGTTAACACATAATGAAAACGAACAAAGAATACAGAAAAACAAAACAAAATAATTTTAAGGGAGCCCACCTCGCTTTCTTTTTCATTCTCTCCCTATCTCTTCGGCTTGTATCCATTCGGCCCCATTCAGCCTACTGATTTAAGACGTTTACCCCCATCCAGGTGTCAATATTTTTCTGGCGAGCGGTAGAGACAGCATATATATATATGTTTGTTTTGACAGCAAGCTAAATTTGTACATTTTTCGACAGAAAAATGTTTCCGGCGAAGCCGGATTTCTCCATACAATGCTGGATCGCTATCGCTCGCCAGGAAGAAATCGACACCTGGATTGGGATAAGCGTCTTAATTAAAACAGTTGGCTGAATGGGGCGGAATGGATACAAGCCAGCGAAAGAGAGAAAATGAGAGATAAAAAAAAAACGGTGACCCCCCTTAATCCTTTCAAAAATATATTAAACACAATGATGATTTACCTGGACTCCAAGGACTCCATTAACCAAAGATGACATCCCATCATTTCCAATTTTAGTTTGGAAATATTTGAATAAATATAAAGTAGCACAGTGAAAATCGTTAGAATCGAAAACGTAAAGAAAATGGGGGCGGGGGAGGGGGGGGCAATTTGGGAGACGGTCATTGTCATAAATACAAGTAAGCAAACAATCCAACCTGTCTTCAGTTTCACGACAACTACACTGACAAATAAACAGGAAAACAATAGGTAATCAAGTAAACAAACACAAACAATAGGTAATCAAGTAAACAAACACAAACAATAGGTAATCAAGTAA
Source organism: Paralithodes platypus (assembly GCA_032716605.1). Taxonomy (NCBI): domain Eukaryota; kingdom Metazoa; phylum Arthropoda; class Malacostraca; order Decapoda; family Lithodidae; genus Paralithodes; species Paralithodes platypus. Next base: position 25,901,114 of record CM064544.1, on the reverse strand, counting down.
ACAAACACAAACAATAGGTAATCAAGTAAACAAACAAACAACGAGAAACCTAAAACTCCAATGAACTTATAATATCTAGAGCAAATAGCATGTTGAAATACCTTTAAGGGGGGTCACCTGCTTTTGTTCTCTTTCTCTCCTTTTCTCTGGCTTGTATTCATTTGGCCCCATTCAGCCAACTGTTTTAAGACGTTTATCCCCATCCAGGTGTCGATATCTTCCTGGCGAGCGATAGCGAGCCAGCATTGTATGGAGAAATCCGACTTCGCTGGAGAAATTTTTCTACCGAAAAATGTACAGATTTAGCTTCCTGTCAAAACAAAAATACAGTATATATACATTGGCTCGCTACCGCGCGCAGGAAAATATTGACACCTGGGTGGGGGTAAACATCTTAAAACAGTAGGCTGAATGAGGCCGAATGGATACAAGCCAAAGAGAGGGAGATAAAGAGAAAAAAAGCGAGGTGGGCCCCCTTAACAACTAAATTCTGCGGTAAAGATATTTCCGAGTTCACTAACTCCCTTTTGTGACAGACTAACAGAGTGTATCACCTATATAACTAATAGTTGTTCACTTTACAAACAATTGAAAACTGAACCAATATTAATTATCAGTATATTTCATCATAAATCTATTTGTGTCTTTGAAATGGGTTCAACTAAAATAGGCAACATCAATTATATTTCAGCACAGCTGGGACAATTCATTTCTCTCTTTCTATAATCAATTGCAGGGCCAATAGATCCCATTAATATAGTATGGTATTTTATTTCTTCTCTCTTGATCTAAGTTATAAAACTTGTACCAGTTCATGCTTCTCCTTCAATATTCCTCCTATTCCATGTCGCTTGGTAAGATTTGATGTATGGTGGCTATGTGAGAGCAGGCTCTTGGATATTGTACATGGATCTGTGCATACAGAGACTGGGCAATTTGGTTCTTGAAAACTTGTAACTGCTATTGTTTTTCTATGTGTATGAAGGAGGCAATAATGCAGGTTGTAGGTAAAGAGTGTCTCCCCCAAAGCCAAAAGAGTGACAGACAGCCACATTCAAGGGATGTTGGGGTTAAAATGCCTGGCATACGAAGTTTAAAGCAGTTTAAGTCATAGGATGAAGGAAAGATTAATTGAGGGAAAGATTCCCTGAACTCACTTGTTATGTAGAAGAAAGACTGAAAATGTACTAATTCTTGGTTTGGAGAGCTGGACAGAATAGAAGTGGGACTGTGTTGAAATATGAGTGCCGAACACTCGCTGCAAGGAAGGGGGTATACACCGAGAGAGATGATGCAGTTTTTACCACCATACACTCCCTGCTGAATAGCAAGGCTAGGGTGGGTGCCCTGATGAATCAGGGACTTAGTGAATAGTTGCCACAGATTGCTAGACCACACCGTTCACCAAAAGCACTGACGTCTGCCAATAACTCACTGGCTGGCCCGAGGCTCGAACCGTCAACCTCACGGTTAGCAGGCGAACGCTCTACCAATCGAGCTACGGCCTGTGGCTCTGAAGAAAACTGACTGATGTACCTGGATGCCTGAATAATCCCTAATATGGCGGAAATATGCCCGCACCGAAGGGGTTAAAGATACCCAACATGGTTTTCGCAACAATCGTGCCTGCTTGATAAACTTTTTAGATTTCTTCCATGATATCCTAAATCTATATGACGAAAGTAAAGCTGTAGATATTATATACCTCGATTTTCAAAAAGCCTTTGATAAAGTTCCACATAAACGCTTATTGATCAACTTAAAAGCACACAACGTACAAGGAGTTGCCTTGAAATGGATAGAAAACTGGCACACTGAAAGAAAACAAAGAGTAGTCATTAATGGGAAAGCATCAACATGGACCAATGTAACTAGCGTAGTACCCCGAGGATCAGTACTGGAGCTAGTTCTCTTCCTAATCTACATAAACGACATAGATGAGGGCCTCACCTGCACAATCTCAAAGTTTACAGATAATACAAACATTGAAAATAACAATCTCAAAAGAACACGTTCAGGATATGCAAGACAATCTAGATAAGTTGTCTCAATGAGCTAAAATATGGCAAATGTGTTTCAATGAAGACAAATGTAAAGTACTTCACATTGGAAGCCGAAATGAGAAAGCGAACTATTCAATGAATGGCACCCAACTCAAGAGCGTAGACAACAAAATGGATTTAGGAGTAACAATATCAAGTAACCTCAAACCTAGTCAACAATGCAAAGAGGTTTTTAAGAAAGCAAACAAAATTATTGGTCTCATGGCAGGTCTTTTGAGCATAAATCCAAAGATGTAATCCTCACTCTTTATACTTCCTTAGTCCGCCCACTCCTGGAATATTGTGTTCAGTCCTGATGCCCTTACTATCAAAAGGATTTAGACAAACTGGAATGTGTTCAATGCAGTCACTAAAATGATACACAGTCTAAAGAACAAACCATATGAGGAACGTCTTGAAGAATTACATCTGTTTCCCATAACAAAGCGTAGATTAAGAAGCAACCTAAATCAAGCCATAAAGATCATCAGAGGCATTGGCAATATGAACTGTAGTAAATACTTTAGGATTGATCGATCAAACTAAACACAGGGAAATGGTTGCAAAATCATTGGTAAATCATTCAACTCGCACAAATCCAAGAATTTCTTCTTCAATCGAGACTTCAACTTGTGGAATGGACATCCTCTAGATTTGTTTTATTATTATAATTATTATTATTATTATAGAAGCTGTCTAAGCCTCCCAACAGGGTGCAGATACACTTATAAAAGATGAATCCCCACAAAATACCCGTAAGTACTGGAGAGAGACTAAGACAACTAAGAAAAAGGAAAAGGGCTACAGTACCGGGTAGTTAGAGAGCCCAGAAGAAAATATCAGTTTGTCAATTAAAACACCATTCTAAAAAGAATAAAAGCAAATCATGATTAAAACAAAAATTTACTGCTGTAATAAAACATTAACTCTGGACTTAAAAGCTGAGATATGGGTTGACTGTACAACCTCGTTTGGCAAATGATTCCAAAAGGGAATCATTGAAGGAATAAAACACCGAGAAAACTGAGATGTAGAAACATTAATTGGAGTCATGGCAAGGTCATTAAGACTCCTCGTAAACCTTGTTGCGCGAATTGGAATAAAAGGTTCTGGTAAAACACTATGCAATGGATGCTGAGTATTGTTAAAAATGTTAAATAAAAGACTAAGGGCACCAACCCGACGCCGATGATGAAGATCAAGAGATAGAGCAGGGAGAATAAATTTAATAGAATTAAGAGCTTTATCAAGCAATTTCAAATGACAGTCAGCAGCCGAGTTCCAAACAGGAGAGCAATACTCAAAATGAGGCAAAATAAAAGCATAAAAAGATTTTATGACTATGGTTTCACAAGCGAATGTTTTGTAACACTTGCGAAGTAAACCAATCTTTTGAGCAATAGTAGAAGACAAGGAACGAATATGCTTCTCAAATGTCAACTTAGGATCGAGAGTCACTCCAAGCAAACGCAAACTTGACACATCCTCAATTTGTTCACCAGAAACATGCAAACAAGGATGAGGAGGAGCCAAAGTACATGATCTACTGATTATCATGGAGTGAGTTTTCTTAGCATTAAGCTTCATACCCCAAAGTTCACACCAAGAGGTAATCTTAGCCAAGTCCCTGTTTAGAGATGCTGCAACATCGATTCTACTCTCTGGAGATGGAATTGATGAGTATAAAGTTATGTCATCGGCATAAGAAACTAGTTTATTTTCAAGCTCAGAGCACAAGCAAGCAATAAAAATAATGAAAAACAGAGGCCCAAGCACACTGCCCTGTGGAACACCCGAAACAACAGGCACAGAAACAGAAGTGCACCCATCAACGACAACATGCTGAGACCTGTCTGTCAAATAATCTTTAAAAATAGATAAAAGACTACAACCAATACCATGAAGTTGCAGCTTATATAAAAGGTCATGATTAACAAGATCAAAAGCAGAACTAAAATCAATAGCCACAACACGAGATTCATACCCTTTGTCCAACGAAGACTGAAGATCATGAGATAAAGTTAAAAGCGCATCGCAAGTACCCAAACCTTTGCGAAAACCAAACTGTGAATTGGGTATTATATCAAGGCGATTACAGTATGAAGAAAGGCGTCTAGCTAAAAGCCTCTCAAAGATCTTTGAGAGAATAGGCGTTATGGATATAGGACGATACTCAGATGGGGATGACGAAGCAGTAGCTCCCTTCGGAATTGGAGTGATGCTAGCTTTTCGCCAGCAAAGAGGAAAACTACCAGATTTCAAGAGCAACCTAAATACTATAGCCAATTTAGGTGCTAAGACAACAGCAATCTTCTTAAAGAAGAGAGGGAAAAATCCATCTGGGTCAATCCCACCATTAGTGTCAAGATCCAATAAATATTGTCTCAATTCAGCTGATTTGAATGCTATCGACTTTAGATTAGGACTAGGGAAAGATGTCAAGGGCAATTGCAATTCCTGATCACTCTGCTTACCTATGAAAATATTAGAAAGCATATTACCCTTAGTTAATGGATCAAAAGAGATAGAACCATCAGAATCACGAAGTGGAGGCATGGTGGAGTCAATTCCAAATAGTGAGGCCTTAAGTGAGGCCCACCATTTATGTGGCTGAGTAGCATCTGCGAGAACTTCCTGCAAATGGGAATTGTAATCCCTCTCGGCTGTACTATATACTCTCTGCGCAACTGACCGAAGATGTACATAGTCATCCCAAAGCAACTGGGTTCGATTACGTCTCCAGCAGTGTTATGCAGCCTGCTTGTTATTATATGCAAGCTTACAGTCGTCATTTATCTTTAATACGGGATTTAATACGTATCTTTAATACGGGATTTGATTAACTTAGAAGGGACTCTTCTTTGCAGGATGTCTAAGAGAGAGTTATTGAGGGATGAAACAGGGTCATCAGATCTTAGTATGTGATTCCAGTGGATATTGGTAACATCATCACATACATTTTCCCAATTAACTCGAGATTTAAGATAGACTTTACGAGATATAGTGATATCTGGCACAGTAAATTCAAGATTGATTTTACAGGTTACGGCATTATGGTCAGAAGTACCTACAGGAGCAAGAACTGCAGTCTCCACAACACCAGGAGCATCTGTTAAGACGAGATCAAGACAGTTTCCAGAAATATGTGTAGGTCCAGCAATCAACTGCTCACACCCAGACAAATTAGCAAAATCCATGGCAGCGTGACCATTTCTATTTGTTGGAGAGACCGAGTTCAGCCACTCTTGATGATGTGCATTAACATCTCCAACAAAAACGAAAGATGACTAGGCCTATAGTTCGCCTTGCCAAGCACCTTGCTCTGAATCCAAGGTTGACTGCATTTGTAAATTAATAACATATTTCGTTTCTTGTGCTACTTCATTAATATTGCCCCCCCCCCCCCTCCCCCCTCCTCCCTTCCATGTTAATCCCCAGGGAGGTATTTCCTTTACACATCTTTATCTCTCTGAAATACTGTTGGACACTAGAAACAGCAGTATTTTGGAGGGCAAATAACCTTGGGGGGGCCGCAAGACCTGTTGTTGCTAGTTTTCCTTTGTACTCCTTTGTACACTATTTATCTATCTCTATCTCTCTCTCCACTGCCGGTTTATTAGCATATGCAATTCTGTTTCGGTTGTTATTGTTAGATGACGTTGTTGTTGTTTTTGAGGTGTGTGGGTAGCCTCAGCCGATCCATCAGTCTGTCATTTCCAGCCCACCTTGTTTGCCTGCCTGTCATTTGATCGTCCCCCCCCCCCCCCCCCTCTCTCTCTCCCCCTCAAATATTCCACGGTAATAACAGCAACAATGGTACCGCACTTTAAAAACACCAATCATGTCAGGACTTAAAGAATCGCTGTTGAACATACACTCAAACCTCATTAATATAAACAAAGTACATGAGATGGGGGATAATTTTAAGTTTACAAATACAGAAGCGCAACATATCTGACCAAATCGTAATACGAAATCAAGTACGTCTCCTTGGTACAGTAGACACACTGGCATAGCAATAAGGAAAAACATAGAATAAAATACAAAATAAATTTAACTCCACAAACTTGTCATAAATGCCTCAAACAATGAAGTCGTAAATAATTTGTAGACACATAGTAGAAGAGAAGTAAAGACAATAATGAGTGCGGGAAACATAGTAGAAGAGAAGTAAAGACAATAATGAGTGCGGAAAAAAACAAGATTATGAAACGGTTATTGCCAGAGAGACCCACAAACACAAAGACATTCTACAGTTCTATCTATCTATCTATCTATTGCCGGACGCCGTGATCACCTAATGGGTGGCCACGAAAGAAACGGCCCCATGCACCTCTGTGACTTGGTGACAGTTACAAAGTGGTGTACAATCTATCTTATTCTAGTTACATTGTAGTTTATCTTATTGTACCAGTACCTCCCTACAATCAACCTAGTTGTTCCCCAATTCGTCCCTCCGCCACGACCATTTCAAAGTCCAAGTCTCTCACTCTTGTCCTCTGTAGCGGGGAGGACCTTGTACCCCTGAGACACTGAGGCTCTGTCCCCAGTCAGTCGACGCCCCTCCTCCCATTCAGCACCGCCTTCACTCGGTTCCACATGGCTGAACCATCTCAAGGTGTTCATTTTCACACTTTCTACAGTTACGTAACTAATAATAAGCAGATCAAAAGCGGTATCAGACCGCTAATTAAAGATGGTCAGGCGATAACCGGTGACAAAAACATGTCAAATATACTCAACGAACACTTTAGCTCAGTCTTCACGGAAGAAGTAATCTATCATAACCCAGAAAATAACATCTCAGCTCACGTGATGAGAAATTTCACCATCCGTGTTCTCGAAGTACTAAGCCAATTGAGTAATTTAAATATATATAAGACCCCGGGAACCGACGTGCTCCACCCCAAAATAATTAAGAACCTTTAGGACGAGACAGCCAAACCCCTGACACCGCTGTTTAACTTATCAATAAAACAGGGGATCGTATTGAGTAATTGGACAGATGCGAACATCACGCCAATATACAAGAAGGATAGCAAGGCCAAAGCAAGTAAATACAGACCAAGTAGTCTAACATAAATTATAGGAACAATCATGGTAAATAGATAGAAGACAGAAGGTGACAGATACATAGATGAAAGGAAGGTAAATGTATAAACAGAAGGTAAATATACATATACAGTATATGATAAGAGATAGATCGATAGAAGGAAGACAGATAGACAGCAAGTAGATATATACCAGGTCATTACAATTAGCTGATCAGACACTTCGAGGGGTTGGTTATTGTGCTGCTTATTAATCTTAATTGGCGATTTCATTTTGATATTTTCGATCAGTCCTTTTTTAATATTTTTAGTTACCTCCTTAGAAACTCAATACACGAACATGAAAATAAAAACAAATTAAAATAGCCCCACAACCCCCTTATAAAGTGCAGGTTTGCTATCGCTAACCAAAAAAATGCCATCGCCATCTGAATGGGGTGAAACTTATTATAATCGTCAAACTAATGGTGCGAAACATCTTGAATTCGCCAAACTAATGGGGCGAAAGGAGAACCACACACACACACACATTAATATATACTATATATATATACCGTATATAAATTTTGTGAGGATTTTAATCTATCATTAGCAAATTTTTTAGCAAGCAGGCAGTTTGAAATATCTTTATTCCACCATTTGGGCTTATTATTATGGCCTGGACGCCGTATTTTCGATGGTATACAGTCTTGCACTGCTTTTAGGTAAGTGGTTTCGAATAACTTCCAAGATGTATTTATGTCGTTATTGTTAATTAAAAAGCTCCAGTCAGTTTCTTTAAACATAGCTCTTAAGTTTATGGAAGTTTGCTTTCTTGAAATTAGGGACTTTTTCGATGCTACTATTTGGTTCGTTACTAGTAAACTTTAAAGTGAAAGATATCGTACGATGGTCGCTGTTACTGAATTCATCACCAACATTCAAATTCTTTATTAATTCTTCTTTTGTTGCAAGTACAATGTCAAGAACGTTATTACCACGGGTCGGCGTTCGAACAAATTGATAAAGCGAACTCTCTTGCAAGTTCGTATACAAGTCATGTCCGGAGTGTGAAGTAAGAGTATCGCCCCACTTGGTCACAGGTAAATTAAAGTCGCCAAAAATTACGGTATCTTGTGAGTTACTTACATCTGCAATTTGTTCGTAAATTTCTCGGTCAGTTTGCACTGATTGAGCTGGAGGTCTGTATATTAATGCAAGTATTATTTTTGTATCTTTATTATTCTTTATTAGCACAAAAGATGTGTCGACGTTCACAATTTGAGGTTTTGACAAGAGGGTAGGGTTAAGACTTTCTTTGATATAAAGTAAAACGCCACCTCCATTTCGATTTTTTCGGCTTTTCTCAAACATTACATAACCGGGAAGTGAATACTCTGCTAAAAAGTCTCTATCTACTGTATTGAGCCAAGATTCTGTTATGGCAATCACATCATAATTTTCTGTAAACACTAGTTCCTCTAAATCTGAAAATTTATTGCATATGCTACGAGCGTTTTCATAGAAAACCTTTAAATTTGTTATTTTAGAACTCACGGAACGCTCTTTAATAATATTTTTGGTTCTTGTCGGATCTACATTTATGTTCATGGCTGTCCTCGGTCCTTGCTGTCTTCGGTCCTTATTGCTGGTGGTCCTCGGTTGCCTCTGTTTTTTGCTTGGCGTTGGATGATTTATGTCACTGCTGCTTCTTCTCGGATGGCGTTTTTTTATCCATGGCTGTGGACTGCTTCGTGTAGGAGACGACCCATGCGTGCTGAACCCACAGGGTTTAGATGAGTGCTATCCTTGCGGAACAGAGTAGGCTGGTTGTAGAAGTTGTCCCAGAGATTGATGAATTCAACTTCTTCCCTCAGACACAAATATTTTAGTCGGTTATTTGTGCTGAAGGCCTTGTCGTAGAATTTGTCAGGTGCGTCGATCTTGGGGAGAATGCCTGAGATGATGATATTCCTTGACTTGTTTTTGTAGTGCTGTATCATCTTGCGATATTTCTCCATCAACTCTTTGGATCTGGTGCGCATGACGTCATTTGAACCAGCATGGATGACAAAAAGGGTATTTTCATTTGCATCCTTTGTGGTATCTTCGAAGGCTTCCACAATGTCGTCCAGTCCAGCTCCTGGGATGCAAAATCTTTTTCGTCGATTTGGGACTCTGTCGCAGAACTCTTCGACCTGTCCTCGTAGGATGGAATCCCCAACGAGCCTGGTCTCTTCCGGTTCGTCTTCCATCTCTACCAATATCTCAAATCTGTTTGACATTGTGACTGGTAGATGAGACCTTTTCTGCGTTGGCCGTGCACCGTTCCTCACTGGTGTAAATCCGGAAACCTGTGGTGGCGGGACTCTGCATACAGGTCGGGGAGAGGAGTGGTTAGAACGGGGGCGAGGGGTTGGTACTGTTCGTGCTAGCAGGCTTCTTGCACGAGGAGTGGGGGAGAGACTAAGGTGAACAGGGCGGTTGTCCTGGTTTGATGTCGGCTCAGGTTCGTCAGAAGATGCTGCAGTGGTTACTGCAGGTGTTGGATTGTTGGCAGATGACGGGGCGGTGGTGGATGTTGGAGTTGAAACAATTGGAGTTAGTGATACTCCAATGTTGAGTGTTACAAACTCTGGGAAGGGAGAAGAGGGGGCTACACCTGGGGTGGCGGGTCCTGGTTGGTTAGGGGTATCCTAGATGATCTCAGTTGATAGTTGTGGGAAGGGGGAGATTGCTGGTTGGCTGGTATTACAGGGGGAGGGGATAAAGTCGCAGAGGGCTACTGTAGGGGGGATGTTTTGCATTCGGGAGGGCCTGGAAGTCTGTGTTTAAGGTGGGGCGGAGAGTTTGTATGTATATAACCTCAAGGAAAGCTAGGCGTCTGGTTTCGTTTTCTTGGTCTAGCATGGTGGTGTGTTGGTCTAGGTCTGGTCGAGTGAGGGCATTGTGGAAGGGGGCTTTGTAGTGCGTTTTTATGGTGCCATTTTGTAGATGCATAGCCTCATCTGTTTTATGTTCAGAGGACATGTGGTTCTTGTAGTAGACCTTGATGTCATCGTTGGGTGTAGGGTCTTCATCCTTGTACCATTTTTCCAGGTGTTTGGGTATTGTTCGCATGTGTGGGGAAGATCCTCTCACACAGCACTTCTAGACAAATTAGAAAATAAAGCCTTTCGTATTATTAACTCTCGTCCACTCACCGATTCTCTGCAATCTCTCTCCCTTCGCCACAATGTTGCATCTCCCTCGCTATTCTATCGCTACTACAATAATCGGTGTTCCTCTGAGCTCTCTCAGTGTATACTACCTCCTCTACGTAGCACTCGTTTTGCAACACAATCCCACCCCTACTCTGATTAACTCTCCAACTCAAGAGTGAAACGATACTCTCAATCTTTCTTCTATTCAACAGCTGAGCTCTGGAACTCTCTCCCTGAATCCATCTTTCCCTCAGCTTATGACCTAAGTTGCTTCAAACTCGTGTGTCCAGATATTTTGGCTCGAAAATTCCTTGATTTTGGCCCTGTTACTCTTTCAACTCTGGGAGAGGCACTCGTCACAGGCAGTTTTGCCTTTTGTCTCCCTCATCCACATAGAACAAAAATAATCCACCAGGGAGTATGCCGTTTTCTTGAACCCTCCACCATCTTTGTTTCCAACGTTTCTTTTACAATCCTCCTCGCCTTATTTTCAAATTATCTCCACGTTTCTTCCAGACTTGCATTTTCGATTATTTCCATATCTCCACATTTGTCCATGAAAGCTGTGTGGTTTTTTTGTTCATCATGCTTTAAATTTTCAGTCTTCAACTTTTTAACTTTTGCCATTTGGGTAGGTTGTCTGTATTCTTAGACTAGTATTGCAATTAACAGCCTGTGATCCGAATCCACAGAAACCCCTTGTATGACATTGTTGTAAATCCTCTTGTCTGAAGAGAGGAAATAGTCTATGATAGATTTATGATCGAACTGATTAGCGTTTCATATACCATCTATATCTGGTGAATCTTTTACTTTCTTGATGATCAAAGAAGCTATTTATAATTGAAATATTGTTCCTCAGACACCAGTCAACCAGTCTCCCACCTTCTAAATCTCTCTGAAGATGGTAATACATAGCCCGAAACGTTAGAGAATATAGAATCAAAGCTCATCCATGTGGTTTTCCCCCCACCCAATCCATATATATATATATTTATTTATGTATTTATATATAGTTAGATAGATGATACTGCAGGTAGATGATACATTAACAGTACGGTACTACATCTTGCCCAACCAGCTTCACAGGTTCACCACTTACTAGTCTATTCGCTGTAAATAGGCGAGAAATCATGACCTCTATCCTCTGTAACTCAAAAAGGGTTAGAGCAAATTGGCTGTAAATATCCACATCTATTTCTTGGCCGACTCTTCCCAAATGGTAGAACTATTAGCTCATTTACTCAAGTAGTGTTTGAGTTACAGAGGTTAGAGGTCATGATTTCTCGTCTACTTACAGCGAATAGACTATAGAACTCCATGCAAACATTATTATTACAACACTCCCGAGCCCTGACACGAAATATGTTCAACCTCATTATCATAATTACGTTAATCATAAGTGCATTAGCCTCAACTACCAAGACACCATTATTAACCTAATTAATTACTCGAGACAAAGGAAGGGCGAAATTTGGTCATTAACCTTTAACCCCTTCTGTACCGGCGACGGCTTTTGTATTTTATTTTGGCTGTATATAGACGAGTCTGTGCAGGATAAGAAGGATCTGTGGTAGTCAAAAGGGTTAAGGGGAGGTTTTTAGTGAGTTTCCTAAACTTCCATCAAGCTTGAAATTACACCCCCTTGAGGGACTCAAGGGGGTGTAAATAACTTCACGTCAGAGGGATCTCTGGATTTTATTATTTTCTATGAGTGAGGGAGACAAAAGGTAGAACTGCCTGTAGCGAGTGCCTCTCCCAAAGTTGAAAGAGTGACAGGGCCAAAATCAAGGGACGTTCGAGCCAAAATGCCTGGACACACAGAGTTTTAAGCAATTTAAGTCACAGGAAGAGGGAAAGACTGATTCTGGGAGAGAGTTCCACAGCTCAGCTGTTGAATAGAAGAAAGACGGAGAATAAAGTTTCACTCTTGGGTTGGAGAGTTGCACAGAGTAGGGGTGGGATTGTGTTGTGTGGGAGAGCTCTGAGGAACACTGATTAAATTATTGTAGTAGCGATAGAATAGCGAGAGAGATGCAACATTACGGTGAAGAAAGAGAGAGATTGCAGAGAGTTTGGTGAGTGGACGGGAGTTAATGATACGAAAGGCTTTCCTTTCTACTTTGTCTAGGAGTGCAATGTGAGAGGATCCTCCTCACACATGTGAACAATACTCAATACAAGGATGCAATGTGCCCCTGTACAGAGGAAGAAGCTGTGTAGGGGTAAAAAAAAAACTTTAGGCGGTTGAACAAACCCAGTTTCTGGGCTGCCTTAGCAAGACTGGTAATATGGTCCTTCCAACTGAGAGCAGAAGAAAAAGAGACACCAAGAATATTGAGAGAAGATGAAGGATTAATTTTTGTATTGTTGAAGTATAGGGGATAGCTCTTTGGGAGTTCCGGACGGGTTGTAAGCTGGAGAAATTGGGTTTTGGAAGTATTAAAGGCAACAAGGTTTTCTCTGCCCCAATTGGAAATAGTAGTTAGATCAAAAGATAAGTGTTCTATGGCTTCATTAAGTTTGTTTTTGAGCAATTGCTGGCTGGGGCGTTCTGGAAAACTAATTGAGTAGTGTAAGGTAGAGTCGTCTGCGTATGAATGAATGGGACTGGAGGTACAGTTGAGAAGATCATTTATGAAAATTAGAAAGATAATGGGAGATAGGAAAGAGCCCTGAGGAACACCGGTGTTGATAGGATGAGGAAATAAGCGATAGCCGTAAAAAACCGCAGCCATGGAACAGCCGGAAAGGAAATTAGAGACAAAGGCACACAGATGGAGGGATAAAAACAGGAGGGTAGTTTAGAAATTAAAAATTTGTACCAGACTCTATCAAAGGCCTTCGATATGTGTAGCATGTGTAGCGCAATAGATAAGGTCTCACCGAAATCCCGAAAGGAAGATGACCAAGAGTTAGTAAGATATGAAAGAAGATCACCAGTAGAGCGACCCTTAAGGAAGCCATACTGGCGATTTGAGAGTAGATTATGAAAAGAGAAATGCTTAAGAAATTTGGAAGCAAGAATAGTTTCAAAAACTTTAGAAATACAAGAAATGAGAGCAATTGGACGATAGTTGGATGGTTGAAAGCGGTCACCCTTCTTTGGGACAGGTTGAATGAGAGCAAACTTCTAGCAAGAAGGGAACACGTTAGAGGAGAGACAGAGACGAAAGAGTTTGCCTAGGCAGGGAGTCAGCACGGAAGCACAGTTTTTTAGTACAACAGGAGGAACACCGTCACCTTCTTAGTATTAAGCCCAGAGAGGGTAGAAAGTACATCTTTAGAAGAGATTAGGATATTAGGCATAAGTAGGAGAGAGGGGGGTGGAGAGGGAGGAATAGCACCTGAATTATCCAAAGTGAAGTTTCTAGCAAAAGTTTGAGTGAAGAGTTCAGCTTTGTCAGAGGAAGAAGTGATGGTTGTGTCATCAGAGTAGAAAAGGGGAGGAAAAGACAAGGAAGAAGAATTGTTGGAAAGGTTTTTGGCTAGATGCCAGAAAGCTTGGGAAGAGCTAGAGTTGGATAGTTCAGTGCATGTATTATTGATGAAAGAATGTTTGGCAAGTCGAAGAACAGATTTGGCTTGATTCTGGGCAGAAACATAGGAAAAATTAGAATCTTAAGTTTTAAGGCGTCGGTACTGTTTGAATGCTTCCTCCTTGTTGCGAACAGCAGTAGAACAAGCGTGAGTAAACTAAGATTTTTTGCATTAGACAGAGAAAGAAAATGGAATGGTGTTAGGGTAGATTTGATGGTAAAACACAAAGTTATGACAGTGTTCTGCCTGGGTCAACATTTCTGGGTAATAAAGCCTGATGAGCTACATTTTACTGGTGTCCCCCCGTCGCCTCCACCGATCACCCCTTCTTCTTTATTGGTTAAGGGAGCCCAACTCGCGTTTTTTCTCTTTCTCTCCCTCTCTCTTTGGCTTGTATCCATTCAAAGTGGTAATTAACCATTTTACTCCAAAAATACATAAAATAATCTGATGAAAAAATGAACAAAATATTATATTACGTCATTGTAGTGAAACAATGATAGCTCTGATTTAAAACCAGACCTTGTTCCTGCACTGGCTAGGTCTCTTAACATAAACACAGATGATCAGAGACATGCTGTATATACATACCACGATCCACACTTTTTACCCGCGAGTAGAGGGGACCTATAGTCTATTTGCTGTAAGTAGGTAAGCAATCATGACCTCTGTAACTCAAAAAGGGATAGAGCAAATTGGGTGTAAATTTCCACATCTATTTCTTGACTGACTCTTCCCAAATGATAGAAATATTAGCTTGATTCCTCTAGTCGTTTTTGAGTTAGAGAGGTTAGAGGTCATGATTTTTCGCCTATTTACAGCGAATAGACTATAGGAACTAACGCTTTGCTATAATCAATTAGATTTAGCGAGGCAAGGTATCGACTAAGAGAGGCAAGATACGACAGACCATAAGAGATGTGACGTTTTGAGTAGTTAAGAGTATCCGGGTCCTAATTGGCTCTCACTTAGTTACCCTCACCAGTCAGTGAACTTGGAACTCGCATCCTGTTTATCGAATGCATATTTAAGGCAGCTTAGAATTATAACATGGTCGATATTCTATTTCCTTTTTGTATTAATCAATATGCCTGACTTACTACAATATACATTAATTGACTAATCTATAACTCAAGCTTCAAATTAATACATTAACTGAAATATATGCTAAGCCTCTACGATAATATATGAAGGAATGCGAATTATTCATTTTATAGATATTGAGTACCCTAATTGGCTTTAATTAATTCCCTGCATTATAACATTTAAGTTCGAAAGACAGCAAAAACTCCACCATTCTAATTGAGTAAGATTTGATTTAATGCGTATTTGATTTAATGCGTATTTGCATAATGCTGTACAAATACGTTTACGAATTGCCTTTCATTAGTTTCCCTCCCTACAGCAATTACGTTCATCTTGCTTTAATATTCTTTCATTACTCATGCCATTGGGTGAACTACTTTCCATTCAACTGCAGCCCCCCTCACTCTGCTTTGTCTCTACCTCTCTCCCCCCTCTCTCTCTCTCTCTCTCTCTTTAAGGGGGCCTACCTCGTTTTTGTTCTCTTTCTCTCCCTCTCTGTTTGGCTTGTATCCATTCGGCCCCATTCAGCCTACTGTTTGAAGACGTTTACCCCCATCCAGGAGTCAATATTTCCCTGGCGAGCGGTAGCGAGCCAGCACATATATATTTTTGTTTTGACAGCAAGCTTAATTTGTACATTTTTCGATAGAAAAATGTCTCCGGCGAAGCCGGATTTCTCCATACAATATCGCTCGCCGGGAAGAAATCGACACCTGGATGGGGATAAACGTCTTAAAACAGTTGGCTGAATAGGGCCGAATGAATATAAGCCAGAGAAAGAGAGAAAAAGGAGATAAAGAGAAAACAAGCAGGTGACCCCCCCCCCCTAACATATCTGCTTTTATGAGGAGCACTTTTTTCGAGCTAAAGACTTAACATTTCTGTCGACCTCTATGTTAAAGTTCAACCTCTTACAAATATTGATATACTTGTCATAAATATTTATATTTTAATGTGTTTACGTGTCTATTGGCATACTCACTTATTCATAGATTTCTCCATCATTTGTTTAATTCATCTTTGTATTAATATTAAGAAGGGAGACTTATCATACAGTATGTATCTCCGCTATAGAGCTTAATATGGTAATGTAGGTCTTTCCATATGGACCAGGAGATATTTGGACAAGAGCGTGTGAGGAGATAACCTGAGTTTAGTCTTCATAATTTCTGAAATTGAAAAATATACTTAACCCATTCAGTACCAGGGACGTCCTTCTTATCATATTCTGGCAAATATTATACGAATTTACTCAGCTTAGGAAGGACCTCTAGCCAAAATAAGGCTTCAAACTATCTCAACCAACGCTTTTAACTACCGCGGATCCTTCCTAACTACATAATATCGTCTAAATATAGCTAGAGTACAATGTAACACACGTCGCTGGTACTCAAAGGGTTAATAACCGATTAGTAGTGGCATACCTACGGATATCATGAACCCGTGCCAAAACACCTGGGTTACTCTCTCTAATAACCTCACGTAATTTAACTGCCACATGGCTCTTGTTCAGTCTCCTCTGTCCATCTGGTGAGACCCACAAGTGAATAAAATCACAGGGATTTGTCACTGCCAAATAGCCAAAATTGGGCTACGTCCTGTGAAAACTGCGAAGCTTGTGAATCACCTTGCAGATGAGAAATTTCTGGAGGCGGAAAGATATATCGATCGCCTCCTGTTCCAGTCCTCTGTGAGAGCATTCAGTACTCCTTCTGGAGTTACATACCACCGAGTCGGGTAAGACACCAGCTTTGCTATCATCTTGGAGGCAAACACATCCACTTGAGGATGGTAGGTTTCGGCAATCTGAGTATTGAAAACCTGTCACCCCATTGGTATTGTCCATGCGAAAGGCTATTGACAGACTTTGTTGGTCGGTCGCATGATCTCGGAGAAAGGATAAAAGAACGCACACTCCTTGGCATTGATGTGAATGTCCCTTAGATTTTATCATCTCCCTTGATTCTGATAACCGATCGTAGACTAATATCCCAGCCTATTGATCCGACTGCATCTGTGTTCACCTAGATGGAGAGGGGTGAACTCGTCCAATGCTGGACTGATTTTGCGACCTCCGGCTTTGCCCAAAAGGAAAGTAGATAGTGAACCTTCTTGGGGACCGGCCAAAGCTAACCTGCCGGGGTTAAAGGCCTTGTTGCCCAGGTAAACTAGTCTTTTCAGGCAGAGTCTACCTACCTGGATTGTAAGTTAAACCCAATTGAGATACTCTAGTAAGGACTCCCAATCTCGTCTTGCGATAGTTATTGAATGCAATACCCTGAAGAGCTTACTGCGAACTGTATGGGTGTTGTACTTGCTTTGAGAGATCATGAGGTGCTGCGAATCCCAATTGAGACCGATCCATTCCACATGTTGAGAGGGTAGAAGTTGAGACATTTGTATGTTTATGCGAAACCCAACTGTGTAACATGCTGGATGACTGTAATTGTGCACTGTTTGCATTGGTTGGGAGTACCTGCCCCCACACACCAGTCATCCAGATAGAACAGAATGGTGATGCCTTGAGAGAGAAGCGAAAGTAGGCCTTGGAGTACAAGTTTGGTAAAAATCGGAGGAGCTATGTTGAGATCGAAGGGCATTTTTGTGAATACAAATGTTTGGTTGAGGTGTCTTATGGCCAAAAACTTTTGAAACCGGTCACAACGTTAATTGAATGTGAAGGACAGCGAGCATCTGGAACGTAAAATTTTAAATATAGAATTTGAGTCGCGACAGGTCAATCAATGGGCGACACTTGGTACCAAGAAAAGGTGTGATAGAAAGACTTTGGTAACAGGGTTGGCCTGAATGAGAACCTCCTTCTTGACCATTTTGTCGATTAATTACTGCTGGAGGATTTGACACCAATCGATTTGAACAAACAAGTGGAAGTTTCTTCAGCCAAACCCAAGAGAGCCGTAAGGACCCGGTCATTGCTCCTGTGACAACCTGTCGCATCCTTTGGGCAAATGAACAACTGGTGCGTGGAGGGGTCCCTAGTAATTTGTGGTTGGAATAAGACGGCTGCTGGGGTTGTTGTTGATGTTGAGTCTGGGAAGTGTAGGAACCCTGCCCCTGTTGACCCTTCTGAAAGAACTTCCCCATTGCTTTCTGAGCTTGAGAAGATTTCCCGGCTGCGGGAGACAGCTGTGCCTGATAAGTAGTGGGTTTGACCCCACCACGCCCTTGACTCTTTCTTTTCGGGTTAGAGACCCGCTCCTAACCTGACTTCCTGCTCGACTGAGTTCCAGCAGCCGTTTGAGCCCTGTAGTCATGTAAATTGGGATTTGTGAAGATATAAAATAGTTCTTGCTAAGTTTCGTCTTACATGATATGTGAAGAATACACCTCAGCTTGTATTACCCTAGCTTTTATGTCCTGTGGCAGTTTCTTATTATAAAACACTTTCAATGCCTCCAAAACCCAATTTCTCCATCTGTTTATCCATCATAACCATCCACACAACGATCCCTTACTCTTTACCAATACACAAATCCACCCCTCATTTTCCCTCAATATCCCCCAGGGGTTAAGGGGGCCTTCATCTTATGATGGAGGAAACCAAATATGCCCCACGCAGCCTACTGCGTGTCGTGTCGTACAAGGCGACAAATAGGGGGGGTTGCCGGTAAACTTATGGACCAACAGCCATTACTATACAATAAGCGTTGCTATTGGCAGTCTTGGTATGGCACTGCCAAGGCTTGTGGGGTGCAGATAGGTCCCACAGGGGACTTTACTAGTTACCTGGGTGCTGTTTGATATCACGCCAGAGTTGGCCACAGTGTTTATGTGGTGGGCCAGGATATTGTTGTTCTAAAGTCCAAGTTGCCAAATGTACAGTAGAGCCTTGGTATGGTACTGTCTGGTTGTAGCACTGATGAGGCTGGTGTGGTTTGCAGATACTGTAGGTGGAGGTGCTGCAGTTGGACTAGTCTTGCTGCAGCACGGTTAGCACTATGCCAACATCAGCCAAAGTGATAACATGATGGGACTGATGGGACGGTGTTGTGACGGGACTTTCTTGTAATAATTTCCAACACCGATAAGGCAAACATGTCTGAGCCGTTACAATGTATGTAATGGAAAACTAAGTTAAACCATTGTATGTATGTATGTATATATCCATGGTGTCTCTTTTTCTTCTGACCTTTCCCGGAAAAATCATATCTCCACTCTTGTTTAAATGGCTTCCCATAGGTTGGGTGTGCTCAACTGTTTCTATGGATTCTTTAACCCCGCACCGCTTCTTTCTCTGTACAGAGGCACCATGCGTTCGAATTTGTCGGGAGGTTCCCCCCATACCGCATTTCTCGAATGGGTAGAGTCCAAAGCATTCCATCGTATCAACTCACCACCTCATACTAATTCCTTACAATACATTTCTACAGGCAGCAATGTTGTATGTCTCTCATTCTTTTATCACAATTACAAGAATCATTGTTATTCAGAACTCTTTCAGTGCATACCCCTTCCTTTACGGCGAGTGGGTGGCATCTGCCTTTCATTACGATGTTGGTGGTCTAATGGTTTAGATGCTTATGTTCTGGGTGTGGTGTCCCAAGTTCGAATCTCGGGAGGATCATATGCTTTCATTAGTTTATTCTAGTGCATTGGGGTTTGTAATTGGACGGCTCTGTCAGCCCCTGTCTACGGCCAAAACCAACTCAGACCTTCGTTCATCTGCCAAATCAGGGGACAACCTGGCAAAATCTTTCCGGCCTGTCAGTGATTCAGTTAGAAGGAAAAATAAAGCTACACGATCCAGGCCAGGGTAATATAATGCCAGGAAGTTGACCTTAGAGCAAACTGGTTGTAACGCCCGACATGGGAACAGAACAGAACCTCTTCTTCCCCCCTCTTCCCTGCACCTTCAGCAGCCACCCACCCTCTCGGCATCAGAATCTTGCATAAAGGACCTGCGGGAATTTCTGAAAAAAGACAGAGTATTCCACAGAGGCCTGATCATAAGCCCTAGACTGAACTTAAGTGTTTAGATATCCTCAGTACGCCGCCTCACTCTGACATGGAGGAGGAAAACCTCAATGGCTGCGTGGAGCTGCAGGAGTTCTAGGACCTTTTAAACCATCACAATAACTACCTTGAGAAGCTGAGTAGAGAGCGGCAGGAGGAAGAGCTCCCCAATGCACTCTGTGAGTTGCAAGAAGGTTCCCCAACATCATAGCTGAAATAGATATTCCAAGACAATTTTGCTCAGCTCAGGAAGAAGTTCTAGGAATCACATGGTTAACTTAAAAGATATATATGAACATTCTAACTCTGAAATTAATTCCTTAGTTGAATACAATCACTCGAAGGTGTAGAAAAAGAAATACTGGCATTATCTGACTGAAAGGGTATTTTTGTTATATTTGTTTACTTCCTTCCTCGCCTTTCTTCCTGTTCGATGCCATACAACTTTCTTTTGACATGCGTACAAGCGTAGAACCCATTTCTTTTCCCGAACAATTTCCTGGAGGGCTATTTCCATTTCTATTTATCGAGTGAGTCGATTGCAAAACTGCCTATTTACGAGGGGCGCCGTAATAAAGGGTGAAACCCGTGTTTGTCCCCCTGGTAGACCAGAGTTACTCGCACACTAAACTACCACAACAATTTCCCCTGCTGGCTTTATTTCATCACCAGCACCCTCCTCAGCCGACCTGCACTTTTTCTTTTCTTAATCCTCCTGCTTCTCGTCGTTCATCTCTTCCTTCTTCTTCATACTTTCTCCTCCCTTTCTCCATCTTCTTCGTCATCATCATCGTCATAGTTTTTCTCTCTTTAATGTGTTATACATAATACACCCATGGTGTGACCAACCTTTTGGCCACTAGTTTCTTTCTGTGGCAGTCTTTGTTAACCTAATTCTTACTCTACAACGAGTAGCCTTGTGAGAATCAGCAGATATTCTCTCCGCCTGCTCCCTCTTTAATCCCTTTTCTCCGACCATCAACCTTCTCTTCTTCCTCTTCCTCTTCTTCCTCTTCCTCTTCTTCTTCCTCCTCCTCCTCCTCCTCCTTGCCGTGATATAATGTAGGTGTAGTAAAGTTTGTGTTTCCAATCACTCTTCTTGTCTTCCCTGTTCTTGTCGTGGCCTTGTACTTGTTCTGGAGGTGGGGCCCTGAGGTTACACTCCTGGCACCGGATTCACGAAAGTATTTTAAGCTCGCGATCATTACCGTTATCACTTTCAGCGTTCGAGGACACAATATCGCATTATTTTGTTTAACATTAGACGCATATATTCTGTTTGGAAAGCTCTCAGATAATTAAAGGGGTAATCTCTTTATCAATTAACTATCGGATTCCAGCAATCTTCCTAATCTAAAACAGTCCTCTAATAAGATACCGACCAGGCACAGCAGTTCCCAGGGCAGTATGAAGGGGGATCACCGTTTTTTTTTTTTTTATCTTTCTCTCCTTTTTGCTCTTTCCCTGGCTTGTATCCATTCGGCCACATTCAGCCAACTGTTTTAAGACGTTTATTCCCATCCAGGTGTCAATTTCTTCCTGGCGAGCGATAGCGAGCCAGCATTGTATGGAGGAATCCGGCTTTGCCGGAGAAATTTTTCTATCGAAAAATGTACAAATTTAGCTTGCTGTCAAAACAAAAATATATCTATGCTGGCTCGGTACCGCTCGCCAGGAAAATATTGACACTTGGATGGGGGTAAAAGTCTTAAAACAGTAGGCTGAATGGGGCCGAATGGATACAAGCCAAAGAGATAGGGAGATAAGAGAAAAAAAAAGCGAGGTGGGCTCCCTTAACGAACACGCATAGTAAACTAATTTTATGTCCAAGTCTAATGTGTTGTGGGTAGTTTTGTATCGATTGTGTGTAAACATTTGAACACCTCGTACGAATTGGCTAGTCTGCCCTAAACAGGTCCCCAATGGAGCTTGGGGGAAAAAAAAAAAAAAAACACTCAATTCCCGTTCCGGTGTCATGCAGTCATCATGTCTCGATAAAGCCGCTGTCACACCAGCGATTTTTCCGGCAATTTTCGATGAACAAGTTTTTCTCGTTATATTTCAAGACTTTTTTGCACTGGCATCGGTAACTAGACTGAAGGTAGAGTATGCTAGGCGGTTGAATTCTGATATATTGTATTTTTTGAAGCTGCCAGACCATAATTGCCCGTAAACATTGCTCGAAAAACGGCTCGTGTGACTCCGGCTTATCACTCCTAAAGTTCTGGGAAAAGCCGGTGTTCCGCCGCTTCCGGGTGTCAATCCTTTTAAGGGGACAGTGGCTGTTTGTTTGGTATATGAATTAATGTATTCATATATTTTAAGGGACAGTGGCTGTTTGTCTGGTATATGAATTAATGTATTCATATATTTTAAGGGGACAGTGGCTGTTTGTTTGGTATATGAATTAATGTATTCATATATTTTAAGGGGACAGTGGCTGTTTGTTTGGTATATGAATTAATGTATTCATATATTTTTTTAGTTTCTTCCCTAGACCTCCATCAAGCTTAGAAAAACACCCTCTAGACCCCCCTTCAAGATAGATTTGTACATTGTTCGGTAGAAAAATATCCCGGCCAAAGGAAGATTCCTCCTAAAATTACAGGCTCGCTATCGCTCGCCAGGAAACAATCGACACCTAAGTGGAACGAAGGGTCATAATATTGACAAAAAAATGGGGTGAAAGGTCATAAAATCCCCAAACTAATGGAACCAACGTCTTAAAATCCCAAAACTAGTGGGGCTAAACATTAGGGAGAAGGGAGTCCAGAAAAACGGTCCTCCTCCCCTTAAAATGTCATGTTCTGGCCGCTGACACATTTGTTTAAATTGTTCAACAAATTCAGCCCGGTGCGCTTGACATCGGCTTGTCACTACTGCACCATACAAGCATGAACGGTATTGCATGTGTTTCTATAATACATATATACATTAAGGGAGCCCACCTCGCTTTTTTTCTCTGTCTCTCCCTCTCTCTTTGGCTTGTATCCATTTGGCCCCATTCAGCCTACTGTCTTAAGACGTTTACCCCCATCCAGGTGTCAATATTTTCCTGGCGAGTGGTAGCGAGCCAGCATATCTACATTTTTGTTTTGACAGCAAGCTAAATTTGTACATTGTTCGATAGAAAAATGTATCCAGCGAAGCTAGATTTCTCCATACAATGCTGGCTCACTATCGCTCGCCAGGAAGAAATCGACACCTGGATAGGGATAAAAGTCTTAAAACAGTTGGCTGAATGGGGCCGAATGGATACAAGCCAGGGAAAGAGAAAAAGAGAACAAGATAAAACAAAGCCGGTGACCTCCCTTAATATATAAATATATATGTATACGTGTCAATTTGACCCTTTGAATATGAAAAATGACAAATGTTTAAGTTTTTGTTTCTGGCTACACTCATATATACTGTATACTGTATAATTATATATACTGTATACTGTATAATTATATATACTGTATACTGTATAATTATATATACTGTATACTGTATAATTATATATACTGTATACTGTATAATTATGCAGTTTAAAATAGACATGCTAGAATAAGGGAGTTAGTTGCGATAGTCCTTACTGGTTGAATTCGGGCTACTGGTCATCGTTGCGTAGGTAATGTGATCGGCACTGATAGTTTGTCTGTCTAATTGTAAACAAAATATTATAAGAAAAGTAATGAACGGATCTATAGGACACTTTGCCAGTTCCTGCATATACTACTAGAAGAGAAAATATTAACTTTTGGTGAAAATCAGCTGGGACCCAAAACTCTACCCTCCCTGAAATACCCCCACCCCCCACACACGCGCGCACACACACACACACACACAAATTACCAAGGTAGTTTTTTGTCGATCTCTACTGTGAGGCATACTGGTTTCACACACAACACAAAGATGATGTTAGGATATTTCTTACTGAAGGTCCACAACAGGTCCAGCAACCCCTCAAGGCTGCTTGCCCTCCAAAACACTGATGGGTCCAAACAGTAGTTTAGAGTAGAGGCAAATGTCTTTGTCAGGATTAGATGTTAGTAGGACACAGTTGTTAGTAATATGATAGAGGCAAAACAAATGGATATTAATTTACAAATGCAGTCAGTCGTGGATTTAAGGCAAGGTGTTTGTCTAGGTGAAGTTTAAAAGAATCAACGGTGTTGCAGTCTATGACATCTTGGCTTGGGGAACACCATTCCACAAGTTGACAACTCGATTGTAGAAGAAATTCTTAGACTAGTGCGAGTTAAAATATTAATTTTATACCAATAATTTTGCAACCGTTCTCCCGTGTGTAATTTGATTGGTCGATAATGAAATATATATTACAGTTCATATTGTCGATGCCTTTGATGATTGTGAACACTTGAATTAAGTCGCCTATTAATTTGCCTGTGAATTTGTATTTTGTTTTTGTGTGTTCATTTGTTTTCTGTTGTGATGTCCCTATTCGGGCTCTGTCTTGAGTCGCCCCCCCAAAAAATAAAATAAAAACAAAAATAAAAATAAATAAAAAATAGGAAAAGTGGGGATTGTGCCTGAGTATATACAGTACATACATGCATACATACATTAATCTGCGCTGGGTTAAAGGAAATATATTTAATTCTCCTCGTATGGTTTGTTCTTTAGGCAAGGTATCATTTTGGTAACTCTACGTTGGACTCGTTCTAGCTTGTCTATATCTTTTTGGTAGTAAGGGCACCAGGATTGAACGCAATATTCCAGAAGAGGGCGGACTAAGGAATTGTAAAGAGTTAGGATTACATCTATGGATTTATGCTCAAATGACCTGCCTATAAAGCCACTTATTGTGTTTGCCTTCATAACAACTTCTGCACATTGTTGACTCGGGTTTAGAATACTTGATATTGTTACTCCCAAATCAGTTTCTCTGTCTACACTGTTAAGCTGCGTGCCATTCATTGAATTGTTTGCTTTCTCATTTCGGTTTCCGATATGGAGTACTTTACATTTATCCTCATTGAAATACATTTGCCAAACTTGAGCCCAATGTGACAACTTATCTAGATTATGTTGCATATCTTCAACATGTTCATTTGAGAGTACGCCAATTTTCTATCCATTTCAACAAACCACCTTGTATTCCATGCGCTTTTAGTTTTATCAATACACATTTGTGAGGAACTTTGTCAAAGGCCTTTTGAAAATTAAGGTATATAATATCAACAGCTTTACTCTCATCATATAGGTTGAGGATATCGTGGAAGAAGTCTAAGAGGTTTGTTAAGCAGGAGCGTTTATTATGAAATCCGTGTTGAGTATCTTTAAGTATGTTGTTTTCCTCTAAGTGATTTAAGAGTTTGTCTCTTATGAGTGTTTCTAGCATTTTACATACAACTGAGGTTAAGCTAATTGGACGATAGTTACTAGGTAAGGATTTGCTGCATTTTTTTTAATATCGCTGTTACGTTGGCGAATTACATGTCCATTACATGTTCACTATATTTGCCTATAATAACCTGATTTATGCACGATTGTCACTCCAGGTAGTAAGTTATCAGCGGAGTCAATTAATCGACTTATGTTACTGACTTCAGTGTACAATCGCCGATTGCCCGTGTGAACAAAGATATCAAACGTTATATCTTTATGCTAACTCTCTTAGGTTGTACAATAATACAACAATGGTGGCCTCCAAGAATTAGACAGCATAATCCGAGAAGCAGTGACCAGCATCACCAACGTGGAATTTAAAGAACGGACCTGGACACAAGCCACCCTTCCTGTCCGCCTCAGGGGCTTGGGCATACGGAGAGCCTCGGATATTGCCTCCCCAGCCTTTATCTCTTCCCTCATCGTGACCAACGACCTTGTAGTATCCATCCTTTCTTTTCAACCCGGAATGACACTTAATGGGGACGTAGCAGTAGCGATTAACACCTGGAAGGAAAGTACAGGAGCAGAGGAGGAGCCTCAGGGTACCTCCAGGAGCAAGCAGAAAGCGGGGGATACCATCTCGGCGAAGAAAACTCAAGAAAATCTCCTAACCAATGCAGACCAGGTTGCAAAAGCACGCCTCCAGGCAGCCGCCCGTTCGGAGAGTGGCTTGTGGTTACACGCCATCCCCATCCCACCTCTTGGAACTCACTTGGATGCTGAAGCGCTCCGGGTTGCCATCGCGCTCAGAGTGGGTGCGGCAGTTTGTCACCCACACACTTGCAAGTGTGGTGGGGGGATGGATGCTCAAGGTCACCATGCCTTGTCATGTAATTACAACGCAGGCCGCCTGCCAAGACACTCTGCACTAAATGATGTCATAAAACGGGCCCTGCAGAGTGCTAACCGTGCATCAATCCTCGAACCACATGGACTTCACAGATAAGACGGCAAACGGCCAGATGGGATGACCACTTTCCCTTACAAGAATGGCCGGTGCCTCGTGTGGGATGCCACATGCGTTGACACTTTCTCCACAACCAATATCGCCAGAAACGCCGACGAAGCCGCCCGGATAGCAGAAAATAAAAAGCGAGAAAAATATCAAGCCATCGCCAGAAATCATCAGTTCGAGCCCCTGGCATTCGAAACTTCAGGAGTCTTCGGCCCTACCACCCTTAAGATGGTGAATGAAATAGGCCGTAAAATCAGAGAAGTTTCAGGAGAACCCCGGGAAACTCTCTGGCTCAAGCAAAGACTAGGGATGGCTATCCTCCGGGGCAATGCCACCAGTGTCATGAGCTCAGTTCGACTGGACTGTGTCATGCCACTGTGGGAGGCCCAGGCAGGAGTGGTGTATCCGTAGTCTTTCCACAGTAGGGTAAAACAAAACATAAACTTTATTTGTATTTAACATGCGAGATGCACATAAATAAAAGGGGATGTGTCGGATGGTTGAAAGCGACAATTGCTCGCGCGTTTGGGGCTAGCAACACTTATTATGAAAAACATGTATCCTCCTTCATTCATTGTCCCCCCCCTTCACTCACTCAACCCCACAATTTGCCGGAGGATAACAGGTTTTTCGCAATACGTAGACGGAGGTCTTTATTTAAAAAAAAATAAGTAAAGAAAGATATTAATTCAGTATGTTGAGAGGATGAGACTGCTCGATGCTTTTAATAATATTAAAGCAACTCTGTAAATTAGATTGTGACGACCGAAAGCCAGGCGGACTGTCGAAAAAATATGAATATTTAGAACGTACTGTAATAGGAAATATTTACCAACAAGAATATTAATATGGGAACTGGATGTGCTAGGTAAATATTTGTCATACATCAAAATCTTCACAGTAGGCTACATGCATATTGTGAGATAAATATGATGAAGAGATATTAAAGCTGTTGAATTAATATATACATCTATCTATCTTCTATTGCCTGACGCCGTGATCCTCGAAGGGGTGGCCACAAACGAAACGCTCCCATGCACCTGTCCCAAATCAGTCGACACCCCTCCTCCCAACCACCACCGCCTTTATCCATATACTTCCTCACTCCATCCTTCCACCTCCCTCTCTGTCCTTCCACCTCGCTCTCGTACACCCTTTTAGTTATTCTTTCTCTTTCCATATGGCCGAACCATCTCAAGGTGTTCCTTTTCACACTTTCCAGCACATCAACCTCCACACCACACCTCCCTCATTCGTCTATCTATCCCTCGATGTAACTCCACACGCACTTCTCAAGTAACTCACTTCCACCCTTCTCGCTCTTGGTCTGAGTTTCTCCACCAACGTCCATGCTTCGCTTCCGTATGTCAGTGTCGGGATTACCACACTGTCATGCAAAGACTTCTTCACTTCCATGCTGACCACCCTATTTCTTGTTATTGCTTTCAGCCTTCCTATAACCCTCTTCCCCTGTTGCACCCTCTCCCGCACTTCTTCATCCCTACTCTCATCTTTACTCAGCACATTGCCCAGATACTTAATACCCCATCTCGTTTATATAAACTGATACTTTTTCTCCAGGCCTTAGTTCTAATCCTTCTCTCAGTTTTCAGAGTCCAGTTTTAAATCTAACAGAACTATGTGTGTTCTTCGTAACACACACACACACACACACACACACACACACACACACACACACACACACACACACACACACACACACACACACACACACACACCGTAGCCTAGTAGGTAGAGCTCTCGTCTCACACACGAGGGGTCGGGGGTTCAATCCCCGGCCGGGCGGAGACAAATTGGGCTCGTCTCCTTTCATGCGTTAGCCTCAGTTCACCTAGCTGTAAATAGGTACCTGGAATAAGTGGACGACGTTGTGACGTCCCATCTGGGGTTGGCAAAAATGGTACAAGGCGAGATGGGTATCATATGGTTCACCTAAGCTGATGGCTACCTAAGCCTTCGGGCGAGACGGTACCGTCTATAGTGAGAATGGTACCATACAGATCCACCCTAAGCCTTCGTTTCAGATGTCGCCAATTGGCTAAATACAGACTACACACACATCCACAGCCATTCCAACAGTACATAAAACACTTAACATACATTTCACGCAATACATTCCCAGATAAGGAGGCGCGATAATAATGAGCTTAGCTCGCATTGCGTGGATTCCCCTTGACGAACAAGTAACTGAGTAACACACACACACACACACACACACACACAGACACACACACACACACACACACACACACACACACACAGACACACACACACAGACACACATTACTTTTTAATTTCTCTCATCCGTTATGTGAACAAGAATTCGCTGACAAACTATATGTGTCTTGAAACTGAAACACTATATCTGGGCAGTAATCCATTGTTTCTAGTCACCGCTTATCTATGGCCCTTTATTTTCCCATGTTAAATTCTATGATTAATGTTTATATATTCTATGATTAATGTTTATATATTCTATGATTAATGTTTATATATTCTATGATTAATGTTTATATATTCTATGATTAATGTTTATATATTCTATGATTAATGTTTATATATTCTATGATTAATGTTTATATATTCTATGATTAATGTTTATATATTCTATGATTAATGTTTATATATTCTATGATTAATGTTTATATATTCTATGATTAATGTTTATATATTCTATGATTAATGTTTATATATTCTATGATTAATGTTTATATATTCTATGATTAATGTTTATATATTCTATGATTAATGTTTATATATTTTGTTTCTGGAATAACAGTATTTCTCATCAAGATCGTCGCAAACGTTTTATGGGGGGTCATCTGCTTTTTTCTCATTTTTTCTTTCTCTCTCTGGCTTGTATCCATTCAGCCTACTGTTTTAAGACGTTTATCCCTATCTAGGTGTCGAATTTTTCCTGGCGAGTGATAGCGAGCCAGCATTGTATGGAAAATCCGGCTTCGCCGGCGACATTTTTCTATCGAAAAATGTACAAATTTAGCCTGCTGTATTATTTTTTTTAAACAAAATATGCTGGCTCGCTACCGCTCGCCAAGATTTTGTTTACACCTTCATGGGGGAAAACGTCTTAAATCAGTAGGCTGAATGGGGCCGAATGGATACAAGCCAGAGAAAGAGAGAAAAGGAGAGAACAAAAGGCATGTCACCCCTTTAAATCTGAGTGTACGTACGGCCATCTTCAAATCCTGCTTTGATCTGTGTGCGTTTACTTTCCTGTGTACGTTAGGTCACTCATGTGCGTAATTCCTTCTGTGTGTGTGGAGTGTGTGTCTGAGTGGTGCTGAGTGACTTTTGTTATGAGACGAAAGGGTTAATCTCAGGAGAGTCACAGCCGCTGGGAAATATGGAGGACATTAAGGAACCTCGTTAGGGAGAGAGCCTTACAGAGTATACAGCGATGAATGCAAAATTAGTAATGCTGTTATTATAGCATATACTGTATATATATACCGGTATATATATTATTTTTGTCTTTCTTTTTTTCTGTGGGTGAGGGAGACAAAAGGCAGAACTGCCTGTATCGAGTGC
The DNA here is from genome assembly GCA_032716605.1 of Paralithodes platypus. Lineage (NCBI taxonomy): Eukaryota > Metazoa > Arthropoda > Malacostraca > Decapoda > Lithodidae > Paralithodes > Paralithodes platypus. The sequence continues at coordinate 25,871,317 of CM064544.1, read as the reverse complement.
CTCCCCCAGAGTTGAAAGAGTGACAGGGCCAAACTCAAGGGACGTTAGAGTCAAAATGCCTGGACACACGGAGTTTGAAGCAATCTAAGTCATAGGAAGAGGGAAAGACTGATTCTGGGAGAGAGTTCGAGAGCTCAGCAGTTGACTAGAAGACAGAATGAGAATAACATTTCACTCTTGGGTTGGAGAGTTGCACAGAGTAGGGTTGGGATTGTGTTACAAGACGGATACTACGTACCCTATGTAGAGGAGGTGGTATACACTGTGAAAGCTCTAAGGAACATTGATTATTGTAGTAGCGATAGAATAGCGAGAGATGCAACATTGCGGCGAAGAGAGATTTTACAGAGAGTTGGTGAGTGGACGGGAGTTAAGGTTACGAAAAGTTTTCCTTTTTCCTTTTTTCTGGCTGTGGATATGGTTAATGCGATAGAAAAGGTTTCATTCACACACATATATATATATATATATATCAATTTTCCGGTAGAAAAATGTTCCGGCCAAAGGGCGGTTGACAGGCTTACTATCGGTTGCCCAGAAAAAATCGATAGCTGAATAGGGTGAAATATTCTAGAGACGCACCACGCTCCAGATAGGGTTAACAGTTTGCTTCCAAGTAGCCTATATCCCCCATGAGAAAAATAACCTCAATCGTCTGTTACTGTTCGGCCCCACCACCACCACGACACATTCCCGGGGACGTTTTTGTGCGATTAAGAAGAATAATAGAAACCGATAGCCATCCTTCTTCCCCCTCCTTACTGTGTGATCCAGCCAACTCCCCCAAACACCGTCCCCCACCCCCAACACACACTCCTCCACCCACTAACACCACCGTCCCCCCACCCCAACAACACCTCCCCCCTCCCCCACCCTCACCCTAACCCCACGTCCTCAACATTACCACCAGATATATTACCGTATAACCCCCGGACTAATTTATTGTACCGAGGACAAAAGTCGAGGGCAGAGACCTTCGATAAATATGGTCAATTTGTCAAGTCACAATGTTTTGTAAGTTGGCTTCATACATCGTTATTGGTGGTTCTAATAGGTGGTGCTCATTTGATTAAACCTTATATTACAGTTGGTCCTTCGAAGCCTCTGAATAAAATGGTTTCCAAAAAATAACAAAACAAACCTAATATTAAACTCCTAGACTGTGAGACATATTTCCTAGGCTAAGAGCTCATTAGCTGATGTATTGGGATAATGTTCAGATAATTAAAGGAGCGCTCTACCAAATGAAATGGAGTTTTGTGATCCGGCTGACCGGCAACACCGCCAGGTATATTACGGTGGTAACACTCAGGCTAAATATTTATACCGAGAACCAGTAATTTTTCTGTACATAAAGATTGATAACCTGACGATATTTTAAATATTTGTACCTTTAAACCGTTCGTTTCATATGGTTAACCCTCTATTTACAATATGTTACTTATAGGTGTTACGTTACTCTCAAACTTTCTTCTACTCAACAGCTGAGCTCTGGAACTCTCTCCCAGAATCAGTCTTTCCCTCTTCCTATGACTTAAATTGCTTCAAACTCTGTGTGTCCAGGCATTTTGGCTCGAACGTCCCTTGATTTTGGCCTGTCACTCTTTCAACTATGGGGGAGGCACTCGCTATAGGCAGTTATGCCTTTTGCCTCCCTCAATCACATAGAAAAAAAAAAAAAAAAAAAAAAACTTATAGGTGTTGATTATAACTTTAAATGGGATGCATACCGGTACATTGATGTCCGAGATTACCTTGATAATACGTTTAGCACAGTCCGATGGTCCCCGGCCATGGAAGTACAAATCAGCGCTAAAGTGCCACAAGCACCAATGCCTGGGGAAGATCGGATAGCCATACTGGAAAGATATAACCGGTAACAGAGATGAGGTTATGATCGGAGAAACCAAACGGAGAGAAAAGGCTTACAGCGCATGTTGTAAGGAATATGAGTAGGGTGCTGGGCTAACTACTCTAGGTCATTTAGAATAAAAAAGATATAGGCTTGTTCACCAGATTGGTTATTGAAATGAGACGAGAGCCATTGGCGGTGGTGAACATTGAGATCTTCTAAGATGGACATTTCAGAGAAAGGGGAGATTGATAGGATGTGATTCACTTTAGAGTTTAGATAGTCAACACATTTAGTCAGTAGAGTTAGGGGATTGATAGACAGCATAGAAATATTTAGTGTGAGAGTGGCAGGACAGTTTGAACCATAGAGTTGAGAATTCAGAAGAGTCAAAGTCGGGAACACGAGAACAAGTGAGATTGTTGTGCACGTACACACGACATCCACCTTTGGTTTGGAAAATAGGATGGAGGAAGTAGGAGGGTACAGATAATGGGATGCTGGCAGTTGCTTCAGATACCTAAGTCTCATTGAGGAAAGGAAGATCAGGTTTGTTGGAGAAGATGTGAGTTCGACAGAGGGAAAGTTAGAGGAAAGGCCTCGAATGTTACAGAAATTGATAGTAAGCGTGATAGGCCGTGGTCCAGAGTATTTTGATGGGTCGTCTGGCGAAGGAAGATTGATTTTTGGGTCATTTATAAATGGAATCAGTTCTGATTCGGAATTTCAGAAAACTACTATGTATTTAACATAAATAATACATAATACATGCAAAACACTGGGGGAAAAATGTACCACTCCCAAGCAATCAGAAATTTACGCGGTTGCATTTCGTACCCAGAATTCCACTTTCGCCTGTGAGGAAAATATATTTACCAGTCGTTGATTTACCAGCAGGCAGACTGACAGACCACTTTACCGCCCCCACCAGATTATCTCGCTCCACTACCACTTTACCAGGTCACCCCTACCACTACCACTTTACCGCCCACACCAGGTCATCCCTTCCACTACCACTTTACCGCCCACACCAAATTATCTCGCTCCACTACCACTTTACCAGGTCACCCCTATCACTACCACTTTACCGCCCACATCAGGTCACCCCTTCCACTACCACTTTACCGCCCACACCAGATTATCTCACTCCACTACCACTTTACCAGGTCACCCCTTCCACTACCACATTACCACCCACATCAGGTCACCTCTCTCCACTACCACTTTACCGCCCACACCAGGTCACCCCTTCCACTACCACTTTACCAGGTCACCTCTTCCACTACCACTTTATCCCCATCCAGGTGACGATATCTTCTTGGCGAGCAATAGCGAGCCAGCATTGTATGGAGAAATTCGGCTTTACCGAAGAAATTTTTCTATCGAAAAATGTACAAATTTAGCTTGCTCTCAAAACAAAAATATACATATGCTGGCTCACTACCGCTCACCAGGAAAATATGGACACCTGGATGGGGGTAAACGTCTTAAAACAGTAGGCTGAAGAAGTCAAGCCTATAAGTCCACAAGACAAAAGATAGCGAGGTCTTGAGGTTCTCAATAATCTCAAAGTGGAAACTCATAACCAGGAGAGTTAGTTTCACTTGGCTGATAGTCAACATTCTGAACTAGTCATTGTGAATGAACTTGTTCAGGGCTGACAGATCTATGACCAGTCGGCAAGTGTGACTGTTCCGTTTGGGTACTAGAAACAATTGGGAAGCATAGACTTTTTGTTTGGGGGTTGTCTGACAAAGAACTCTTTTCTCAAGCATCTCCTGTATGAGTGACTCCACCTCCAAAGTAATTGAGGCATGAGTCCTTGGTAAATGTAGCGGAGGTGTGCGGTCACCATCAGGATAGCCCTTTCTGAACTAATGTTTTTGCCAATGTGCTTCAAAGACAAGCCTAGAAAACATGCCCGAAAGTGTCCAGTATCGAGAGATTGAATTTTGGTTTGAAATTAATGAAATTAATTGTGTCGATTGGATTAGTGTTTAAATTTTGAGGTGAGCAAGTGGAGGGATCTAGTTTATTATTACTTTGACTGAGTCGCCGCCAGGTCATGGGAAGTCTGGGAGAGGTCCAATGACTGGCCAATAGCTTGCTGTTGAAAGTTACTGGACTTACCCCCTCGGGAAGAGTTCTGCCACCTCACTGAGAGCTTCGCCATCGTGGATGCCCTCCACCATGCCCGCTCTGAGCTTGGCCCGAGAAGGAGAGTATTGGGTTTTTTGGAAGGAGTTTATTTAGTGGGCTGGCCGTTAAATATCTTGCAACCAGTACCCTGTTTGGATGGCATTTTGACCCTGACTGCTGATGGATCTTTTCTCATTAATAAGGTTTGTACATCAAATCACATTGCACGAGACATTATATAAGTAATCAATACTAGGGATTGCAACACACGATCTTTAACATCTTTAATGTCTGGAAAAATAAAATTGTGAAATCCTGTCTACACCTGACAGCTTTTAAGATTGCTAGTCGAGTATCACCCAAAGTCACAAGAGAATTTGCAAGAAAGAGTCGTCGGACTAGGCGTAAGGCAGATCTGGTTGCGTCATCAGTCATGACGTCAAGAATATGCTTCTGAGATACGGGCCAACTGCTGAGACACAGAAGTTGTGACAACAAACAATGAGCCTTGATCCTAAGCCAATACTCTTTATCAGTAAGAGACTGGGTAGGAATCGAAAACAATACATCCATCTGAGTGAGTGTAAGCTTAGGGGCCGATGTATATATTAAAGCAAACACCACCATAACAGTAAGGCGAGACAAAAACAAACACAGAAAAGCAATCAAAAGATAAAGAAAAGTTTGATTAAAGAAGAGGGAAATAAAAAGTGTAGGTTGGGGAGAGAGAGAGAGAGAGAGAGAGAGAGAGAGAGAGAGAGAGAGAGAGAGAGAGAGAGAGAGAGAGAGAGAGAGAGAGAGAAAAGTTTGGCGTGGGAATAACAACATTAATCTTCACTATATATGAAGAGTTTGAGCAGGGGTGAACTGGGAGGCTGCTAATGGTAGAGGGGGGCGTTAGTTTTGATGTGTATATCTGTGTGGCGGGTGTTCTAACTGTGTTCATCCACCTGTTTATCCACCTATTCTCTCTCTCTCTCTCTCTCTCTCTCGATGAGACTAAGTTATGAGAACCGGTTGAGAACTCTTGGCCTCTTTTATTTGGAAACACGTAGACTGCGAAGCCAACATACTGAATTCGTTATAAAACTTAAAGGGTTCGACAGGGTGGACTATAACAAAATGCATCACCTTATTGTGAATATACTCGCAATAATGGCTGAAGGTTAGAATTGAAAGCTAGAAAGTTAGAATTGAAAGTTAGAGTTGAGAGTTAGAATTGAAGAGGCTCAGCACTAGTATGTGTGGACACTTTTCACATATATGTTCCTTAAGGGGGGTCACCTGTTTTTGTTTTTATCTCTCTCTCTTTCTCGCTTTCTCGGACTTGTAGCCTATCCATTTGGTCCCATTCAGCCAACTGTTTAAGACGTTTATCCCCATCCAGGTATCTATTTTTTCCTGGCGAGCAATAGCGAGCCAGCATTGTATGGAGAAATCCGGCTTCGCCGGAGACATCTTTCTATCGAAAAATGTACAAATTTAGCTTGCTGTAAAACTAATATATATATATATATATATATATATATATATATATATATATGCTGGCTCGCTACCGCTAGCCAGGAAAATGTTGACACCTGGATGGGGGTAAACGTCGTAAAACAGTAGGCTGAATGGGGCCGAATGGATACAAGCCAAAAAGAGAGGGAGAAAAAAAAAAGCGAGGTGGGCTCCCTCAAGAAATTGTAAATATAAAGAGAGTAACACACTTTGCAATGAGTGTATCTCTTTCCCACTCAGAGTATCTATCCGGAAGGTCTTTGAAATAATATAAATTTTTTGCCTCTCACTATCGTCCTACCAACCTATAGTGTATTCGCTGTAAGTAGGCGAAAAATCATGACCTCTAACCTCTGTAACTCAAAAACGACTAGAGTAATCGAGCAAATATTTCTACCATTTGGGAAGAGTCAGTCAAGGAATAGATGTGGAGATTTACAGCCAATTTGCTCTAGCCCTTTTTGAGTTACAAAGGATAGAGGTCATGATTAATCGCCTACTTAGAGCGAACAGACTACAGCTGGGATTGTATATGTATGCATGTCCCTCCTCTTCCTCCCCAATATTGCTAGTTCTAACTGTCTATCATCTTATCCTCTCTTGCACCTCAAACTTCATTTATGATGTGTTTATGCCCCGCCGCGCGCGCGCGCCCCCCCCCCCCCCCCCCCCCTATCACCTCACTGATCATTATGTTTACATGTTTGTCTCCTTCCAGCCTTGGGTCTTCTGCGCGCTCTAGCTCTCTCTCGCTCTCGCTCTCGCTCTCTCTCTCTCTGTCTCCTTTATCTTTACCTCCATTACGCCACGTCACTCTTCACTAACCCTTCCTCGTTCGGTTCTTATTTCCCTCGTCTACACTTTCTACGTCAGTGTATATTTACCGGTATGTGAATAATAAAAACAACAATAAATATGCAACTAACTAAACAAATTAACTAACAAATAATAATAATAACAAGAATAGTAAACCATAAATTTAAGGAGAGAGTTTTATACAATATGTTTGTTTCTACTTCACCTCAGTGAAGTAGATTTACCATATATTCCTAACCATGATTGTGCACAATAACTTGTTAATTTGTTTACCTGTATCTGAAACCCTGCCTAAGCCTAAAGGCTTTGGAGGTCACTTAAGCCCCCTTTTTTATACAACTTTCTACTTATGAAGGTTTAATAAATCCCCACAGCAAATTAGATCACCCTTCCGAAACCAAGGTACCTTTACCCATTAAACTAAATAATATCGGATAGTATCTTCCAATGGAAAATGAAAATGAACTCAGTTATATCTGCGTTACTGAAAAGAGTATTGTGAACAGTAAACCTTTGAGTACCTACAGTCGTGATGGATCACAGATAATATTTTGTTTCAACATGAACATTCTTTAGAATACTGTGAAATTCAAAGATTCCCTATGTTTAAGTTTCCTAAATTCAAAGATTCCCTATGTTTAAGTTTCCTAAATTCAAAGATTCCCTATGTTTAAGTTTCCTAAATTCAAAGATTCCCTATGTTTAAGTTTCCTAAATTCAAAGATTCCCTATGTTTAAGTTTCCTAAATTCAAAGATTCCCTATGTTTAAGTTTCCTAAATTCAAAGATTCCCTATGTTTAAGTTTCCTAAATTCAAAGATTCCCTATGTTTAAGTTTCCTAAATTCAAAGATTCCCTATGTTTAAGTTTCCTAAATTCAAAGATTCCCTATGTTTAAGTTTCCTAAATTCAAAGATTCCCTATGTTTAAGTTTCCTAAATTCAAAGATTCCCTATGTTTAAGTTTCCTAAATTCAAAGATTCCCTATGTTTAAGTTTCCTAAATTCAAAGATTCCCTATGTTTAAGTTTCCTAAATTCAAAGATTCCCTATGTTTAAGTTTCCTCACCAAAAGGCTCAAGCATTGCAGTATGTAGCCATGGACTTAGCATACGTTCTGCATGTTCATAAGTATGGCAGAGAAGACAGAAGCAATACATTTCAGTATACAGTAACTACCAAACTTGGTACAGTACCGAAGAGACTCTTGAGATAAATGGTATACCGAGGTGGAAGGGAGGAGGGAGGGAAGAGAGAGTCAGAGGGTTATCACAAACTGTGTTGTTCACTTATAGGAATAATTCCCAATATAAACCCACAATAATCGCCTCCATATGTGTGCCATGTATTATGCATCAACAGACAGAAGAAAGCCCATACTATAACATAGCAAAAATATATAAATAACACAAATATTAAATTATCACATTGACAGTTTTTTTGTCTGTGAGTGAGGGAGACAAAAGGCAGAACTGCCTGTAGCGAGTGCCTCCCCCAGAGTTGAAAGAGTGAGTTGATTTTTAAAATCAAGGGACGTTCGAACCAAAATGCCTGGACACACTGAGTTTGAAGCAATTTAAGTCATAGGAGGAGGGAAAGACTGATTCTGGGAGAGAGTTCCATAGCTCAGCTGTTGAATAGAAGAAAGATAGAGTAACGTTTCAATTGGTCGATAGTACAGTATTTAATTGTTCTCCGAAGTTCAACTCTTCATACTTTCATTGCTGAGCGACTATGTTTTTTTTGTATGAAATAATAAATATGAGCTACGCTCAATTCAATGGTGAAATCAGAATGTGTTTAGTTTATATGAATATAATAGTAAAACCTATATTACTGATTTTAAACATGGCGCTTTGACCAAAAATGTTTATTCAAGCTTGGTTTAAACATGGCGCTTTGACCAAAAATGTTTATTCAAGCTTGGTTTCACTCACAACAGTTGTGTCTACTATATATAATGTATTATATATCAAAGAAAAGAGGAAATGTCAATCTAGAATAATACCAAAGGGAAAACAAAAAATGATCAGTTAAAATATATTTTGAATAAAATGATTTGTCATTCTTCTAACTTGATCTAACTTCAACTGGCCTTATTCCCAGATTTGTATTAATGACAATAGGTATATATTCATATATACCTAGCACTGAAATAATTATAATTTGTGTATCATCAATATTTAAAACAAAAGTTATAATGATAAAAGGTAAACCTGCGCAGTATTCAGTTTATATCATATTCAGTGTAATTGATTCTTGCGAGGTTTATATCTCTGAATTACATTTTTATGCATAGCTAACTGCGTGAGAAAGAAAAGAACAAACTTCCTAGGTCAATTATTTTTCTATGAATATTTATAAATATGCATTCATCAAAAAGTTTCAAAAATGAAATTGGTTAAACAATACGCTATAATTACGGTTCACTATACTGTATATGTTCACAAATAAGGATCAATTGTACCAGTATAACGCATAGCAATATCAGAAAGTATTGTAGTAACTGTGACACTCGCAATCTTTGGTTCAGACACAATTATAACCTCCATTTGTAAAGACCAGAGCAGTGCACCACTGCATGAATGAGACTCACACACTGCAGACTCGACTCACTAAGGATTTTCTCGCAGTGTGACAAGATGCACACATTTTTCCCAATAGTTCACCTATTTCAAGGACATCGATTGCTATATGTAGGACAAAGTTTTTTTTCTCACTAACTTTATAAAAGTTTAGGAATACATTTTGCGTGGCTGACTACTTTGAACAAAACCTGCAAAGCACACAAATTGTGTGGGTGAGCGTCAAGGAGTCCACACGATACCTACCAAATGTACCTTACACAAGTTTATGGAGGCAGTAATTTCAACATATTTCCTATTAATACTGTAGTGCAGAATATCTATGTTAGAAAAACAATTATATACGCGAGTGTTGTGCCTGTTCCAAACAAGGCTTGCAGTTCACCAGTAGTAAACAAAGCGAGGGGTGTGTCTATTGTAAATGAGGCAATAGTGTTTACCAGTTGTGAACATGGCCTACAATTTGCCAGCTGTAGGCGAAGTGAGTCTCAAGGTCTCTATATCCAAGGTGGTGATTTTAAGGTCCATTAGAGTATCGCTACATGAATTGTAGTTTGCTATTTCATGGGTTTGGTATTATTGATGCTGTAGCTGGAATTCCTGGGCGTGCGTTCATTATAGTAACGACATTAGCATATTGGAGTAATGCAAACTGTCTAGATGTTCTAGCCTGCATTACAGAGGTGACTCTCTGGGGAATCATGTTTATATTTCCGTTCTCTCCGTGCTAGGGAGTCTAATTTCTACTACTATATATATTTTTCTGTGTGCAGGTCTCAGGTGTTTGCAATGACTAACCAGTACTTTCATTGAAGAAACAGCCTAGAAAGGCTCTTTAGGGTCTGCTGTTTTTCTTTGTATTCCTTTGTAATAAAAATAGCCTAAACAAATCTATAATAATCTATAATAAATCTATGACAAACACCATTTTATGCCTTCCTTCTCAACCATAAGAAAACATGATGCTTACATTTTCTTTCCATACCCATGGGGGTAAGGTGGCCTTCCCATGTTGTGGAGGGAAAAAATATGCCCCTCATGTCCTCTGCAACTAAGGGGAGGATGACGAAAGTTTGGGCCAATAGTTATCCTATTTATGAACAAAAGCAAATCTTGCTATGGCACTGTCTTGTTCTAGCACTATTAAGGTTCGTGTGACGCATATACAGTAAGTGTTGCAGGGTACTCGTCTCCCTGAAGCATTATAACCTCCATGCAATGACCATCCAGTGATGCCATGGTGGGGAAGTGTTATGGCAAGAACCTATTGGCCAACTGCTGCAAAGAAACCCTATCTGAGCCATTACAATGTAATGGAAAAGGACTTTAAGCCATAGTATGTAAGTCAATCTACCCCACATCCAAGTCTTCCATCAGATATACTATACAATACCAGTTGGGACCTTTAATTGTCTCTTTAACACAAACATTAAGTAAATGATGACTAAATTTATATTTATTCATAAATTCTCGCCATAGATCATTAACAGTATATTCTTATGGATATATTGCACAGTAAGGGATTGTAAGGAATATGATATAAGCTGTAATGAGTCAATGGCTGTTGTAGCGCATTAATTTAGACCTTAATCGGATATCATATAATTATATCAGAAACAACCAACAGTGACAATATCTCTATATGTAACAATTAATTGTATTGATAATTTTTCAAACATATACTGTAGATGATGGAAATATTAAAATCCACATTACGTCTACGTATCGCTGCAACCAACTGTAAACAGCTCATTAGGTGATCTCCCTCAACAACAACGGAAATCTGAGGGTCCTGCTCCACACAGCTCTCACACCCTCACTAATTATTAACGTGACCAGGCAGGCAGCAGCTCATTAAGGCCACTCCCCAGGTATACCATAACATCCAGTATATTAGTTCACAGGAAGACTACTTACAGAGAAAGGGTCGAGTTGGATCGTATTATAAGTAAAGATTAATTTATAAGTTTAAGTTATTCTTTTCTTAACCAATTATTAAATTTGTATTCCCCGGAACGTACGACACTTAGGAGTTATATTTGTGTGAAAGAGCATTTAGAAGACAGGGGTATAAGTAGATTTTTTTTTTTCTTCATCACTTTTAACCCTTTCCCTGCGGGAAATGTTCCCAAACGTCATGGCAATTTGCAGCAATCTACAAGCTTTTAAAGCCTTTAAAATCGACTGCAAGTGAGTGGGAGCATGCCAGGCCACACATCCTTCTCCCAGCCAGGCAGCTGTGGCACTGAAGGCTCTGCCAAAGGCAAATATAGCGAGAAATTAGTGAGAATTGCTCATTTTAACGAATGTCTATGGTAGCGCTGCGGGTGAACCCCACGAGCTACAAAGCTCGTTCGCTATTGTTCGCCAGGAAGAAATCGACACCTGGATGGGGATAAAAGTCTTAAAACAGTTGGCTGAATGGGGCCGAATGGATACAAGCCAGGGAAAGAGAGAAAAGGAAAGAGGAAAGAATGATAAAAAAAAGACGGTGACCCCCCTTAAATGACATGGATTCCACACTAAAATTCGATACCCTGTGTTGTTTTGGGTCTCCTCCCCCCATTTGATAAATTGAGAGAGTTAAAAGGGTTAAAAGGATCATGGTTTGAAACAAAAAAACACACACGAACTAAATATAGACCGATCTCAGAAAACATCAAAACCCAAATCTGACAGCCACTTAAAATACACGAAGAGAACAGAAATCGGAATGTACGGAGGCGGTTTGTAATTTATCTTCCTCGGAGTCAGTTGCTCAAGAGGAAAGCATTATGGAAATATATTCATGGCTACTCCTCCTCCTCCCCGCTCACTTGGGAACTTACACGCCAACTTGTGCCAAAATGGGATAAATAGGGAGAGAATCAGATCGCACTATTGAATTTCACCATGAAAGGTTTGTTAAGGGGGGTCACCTGCTGTTTTTATCTTTCTCTCCCTCTCTCTTTGGCTTGTATCCATTCGACCCCGTTCAGCCTACTGTTTTAAGACGTTTACCCCCATCCAGGTGTCAATATTTTCCTGGTGAGCGGTAGCGAGCCAGCATGTATATATTTTTGTCTTGACAGCAAGCTAAATTTTTACATTTTTCGATAGAAAAATTTCTCCGGCAAAGCCGGATATCTCCATACAATGCTGGCTCGCTATCGCTCGCCAGGAAGAAATCGACACCTGGATGGGGATAAACGTCTTAAAACAGTTGGCTAAATGGGGCCGAATGGATACAAGCCAGGGAAAGAGAGAAAAGGAGAGAGAGATACAAAAAAGCCAGTGACCCCCTTAAATGGCCAAATCCCACTCTTGTATAATATCCTACTGAACAATATCCTCCCCCCCCCTACACACACACACACACACACACACACACACACACACACATCCACACACACACACACATCCACACACACACACACTTATCACGCTAAAAATTCATAACCCACCTTCAAATCATAATCCTTATTTTCCCCAATTGCTCTATTTATTTCGTTAAAAAAACACAGAAACGGCACGAGCATAAAGGTTATATTTGTGTGTGTGTGTGTGTGTGTGTGTTTTAAGGGAGCCCACCTCGCTTTTTTTTACACCCGTTGTTTCCTGCACGACCTTTCTAGGCTGAACACAACATATGTATTGTTAACTAGAATCCTATTATTCGTGCTTAACCAAAATACTCATTCTACACTGATTTGGACTAATAAGAATTACGTTTATTACATTTTAGCATATCTCCATAGAAATAGGAAAGGCCGATCTACAATATTACAGTACCAAAAAAATAAAAATAAAAAATAAAAAAAAATAAAATAAAATAAAAATAATAATAATAATAATAATAATAAGAAATATATATATATATATACAGTATATATATATAATAAATAATAATAATAATAATAATACGAAATAAAAAATAAAATAAAATTACCGGTATCGATAAAACTGATGCGAACTAAAACACTTTCTGTTTCTCCAACAGTATCCAACTTCCATCGTCGCACACCAAGGTTTTGAGCGACAACAATAGGTTTTCATATATGCAATGACAAATGTTTGACAATTATATTGTCCATGCACTTTCCAAAAATACAATCAGAATTTGTATATCGTTAAGGGAGCCCACCTCGCTTTGTTTTCTCTTTCTCTCCCTCTCTTTGGTTTGTATGCATTCGACCCCATTCACCCTAGTGTTTTAAGACGTTTACCCCCATGAAGGTGTCAATATTTTCCTGGCGAGCGGTAGCGAACCGGCATATATATTTTTTTGTTTTAACAGCAAGCTAAATTTGTACATTTTTCGATAGCAAAATGTCTCCGGCGAAGCCGTATTTCTCCATACAATGCTGGCTTGCTTTCGCTCGCCAGGAAGAAATCGACACCTGGATGGGGATAAACGTCTTAAAACAGTTGGCTGAATGGGGCCGAATGGATACAAGCCAGAGAAAAGGAGAGAAAAAAAAAAAGTAGGTGACCCCCCTTAAGTGTTTTATAGCTATCAATTATAGTTATATGTAAAAGTCATTGTATGTGGAAGATAATCAAGCAAACCCGAAATCCCTACTAATATTTGATTTTAAACGATTATTTATATTTTTACTGACTGGGGACAGAGGTGCATGAGGGCGTTTTCTTCGTGGCCACCCCTTCGGGGATAACTGCGTCCGGCAATAGATAGATATTTATATATATATGCATTCGTCTGATATAAAACATATCACTTGTAACACAGATCCCAAGGTTTAAGGCCTTGGGTAAAGAGTTCCTTAGTAAAAAAAAACTGATATTGGTTCACACTATATAATACAAAGCAACTATTCCAAGATACAAAGCCCTATTATAGAGCATTTTAGATGCACTTACCCAATGCATCCCTTGCATTATTCTACAGATATTTTCACAGCAATTGTTCCGAGGAACTTGCTTCAATTGTGCCGCCTCTCCACATCTTTCCCCGTAGAACTAGGGCAGCTGAGAGCGCCCATGAATTTACACTTTCTCCTCCACAATGCAGAACTTCTGCTTATCAGAATTCATTTATCCCCAGAGCTACTACTCTTTGGAATTCACTTCCCTCGAATTGCTTTCCACAAACTTACAATCTACAAATGTTTAAATCCAGTTGTTACAAACATTTTATGAATGGAGGATGCCTTTAGGCACATGGACCTTTTTGTTTTATCTGTGTTTTTCCTTCCTCCGTTCATTGTCTCTTTTAAAAAAAAAAAAAAAAAAAAAAAATGTCCAGGTGCAATATCCGGCATGTTTAAAGGTACAGTGGACTGCACCACACCGTCTGATTGACTTAGAGATACTGAGGAGTGAGGACTGAAGCTCTCCCTACCGCGCGAGGGGTTAGGTCAAGAAGTATCTAATAAGGAGAAGTGACTCTGCTTTTGGTTGTAGGCCCCTGATACTCACCGCATCTAACGACAAATACCCAACAATAGAGAGGACGGTTAATTTCGAACAGTAACTATACAGTTTATACCCCTCACTAGAAAATTTACCTTTTTTAGAAAACGGTTATATTCGAGCTATAACTATATAGTTTTTAATATATATAGGCTACCGCTTGCAGTAGTCAATATCTCTTCATTTTGCACAATTCATAATTGGTCTTATAGGCCTATATATAAATAGTAGGCTACTGTTGTCACTCATGATGTTTAAATTGTGATCCCATTTTGTCATTATCATTATTGTCCTACCTTATAGTCCATATGCTACTACAACTAAATATATTGTGCTACATTCCATGTATACAATCTAGTATTTTTGAAGCAACTTTACCTTTATGTGTATACAATACTTTATCTAATATAATACCTTTGCTATATATGTAGGTTACTCAACGTCTATATCTTTCATTGGTTTTGTGCCTTACATTTAAATTTGTTTCAGTACCTGTATAGATTTCGGCCAAATGCTCCCCATAGTGTTCGTAAGTTTACTGAAAAGTAAATAAACAACCCTCACACTGTGAATCATACAGTTCCTCATATTACGTGCACTGCTTAATTGGTGAGGAGTAAATAGACATACCGGTACGCAATTATCTCTCACGAAGGAATAAGCGAGACAACCACAGCAATCATCCCAGTGACTGTCTCTCGAGTAATGTATGTTTCTGCAGCTCTACCCATACACGTCATACACTAATAAATACACATTCCTTCAGCAACAACATTACCAAAAGTGTGGAACACATCTTTTGTCTCATGTTGTACGTGTTTATAAATATATTTTCTCTTGATGTTACGTGAGAGCATGAGAGCGTCCTAACCCTCCTACCGGTCCAGGTCCCTGCTGATGGATGTATAAAGTTGGTGTGTGACTCCCTCCGCCACCTTCACCACCCTGCCTGATCCATCACCCCCAATAGTGGCTGGACACACGGTGTATTTTGTGCAACATATATCACAACAAAGAGGGTGCATTATATATTATATGTGGATGAGAGAGATCAAAGGCAAAAATGCCTACGACGAGGGCCTCCCCCAGCATTGAAAGAGAAACTGGGCCAAAATCAAGGCATGTTTGAGCCAAAATGCCTGGACACACGGAGTTTGAAGCAATATAAGTCATAGGATGAGGGACAGATGGATTCAGGGAGAGAGTTCCAGAGTGCAGCTGTTGAATAGAAGAAAGACTGGGAATATTGTTTCACCCTTGGGTTGGAGAGTTGCACAGAGTAGGGGTGGGATTGTGTAGCAAGACAGGTGCTACTTACCCTGCGTAGAGGAGGTGGTATACACTGTGAGCACTCTGAGGAACATTGGTTATTGTAATAGTGGTAGAATAGCGAGAGAAATGCAACATTGCGTTGAAGAGATTGAGAGACTGCAGAGAGTTGGTAAGTGGACGTGAGTTAATGAGAAAAAAGGTGTTTTTTCTACATTGTCTAGAAGTGATGTGTGAGAGGATCCTCCCCACACATGTGAACAATACTCAATATATGGAAGCACTGTGCCCCTGTATAGAGCAAGAAGCTGTGCAGGGGTAAAGAACCCCCTGAGGCGGTTGAGCACACCCAGTTTTAGCAAGAGTGGTAATGTGGTCTTTCCAAGAGAGAGATATATACTGTATATATATATTATATATACTGTATATATATATTATATATACTGTATATATATATTATATATACTGTATATTTATATTATATATACTGTATATATATATATATATATATTATATTATATACTGTATATATATATTCTTTTATTTAGTAGAAACAAGATGGCAAGAACCAAAAAGAATGCCATATTTCCCGGTATATTGTCATTAGTTCTTCTCGCAATATTTTGGACAAAACATCCATCGTCACGTTAAGTACATGATCCTATAAAAAATATATGATTATTAATTAAAAGACGATCCTGTTTACATTCCATACAATTGTATTAAAAGTAAATCTAACTTGGTGTAAACATATACATTTAAAGGCCAGTTCATAGATAAGGGTCTCACCTGTACAGTCTAAAAGTTTGCTGATGGTACAATAAATGCAGATAGCGTACTCTCAAATGAACATGTTGAAGTTACTCAACATAATCTAGATAAGTTGACTTTTGGGCTCAAATTTTGCAAATGAGTTTCAATGCTGATAACTGTAAAGTATTCCGTATCGGAAACCGCAATGCGCTAGCAATCTATTCAATGAATGACACCCAGCTTAAGAGTGTAGACAGAACCACTGATTTGAGAGTAACAATATTGAGTAACGTAAAACCGAGTCAAAAATGTATAGAAGTTGTTAAGGCAAACAAAATAATTGGCTTTATAGGCAGGTCATTTGAGCGCAAATCCAAATTCCTTAGTCCGCCTTATTCTGGAATATTGCATTCAAGTCTAGTGCCCTTACTACCAAAATTATAATTAAAGACAAGCTACAATGAGTTCATCTTAAATTTACCAAAACGAGACTTAGCCTAAAGAACAAACCATACGAGCATCTTAGAGAATTATATATATTTTCTTAAACCCAGCGAGGCGACTCAGTTTAAATGTTCAAAATCATCAAAGGCATCGACAATATGAACTTTAATAAGTACTTCACTATAGCCTAATCACATTACACGCGGGAAAATAGTTGCAAAATTAATAGTAAATCTTAACTCCCACAAGTCTACGAATTTCTTCTTAAATCGATTTGTCAGCTTGGGGAATGGGCTTCCCCGAGATGTTATAGGCTGCAGCACCGTTGATTATTTTATACTTCACCTAGAAAAACACCTTGCCTTAAATCCTCGATATGTGTGTGTGTGTGTATGTGTGTGTGTGTGTGTGTGTGTGTGTGTCCGGCGCTGGGGGTGGGTGTAAATGTAGTAGTTTGGTAGTTTGGTTCCTTCATGGGTGGGGAGGGGGAGGAAGGGGTGACGTACAGGCACCTGCTGTCTGGGGTGGGAGTAGTAAGGGGGATCGGGCAGGCACCACCCCGTCCCTGCTGTCTGGGGTGGGAGTAGTAAGGGGGATCGGGCAGGCACCAGACGTCCCTGCTGTCTGGGGTGGGAGTAGTAAGGGGGATCGGGCAGGCACCACCCCGTCCCTGCTGTCTGGGGTGGGAGTAGTAAGGGGGATCGGGCAGGCACCACCCCGTCCCTGCTGTCTGGGGTGGGAGTAGTAAGGGGGATCGGGCAGGCACCACCCCGTCCCTGCTGTCTGGGGTGGGAGTAGTAAGGGGGATCGGGCAGGCACCACCTCGTTCCTACCTTCTGGGGTAGTAGGAGTAGGGAGTAACCCATAAGCATGGACTAACACTTCTGGGTGTACATCCCTAAACACTAAAGATTGACTGTGTCAATTATTCGTCTGGCTGACTAAAGTTAAGCGCGCTTTTCGACCTCATTCTGGACTGGCTTCGTTTGAGCTGGACTAATCTGAGTCTTATTCCAAAACTACTACTAGTCAAACGTTTCACAAGTAGGCATAAGTTAGTTTGTTTTGTGAAATCTAGACTGTTAGGGTACAGCAATCGGTCCCATATGTTTCCGGCCGCGACTAAAACGGTTCATGTGATACAACCGGGAAACACATTCTCGAAGATTAGTTAAGTTTACACATTTGTGCTACTTTTATTTTAAAAGGATGATCAAGGCACCCTATTTAGTGCTAATCAACCCTATCTTAAGAGTTGGGACACTGCATATTCATTGTGGCCGCGAGCCATCCCGACGGTATATTCCTGAAGTTAGGAAGTTTCATATTCTTACATTAAATTGTTCATATTCCTACATTACCTTTCTTTACCAGGACGATCACAGTATCTGTACCTAGTTCAACCCAACCTAGCCTGCTGTACCCGGTAAGACAATTTAGGTTAGTTAGTCAGGACTAGGTTCTGGTCTAGTTAGCCTAGGATAAAATACAAATATCACCCAAGGAAGGGGCGGGGTGTGACTCCCCAGTGCATGAACCCATCCATACTTCCGGATAATTAATGGCCTCATCACAATTTGTTGTTGTTGTTGTTGTTGTTCCCCAGGCAGTCTGACCGAGGAGCCCCAAGGTCCCGAGCAAGGCAAAGGCCATTACCGAGCGCCCCCACAAAACCCTCCCTGCCCACCACTAATAATGCACAGGTGCCCGAAGCCACTCCAAGGCGGGGAGCTGAGGAGGGTGCGGAAACGCCCGGGAAACCAAAGCCCCACCCAAGACCCTGTGCCCCTCAGCAATCATGAAGATAAAGTTGAAGGGCAAAGGAATGTGACGCTTTGGCTCCCAATCTGACAACCTCTAGGTTGGCAGTAGGGAGGTCAATCCATGGAAGAGACACTGTCACTTGAGATCTAGAAATTATATAAGTAAAAGGAACAGTCAGAGTAAGCTATGGGTATGGCAGAGATCGCTCAGCTCTCACTCTGATAGACCAGCCCATCACCACATGACTAGAACCCAATCCTCTCAGCATCAGCTACGAGAGCTACGCTACGCCGCCCTTGGCGGTGGGATTGCTCCCCTATTTCAACTCCTTTCGGGGTTGGGCACCCGCCAATCAATCACAATTTGTTAACACAGTTACTTGTTCAGAGACCATTTTGGATAGGTTGGATTGGATTATGAGAGGGTATGGTGAGAGCCTTAAAAAAGATAAGTAGTATGATAATATAAACTTCTCCAATTCCGAGAATTATGTGGTCGAAATGGACTGTGGCCACTTTGTTACGGGGTCTCACTGGTAGGCGACCAGCATAATTTAACGCTCAGCTGTCTACTTCACCCTTGCTCATCCTGAACAATCCTGACCTTATTATTGTTTTACTGATTACATTAGTTGGGCGGGGTCATAGCCGAGGACAGCTTAAAGGAAATTACGTTTTGCTCTCTCTCTCTCTCTCTCTCTCTCTCTCTCTCTCTCTCTCTCTCTCTCTCTCTCTCTCTCTCTCTCTCTCTCTCTCTCTCTCTCTCTCTCTCTCTCTCTCTCTCTCTTTCTCTCTCTCTCTCTCTCTCTCTCTCTCGTACATGTATACTGTATATGTAATTTTTATACGAAGAACACAGATTTTCCGTTTTAAGGTGTATTGTCGTATCATAAATACCGATGTTTTTATCAATATACTTCCAAAACATTTCATCAGTTTATTCTGCCCTTAGGTGCACTCACAGTAATCAAGATCTCTCGAACCAATCTATTTGTTTTTCTAATTCTCGTAAAGATGTAATAAAGATAAAATTGTATAGTGAGAACTTCTCTTTCAATTGGGATGCACTTTTTGTTCTAAATATGAAAGTCTCTGTGTAAAAACAACAATACAACAAAATTGATCCAAATCCCTATATACTGTAGTCTAGTCAATCAATTAACATTAATAGCTTGACCCTGCAACATAAACTATATGTTCTGCAAATCTCTCTTGAAACCCTTCAAAACAACATATTAAAAAAGTATAGCAAAGGAAGTTTAGGAAATATGTATAATTTGCATAATATCAAAAGAGCAGCTTTGCATGTACTTTCAATGGTAATGTATGCAGACGTTTCTAATGGTAAGCTGGTGTCACCCGAGCGATTTTTCCGTAAATGTTTAATCTTTTCACGCATATGACGCGATTTTGAGCCTATTGGGGATACTTTAAAGCCTTTGTTACCATCAGGGAATTTAGAAACCTTTAGTTTCTAACCTCTACAGTTGTCTTTGAGTTAGCTGTGGGCAGAAAACTAATTTTGAAGAGGTAATTATAAGAGTGAGAACTCTATTTCTTATTGCTAATCTGGCAACCTCTGCGTCATAAATGCGTGAAAGGGTTAATAGCAATTGTAGGCTGGCAGGCTTAAAATTTCAGTTATATCAGATATCTGCTACACAACATAATCTACCTTCAGTCTAGTTTAAGATCCCAATGTGAAAACGCCTAAAAATATCACGAGAAAAAACTTGTTTATTGAAAATTGCCGGAAAAAGCGCTCGTGTGACACTGGCTTTACTCAACCATTTGCACGTGATAGTTTGTAAACTTATGTTATATAACCTATATTCCAGATACATCAGTCCAGGATCAGGTAAACTACAGGTTTCCCACCGCGTTAAGGGGAGATGGGTCGCTTTTCTGGACCACTTTCTCCCTCATGTTCAGTCCCATTACTTTTGAGATTTTAAAACGTTCGGCCCATTAGTTTGGCGATTTTAACACCTTTCGCCCTATTTCGTTGACAATTTTAAGACCTTTCGTGCTATTTAGGTGATGTTATCCTGGCGATCGATAGCGAGCCTGACATTTTGAGAGAAACCGGCCTTTGGCCGGGAATTTTTTCTACCGAAAAATGTACAAATTTATCTTGATTGGGGGGGGCGGGGGGGTCTAGGTACATTTTTGTCTAAGCTTAATGGAGGGCTAGGGAGGTAACTTAGAAATAAAGGATTAAATTAAGTAATAGACCAACAAAAACGGCCCATGTCCCCTTAAGTGATCTACAAGCTTTTGAATTGGATACGTAGAAGGACAATACAGAGGGACCAGACTTCCATAATTGGATACGTAGAAGGACAGTACAGAGGGACCAGACTTGAATAATTGGATACGTAGAAGGACAGTACAGAGGGACCAGACTTGCATAATTGGATACGTAGGACAGCACAGAGGGACCAGACTTGCATAATTGGATACGTAGAAGGACAGTACAGAGGGACCAGACTTGCATAATTGGATACGTAGAAGGACAGTACAGAGGAACCAGACTTGCATAATTGGATACGTAGGACAGTACAGAGGGACCAGACTTGCATAACTAGGATCAAGGTTTTGAGGAAAGGACTGAGGGAAATTGCAGTGTACGATCGTAAATAGGAAACCAGTGAAGAGCATTGAGAGCAGTTATGTGAAAAGTCCCTATATGTATGACTATATAAACTCATATCATATTTTTGTCTTCCAGTATTTATGAGTTTATATTTGTATGTTTCGTTACAGGTTATTTTCTTTCTTCAGACCAGAACAAATATTTACCTCTGCCCATGATTTTCTCACGTTCCCCTCGACTGTCCTCCATTGGAATGAGGAAGTAAATTTTTTTGTCGTCATACAATATATTTGTTGAAATGGAGTGATGCCGAAATAGCTCGGAAAATATAGATACACATTGGATACATATCGCCATAGAACAAACACAGGCAAGTGATTTATCGTTAACCCCTTCTCTACCGGCGACGTCTTTTTTATTTTATTGTAGCTATATTTAGACGATTTTGTGCAGCTTAAGAAGGATCTGTGGTAGTAAAAAGGGTTAAGAGAGATAGTTCGGGCCGGTTAATTGCTGGAGGCCCTTTTTAAACGGCATGCAATCGTGTAATAGTAGCCAGTATGCAGTTAAAAAGACATAGCCGGTACAGAAGGGGTTAATAGAGTAGTAGTGGGCATATTTAGTCTGCCCTTAGGTGCACACACAGTAATCAAGATCTCTCGAACCATTTTTTTTTTTTTTTATTTTATTTTTTTTTTTTTTTTTAAAGGGGATATCATAGCTTAGTTATTCAGCGTGGCACCTGATATTCTGGTAATCTAATACTGGGTAATATAGTACTGTAGTTTCTAGTATGACACATAAGTTTGAAATAAAGTTAGGTAGACTTATGGAAGATATAGGCTGACTGTATGAGGGATCTGCCTTTTGTAAACCAAATTACCTTCTACGGACTCTCGTTCTCCGCGTTCTTATATAACAAACTGATATATTTATAGAATTGCGAAGTAAATAAAAGTATACGGTACTGCACCCCCCTCCCTCGCTCCACCTCCTAACTTCCACAGTTAGTAGGAGGTGGAATGAGGGAGGGGGGTTAGGAAGGTGGGGGCAACGATTTGCTGGGATGGTTGAGAAATGGAATATGTGCAGAAAACTGTACTTCACACCATTTCGATAATTACTCTTCTTCCCTTTTTAGATTACTAATTGTCAGAGAGAGAGAGAGAGAGAGAGAGAGAGAGAGAGAGAGAGAGAGAGAGAGAGAGAGAAACAAATCAAAATTGTGTGAGAAGTTCATATAGACAGTTCAGGATTTCACATCCAAGTATTCATAAATAGGCACTAGGCAGGTATGGTCAACACTCACACACGCAGACGAGCACGCGCACACACACATGCATACTAAGCTCTCACAGGCAGGCAAACCTGCACAATCACACATATATATATTGCACACGCAAATCACATTTCCAAACACACATGAACTCACAAACTCATGTACACATACGAATGCATGTATGCAAGGTAACTGGCACATACACATATATACGCTCGTACACACACACACTCTTGAACACAATAATATTATTAGCAGTGATCTAGAACGCTGAACACGAGGTCGAGAGTTCGAATCCACAAGAATCCTAAAGGTTTTTTCAGCTATCCCGATGAAGAGGATTGTATCGTGATTCCTTCCTAGCCAAGCTGCTCAACTATCAGCCTGTGTTCGCCTACACGTACTTCTCACCAGTGCATCTGCGTATGTACTATGGTGGGCACTTGGCACCTTACGGTCGTCAAAGTACGCTTGTGACCTCGTAGGTAAGGTAGAATACAAATTGTACTGTACCTAGGTTAAGAAAAACTGTAGATTTTCAGCCTCACAGCTGCAAATGAACAATAAACCGACAATTATTATGATTATTAACTATTATTATTTTACACACACACACACACACACACAAAGCACGCACATGTTTAAACTTTTAAACACGCGTTTATATAATACACACATTCACTCGAAGACTTCGAAAACACCTCCTCCGTGCAAAACTATGGTCCCGTAATTTAGGTAGTGTGAAAATTATGTACAGTAGTCAATACCCAGACTAATACAGCCTAACACAACTTATATATATATATATATATATATATATATATATATATATATATATATCGGTATATATATATATATATATATATATATATATATATATATATATATATATATATATATATATATATATATATACCGGTATATATATATATATACCGGGAGAGAGAGAGAGAGAGAGAGATTTGTAGAAAATGTGTGGTGATGGACTGATGGTGCCCTCGCGAAAGATGATGGATCTAGCGGGGAGCCCCGGACGATGGCTTTAAAAATCACCTAACAATCTCAGTAAACCAGGAGGCCAATTTGTGTTATATATATATACAGTATATACTGTATATATATGTTTTTTTAAGACACACAAGGTTAAAAGAAGAAGCTGTTTCCGCATTCAACATTTTATTGTTCAGGTTTTCAATATTTCTAATCATTCTTCTTTGAGGTTCAGTAAGAAGGTGAATAAGGTTGGTTGGCAAAATTCATGGTTATAATCCGACGTTTCGCTAGACACCTAGCATTTTCAAGGAATGATTAAACTAAACAAAACTACGGGTATATATAAATAATCGAAGATCAGGAAGATCAGGAAGAATGAGATTCTTGAATTTTAAGTCGTCGGTACCGTTTGAATGCTTCCTCCTTGTTGGGGACAGCAGTAGAACAAGCGTGAGTAAACCAAGATTTTCTTGCATTAGACTGAGAGAAAGAAAATGGAATGTATGCTTCTATGCTCGAGAGGATTACCTCGGTAATGTGGTCAGCACTCTCCGAGGGTCACCGGCCACGGAAGCAAAAGTCATTCCATGAGAAATCAAAGAAGTACTGCAGAAAAGCCTGCCAGTCGGCAGTGCCAAAGTTCCACAAGCCCCGCCGGCTGGGAAGATCGGGTGGCCGTACCGGAAAGATAGGACAGGTGACAGATATTAGTTTGCGGTCGGAGGAGCTCAAAGGAGAGGAAATATTTACATTGTAAGCAGAAAGGTTAGAGGTTAGAAATAACTCCAGAATGTTGGGCCAATCTCTGAAGCGATCCGGGATACGGGTGGGTTGCTGGACTAACTGCTCTAGGTCCTGATGTGGCGGCGTCTACGCCATGGGGCCACCTCCCGAGGCTGCCAACCCTCCACGGCCGAAGACAAAATCAACGACCAGTGGAGGAAAACCGGATGCCGGCCGCGGGGAGCAGTTTCGGGAGCCAAACCGTCACAACCATCCCCTGCCCCCTCCCTGGGGGCACGGGTCCTTGGAGCGGCTTCGGTCGCGCCGGGAATTTCGGGGCTGTTCGGCCAGGCAGCTTAGGGAACAACAACAACAACTGCTCTAGGTCGTTTAGGATGGAAAAGATGTAGGCTTGTTCACCAGGTTGGTCAGTGGAAACAGAGGAGAGCCATTGGTGGTTGTAAACGTTGAAATCTCCTAAGATAGAGATTTCCGCGAAAGGAGAAATGGATAGAATGTGTTCCACTTTAGAAGTCAGATAGTCAAAGCATTTTCGATAGTCAGTAGAATTAGGGGAGAGATAAACAATGCAGAAATGTTTAGATTGAGATTGACAAGAAAGCTTTCGCCAGAGAGTTAAGAATTCAGATGAATCAAAGTTGGGAACATGAAAGAAAGCAAGATTGATGCGTAATTAGATGCAACATCCACCTTTGGCTTGAAACTGAGGATAGATATAGTAGGAGGATACAGAGAATGGTTTACACGGTGTAACTACTTCTGTACAGTTGGCCCCTTTCTTTCTAATATTCTGACTACCATTACGATTGTATTCAGCTTAGGAAGGACGTTTAGTAATAAAGGATATAAAGTGCGCTATATTTTCATTAATACATTGATGATCACAGATCCTTCCCAAACACAGTAAAATCGGTTAATGACAACCATAATAAAAATAAAAGTAACGTGACCCATAATGCAAGTATTACGAGTGTACCTGTACTATGTATGTGCAACATGGACGCTACTGTCAGAAGGATGGCGTAACTATAAACGAACGACAAGATATATTTCCTGTTCCTGTGGCTCGGGTCCCACATCGGTAATTGTGGCGGCAATGTGCAGCCGACACTTACGCTGCCATAATATATTTAATAGGTGTAACTTATTTATTTGTTGAAATTCTTGACATTTGTCAAGCATAGTTTTAGTAGATTATATAATTATACTAAGCAAGTATTTTCAACCCCACGACTCATGTGGTCATTGAGTTAGAAGAACACGATTGTTTCTGTGTACTCAAGTAAAAGTATTTCCTAATATTGTCGTTCACTGGACTGGCAGCAGTATTGCCAATATTTTACCCTAATTTGAACTGCTCAACACTTAACTAACCGTCGACATTAATCAAGACTTACTATCTCCAATATCGTAATTCAAAGGTAACACACAGCTGAGGAACTGTAATATTTGGTAATGTACAGCCTTCTACTGTATAGACCTTAATTTACGGATAATGTGTACAGTGTACTGCACTAGCGACATACCCAAGGTTGAAATAATGGAGGCGAGACTTGACTTTTGAGCTTGTCTGTATAATATGGGGTAAGCAGTGGCCTAATTAGTACGCGATATCAATTAAATAAATGTACGAAACAAGAATAGAATTAGATTAATAAATTGACTGTCAAAATGCATTTTACCTATCAAACATTTTGATACAAAATGAATAATAATCTATCGGTATTAATATTTTATAGACAGCATACTTTTGGGATATTACAAGCGAGCGAGTCAGCAAGTCTACCATATATAACGTGACAGCAACTACAGTATAACTATATACAGCTTAACCCACTGGACCCCAGCGACGCATGTTATGTGTCGCCTATGTATGTAACGCCCAGTCTCAGCGAGGCAAACGGTTGCTTCCACCTTAATTACTCTTGTTCTATGGTACCTAGAGGGTTAAGATTTGTATGGGAACTGCTTTAGTATCCCACGCAACAAAACCGATGGTTGGAAACCCTCCAAGTCCAGCCGCTTGGTGTGGGTGCTGGCGAGAGTGATTTTCCAGTATTTTGCCTACCCATCTCCACATATTTATTGCGACTTTCCGCCGCCCCGCAGGGCCCCTAAATGACTTGGGTTTTTTCTTTCATAACTAACCCATCCCATGTGTTTTCAGGAAAAACAAAAATGAAAACTGGCCGGTCCCTCGTTGTACAATTGTTATATATCAGCTGGTGCTCTGTGGGTTAACTATATAAGAACCTCGGACCACAAGATATATCTCCTGTTTATGTAACCCAGTTCTGAGCACTCCCACACCCCTACCAATACTGCGACTCACGTGATTGACTCCATACATATTGTGCATACACTAGTGTTTCACTGTTTTTCAGATTTAATTTGTTACAATAATATTAATTTGGTGTAGGCTGTAATCAGTAAATTGGGTTAGAATGACTAATATACTGTAGATACACCCATATATATTGGGTTAGAATGACTTAATATACTGTAGATACACCCATATATATTGGGTTAGAATGACTTAATATACTGTAGATACACCCATATATATTGGGTTAGAATGACTAATATAGAATGACAGTTAGAATGACAGTAACAAGAAATAGGGTGGTCAGTATGGAAGTGAAGAAGTCCTTGCATGACAGTGTGGTAATCCCGACACTGACTTACGGAAGCGAAGCATGGACGTTGGTTGAGAGACTCAGACCAAGAGTGAGAGCAGTGGAAATGAATTACTTAAGGAGTGCGTGCGGAGTTACATGGAGGGATAGACAGACTAATGAGGAAGTAAGAAGGAGGTGTGGTGTGGAGGTAGATGTGCTGGAAAGTGTGAAAAGGAACAACTTGAGATGGTTCGGCCATATGGAACGTATGGAAAGCGAGAGAATGACTAAGAGGGTGTACGAGAGCGAGGTGGAGGGACAGAGGGGGAGAGGTAGACCGAATATGAGGTGGAAGGATGGAGTGAGGAAGTACATGAACGAAGGCGGTGCTGGTTGGGGGGAGGGGCGTCGACTGACTGGGGACAGAGGTGCATGGGGGCGGTTCGTTCGTGGCCACCCCTTCGGGGATCACGGCGTCAGGCAATAGATAGATAGATAGATGACTAATATACTGTAGATACACCCATATATATTGGGTTAGAATGACTAATATACTGTAGATATACCCATATGCGTCTTGGCATTTTTAAACCTAATTCTGTCGAATTGGTATATTAAATTGTGTATTGTATTGTCAGCGCATTTAAGTATGTGGGCAGTGTGATGAGTAAAGATGGGAGTATGGAGGATGAAATGCGGGAGAGGGTGCAACAGGGAAAGAGTTGTAGGAACGCTGAAAGCAGTGTCAAGGAATAGGGTGGTCAGCATGGAAGTAAACAAGTAATTGCATGATATTCCCAACATTGACGTTCTTGGAGAGGCACAAATCAAGAGTGAGAGGGATGGAAATGAGTTACATGAGAAGTGCATGTGGTGTTACATGGAGGGATAGACAGACGAATGAGGAAGTGCGAGAGTGTTGTGGTGTGGATGTGATATGCTGGAAAGTGTGAAAAGGAACACCATGAGATGGTTCGGCCATGTGGAACGTTTGGGAAGCGAGATATTGAATAAGAGAATGTATGAGAGTGAGGTGGAAGGACAGAGGAAGAGGTAAACTGAGAATATGGTGGAAGGATGGAGTTAAGATGTATATAAAAGAATGTATATACATGTTGAATGGTACAGAGACGTCGGCTGACAGAGGGCAGAGGTGCATGGGGAAGATTAATATGTGGCGACCCCTTCGGGGTTCATGGCATCAGGCAATAGATACAGTATATAGATAGATAGTATTGTATTGTCTCGTTTGGGAGTGATACAGGTTCACATGATATATTCTTATTATGACTGGTGATTGGAGTAAACGATGGTCTACAGGGCAAAACAATGTATATGCAACATGGCGGTTACTGTAAACGGGTTGGCATAATGATAACAGGATAAGAGATATACTTCCTGCTCAAGTGACTCAGGTTCAGGGGTCGGTAATTGTGAATGCGGAGCCTCTAATCTGGCTTCCGCGTACACTGGCACAGTATTCAGTGGCCAAGATCCTAGGCTCAGTCCTACCAATTAAGCATAATACCTCATTGAAAGGGGTAACTTAAATATTAGTCGAGATACTGTAATTGCTTAAGAGAGCCCACCTCGCTTTTTTTCTCTTTCTCTCCCTCTCTCTTTGGCTTGTATCCATTCGGCCCTATTCAGCCTACTGTTTTAGACGTTTACCCCCATCCAGGTGTCAATATTTTCCTGGCGAGCGGTAGCGAGCCAGCATATATATATATATTTTTGTTTTGACAGCAAGCTAAATTTGTACATTTTTCGATAGAATGTCTCCGGCGAAGCCTGATTTCTCCATACAATGCTGGCTCACTATCACTTGCCAGGAAGAAATCGACACCTGGATGGGGATAAACGTCTTAAAGCAGTTGGCACTGTGGGGCCGCCGAATGGATACAAGCCAGGGAAAGAGAGAAAAGAAGAGAAAGATAAAAAAGGCCGGTTGACTCTGCATACACATATTACCGCATTGAGGTGTTTAGTCTGAGTTTCATTCGCTACATATACAGTATATAGATATGGAGTAAAGTTGGATAAAGTAGACTAGATAAAGCTAGACAGGTTCGGCTTGGTTGACTGATATTGGTGATGTCTTGTTAAGGGGGGATGGTTCACTTTTTGGGCGATTTTTGCATGTATTCGTTATTTTTCTAGTTTCCTCCCAAGACCTCCATAAAAAAAAAAAACATAAAATACCCATTAGATCCCCCTTCTAGATCAGTTTGTACATTTTTCGGTAGAAAAATTTCCCGACCGAAGGCCGGTTCTTCCAACATTACAGGCTCACTATCGTTCGCCAGGGAAAAAAATCGACACCTAAAATAGCACGAAAGGTCTAAATATTGACGAAGAAATGAGGCGAAAGGTCTTAAAATCGACTAACTAGTGTGGCAAACATCTTAACATCTGAAAACTAATGGGGCTAAACAAGAAGGAGAAAGTGGTCCAGAAAACCGGCCCATGCAAGATGCAAAATCAATAGTTAGTAAAAAAAACTCTGATGATAAATTTTGTGAAATCTAAAGAGAAAGATATTGATTGGGCTCTTCCACAACGTGAACCAAATAGTACTAATCATAAGCCATTTGAAACTCAAGAGAACTCTCCAATAGTTGTGACAGTGACAAGGGCACAGTTTATGGATATATAAGCTTTACTATTGACTTTAAGGGTGGTCCCCGGCTTTTGTTTTTGTATCTTTCTCGCTTTCCCTGGCTTGTATCCATTCGGCCCCATTCAGCCAACTGTTTTAAGACGTTTATCCCCATCCAGGTGTCGATATCTTCCCAGCATTGTATGGAGAAATCCGGCTTCGCCGGAAAAAAAATTCTATCGAAAAATGTACAAATTTAGCTTGCTGTCAAAAAAAAAATATATATATGCTGGCTCGCTACCGCTCGCCAGGAAAATATTGACATCTGGATGGGGGTAACCGTCTTAATACAGTAGGCTGAATGGGGCCGAATGGATACAAGCCAAAGAGAGAGGGAGAGAAAGATAAAAAAAAAGCGAGACTATCTAGGTTGCATAAAATCAACTTGTGTCCCGGGTGGGTTCAGTAATTGTGGGTGTATAGCTTGTAATCTGGCCGCGGGTTCTGCAGTCACGGTGGTACTCGCGTAACAATGTCCACGGGGCATGATTACCAAGGATTAAGAAGACTGAAGGGTAAGTGCCAAGTGGAGGGAGGGGAACTTGAGTAAGGCTAGTTCTAAGGTGATGATGCATATTACCTTATGAACTGAGAAGGTTAACGGTTACAAGGCCCGCCGTATTCAGACTCATACCGTACTTTTAGGTTAGATGCCACTTACCACTGACTACGTGTTATGATAGTGCTATGGATCTTATCTATCTATCTATCTATCTATCTATCTATCTATCTATCTACCCAGGCCCAACCCCCACTTTTCCAATTTATTATATTATATTGTATTTCATTATTATTGTTATTATTATTATTATTTTTTTTTTTTTGGGGGGGGGGAGATGGCCGACTCAAGACAGAGCAAGAACAGGGACAACAGAAAACAACGAACACACAAAACAAAGCACAAATTCACACATTTTATTACTCTGACAACCCCCATTATAACGTCACTAAACATATTCATTTGTTTTAACTAATGCTTAACCCCTTCATTACCGAGGACGTCTTTTCATTATGTCCTGGTAACTACTAGACGATTGTATTTAGCTTAGGAAGGGCATGTACTAATTAAAAGGCTTCCAAGTATCCCAATTTATTATTTTAACTAACACACGTCATTCTTTAGTTGTATAAAATCGTGTAAACATAGCTGAAATAAGAGAAAAAGACATCCCCGGTAGTGAAGGGGTTAAGACCAACGTATTTATTTTCTCAGCGTCCAATAACAGCTTTGTTATTATTTAGTCATCAAACAGGTTTATGTGTATCTAATGTGTTATTATTTAGTCATCAAACAGGTTTATGTGTATCTAATTTAATGTAGTGTAGATGGGTGTGAATTTGTGTTTTGTTTTTGTGTTCGGTTGTGTTTTGTGTTGTCCCTGTTCTTGCTCTGTCTCGAGTCGGGCGGCCCCCCCAAAAAAAAATTGTGTATATTCTATTTTATATTAATTTCACCACAACACCAAACACCTCCAATGGAATTAATGAAAGCATATTAAAAAATGAAGCGTAAGAAACTGGAAAATATAGTGTCTGGAATAACTTATATTCTTCTTGTTTTTATATACAATGGATTGTTTTAGACCAATTATCAGTTAACAACAAGTATAAACATATAATATTGAAGGTATATACAATATGTAAACCCATAGACTACAGTAGATCTGGACTGGACAAGAAAATGAAACTTTGCAGTACGGGACCCAAAATCGGCGAACGAACCCCCAAGTTCGAACCTCGAAACTGCGAAAATTTGATATATTCGCGGTTTCGAGGTTCAAACTTGGGGGTTCGTTCTCCGATTTTGGGTCTCTTACTGCAAAGTTCCATTCTCGTGTCCAGTCCAGATCTACTGTAGTCTATGGTAAACTAATATAATTATATACTTCAAGATGTGTGTAAAGTTTGGTATTAACATGTTGAAAATATACATATACTATAATCTAATATTAAAGGTTTATGAAGTCTTGAAACTTATGTTAAACAGTATGTGCCATAGTGTACACAAATTGCAGAGGCTCACATACATTAAATGGCCTAGTTCTGTAAAACAAAGTTATTTTTTAGCAGGGTATGCTACATATAACATATTTTTAAAAGTTTAAAAAATTCAATGATAATTCTGTAGTCAACTATAATGAGTGACTTGGTGAAAACAAGTAAAATATGAGGAGATACTTAGTCCCGAGATCCAGGGCAAATTAAGTGGAATAAAGAGAGGTGAAGTGATTTAGAGTTACAGTGCTCACAGTCACAAGAGGGATAACGCTAAAGGAATGTTAAGGGGGGATGGTTCACCTTTTGGCCGATATTTGCATGTATTCAGTATTTTTCTAGTTTCCTCTCTAGACCTCCATCAAATTAAAAAAAAAACATCCATTAGATCCCCCTTCTAGATTAATTTGTAAATGTTTCTGTAGAAAAAATACCCGGCCGAAGGCCGGTTCTTCCAACATTACAGGTTCAGTATCGTTCGCCAGGGAAAAAATACACACCTAAATAGCACAAGTCTAAATATTGACGTAGAAATGGGGCGAAAGGTCTTAAAATCGACTAACTAATGAGGCAAACATCTTAACATCTGAATCCTAATGGGGCTAAACATGAGGGAGAAAGTGGTCCAGAAAACCGGCCCATGTCTCCTTAAATCAACTGGAATATGGCTGGCTAAAATTGTGTAAGGCGTAGAAACATAAAATAAATAATATATTCAATCTAATGTGAAGTAATTTGTCCCCTTCTGCATGATTAACCCCTTAATGTATTATATTTTGGCTCACATTAGCTCGGTACATACATTTTGGGAAGGATTTGTGGCAGTCATAAGGGTATTTAAGATAGTATTAGCCATTAAATTTCTAGTGATTCTATTTTAGCTGGGAAAAGTGGTCCGATGATATTCAAAAATATCTCGGTGAAATTACGTACAATTTTCGATGCGTGAACTTGAGACGAATGTTGAGGACAGGTAGCTTAAGGGGAGATCTCCACTTGAGGGATTTTTTTCTTGACCCCTTTCTCCCTCATGTTTAGCCCCATTGCTTTTGATATTATAAAACGTTTGCCCGATTAGTTTAGCGATTTTAAGAACTTTCACCACATATTAAGACCTTTCGTGCAATTCAGGTGTGGATTTTATCCTGGCGAGCGATAGCGAGCCTGCAATTTAAGAGGAACCGGCCTTCGGCCGGGAAATTTTTCTACCGAAAAATGTACAAATTTATCTTGAAAGGGACTCCAGGGGGTGTAATTTTAAGCTTGATGAAGGTCTAGGGAACAAACTAAATACCTCCCCTTAAGGGAGCCTACCTCGTTGTTTTCTCTCCCGCTCTCTTTGGCTTTTACCCATTCAGCCCCATTCAGCCTAATGTTTTAAGACGTTTACCCCCATCCAGGTGACAATATTTTCCTGGCGAGCGGTAGCGAGTCAGCATATATATATTTTTGTTTTGACAGCAAGCTAAATTTGTAAATTTTTCGATAGAAAAATTTCTCCGGCGAAACCGGATTTCTCCATACAAGGCATACATTGACACCAGGATGGGGATAAAAGTCTTAAAACAGTTGGATGAATGGGACCGAATGGATACAAGCCAGGGAAAGAGAGAAAAGGAGAGAAAGATAAAAAAAAGCCGGTGACCCCCTCCTTAAATGCTATAAGCGAGCCAGTATCATTGTACCCACTTTTATATATTAATACAAATAAATAAATAACAATACGTAAGAGTTGCTGTGAATTATATTTGAACCACCGCCCTTACTTATAGACTACTTGGGTGTACAGTACTCGTGATAACCAGCTCATAAAACCTTCCTCGTGGCAAGATTTTAATGATTTTCTTTGGTGCGGCCGCTGGCAAGTCATGAAATCCCCTGCGGACTCCATTGACTTCATTATTACTCCCTTCAAAACGGCGCATTTTTGTACAATATGCTGGCGAACTTGTAATGTCTGCCTCAATTAACTATCTGCCTCATGCCATCCCTACCTAATAATAGCATAATATAAGAATTAAAATGTAAAACTTGCAAAACAAACAAACCAAAACTGGGACAAGGACAATATAAAGTCAAATCAAATTATCAAAATCGCTATGTGGGAACAACACTTACTAAAATGAAAATTATTAAATAAAAGAACGCAATCCACCACATAGGGTGTACATTACTACATGAGCAAGAAGAAGATGGGAATCATCTACTCAGGTGAATATTATGTTAAGTTTCAGATATTTCTATTCAGCGTAAGTGTTCTCTTGTATATTGAATGTCTTGAACCCTCTCAGTATATATATATTTCACTTTAACATCTTACCAATTCTTCCATTCTTCCAAGTTCATGCATACACATACTACGCACTCGCTATTACACCTTCACAATGTGTGTATATCACTAACTTTTGTGCATTAAGGGAGCCCACCTCGCTTTTTTTTATCTTTCTCTCCCTCTCTCTTTGGCTTGTATCCATTTCGGCCCCATTCAGCCTACTGTTTTAAGGTGTTTATCCCCATCCAGGTGTCAATATTTTCCTGGCGAGCGGTAGCGAGTCAGCATATATAGATATTTTTGTTTTGACAGCAAGCTAAATTTGTACATTTTTCGATAGAAAAATGTCTCCGGCGAAGCCGGGTTTCTCCATACAATGCTGGCTCGCTATAGCTCATCCGGGAAGAAATCGACACCTGGATGAGGATAAACGTCTTAAAACAGTAGGCTGAATGGGTCCGAATGGATATAAGCCAAAGAGAGAGGGAGAGAAAGAGAAAAAAAGGAAGGTGGGCTCCATTAATCTTAGCAGTGAGTGTGGAGTAACTGGTGGGCCTTTACCAACGGTCTATACATCATGTCAGAGGCCGGGGTGCAGATTATCACCAGAGAGTCGAGGGCAGGTGTGTGAGTTGAGGGCAGGTGTGTGAGTCGAGGGCAGGTGTGTGAGTCGAGGGCAGGTGTGTGAGTCGAGGGCAGGTGTGAGAGTTGAGGGCAGGTGTGTGAGTGGAGGGCAGGTGTGTGAGTGGAGGGCAGGTGTGTGAGTGGAGGGCAGGTGTGTGAGTGGAGGGCAGGTGTGTGAGTCGAGGGCAGGTGTGTGAGTCGAGGGCAGGTGTGTGAGTCGAGGGCAGGTGTGTGAGTCGCGGGCAGGTGTGTGAGTCGCGGGCAGGTGTGTGAGTCGCGGGCAGGTGTGTGAGTCGAGGGCAGGTGTGTGAGTCGAGGGCAGGTGTGTGAGTCGAGGGCAGGTGTGTGAGTCGAGGGCAGGTGTGTGAGTCGAGGGCAGGTGTGTGAGTCGAGGGCAGGTGTGTGAGTCGAGGGCAGGTGTGTGAGTCGAGGGCAGGTGTGTGAGTCGAGGGCAGGTGTGTGAGTCGAGGGCAGGTGTGTGAGTCGAGGGCAGGTGTGTGAGTTGAGGGCAGGTGTGTGAGTTGAGGGCAGGTGTGTGAGTCGAGGGCAGGTGTGCGAGTCGAGGGCAGGTGTGCGAGTCGAGGGCAGGTGTGCGAGTCGAGGGCAGGTGTGTGAGTCGAGGGCAGGTGTGTGAGTCGAGGGCAGGTGTGTGAGTCGAGGGCAGGTGTGTGAGTCGAGGGCAGGTGTGTGAGTCGAGGGCAGGTGTGTGAGTCGAGGGCAGGTGTGTGAGTCGAGGGGAGAGTATTAACCCCTTCAACACCATTACGTAATTTCCCTAACATTCTAGAAAAATTTCCCGGCCAAAGGCCGGTTCTTCCAAAATTACCGGCTCGCTATCGCTCGACAGAAAAACAAAACGCCTAAATGGCACAAAAGGTGTTATTATTGACAAAGAAATGGGGCGAAAGGTCTTAACATCGACAACCTAATGTGGCGAACATCTTAAATGGTCTAGAAGAACGAAATGCCTTCCCCTTTTCCTCAGTCTGCATAATCATTATTACCAATAGTCTATTAACCCATTGACTGCGGGAGACGTTCCAGAACTCCATGGCAATTCACAGGCTTTTAAAGCCTCTTAACCCAGGGACTGTGGCTAGACTCTTAAGAGGTTCTACTGGGCTAATGCAGTCAGACTCCTAAGATACAAGGCCTAATTTTTTTTTTTAAAACACCCCAGTGGCACTCAAAACAAAGCAATTTGTGATTAGATGAGATAATTCCCCTCTATTACTTGCTACCACACCTACACATATGTCCCAACCCCCTCCTCAATTATCCGGTATTTTCCTATTATTCCCGATATTAATCAAGTATTTTCATGCGAGGACGGGTGGGAGAGAGGGAGGAGGGTGGAAGAGTGTATCTCAGACCCTCTAAGCCAGTCTGAGAGCTCTCCTTGTCTCTCAGTACCATGCTAGATACAAGAGAGGGAGGGTGCTTCTCTCTCACCGGTCAAGGTCAGATTACGACTGCGGGGCTAAAATATACGATTTTCACCAGCCAATTGCTGCTACCATTTGTTTTATAGCTTTCCAATGTTCATATGTTCATATTAAAAGTAAAATAGGCGTATATGGATAAGTATTAATTATATATATGGTAAATTGACGGTTTTTGTAAGTAATGTACCAAATAATTTTGCTTGGCGGGCACTTCAAATACCATACCTGCGTAGCTCATTAATTAAAGCCTGTTGAATCGAGTGCGAGCGAGACAGGCCACCTGTCCTTCCTCCAGCCAGCTACCCAGTGCACTGAGGTGTACGAGCCATACTCTCACTAGATATACAGCACTGCCAAAGGTAAATGTAGCGCGAAATTAGCGATAATTGCCCATGAAGCTCGTTTTGGTGTAATTTTGAAGCTATTTTCTTCTAGTTTTTGGCTGATTACATTTCATCTCATGCAGACACATGCTTAATCAATCAGGAGTGCCTGAATGAGCCCTAATATGGTGGAATTGACGGAAATATGCCCTCAGCGTAAATGTTAATTATGACGAGTCTAGAAATCCCGACCCCTAACCTCAGGTAAGGTCAGGTGAAGGTATTGAGGGATTAGCCTTTACAATGGCACCTCGTAACTACTTTTCGAAGTGTTGAGAAAAGTAAATGGGTTTTGGAGAGAAAGGAAGCTGTTGGAGTGGCTTTGTTGTGTATGTTATTAGTCTGTATACGTCATCAAGGTGTCTGCGACTGGGTGGGAGCATGTGAAACACGCTAGGACGTACTACCAAACCCACTAAATATGTCTGCCTTGGCTGGGATCGAACCCAGGTTAAGCATATTCACACGTGAGCATGCTAACTCTCATAACTCAAACATATCTTGATGTATCGAGTTGATATTTATATTATTTGAGGAATGTGTTATTGCCAATGTCTGATATATGTTCCCTTCCTGTATTTCGTCTGGCTGTCTTCTGGTCCCCATTGTCCTTCTATAGTCATCAATCTTGTGTTGCTGTCAAATGGTCCACATATCACACCCGACTCTCATTCTATTTGTCCTCCAGTATCTAGGTCAACAGGATCCTACACTTTAACATGCTATCTATATCTATTGCCTGACGCCGTGATCCCCGAAGGGTTAGCCACGAACGAACCGCTCCTATGCACCTCTGCCCCCAGTCAGTCGACGCTCCTCCTCCAAACCAGCACCACCTTCATCCATATACTTCCTCACTATCCTTCCACCTCTCTTTCGGTTTACCTCTCCGTCTCGGTCATTCCACCTCGCTCTCGTACACCCTCTTAGTCATTCTCTCGCTTCCCATACGTTCCATATAGCTGAACCATCTCAAGGTGTTCCAGTTCACACTTTCCAGCACATCTACCTCCACACCACACCTCCTTCTTACTTCCTCATTCGTCTGTCTATCCCTCCAAGTAACTCCGCACACACTTCTCAAGTACCGGTAACTCATTTCCACCCCTCTCACTCTTGGTCTGAGTCTCTCCACCAACGTCCATGCTTCGCTTCCGTAAGTCAGTGTCGGGATTACCACACTGTCATGCAAGGACTTCTTCATTTCCATACTGACCACCCTATTTCTTGTTACTGCTTTCAACGTTCCTACAACCCTCTTCCCCTGTTGCACCCTCTCCCGCACTTATTCATCCATAGTCTCATCTTTACTTAACACACTGCCCAGATACTTAAATGAGCTGACAATCTCCATAGCCTGACCGTTCAACTTCACCTCACACTCTGTGGTTTCACCCCTTTCGAAAACCATAACCTTGCTCTTCCCCGCATTTACCATCAGATTCCGTTTATCGCACACTGTTTAACACATATTTACCAGACCCTGCAACTCCCATTCATTATCACTCATCAGAGCTGTGTCATCAGCAAACACCAGTACATGCCAGTGTGCACAATAATGCACACCTGCACCAAAGCTTGTACACATTGCGAGAGTATTTATTAAAACACATTTTCAGTAAATTAACATTCATAACAGAACACATATTAAACAAATAATCATGTATAATAATCAAAGTCTGAAAAATGCAATTTAAATGTTACGCAAAATGATTCTTGCAGACTGAATATGTGGTGTACCAACTATGTTACAGTGCTTGTTCTATATTGCACATACAGACATTACTGTACACAATATACTATGTGGTGTACCAACTATGTTACAGTGCTTGTTCTGTATTGCACATACAGACACAATATATATAATGTATTTATGTATACTGTACACAATATACTCATTATAATTATGTTCATAAATTTGAACCAATAAATGTATACCATCCAATAATGTCTAGCTTGTACAACCATCTCAAACGCAATCTCAATTATATTTTCTTCTGTTATTAGAAAACAATAATCCTAGGCAGATTTGATAATAGCTTGAATAGGCCTACAAAGGTTGTCTTCAATTTTTCCTTTCAGCCGATTAATAATCAAAATTCCATTTACTGAGGTAGGACATGATTGTATTGTGTGATTGTACAATCGTAAAAGGTGATCCAAATTATATTTAACTGTATGGATGGATGTTTTCGAGGCCATTGTTATAATGTCAGTTGATATAGGGTTAGGACATACAGATTACATTCAGATATCAGGTTTAATACTGTTTTTTTGTAGGTTTAACTTAAGGGGAGGCAGACCGTTTTTCTGGACCCCTTTCTCTCTAATGTCCCCACTAGTTTTGAGTTTATAAGAAGTTTGGCCCATTAATTTGGCGATTCTAACACCTTTCGCCCCATTTCGTTGTCAATTTTAAGACCTTTCGTGTCATTTAGGTGTCGATTATTTCCTGGCGAGCGATGTCGAGCCTGCAATTTTAAGAGTAACCGGCCTTTGGCCGGGATATTTTTCTACCGAAAAATGTACAAATTTATCTTGAAGGGGGGTCTAGGGGGTGTTTTTCTAAGCTTGATGGAGGTCTAGGGAGGAAACTAAAAACACATATGATTAAATGAATTAATAGACCAAACAAACGGTCAGTCTCCCCTTAAGATACAACTACAAAACCCGGCACCTGTTGTTTTGCGAACCAAGTGCCATTCTACGCCTATGATGTACAGTACAGTACATTCGCGCTAATAAGTAGGACTCGGCACCAATTATGTTTCGATCAATAATTGGTATCAGCAATATTTAAGCTTAATTTCTTCGTATCGAGTGAAATATACAAACATGTTTCTACACTTACCCAACCTATCCAACATCTGACAGACATTAATACAGCACAGAGCGAGCCAAACGTAATGACCACTGAGACATGACTTATTATCGCCACTGTACAATCAAGCGAATGTATAGCGAACGCAAACAAGACGAGGCGATTATTGCGAGTGAAAGGGGGGATGGGCCGCTTTTCTGGACCACTTTCTCCCTCATGTTTAGCCCCATTAGTTTTCAGATGTTAAGATGTTTGCCCCAATAGTTAGTCGATTTTAAGACCTTTCGCCCCATTTGTTCGTCAATATTTAGACCTTTCGTGCTATTTAGGTGTCGATTTTTTCCCTGGCGAACGATAGTGAGCCTGTAATGTTCGAAAAACCGGCCTTCGGCCAGGAGATTTTTCTACCGAATAATGTACACATTAATCTAGAAAGGGGATCTAATGGATGTTTTTTTTAAATTTGATGGAGGTCTAGGGAGGAAACTAGAAAGATAATGAATACATGCACAAATAATGATGGAGGTCTAGCGAGGAAACTAGAATAATAATGAATACATGCAAAAATAATGATGGACGTCTAGGGAGGAAACTAGAAAAATAATGAATACATGCAAAAATAATGATGGAGGTCTAGGGAGGAAACTAGAAAGATAATGAATACATGCAAAAATAATGATGGAGGTCTAGGGAGGAAACTAGAAAGATAATGAATACATGCAAAAATAATGATGGACGTCTAGGGAGGAAACTAGAAAAATAATGAATACATGCAAAAATAATGATGGACGTCTAGGGAGGAAACTAGAAAAATAATGAATACATGCAAAAATAATGATGGACGTCTAGGGAGGAAACTAGAAAAATAATGAATACATGCAAAAATAATGATGGAGGTCTAGGGAGGAAAATAGAAAAATAATGAATACATGCAAAAATAATGATGGAGGTCTAGGGAGGAAAATAGAAAAATAATGAATACATGCAAACATAATGATGGAGGTCTAGGGAGGAAAATAGAAAAATAATGAATACATGCAAAAATAATGATGGAGGTCTAGGGAGGAAAATAGAAAGATAATGAATACATGCAAAAATCTCCCCCTAAAACAGATCGATAACAAACGTGTATCATCTCGCGAGCCAGCCAGAGAGTGAACTGTAATGCAAAATGAATACTCCGTCTCTTGTAAAGCACAGGGAGGTAATTAAGGGGGGGGGTCACCGTTTTTTTTTTTTTTATCTTTCTCTCCTTTTTTATCTTTCCCTGGCTTGTATCCATTCGGCCCCATTCAGCCAACTGTTTTAAGACGTTTATTCCCATCCAGGTGTCGATTTCTTCCTAGCGAGCGATAGCGAGCCAGCATTGTATGGAGAAATCCGACTTCGCCGGAGAAATTTTTCTATCGAAAAATGTAAAAATTTAGCTTGCTGTCAAAACAAACATATTTATGCTGGCTCGCTACCGCTCGCCCAGAAAATATTGACACCTGGATGGGGGTAAACGTCTTAAAACAGTAGGCTGAATGGGGCCGAATGGATACAAGCCAAAGAGAGAGGGAGAGAAAGAGAAAAAAAGCGAGGTGGGTTAATTAATTACGCAGGACACTGCGGGCGGGTAGGTTTCTCAAACGTGTTGCGCGGGACGACTAACTATACTTTTTTTGTTTTTTTTTCTATGTGAATGAGGGAGACAAAAGGCATAACTGCCCGCAGCGAGTGCCTCCCCCAGATTTCAAAGAGTGACAGGGCCGAAATCAAGGGACGTTCGAGCTAAAATGCCTGGACACGGAGTTTGAAGCAATTTCAATCATAGGAAGAGGGAAAGACTGATTCTGGGAGAGAGTTCCAGAGCTCAGCAGTTGAATAAAAGACAGTCTGAGAATAACGTTTCACTCTTGGGTTGGAGAGTTGCACAGAGTAGGGTGGGATTGTGTTGCAAGGGGAGAAGGCCGTTTTTATGGTCCCCTTTCTACCTCGTGTTTAGTCCCATTATTTTTTAGATTTGTATACGTACGGCCCATTTGTTTGGCGATTTTAAGACTGTTCGTCCTATTTCGTTATACATTTTAAGCCCTATTGTGCCATTTAGGTGTCGATAGTTTCCTGGCGAGCGATAGCGAGCCTGTAATTGTAAGAGGAACCAGCCTTCAGCTAGGAAATTTTTCTACCGAAAAATTTACAAATTTATCTTGAGGGGGGTCTAGGGGATGTTTTTCTAAATTTGAGGGATGTCTAGCGCGGAAACTAAGAATTTATTAATGAATGAATGTATAGGCCAAAAAAGCAGTCAGTGTCTCCCTAATATTTCAATTCAGGCCAACACAAGGGTGATGGGTAATTCTGGTGTCTCTGGTTGCACACTTTGACAACGAGGGAACACCATGGAAGGGGGAACAGACACGAAATAATAACATCAAGACCAATACTTCTACTTCCGGCCGACTTCTACATACAGGTTTTAGGAATAAGATACAGAATACAAAGTGTAGTTAACTTTTCAATCCGATAATTATGTAATTTATCCTACCTACCTTAGACAAATTTTCTCAGATTTTCGGTGTGAGCATCCTGGATTCGAATCCACGGACTGCCACATGTGTTTGTAAATTTCATTAATTGATTTTAGGAGTATAGTTGGTTGTTGGAAGGAACATAATAATTTAGAGGATTCATTGAGATGGCATTTAATGCTTTGATTTAAATTTAATAGCAAGTTTTGTTCAGATGATTATATTTTGATTAAGAGAGGAAATGTTGATGTTAAGGGTTTAAGAAACGACTAAGGATAAACACTGTCTGACCGAGGAAACAATATAAACGCTCCCAGGCAAGCATCACATCCTGCAGCGTCTTTCACACAATACACACAAAATATGTCCTGTGTCGCCCCAAGTTTCGCGAGTCTGGAGTTTTTTCTTTGTGCAGCCAGAGTTGTGCCTCCCGGGTCTCTGACAGTCTCACATTTATAACATTTACTATACCTCGCTTCATCTCAACAATAGCTTAATATTTATACAGACAAAGAATAGGGTACCTAGGTAATACTAATTTAGTTTGTGAATGGCGAGAGATTTTAGATATTAAGAATGGTCCAAACGCTAATCCTTGTAGCAGACCATACTCGTATGAGACATGAATAAATAATGAGGTTTTACATTTGATCTGGTAGGCGGTCTTCATCCCATTTGTTTAACCAGGGAATGGCGTGGAGACCCTCAAGAGGTTTTACTGGGCAAAGGCGACGGGACTCTTAAGATCCAAGGCCTAAGAAAAGCCTTTAAAAAGACCCCAGCATCACTCAAAACAAAGAAATATGTGATTAAGTGAGATAATTCCCCTCCATACCTTCTATCACTCCTCCACATGTGTCAAACCCCCTAATATTTTCATCATACACATTGGAGCTATCATGGAAAAAGTAAAGGAATTTAAGAAGATACTAACAATTATTGTTTAGGAAGCCAAGCTGCGATGCTTGTATTGCTTCACGATTATAAGATCATTATTGAAATTCTAGAAATTGGCAGGTATTTATGATGGGTTCAGGCTAACTTGAAGAGTCTTAGTTAATAC
Organism: Paralithodes platypus; assembly: GCA_032716605.1. NCBI lineage: Eukaryota > Metazoa > Arthropoda > Malacostraca > Decapoda > Lithodidae > Paralithodes > Paralithodes platypus. Next base: position 25,828,777 of record CM064544.1, on the reverse strand, counting down.
ACTTATCTAACATATGAGTATCAAGAGACACACAAGTTATAAGGTTCACAATATTTATTCCCTATCCAGCACAATGTTAAATAATAATAATAGTAATAGACATGCTGGCTAAATTGGCATGTAATGAGTTTGAATGATAATAATAAATGTGCTTGCTCCAAACGAGGGCAATAATATGGCTGCGCTCAATACTTAAAATGGTCACACATGATACACAAAAGAGTCTCAAATCATGACCCAAAATGCATGTATCATTGATCGGGAAATTAATGAATAAATACACAAAGCACTAAAATAGTTCACTGATGTGTAGTTGACAAGGGGCAGACAGAAGGCTTTATCAGCTTATGATCCCCTCACACATTCACGACTTGGACGGCGACATGGCACGTATTGAATTTGGTGAAAAAGTTGGGGAGTTTGAGCACGACAAATTAAGATAAGAGGCCCTCACGAGGCCATCTCATACCCAGAACGAGCATGCATGTACTGAAACTGAAAACAGAACTTACCCAATACGAGGCATCGCGACTTCACGTAGAGACATGGGTGATGTCAGCTCGAAGCATGCGACACTAACAAGAAACAACAAAACATTACAACGTACCTAGAAATAGGCGGGTGCCCAACCCCGAAAGGAGTTGAAATAGGGGAGCTATCCCCCCGCCAAAGGCGGCTTTCTAGGGCCTTTCCTAGCTGATGCTGAGAGGATTGGGTTCTAGTCATGTGGTGATGGGCTGGTCTATCCGAGTGAGAACTGAGCTATCTCTGCCATACCCATAGCTTACTCTGACTGTTCCTTTTACTTATATATCTCCTAGATCTCAAGTGGCGGCGTCTTTTCCGTGGATTGACCTCCCTACTGCCAACCTAGAAGTTGGCAGATTGGGAGCCAAAGCATCACATATTTCCCTTGCCCCTCAACTTTCCCTTCATAATTGCTGAGGGGCACGGGGCCTTGGGTGGGGCTTTGGTTTCCCGGGCGTTTCCGCACCCTCCTCAGCTCCCTGCCTTGGAGTGGCTTCGGTCACCCGGGCTTTGTTAGTGGTAGGCAGGAGGGATTTTGTGGGGGCGCTCGTTTGTGGCCTTGGCCTTGCTCGAGACCTTGGGGCTGTTCGGCCAGACAGCCTGGGGAACAACAACAACAACAACAACGTACCTACAAAGTACCCTGTACGTGTCGGACCGGGTACGTGCTGATTACGTCCAGGTTTCGTGACAAGAGCACGGCATTGGTTTCTTCACTTATCTGGATGGTTTCGCCATGTACGTTTTGTGTACGTACTGTGTACTGTGTGTGTACATACTAATTTTGTGTGATATCCGGATATAGTCTGTGTGGGTACGTGGTGTTTGGTCTGGCTATGTGATGACTATCACAAGTCGTAACGTTTTTTCTCGTGATGATGTTGTGCGACTTCCAACGACATGCCGCGACGCCATCTACAGTAGACACCACACAGTAATGAAAGAATTCAGTACGTACTTACAATGACATGCAACGACAAAAAGTCAGATCACGACTGAGCACGAGATTTTAGTGTCCACACTCAAATGTCGCGGTCTTCGACGACATCACGCGAGACTGCCAGACATGGAAAGAGACGTCGCATATTTAATTACGACATCATCACGAGACAAAAGTCGGGCCATGTCGCCGTTCAAGTCGTGAATATGTGAGGGGGCCTTTACTGGAGGCGTTGTCTTGGTAATGAAATATATAAAACAAAAATGTAATATTTTTTGTCAGCAGGATTAAATATTATCTTAACAGTGATCATCAGGTTATCAATGAAACATTTATGAACAGCTAATATGTATAGGCAAGAATTTAGGCAAGAATTCAGTCACCCTTACCACCCTTAACTTATTAATTACAACACAAATATGACTGAAATATTGTTCTCTAATTACAGTGACATTCAATATTTACTGAATTGAAGAACTGCATTTTACCTAATGCAACATTACACTTGTTAATATTAATGAATATAGCAGTGATATTGTTTGGCCATGGAAGTAGTCTAGTCTTGATAATATTGGTGGACGTCATAATGATCGCCAAAATAGTAGGTTGATGGTAATGATAATTAATAGTAGCAGTGATGACAATAATATTACTGATCATCTTCATTATTCGTATATATATATATATATATATATATATATATATATAACACATCTGAATAATGCCAACCTGATTTATAAACACAAATATGAATGTAACCAGACGACGATGCTGTTGTTTCAGTGGAATAATGGCTCTTTGAGCAGTATGTATCGCCTTACTAGTGGTTGTCCCCTCACAGGATGGGGGGCGCTGCTCAATAAACTCGCCCCTCGGGGCAAAATCAAATCCCTCCCTCCCACCTCACTCACTAACCATCAAAATGATATGACTGATTACCAAACAATGACGCAGAAAATTGCATATGTAAATAGAACATTTCTTACTTAGAATTGCATATTTCATCTCAAAGTATTTGTCATAACTCGCGTGACACCCTGAATATATATATATATATATATATATATACACAATATATATATATATATATATATATAATGTATATATATATACATGTATATATATATACATGTATATATATATATATATATATATATATATATATATATATATACAGTATATATATATATATATATATATATATATTTATTTATTGTAGTCTAAATTCCTCCTGATAAACTATTTTACTTTATTTTGATACTGAATTCGTACGATGTTACTAAGTCACTGATTGTAAGCCTTACCTTAACAAACTCATATGGACTCTGAATTATATGTATGTATTCTCTATGTTATTGTAACCAGTATAATTTTCTACCGTAAATAAACCTTATACACCGAGGTCCATGTATCTGTATTAGTCTTAGTTTCCCAGCTCCTTAACGAACATGCGCTCGTACAGCTATGTGTGTACATGGCTCTGAATAATCAAATTCTAGCTGATAACTTAATATAATGTAGGTTGTAGTTCTGCCATAATCAACATTAATCCTTAGTCCTGTCAGAATTTCTGAACTCGTTATGTATTTCCTTTTCCATTGTATCCCAATACTTAAGTCCCTGGCCAGCTGCAAAAAGGGTCCAGGTTTCACACATAAACTTCCGAATATGTTCCTAGCACCAGGCAATGCACACTACTGCCCTCTCACAATCATATAATTTTATGTTTATTTGATTACAAATATAACTGCAAGGGCTAGGATTCGAACCCTACAGGTAAGAGGTCCAGTCACCTATACCACCACGGAGGTTAAAAGGAGGAATCTGATACTTCTACCTGTGTTCCTCCCCAACCTCAACTCGGGTGGGGGACAGACAGTCTTTTCATCGAAATCCGCCTTCCTTAACCTGTTAAGCTCGAGCTATTGGTAGTGCAAACCCTACCGCCAAGCGACGATTCCCGCCTAAAATCGTCATTTTACGATAAATATCGTTATTACATATTCATATGCACCTATTTTACATTTAATATGAAGATATTAACATATAACAGCAATAAAACAATTGGGAATAATATTTGGGGTGTGAAAAAGACTAATTATTGCCAACCCTCCAGTCATGAAGTGTGAGGCGAGCGAGACTTATACCCTCTCTCTCCGAGGCCGGGAGGCAGACTGAGGCCTCTCTCTTACTTGCTCTCTCTCCCCACGCACTCGATATGTGCAGGAGAACACCTTGGAACCGGGTTGGAGAGATTGGCGAGATAAATAAACCGATAAACAAGAGAATAAGAGGAAAAATAGGTGATAATTAACCCAGCGCAGATAAAGAGGCGACTTAATTAAAGTGTTCAAAATCATCAAAGGCATCGTCAATATGAACTGTAGTAAGTACTTCACTGTCGACCAATCTAATTACACGCGGGGAAACGGTTGCAAAATTATTGGTACGGTAAAACTTTTAACTCGCACGAATCTAAGAATTTCTTCTTCAATCGAGTTGCCAACTTGTGGAATGGGCTTCCCCGAGACGTTATAGACTGCAGCACCGTTGATTCTTTTAAACTTTGCCTAGACAAATATCTTGCATCAAACCTGCGACTGACTGCATTTGTAAATAAATAACTTTATTTTATTCCCCCCTCAGATGTATCAAGGATTGTTGCGAATATATATTACTAAGACGTTACTCTCTTTTTCCCAGATATACGACAGATCACTTATAACTGTGTTATGTTACTAACCCCACTGTCCCCTACTAACTTTCTAATCCTGCCACGGACATTTGTTCCAGGGAAGCAGTTCCCTTCCCAATTTTCCCTTACCCACTCTAAACCACTGTTCGGACACTTGATCCTCAGTATTTTGGAGGACAAGCAGCCTAGAGGAGTCACTAGGACTGTTGTTGCTTGATTTTCTTTGTATTCCCTCATCTCCCTAACATAGGTTCTTCCTTATCTTACCACGCTCCCACGGAACCCCAAACCCTATAACCCCCAAAAACCTATAACCCCCCACCCCCCATCCCGCACCCGTGTCCCCTAGACGAAGAATTATCGTCGTCGGAGGTGTCGCTGGGGAACCTGGGAGTTAACTTATGGCGCGGCCGGCCACTTCCTGGACACTGTAAATCTCCACGGACTCATGGACCCAAAGCAGGACCACCACCAACCAGAGAAACCATCACTCCCATAAAAACAAGTAACCTTCGCGGTAAAAACAAATAAAGAAAAGTACTTAGTATAGAACACGTAGTCGGTAATAAAAGTGGTATCCATAATGAATTAATCAAACAGTAGTGCATTTTTTTGCATAACAAAACTGCATACCCAACTCTGCGACCTTGACTTATGAATTAGATCATTAACTCTTTAGTGAATGAATATACATATATATATATATATATATATATATATATATATATATATATATATATATACAGTATATACAGGTATATACTGTATATATATATTTTGTTTTTGTTTTTTTGTTATATTCCAAATACTCCTTCTCGGGCATAGGCTGAGAGCCTGTACATTCAACTGTTACACATTGAACAGTGAAGCACGTGAGGTCTCGTTCCAGTCTAGGGGGTGAGACAAGTGAAGCACTTTTAGCTGCAACCAGCCCCTGCCATCTTACCTTCGCAGGATGCATGGGGTTTAGTTGCCCACTCACGGCTCGAAGCAGCCCCATCTCTGAAGCTTCCTCGCTCCAGTGCTTCACTGTCTCACCTCCTAGATTCAGACCCTCACTCGCAGAACTCACTAGGCATTGCCCCCCTGTAGCATATTTTGAATATGTGAATATTCATACAGTGCTATTTAATCAGGGAACGATGAGGGTATTTATTTGGCGTTTCGGTGGGCTTTGTGGTAATGCATTGATACTAGGTACAGCACAAATTCCATCCCAATAATATCTTCCCATTGACATATCGGGATTCGAACCCGGGTCCGTTGGATTACCACTCCAATGGTATAGATATAGATATACAGGGTGTTTCAGTTGACGTTTTCATAAATTACAGAACGTATTCGTCAGGCAAAAATAAGACTATTTTAATCTATGACGTTCGGGATGAATATTTATAATTACGGAGATATTACACTTCGAAAGTTATCGATAGCTAAACAAAAAATACAGTCTAAGGGGTAAAAACGAACATTTCAAATCTAGCGTAGGGCAGAAATGCTTTGTTTACACGTGAATAACAGGGTTAGAAAAGTGTTTCAGAATAGCTGTCGGGAATATAAAATAATATAGTATTCCATTCAAGGGTTGAGGACTCGAATCCTTAGACCGATTCCGAAACACTTTTCTAACCTCATTATCCACGTGTAAACAAAGCCTTTCTGCCCTGTGCTAGCTTTGAAACATTCGTGTTTACCCCTTAGACTGCATTTTGTTTGTATCTATCGATAACTTTTGATGTGCAATATCTCCTTAATTATACAAATCGACAAATGCTACTTCCATTTTTAATAATGTTAAAGTTTGTAGCTTAAGAAAAAGAACAAAAAAACTGAGAGGTACGTTAACGCAGCATTTCTACTTTGTGAAGTAAACTACTCCCGGGGTAGGAGACACACCGTGTTGATAGTCACTGATAAAGCATAGTAAATGGAAACTATCGATTTTGACTTTACGAATTACCCCATCTCAGTTGTATAAAATAATGTGCCCTCCGGAGTAAAGATGCTCGTGTTGGATAATGAAGATATGGCGGCTTGAGAGGATACCCTGGATAAGGGTTATTGGCGGAGACACACGAGCGTTTTTTTTAGGCAACTTCTTCGGCAAGTCTAGTTTGGTGGCTTCTAAATTAAACCTTTAAAATATAGAACTCCATAAAATAATCGAACTTTACTCGTGTTGTCAATACCAATTAACAGAAGGCCCATCACAAATGTTGACAGAATACCCACGCCGATAAATTTAATAGTGAGTATCGGGCATCATTCGATTTAATAGTGAGTATCGGGCATCATTCGATTTAATAGTGAGTATCGGGCATCATTCGATTTAATAGTGAGTATCGGGCATCATTCGATTTAATAGTGAGTATCGGGCATCATTCGATTGGAAATAATACCCTGGCAATTATCTCTGGGGTCAGTTTACAGTGGTGGCGGCAATTATGCTAAAGGTAGATGATAAAGTTGACTGATGTCCTACGAAACATGGAGTCAGTATCTTTCATACCAGAGTTGACGAGAAAGGTTGATGGACAGTTGAGGTTAAGGGGATGTGGCTCGTTTTTCTGGTCCCCTTTCTCCCTCGTGGTAAGTCCCAATTGTTTTGAGATTATAAGACGTTCGGCCCATTAGTTTGGCGATTTTAACACCTTTTGCAAAAATTTCGTTGTCAATTTTAAGACCTTTCGTGCCATTTAGGTGTCGATTATTTCCTGGCGAGCGACAGCGAGCCTGACATTTTAAGAGGAAGGCCGCGACATTTTTCTACCGACAAATGTACAAATTTTATCTTGAAGGAGGGTAGGGGGTGTTTTTCCAAGCTTGATGGAGGTCTAGAGAGAAAACTAAAGAATAAAGGAATACATAAATTAATAGAAAAAACACACCAAAACAAAGGTCCGTAACGCTCCCCTAAAAAACACACCAAAACAAAGGTCCGTAACGCTCCCCTAAAAAACACACCAAAACAAAGGTCCGTAACGCTCCCCTAAAAAATCCCTTGTGTGACTCGGATGTATAAGGATGGGGGAGGAGAGAAAATGGAAGAGGGAGTTATGGAGCTTTACACGGGACATGGCACAGGAAGAGGGAGGAGATAAAAGAACGTAAATTTTGAGAGGCGGAAGAGGTGTGAGAGGCAGAGGGGGAGGAGGGTCATCTGGAGGTAAAATAGGGAGGACTTAATAGGAGCCACCGGCTTTTTTTATCTTTCTCTCCTTTTCTCTCTTTCCCTGGCTTGTATCCATTCGGCCCCATTCAGCCAACTGTTTTAAGACGTTTATCCCCATCCAGGTGTCGATTTCTTCCTGGCGAGCGATAGCGAGCCATCATTGTATGAAGAAATCAGGCTTCGCCGGAGAAATTTTTCTATCGAAAAATTTACCAATTTAGCTTGCTGTCAAAACAAAAATATGTATATGCTGGCTCGCTACCGCTCGCCAGGAAAATATTGACACTTGGATGGGGCAAACGTCTTAAAACAGTAGGCTGAATGGGGCCGAATGGATACAAGCCAAAGAGAGAGGGAGAGAAAGAGAAAAACAGCGAGGTGGGCCCCTTTAATAGGCTGTGAGAGGGAGGGTTTACGAGAGAGGCGACAGGAGACTAAAAGGAAGACAGGAGTTAGGCCTACACAGATTTCTGAAGGAGTAACTTGTAACATCTTGTAGGTATATAATTATCTCGCTCTCTTTATATATATATATATATATATATATATATATATGTATATATGCTCAAAAATACACAGGGAGACAAAAGGTAGAGATGCCTGTACCGAGTGTCCCCCAAACTTGAATGAGTGACAGAACCAAATTCAAGGTATGTACAGTCGCGCTAATAAGTGATTCCTCGGCACCAAGTATGTTTTGATCAATAATTGGTATCAGCAATATCGAAGCTTCATTTCTTCATATCGAGTGAAATGTACAACCATGTTCCTACACTTACCCACCCTATTCAACATCTGACAGACATTAATATAGCACAGAGCAAGCCAAACGTAATGACAGCTGGGACATGACTTATTAGCGCGACTGTACCACTGACCATCTTGTGTTGTGTACCACTGGCCACAATCCTTAATAAATCTACGACTGGCATCCTCCAAGTGGCTTCATGTACCACTGGCCACTGTGCATGTGTACCACTGACACCTTCATTGACTGTGCAACAGTGTTTTGTGTACTACTGGCATACTTGGTTCATAAGCAATACCAATAGCAACCTGTAACTAGAAGCAGCTGTTCTCTACCTACTGGATCTGTAGATGTCAAACGAGCATCACTATTATAAGTTTCTTTTCAACTGACGGTAAATTGCAAAGTTCCCATTAAGATTTCTCAGTTATTTTGAAGATGTTGCGGTGAAATATGGTGCTGATTATATAAACTTGGTCTTAATATGATGCAGAGACATTGTGGTTTAATATATTTCCATTAAATATAGACACAATAGCTGCCAAGGGATTCAATTTAACGTCAGCTGAAAAGAAACCAAGTAGACTTAGCCAAACCCGATCTAACCATACCAGAGCTGGAGCTACACCTGGGGACCCCGACTCTACCTTTTTAGATCTAAAAGACGATGACTTCTGATTGCCTAAAGCCGGTGTCACACGAGCGCTTTTTCCCTCAAAATTTTTGCTCAACACTGGTCTGGCAGCTTATGAGGTAAACATTTTAACTATTACGGTTACGTAAATTCATCTATCACCAGTCTAGTTTCCGATACCAGTGCAAATTATGCCAGAAATGTTTTGATTATCGAATGTCGACTATAAAAGCTCTCGTGTGATACCGGCTTAACGCCTCCTTTACCACACTGATGTTGGGGTATGTCGGAACAATTACCTCTACGCTCATCAAGACTCAAAGCAATGACGTTGAGTCTACCCAACGGTGTACTTATAATAACACCTAATAATTATATATATATAATTGTTTTGTCAGTTGAAACACCCTTACTTTAGAAATAAATCGTTGACGTTAAACCAAAAGAAACGACGGCCTACCTATGTACTGAAAAGATTATTATTAACCTCTCGACACAATCCCGCCACAATTCATAGTTTGGCCACTACAACGGTATTAAGGGGAGACTGACCGTTTGTTTGGTCTATTAATTTATTTATTCATATATATATTGTATTTCTTTTAGTTTCCTCCCTAGACCTCCATCAAGCTTAGAAAACAAAAACCTAAACCCCCCTGCAAGATTAATTTGTAAATTTTTCGGTAAAAAAATATCTCTGCCGAAGGCCGGTTCCTCTTAAAATTTCAGGCTGGCTATTGCTCGCCAGGAAATAATAGACACCTAAATGGCACGAAAGGTCCTAAAATTGACAACGAAATGGGGCGAAAGGTGTTAAAATCGCCAAACTAATGGGCCGAACGTCTTATAATCTCAAAACTAGTGGGGCTAAACATTAGGGAGAAGGGGGTCCAGAAAAACGGTCTGCCTCCCCTTAACATCCGCTGTCACGCCTACATTTTCATTTATGGTGCCCGGAGTGAAAACGTATCGCCCAGCTTCTTGTTGTTGTTGTTGTTGCCCAGCTTGTTTACATAGTTACCGCCACACTTTATATGGAGATTGAATGGCCGAGGTGGCAGAATGGTCTGTACGAGGCAGCTCCTATCCTATTTATATACTTTGGAAAGTATATAAGTATAAGAAACGCCCCGTTCTTAACAGTAATCCTCAATAACAAACCCCAATGCACTTGAAGACACTAGTGAAGGCACATGGTCCCCCGCGGGCACGTAATTCGATTGTTCTTATGTAATTATCTTTCATCAGTTGAGAACAATTAAATAATATCTCTTATCAATTGAGCATATTAAAATCAATATTATATCTGATTTAAATTGTACTGTACATGGCTAGGCATACTTCTATATTATGATGCACATATAATTAATATTTAGTTAATTTGGTTCACTGTATTAATTGTCTTTAGTATGTAGCTAAATCTATTAAACAACTATAATTTGATAAAGAAACAACCAGAATCTAGTTAATTAGCATCCTTCATTTTCACCTTCAACCATTGAAGTATAGTTTGGTATTTTTGAGCTAGCTGGACATTTATTTAATTTCATCTTGAATACTCAGCCATTAACACGTTTTTTGTTTATCGCCAAATACGTTTTAAATTATAAAAGCATGGAATAAATTTGATGCAAAGACTGAGTGGTTTCTTATTTGTACATTAAATATCGAGAACACACATACAAAATAAGTATATATATATAATGAGTGGGTATGTGTGTATATATATATTTAAGGGTGAGGGCTGATCCTATCCGGAGTGAGGTTCGGCATCCTCTACCCATCCTTAGCCGTTTCTGTCTGTCTCTTTTACTGTCCTACTTTTACTTCTGTCGGGCAGGTGGCTAAGAGTCGTCTTCTTGTACAATTCACATACTCGACGAGACAGAGAAAGGGGCGAGGGAACGCAAAAATGGTCCCGAACCCTAAGAATTTGAACTTTAAATGTAGTTTCTGTCCGGGCTCTGTCTCTAGTCGGCCACCCCCAGCTATGGGGTATGTGCCTGAGTATAGGCTATACATATATATATATACATACATACATACATACATACATACATACATATATACGTACATACATACATAGGGGGGAGATTGTAGGCACCAATCGAACAGGGCTAGACTCAGGATAGGCTATAGGCAAGTGACAAGGAGTTGCTGAAATGTCGGTTTCATTTGCTGGCCTCTCTTATTGATTTGCTTTGTGCCTCACATACACTGAGAGTAATCCAACTAGCTCTCACAAACACTATCTCTCTTTAACACTACACCATACAAGCACACACTACTTCTTTCCACTTCATCAAAATTGTACACAACAATGATGACACATCAAGGCCCAGCCTCGGAGTCACCAGGGGGGAGGGACCATAAACGCCCCCACAACTAAGGCTGGACACTCACCCAACGACCCATCAACATGTCTTGGACCACAGCCTGACACTCTCATTATCATTTTTTGCAACTTTTGTGGCCTTTCCTCTAACTTCGTGTCATTAACTCACGCCCACGTACCGATCCTCTGCATCTCTCTCTCTCTCTCTCTCTTTGCCGCAATTTTGCATATCATTCTTTACTCTACCGCTATTACAATAATCAGTGTTCCTCAGAGCTCTCTCAGTGTATACCACCTCCTCTACATAGAGTACGTAGCACCTGTCTTGGAATACAATCCCACCCCTACTCTGTGCAACTCTCTAACCCAAGAGTGAAACAATATTTCCAATCTTTCTTTTATTCAACAGTTGATTTCTGGAACTCTCTCTAAATCAGTCTTTCCCTCATCCTAGGACTTAAATTATTTCAAACTTTGTGTGTCCAGGCATTTTGGCTCGAACATACCTTGATTTTGGACCTGTTACTCTTTCAACTCTGGGGGAGGCACTTGCCACATGCAGTTCTGTCTTTTGTCTCCCTCACTCACATATTCACAACAGGGCACACAAGATTTACTTGCATACAATTGTGGTATTTATCAGCATTGAATCCATGACACAGTACGAACTCACCCATGCCAATTGGTCCCCCCCAGTGACATTTCTATACATAGACTGTTGTGCAGCCATATCACTCAGCACTCTGGCACTGGGTAACTATTCCCCTTGCACCATGCACCAATCCAACACAACTTGTTGCTAAGGTCTCTCTGGAACAATAGCTGACCTTACAGAGCATTGCGGAACCTGGCCTAGTGGTACCACCTTGGTGCTACACTCTAGCCTCTCCCCAAGCTCCACCCTGCAACTTACAATCTAATCCGTCATGCACCCAACGTTCATTTTACAGTCCCCCACAACTAGTGACACAGGCTTAGCGTTTAGAGAAGCTATATATTTACTATAATTAGGCTAACTAAGACCCTGTTGATGGCAAAAGTAGCATGTAACCTGCCTTGAACCTGAACAACTCTTAACTCCTCTCCTGTTGCACTGCCATGGGGCTGATTAATTATGCTTCCGGAGGGGATTGTTCCCGCAGTATCTTTGTCCCTAGGTGTCTAAGAAACAGTACCACCCCAAGCCGTAGTCCCGCACAACGCAAGGACTCTGGCATGGTAGCCTCTTTCATTCTCCCAAACTGCTTCTCCCAGATTTTGATGCTAATTTCTTTATATTATGTGGCATTAAGTCAAACGTATCATGTAAATAATTTTTTTCATCCCAGCTAAGGTTGTAACTTTCTCACTAAGAACCCATTTATCTAGCATGTCGGTGAGGTAACGGTCGAATACAACATGGGTGTCTGTAGGCCCTTTTCGGACTCTCCGGAACATGGGCTGATAGGCATCAGAATGAATGGCCGTCTTAAATCCCTCATAATCACCAAGCTTCTCCACTGACAAACGATCATAGGCCTCCAGTGCCTTGCCCTTCAGTACACTTGATAAAAGCACTACCCACCGCTTGCGAGGCCACCCAAACTCTTAGGCCTTCTTTTCAAACCAGAGAACCACACCGTAACTTTAAGTTCATCAATAAGCGGCACTAGCTTGAGACTTTGATTGTGCTTGGCATCCTTGGATTCCTCCTGGCCAGTACCGCCAACAACCCTCGTTGTTTGAATTTTACACCTATTAACATATATTCTAACTCAGTCTGAATTCTTTCTCGCTCCAGCTCATGCTGCTCGCTCTCTCTCTCTCCCTCTCTTTCTGCTTCTATTTCTAGATTCCTTAAATCAATCTGCAGTGCCAAATCCTGCAATATGCCAACCTGGCCGTGTGCGATGAATAGTTAAAACAAGGAGGCTGATAGGTCACCAAAATGGGTGGCACTCGAGAAAACTAGTAAGGTAATAGAAATGGAATAGGTGGAGCTCTCCCAATCTGACTCAAACCTGGTGGTCTCTGAACTACTGATGGTCTCCACCCCTGTGTGTTCACAGGTGAAAAAGCACTGCCAACGTGCTTACCTGACAATAACCTAGAGGTGTAATAGGTCTCAATTCTAGACCCCTAATCTGTGAGATAGCTGGACTAGGTATATGGCTAGAAGGTTGGGAGTCCATGTGCATAGGATCACCCCTCACTACTCAGGCACTCTTGAATATACCTAATACACTCCTCCCAGGTATAGGATGATACTCCCACACCTCCATGAACCCTAACCACCAGCTTCAGTTCATCAGTAGTTCTAGCTTGCAATTCTTCCACACCTGGTTGGGTCAACTAGAAATCACATGCATCCCTCTCACTGGTCAAATATAGGGGAATCTGAGCACCGTCCTACATGATTACGAATAACTAAGGACTAAAATGGAAATTGGTGAACACGGTCCTAAGACTTAATCATTCAACCAAGACGGCACACTGCGAAGACACTCTAGTGTTCCTTTTTAGTACATTATCCAAGTATCCTAGGCAGAGGTCACCATCTGTTATGAACAAGTAACAGGGGAGACACAAAATACTGCTGAACTCTTCCGGACTCTCCTTCCTTAGTTATACTGCCATGCACAGTAGAACATACTCCAAAAAGTGTAACGCTAAATCAGGTTCGTAAACTGGGTACGAACTGGAAAGTCCTGGTATCTATATAATATTTTCGATTGTCTGTGTGTGTGTGTGTGTGTGTGTGTGTGTGTGTGTGTGTGTGTGTGTGTGTGTGTGTGTGTGTGTGTGTGTGTGTGTGTGTGTTCTTAATAGGCGGCCGCAGTTTTGGACCTGGGGAGCTGAAACTTTGCATGTGGGTGTCAATTGACCCGGGTCAGGTCATAGAGCGGGCGAGGCCACGATCGGAGGTCGTTTCGAGGCCGAAATTGAAAACAAAGTGAAAAAAATTGAAAAAAATTGCCGTTTGGGGCAGAAGGAGGCCTCCGATCGAAAAGGTGTATAGAACGAAAGTTGTTCGCAGCCGCCCAAAATGGTGGTACGGATGAGGTCAGATCCAAAATCGGAGGTCATTTAGCGGCCGAAATCGAGGTCGCCGTTTAATGAGGCACAGGGAGGTCGAGGCCGGTGATTATGGTAGTAGTAGTATTGTGATTATTGTGGTAGTAGTGATTGATGATGGTGTTTATGGTAGTAGAATTTAAACCCGGGCAATGCCGGGTACCCCTGCTAGTAGATTTACCGGTATATAGAATTATAGATGATGTTACTCGACGACCGTAGTTCTCGTCATTCCTCAGAGGGTATCTCGGACACACGGATCTACAAATGCAAGCAATGATACAATAGGAGAATAGACACTCTTAAAACTGCGGGATGCTACCCAAAAGGAGCACCCCAAAAGCGAAAAGATACATTGTAACTGAACCAATGAATAATGATTTATTAAGTGGGGTAACAAAATTGTAGCTATGTCTCGGAAGGATCCCTCCCAAGTATCCTGAAGCCTTAATAATACACTATCATGTCCTAAAGTGACACAGGGAAGGAAGTTCTGGAGAGGCTAAAAGGCTGTAGTAAAAGTATGAACGTGTCAGCAACCTGCGGTACCACGAAATTGCACCTCACAAAACTTAACTCTGAATCAGTACAAACACCGAATAGTATACTACATCCTACTAATACACCATTCGGTCCTAAGATATTGCTGGTAGTAATATCCTACAAATACAAACATTAAATAATTGGCAAACAACTCGTCTCCCGTTGCCCTGCGAAGCTCCTACTCCATTGACATGACACCCTCCCAGCCACAGATTTTAAACCTGTTGCTTGAATGCTAGGCTCTGCACTGGGGTCGCAGAGAGCATATCGTTATAGAACAAATTTTACTCAAAATTACACGATAGATAACTGGTGTAAGTTATTGTCATATGTCTCGTTACACCCTATATATATATATATATATATCGTAAATATTAAGTGATGGGGGTGACGGAGTGATTAAAGGTTTGAAAGTCCCCCATTGTCAAATTGATTTCGCAAAGAAAAGAAAAACCCTTTATGTAAGCATTACAGTAGCCTAGTGATTTACAAATATAGTACAGATGTGCATAATAAGTGGTAGCAACATCAGCTTTAAGGGGAGTCACCGGCATTTTATTATCTTTCTCTACTTTTCTCTCCTTCCCTGGCTTGTATCCATTCGGCCCCATTCAGCCAACTGTTTTAAGACGTTTATCCCCATCCTGGTGTTGATTTCTTCCTGGCGAGCGAAAGCGAGCCAGCATTGTATGGAGAAATCTGGCTTTGCCGGAGAAATTTTTCTATCGAACAATGTACAAATTTAGGTTGCTGTCAAAACAAATATATATATATATATGGTGGCTCGCTACCCCTTGCCAGGAAAATATTAACACCTGGATGGGGGTAAACGTCTTAAAACAGTAGGCTGAATGGGGCCGAATGGATACAAGCCAAAGCGAGAGGGAGAGAAGGAGAAAAAAAAAGCGAGGCGGGCTCCCTAACCAGCCTCCAGACCATCGATAATCCTCACGGCTAAGAACCATCGGATTTCAAAACTTTTACAGCCGATCTGGTTTCGCAAGAGTTTAGTGAGCATCGGACGGAATAACTGGGGAAATTCGTTTGGGCGAGTCTGTTCTTGGGTATATGGGTGATTATTTTGACCCTTTCAGAATTATCAGAATACGTGACGACTTTTATCAGTTATTCTGGCTAACGTTCAACGGTTTTACTAAGCTTAAAAAGGACCACTGGCCATCAAAGAGGTAAAATACAATTAGAACTTAGACTCACATCTTCTAATAATAGCGAACATACAAACTAAATATATATCAAGGTATGTTGACAGGTTAAACAGATGACGGTTAGACTGTAATAATAATACTCCGTAAGAAAATCAAAGTATATACTGTAGCAGGTAGACACAAAGAACACTATATACTGTATATTGATAGCCATTAATACAGCACAGAGCGAGCCAAACGTAATGACAGCTGAGAAGTGACTTATTAGCGCCATCGTACACTCGGATACCACAGTTTCTAGCCCACTCATGACAATTTATGGAACCTCTATATTTTTCTTTATGCAATTATAACTATCTGCATTGATTTTTGGTTTGAACTTGCTTTTCAATAAATAGTATGTATAGTTTTGTCGTTGATTTATAAACAATTATATTCATGGATTCCTTTCCAGAGAGGAAAGGAAATGGAATAATGGAAATTGTCTCACCAGTGGGAAAGGGGCATTAACCTATCCTAGTATTATGGGTGGGGGCTGCCGCCCCCACACCCCTGCTGGTTGGGTAACAGTGCAAAACACACAGTATTATGGGACACACCTTTCTCCGGCAACGAATGGGAAGTGTGAAAACCTAATGACTGTATCGCCATTGGTCTGACGGTTCATAATAATATGGTTTAGAGCACAGCTTGCATGGCACAGAGGTAGGCCAACAACCACGTTGAGTAAAAACTTTAAGGGCTGCTCTATTATTCCGTATTGTGTCAATGATAATTGAATGTGGGAGGGGTGAGCAACCATTACAAGCGGCGTCCATGACTGAAGTCTGAAGTGAGCAGAGATTTCAATGAAGGTGTGTATCTGTGATTGGTTCAGTGCAATGACGTAATCAAGGTCAATAAACTCACCTGATAGGTTGCTGGTTGTATGCATGACGTAATCTATGACTTCTACTGACGTGTTCAGAAAAAACCCCCAATAAGTATCCAGAAGTGTCTCTTGACATCTTTTGCAGGAGTTGAGAAATTCTATCTATCTATCTATTGCCTGACGCCGTGATCCCCGAAGGGGTGGCCACGAACGAACCGCCCCCATGCACCTCTGTCCCCAGTCAGTCGACGCCCCTCCCCCCAACCAGCACCGCCTTCGTTCATGTACTTCCTCACTCCATCCTTCCACCTCATATTCGGTCTACCTCTCCCCCTCTGTCCCTCCACCTCGCTCTCGTACACCCTCTTAGTCATTCTCTCGCTTTCCATACGTTCCATATGGCCGAACCATCTCAAGTTGTTCCTTTTCACACTTTCCAGCACATCTACCTCCACACCACACCTCCTTCTTACTTCCTCATTAGTCTGTCTATCCCTCCATGTAACTCCGCACGCACTCCTTAAGTAATTCATTTCCACTGCTCTCACTCTTGGTCTGAGTCTCTCAACCAACGTCCATGCTTCGCTTCCGTAAGTCAGTGTCGGGATTACCACACTGTCATGCAAGGACTTCTTCACTTCCATACTGACCACCCTATTTCTTGTTACTGCTTTTAGCGTTCCTACAACCCTCTTCCCCTGTTGTACCCTCTCCCGCACCTCTTCATCCATAGTCCCATCTTTACTCAACACACTGCCCAGATACTTAAGAGTTGACGATCTCCATAGCCTGACCGTTCAGCTTCACCTCACACTCTGTGACTTCACCCCTTTCGAAGACCATAACCTTGCTCTTCCCCGCATTTACCTTCAAATTCCGTTTTTCGCACACTGTTCCAAACTCATTTACCAGACCCTGCAACTCCCATTCATTATCACTCATCAGAACTGTATCATCCGCAAACAGCAGTATAGGTAGCTTCCACTCAATTCCCTCCCTTTTCAGCGATACACCAACATCCACTGCTCTTGATAGTATTTCTTTCATAACTCCATCCATATATACAGTAAACAACCACGGGGACATCACACACCCCTGTTTCAAACCAACATTCAGGTCAAAGAACTCGCTCTGCTCACTCTCCACACGTACTGCCGCCTTTGCACCCTCATACATGCTCTTCACTGCTTTCAGCAACTTGCCCTCTACTCCGTATATTCTTTAAGTTGAGAAATTAAAATCAGTATTTCCAACGGGGATTAGCAGATGGCGTGATAGTATTATAAAAGTTACCTATATTGTTGCGCCTGTCTCCTGTATATTGACCGAAAGGAACCCTTATTGTTACTAACACTATAGCCACAGCGTAGTTTTTTTCGAGTTTTATTAAGAAAAAATTCATGGTGACAGCGCCAGACAAGTGTGTTTTTGCCTGTTTTGGGGTTAACTTGTTCTCTTAGAGTACTGTACAGGGGTGTCACTTAACACAATCTACTTTGGAGGGCAACACACCATGGGCTTTTAAGATATCTAAACTTGGCTCGTTTTTTCTTAAACACTTCTCAATAATATAAAAAAAGGAAGGTGTAAAACCATCGCAGACGGAAGCCATGACTCGAGTGGTGAAATCACAGGCACGGTGGAAGAGGAGGAGGAGGAGGAGGAGGGGGGGGGGGGGAGGGCGTGGGTGGTTGAGGCATGTAACCTGATACTACGTCATTAACATGTTTGATTGTTATTGGCAGGTGTGAAACACTACTGTGCAGGCGTGGCATAAATGAAAGAAGGTGGTGGAGCGAGAGGGGTGGCCGTCCCGCACCAACGCAACAGAAAATGGAGATCGGGTGAGCCGTGCGAGATTTAGGGATTTTTTTATAATGAATTACCGACGGGCTGGACATATATGGCAATGAAGTACATGACCTAACTAACATATTTGTCTAAATAATATATCGATGGTTTCGACCCGGTGTAAAACTAGATAAATTCCAAGTTGAGGGATAGAGCTCTCCAGTTGACGAAAAAATGGCGTCGCTGAAAGCTGCGCCGTCTATAAGAGAAATTGACAACCATTTTACGGAAGGCAGACATTATTGGTAGACATGTTGTTACCGTTTTTTTAATAGGTTTTGCCGAGGGTTAAAACTAATGTTAATATGATGCTTAGAGCATATAGATTCTATATCTATCTTCAAATATGTCAAACAAATTTGTGACATTAAAATGGAGTTCTACTAATGGCCAAATCCGAGCCAACATTTGCCAAAACTTGCCTCGGATTTCTAATTTTATTATTATTTTTTTTTCAATTGTCTTTATTATATTTATATCATCCACCGACATTTAATGGACCATCTAGATAGGCAAAATATACTGACTGACGCACAGCACGGCTTCCGGCCCAAACGGTCGTGCGAGACACAACTACTTGTGACCACACATGACATTTCCCAAACCCTTAAAGGTGGGTGTGCATGCTATTATTTTCCTCCACAATCATTACCGGCAGTGTGCACTATAGCTTTTGGTGCAATATTTTCGGCTACAATGGCTTAATTATTTATATAATGGCCAATATAGGATATGGGCGACACTTTTCTGGATTCGGAGTTTAAGCGCTCTGATGACGTATGCCCAGCAACACAAGCTCTTCTGACAGGTGGAAATGGAGGATAGTGACAGTAGTTCCGATTAGTTTGCCAATACTGAGGGTGATAACCGTGATTATGGCGAAGAACCTCAAGTGATGAATATTGGTGGTGTCCAGGCTTATATGTATGAACCTGTAGGACGAGATTCAGCAACAGGAGAGGAGGGAGAAGCAGCTGGGATTACCGCCCGCCTTGTTTACACTACTCGGAGCCGCGGCGGACGCTAGCGATCATGTCCCCGTCTATTTTGACTGCATTCGGATACAATAATGAAAGCCCGCCCCTCACACCTCCATGACTTATTGTCATCATCATATACATTGCCAACAGGGTGCACATAACAGAAAAAAATCGCCGTAAAAATAGACGGGAACTTAACCGCGGCGATGGCGATCGACATCGACTTATGTAAACATGATGACCGTACGCCTGGTCACTACATATCCTTCCCAACAATGTTTGCGCCACTCCTTTTTTTTTTTTTTTTTTTTTTGTTAGCCTAGTTGCTAGTAGTCTAATTTCAGCCAATAAATTTCTTTAGCCTAGGTTAGGCCTATATCCATCGACGCTGACTGTATAATTTGGGCTAGGCTTAAGTTAGCCCATATTATCCACTCTCCTGACTCCTGAAATTGGCAAGCACGTATGGGTGGGAGGGTGGTTTGGGGGATGGTGGGGGGGGGGGGGGGGAAAGGTAGAAGGGTAATTGACTCGTGTTACAAATATGGAACCGATTGGTGAGGTAGTTTCGCCACCACGGATTTTCATTTTTTTATGTGATGATCTACGGATAGGCTGGAAGTGGATGGTGGGAGGAAGTTGGGGGTGTGGTGGGGGGAAGACAGAAGGGTAGGGGACTTGTCACACAAATATGGAACCAATGGTGCAGTCGTTTCGCCGCCACATATTTTCCTTTTTTTCCTTTGTGATGGCCTGATGCGGCAACCCATGGTCGGCGAGTGGATTGGGGAGGGGGTTGGGGTGGTGGTAGCAGGAAGCCAGAAGGGTAAGGTACATGTGGTAGAAATATGAAAGCTATAGGTGCAGAAGTTTTGCTGCTACAATTTTATTTCGGGGAGTCCGTATATATACGGACCTGGCACTGGGCGTGACAAGACCCCAGTCCGTATAGGCAATCAGCGGGTGCATCTAGCCATACCCATACTCCACTGCACTTTATTGTCAAAGCATTCATCACGAAAATGTCCATTGCATAATTATGAAGCTTGTTTTGGGTTTTGCCTCCCACACTCTGGTTCTTTGTATAAACTTCACCCATTTGTTACAATGGTATGGATCACTTGGAAACTTGTGTAGTGCTATGTTTGGTCCAGGGATGTTGCTACACCCAAAAACAGCACACCTATTCACCATTTTTGCTATACTTGCTGATATTTACTTCTCAAATGTATGCCTGGGCCTACGTCACATCCTCACGTGAGTACTAGTTGCAAGGGGTCGCAATTCAATATCTATTTTTGATTTGTTCTCTAATATTGAAGATTAGTTTTGACAAAGGAGTAGTCAGGTTGATTACTGGAGATCTAAACATCTCTTTAAATACATTATAAATTAATTTTAATTTCGCATGCCCCACCACCTTTAACGACCTCAAAATTCGACAAGTTGACGCCATAGTACTAGACTAGTACAAAGCCTTCGACAAAGTCCCTCACCATAGACTGTTAGCTAAGTTAGATTATTATGGCATCCGAGGACCACTTCTTCACTGGATTAAGACTTTCTTGACCAATCGGGATCAACGCGTTGTTCTCGATGCTTCTCATTCTTCCACTGTCTCTGTAACTTCTGGGGTCCCACAAGGCACTGTCCTGGGTCCCCTACTTTTCCTTTCATACATAAATGACCTCCCACTATCGCTTACTTCTACTACTAGACTTTTTGCAGATGATAGCCTAGTTTATAGACCAATTACTAATAGGGACGATTGCCTTCGACTATAGGATGACTTAACTGCGCTTGAAGAGTGGGAAGCCAAGTGGCAGATGACATTTAGACCGGACAAATGTCACCATATCCGTTTCACCCGTTCAAATAAAATCATCCCATTCTCCTACAAACTCCATAGCACATTTTTGGATACTGTTCCCTCCCACAAATATTTGGGGGTCCACATCTCAGCGGACATGAGGTGGACCACTCACGTTAGCAGCGTCAGAGCAAAGACTAATAGGGCCCTGGGCTTCCTGCGTAGGAATCTCACCAAGTGTAACGCAAACATCAAAATTCTAGCTTTTAAAACACTTGTTCGGCCACACTTAGAATACTGCGACACCGTCTGGGATCCACCCACTCACAACAATATAAATAAATTAGAGCCCATACAAAACAAAGCTGCAAGATGGATCAGACGTGATAACAGACGCACTACATCTGTCACTTTGCTCAAACAAGACATTAAACTCGACCCACTTGCAACAAGAAGGCAAATGCACAGACAACAGATGTTATATAAAATCACCAACAACTTAGAACTTAGTAGACATAGACAAAGATATATATTTACACCCTACAAGTATACGATTTACGAGACGCAGCCACAACCTAAAATACCACACATATCAAGCAAGCACGGACATATTTAGACAATAATTTTTTCCCCGCAGCATCCAAGAGTGGAATCACCTCCCATCTCATGTAGTTAATAGCCCCACCCTTGATTCATTTAGAACTAGGATCACCAATCATTACATCCCTAATACTGATCCTGTCCCCAACCATTAGCCCTAAAAAGCACAACCCCCGCATATCATGCTGCCCGAGAGCGGCCCTCTGCGGGTCCCTCAACGTAAACGCAAAAGTTATTCCCATAATACCCCTATTTCTACCCCACCCAAAACGCCGCATTTCCAAACTCTCCCCTACATTGCTGGGGTATCGTAATTACAATTAACAATGCAAATGCTAATAAATAGTGCTTTCCTCACTTTCTAACAATATAATACACACTTACAAACCATTAAAATACAAAAATAAAATAAATAAAACCTAAAATAAGAGTTGTTGTTGTTCTGCAGAATTACCTATAAATAACCACTAACTTAGTAGAAATAGACATATATATTTACACCCTACAAGTATATGATTTACGAGACGCAGCCACAACCTAAAATATAACCCGTATCAGGCAAGCACGGACATATTCAGACAAAAAAATTCCCCGCAGCATCCAAGAGTGGAATCACCTCCCATTTCATGTAGTCAATAGCCCCACTCTCGATGCCTTTAGAACTAGGATCACCAATCATTACAGCCCTAATCCTGATCCTACTATCCCCAACCACTAGTCCCCATGCACAACCCCCGCATATCATGCCGCCCGAGAGCGGCCCTCTGCGGGTCCCACTACGTAAACGTAAACCTTAAGGTGTGGAAGAATAAATGGATGGGAGCAAGGGTGGAAAGTAAGATGGGTGGGGATAATAGTGGAAAGCTTGGACATAAAAAATATTAGTGAGAACGCTTTGAAAATCTTCTTAATGATGGCCTGCCTCCATACTGTATATACAGTATACAGTATATATATTGCAGTATATAATACGCTTAATAGTCACGCTAATTGCATGAACCTAAACAATCAATTAACATACCTTGCACAGTCGTTAGGATTATCATTCCCAGACTATACTCCGTTCAGATGAGCTGTGCACCTAGTGGAGGTTTGAAACGACGTCCATGATAGGCTCTCTAAGCATCATCCTCGCTGTGCGTGATTGGCCGTAAATATTATCCTCACTCACGGGCCTAAGGCGTCTTATCTGTGATAAAATGTGTCATTATGCATACAATAAATAGTCTACATTATTATGCAGTTAACATAATAGCTAGTGATTGCAGCATCATGTAGCTGCCAAATAACTTGCAATAATTCGTGTTTACATGGACAGCAGCTGGTCCGACTGTACTGTGGAATGTTCCATTCCTTTAATTCATTTCAGTAAAAAACAAATGGAACAAACTAGTAAATACGAATGTCTATGTTATCTGTGTAATACATATGATTAATATTAGGAAATTCGGAAAAACTAAATAAGATGGTCACTAATTTTCCTATGGACTTTTTTATTTTTCCCTGTAGTTTTCATCAATATGTAGTGTTTGGAAATCATTACAACCCTCGGCGAAACCGTTTTCCCCATTATACAACGATCTTAAGACACGCCGCCCGATAGTGGGGAGGGCTATGAAGTACAGGGAAAATGAGGGGTTAAATGCGTAAAACGGCGATAAAAACGTATTTTAGCAAAACTTGGCTCGGGTTTTAATTTCAAAGGCCTAAAACCCAATATTTCGAAAACCCGAGCCAAGTTTTGGCCAAAGCTGGCTCGGATTTTGCGAGTTTGTAGACAAAAGAATGACAGTAACCTCATTTAGAAATTTGGATCAGGTTTCCCGAAATTGCAAAGCCATAAAACCCGAATTTTGGAAAACCCGAGCCAAGTTTTGGCAAAACTTGGCTCGGATTTTGCGAGTTTTAAGAGTAAACAAATTAAAGTAACCTAATTTAGAATTTTGGCTCATGTTTCCCTAAATTGCAAACCCCAAAAAGCATAATTTTGGAAAACCGGAGCCAATTTTTGGCAAAACTTGGATCGGATTTTGAGAATCGAAAAAGACTAACGAAATGTCGGAAATCGGCTCATGATTGCAATGGACAGACGAAACGGGACGAACTATGGGTGGGAAAACACAGACGACTTTCCTTTGTAATGACAACCCTCAGGACCCTTGAGCAGTGCTGTCTGCTACTCGTATTTAAAAGGGACAGGGAGAATCCGTTGGTCAACCCTCTCCCCCTCCATTCCTCCTCATCTCCTCCCTCCTCACCCACAACTCTCCTGTTTAGTGAGCCTATTCACCGCGCTCAGCTGACTTTCACAAGAGGGCTGTGGGACTTCTTACAAGAAAAATAATGCATACAGAATAATCAAATAATAGGCTAATAATACTAATACTATTACTAATAATATAAATAAATACATAATTATATAGATAAACAATCACAGAGAGAAGTCGTCTGTGTTTTCCCGCCCATAGTTCGTCCCGTTTCGTCTGTCCATTGCAAGGACAGTTCCATACTTCTGCTACCTTCTATATTAATTTCATGAGGCTAGCACAACACTTGAATTTCCTAATATTAATCATATGTATTAAACAGATAGCATAGACATTCGTATTTACTCGTTTTCTTCTATTTGTTTTTGTACTGAAATAAATTAAAGGAATGGAACATTCCACAGTACAGTCGGACCAGCTGCTGTCCATGTAAACATGAATTATTGCAAGTTATTTGGCAGCTACATGATGCTGCAATCACTAGCTATTATGTTAACTGCATAATAATAATGTAGACTATTTATTTTATGCATAATGAAGCATTTTATCACAGATAAGACACCTTAGGCCCGTGAGAGGATAATATTTTACGGCCAATCACGCACAAGGCCCCTCAGCGAGGATGATGCTTAGAAAGCCTATCACGGGCGTCGTTACAAACCTCCACTAGGTGCCAGGTGCACAGCTCATCTGAACGGAGTATTGCTACTTATTCAATTACATCCATGTTAAGAAGCTATATATTGGAATAATAAAATACACTAATCAAATAGACATCGTGTAATAAATCACCCTCCCTTACCTCACAATGTTGCTGTTCGGCCAGGCCAGGGGACGACTACCTCAGAATGTTGCCTTTCTTTAATCTCTGCGGTAATTTTTTTGAAAAGACTCGCAGCGTTATTATACATAATTTATTAGGGAAAGTGAAGCTCTATGGAATCCTTAACTTTCCCTAATAAATTATGTATAATAAGGCTGCGAGTCTATTCGAGTCTATTCGCGATAATTATCAAATTATGTATAATAAGGCTGCGAGTCTATTCGCGATAATTATCAAATTATGTATAATAAGGCTGCGAGTCTATTCGCGATAATTATCGTTGGTTTACTGAAGAACGCACACTACATTCGGTAATAAAGCACACACACCTATCCAACACCCGCACACCAAGACAGGAACACGTGGTATGCCGGTCACCGCTCTCCCACTCCCCACAATCTAGCTGGCCAGAAATTAACGGGGTTTTATTTTAGCTCGTGATGTAAAAAAGTAGGCACATTTTCTGTCTGTACTCATTATTTATACTTTGGTAAACCGATTAGAAAAAACCACACACATATATATACTGTATATAGGATATATGTAAATATATACATAATTTGTAAGTACAATAAGAAACTGCAGTTTCTGAGACACCTGACTAGGGCCCGGACATTGGGAGCGTATTGTTTCGGTACGATAGCCCACTTTAACTATCACAAGGCCACTCACGTCTGAACACATGTTTCGAACCAATAGATGCTTCACTCAGTCTGCCATGTAAAACTATTTTGCTGTGGTTATGCTGCGATACGATTCATACTACATAATCTGATATATAAATGACAGAAATACCATTGTTTGTTATTCCCTCCTGTAACTACATCAAACACGGATAGCTATTAAAGAATTATAAATGTAATGATACACTACCAAACCGCAGTGAATGGACAGGCTTTCGTCGTGTATATGAGTGTGTGTGTATGTGTGAGATTCATCAGACGACATCCATAGTAGTTACTATTAAACACATACCGGTACTCGCATATAATTCATCCATTTTATATCGTGCTATTTTTTGTTGCACTGTGTAAACATTGCAATATATCAGCTACTATAATACTAACATCGAAAAGGTATCTATAGCCATTGCTAAACGTAATATTACGATGCGATGCTTTTGTGGTCTTTACCCTTTAGTGTTATATACATTTTGTTTTACTAAATTAATACCGAATATATTAACCTTTCCGCGTCCGAAGCTTAACTGTGTGTGGTATTACATATTGCCCCCTATATATAACTACTGATAACTCCTTGCCGCTTCACACCTGAATTTCATAACCAGATGATAACATGTTCACACCATAATTGTCATCGTTACTTTACACAACAACTGTTTATTACACACCAATGCAAGGTAAACATTTACACTGTAATACTGAGCATCCTCCTCTTCGAAATAAATACAAGTATACATAACGTGGTCACTGGGAATATGGACACGAAGACAGCTCTGGCGGGTGGGGGAGAGAGCGAACGTCAACTACCAAATTTAGTAACAGCCAATAAAACGTTTAGGTTGGAACCCGAGCCATTCTCTTGGGCCAGCAATTTGGAAGTATTTTTTTTTATTTTTTTATTTCTTTAAATCTATGGTATCATTAGTGTTCGTATTTACTGTAGATACGTAAGGGAATGCAATAAAGGTATTTTTTTCATGTGTATATCCATAAATATATGAATGCGGATCAAAGCATAGCAGCAGCATTATATTTGTACATGGCAGATTGAGTGAAGCATCTATTGGTTCGAAACGTGTGTTCATAGGTATGCGGCCTTGTGATAGTTAAAGTGGGCTGTCGTCCAGAAACGATGAGCTCCACATGTCCGGGCCCTAACAAAGTCTCAGAAATTGTGGTTTCTGACTGTACCTTGTACATGCATTTATTGTTATTGAGTATTTTGGGTATATAGGTTGTATATGTGCATTAATTGAGTATTTTGGTAGCTGTATGTATGTAGGTATGTATGTATATACTCAGACATATATCCCATTGCTGGGGGTGGCCGACACGAGACAGAGCCAGAATAAAGTTCCTATTCTCAGGGTACGGACACTTTCGCGTTCCTCGCCCCTTTCTCTGTCTCGTTGAGTATGTTGTATATATTCATTAATAGAAAATTTTGGGTACATCGGTTGTATATGTGCATTATTTGAATATTTTGGTTGCGTATGTTGTGACGTCTTAAGGGGAGACGGTCGTTTTTCTGGTCCCCTTTCTCTCTCCT
Organism: Paralithodes platypus; assembly: GCA_032716605.1. Taxonomy (NCBI): domain Eukaryota; kingdom Metazoa; phylum Arthropoda; class Malacostraca; order Decapoda; family Lithodidae; genus Paralithodes; species Paralithodes platypus. Next base: position 25,801,528 of record CM064544.1, on the reverse strand, counting down.
GATTAGTCCCATTAGTTTTGAGATTTTTAGACGTTCGGCCCATTTGTTTGGCGATTTTAAGACCTTTCGTCCCATTTCGTTGGTGTGTAATTATAAATAGTATTGTTATTTTTATTATTATTATTATTATTATATCGGTGCCTATGATCATTGCGAGTCACACGTAACCACTAGCCTACTCAGTTATGACGTGTTATGAGCATTACTAGCATATAATTATCACATTGGCACTCAAGATACGACAGTCATATGGAGATTCGACATCGTAAATCTCTAAGTATGCTTACCCTGACTTGGTTGCATAAAATATACTCGCCTCTGGTTGAACGGGTCCTAAAAGCAATATTGTTAATTTTAGTTACTTTATCACTAGGGGAGGCCACCTTTTTTTCTCTTTCTCTCCCTCTCTCTTTGGCTTGTATCCATTCGGCCCCATTCAGCCTACTGTTTTAAAACGTTTACCCCCATCCAGGTGTCAATATTTTTCTGGCGAGCGGTAGCGAAGCTAGCATACATATTTTTGTTTTTTGACAGCAAGCTAAATTTGTACACTTTTCGATAGAAAACTGTCTCCGGCGAAGCCAGATTTCTCCATACAATGCTGGCTCGCTATCGCTCGCCAGGAAAAAATCGATATCTGGATGGGGATAAACGTCTTAAACCAGTTGGTTGAATGGGGCCGAATGGATACAAGCCAGAGAAAGAGAGAAAACAAGAGAATGAGAAAAAAGCAGGTGACCCCCTTAATCACTTCCAACAGGCGATAATTATGCATTCTAAGTCTAGTCTGGAGATTCGAGCCATTCTTAAGCTATTGTACGGGGATTGTGTCACATTTTTTGTTATAATCTTCTTTGTATTGTAGTTTGCTATTTACGACATTAATATGACTGTTGTGGACTACATCGGCGGCATTTCGAATTTTGGTTTGGCAATGGTGGCTCTGAAAAGCGGTCCACTCCTCTCCCATCCCCCCCCCCCCCTACATATCGGCTCCCTCGGGTTTCGATATATTGTGCACAGCTCAGGTAGGACGGTAAGAACTCCTGTGGGGACCTGCCGCCTGCACAACTGGTCAGATGGAGTTTGCCAATATCAACTGTGGTGTGGTTGAACGGCTCCCCGGAGTAGAGCCATCTCGGGACCCACACCGGCTCCCTTGCGATTCGGTTTGTTTTGATCGCTCTCCCGGAAGCGGCTTGATTGGCTTTTCGGGCGAGGTAAAAACACGACCAACTCTGGTGGCCGTGTACCTTCTGTTATCCCTCCGTCTATTTTTTAAGGAAAACTTTCAGTTTTGAGTTTGGTATTGGGAAGAGATGGAAAGAATGCAATGGAAGGTATTGGTTCGTGGGATTTCTTAGCTTTCTTTATATAAATATATATACGGTATATATATATATATATATATATATATATATATATATATATATATATATATATATATATCAGTTAACGTTTCCATAAATTACAGGACGTATTCGTCAGGCAATAATATGACTATTTTATTCTACGACGTTCGGGGTGAGTATTCATTAGTTACAGAGATATTTCACATCGAATTTGGGCCAAACATGACAATTTATCTAGATTGTGTTGCATATCGTCAACTTGTTCTTTTGAGAGTACGCTATTTGCAATTTTTGTATCGTCAGGAAACTTTGAGATTGTACAGGTGAGACCCTCATCTACAGTATGTCGTTGATGTAAATTAGACAGATAATTGCTCCTACTACCGATCCCTTGGGTACCCAGATATTTAGATGCCTTACCGTTTATGACTACGCTGTAAAAAAAAATCTGTAAAATTTACAGAGAATATCTGGCAATTAGGCTGCCAAACATTCTCTGTAAAATTTACAGCATTCTGTATAATAATTTACAAAAATATACCGTGGAATTTACAGACTGGCTTGTAATTTCTTACAGATATAATCTGTTTATTTTTACAGAAAATCTTGTAAAAATTATAAAATTATCTGTAAAAAAATTACAGAATATATCTGCTAAATGTAATTTCAATTGTATAGGTAACAGTGTTACTGTCAAAGGTTTTACAGAATCATGTAAATTATAGATAGTTTGGCAGCCTAATTGCCAGAAATTGTTCCACTGTTCCATAAATTTTACAGAATCTTGTATTGTTACACTTATATTTTGTCATTCTCGGTAACCTAGTTCTACCAAAGCAAGATATGTAAGAATGAACACACACACACAGACCGTATATATATATATATATATACTTTTAAGTTAAATACCGGTATGGGAGGGGTAGCTGAGTGGTCTTAAAAATGGACATGTGAAACGGAAAATCCACCATCTACCCATGTAAGCATATGGTGCAACACCGAATTAGCGTACACTATGCATTACCGGGACATTTGATGCATACTTTACCAACAGTAATATTTCTTACATATATACAATATATTCGCAACACACAAAGAAATAACATCATATAATCATAATTGGTAGGCCTATTTATAATTGACCAACATTGTTTATTATGACCTAGCCTTGGCGAGGTTATACTGAATATAAACCGTTACCCATAACAATCCCACCCCACCCTCAGTTAGGTTAGGCTATGTTAAACACCGTGGGTGGTTTGATATAATATATAACGCAACCTTACCTTGTGTCATGCAAAGGCTGTAGGCTACAAATATATAACGCAACCTTACCTTGTGTCATGCAAAGACTGTAGGCTACACATATAGCAAAACAAAATTCTTATTATGGTAGCCTGTTACGTACGTAAACATTGCCTAAAAACCAGCTAGGCAGCAACCGTGAAAGTATTTGGTTACACATTATAGACATGCACAATTTTATACATTGTCAGAAACTAACTAACTTGCACGGTCATTCATTCAATATCCAATTAAATATCTATAGGGTTGGTTACTTTGGCTATACCGGTATCTGTTGGAAAATGCACACCAGGTATTGTTCTGTACATTACTACTACTGTTTTAGCCTAGCATTAAACACAAACAAAAACAAAAAACGTATAGGCTACAAGCTATATAATCGAGTGAGTTGCCTCGGCACATGGAAGCATATGAAGGCGATTCATTCACGTCCACACCCTCTCAGGGATTACGTCTGGCAATTAGATAGACTATATATAGACATTTAATCATAATATGGTAGGATAGATCTTTTAGTTTTCTACCAAACGTTAAGCAATTGTATTCAGCTGATGAAATTAAACTGGTCAAGGGTATATAAATAGGCTAAGCAAAACTTTTAGAGAAACACATACACATACGGCAGCTATTTTTTTGAACTAGGCTACTTTTGTTAAAGCTAGACGTGTTTACTCAGTTTAAGAAAGAGCTCTCGTATTCCCGGCATTAGTCTATATCTTATTACAGATGTAAATGTGCATAAAATATTCGCAACTAGGGCTCAACAACGAATAGTTTCTTACCAGTTACGACATTCCACAGCATGAGATACAGCAAATCACGCTGTTTATTGTCCATGTTACATATCTCCTGGCGAGAATACTGCGCATTTCCACAGCCCATCACGGTTATTAAGGTTGTGGTAATAATTGAGGTAAGGAATTATATGTGTGGAAGTGGAAATTAGCAAAACTATCACACGCAAATACAGCCTGCCTGCCCTCCCAGAAATTAGGCCTACTCTGCGCAAGGCAGTTTCCTACTTTCCCGCCTAAAATTCATGTTACTCGCAGCTCTTATATATCGCCACACATATAGTTTATTGATACAACAACACCTACATTTTGTCAATATGAATTCCAATGATTTATATAGAAGTTTCATGAAATACAACCTGAAAAAGATGCTTGAAAAGTTTCATATATAGATGAAGGTTATAGAAGTATCCGGCAACTCTGGTGATAAATTATTGCCTCATTTTCTAGATACATTGCAAGGGTATAAATTTAATTTGACCATTATATAAACAAATATTAAGTATTTAGTGAACTTAATATTATATCTGTATAAGCTGCTACAGTTCATAAAGAACAATTATGGTATATGGTCAGTATTTCTTGAGTTATTCAACACCATGGTTTTACAGTCAATGCCTGTAATATAAAATACAGATATTACCTGTATTTTAAGTTTACTGTGAATTTTCTGTTGATAAATACAAAGAAAAACGTAAAAATACAGATATTTTTTACAGTATACTCTTTGCTTTCTGCCGCTGAGCCAATTTTCTATCCATTTCAACACACCGTCTTGTATTCCATGCGCTTTTAGTTCTAGCAATAAACGTTTATCAGGTGTTTGGTGTTTGAGTGACATAAATAAATACATAGATTGTAGGGTTTGGCGGGTCAATATAGGCAGCTTATATTACCCAGAGTGAAAGAACACAAATGTAGTCTGTACATCTTGATTTTAAGAAGATTCCTCTTCTGTAACAAGATGTGCATTATTAGGCAGCATGCTACAACAGGGTAAAACTAATAGGTACACGTTTTGTAATGGGTAATGAACAGGGTAAATTTCCCTGTATAGTGGAAAGATACTATCGATGTTGTATAAGCGGACAGTTCAAAAAAGTATTTTATATATAAAAGTGATATTTTGTAAGCCAATAATCTTAACATGGCAGAAAATACAGCCTACTATAATTCAGATTAATTAACTGGTAAAGAAAGAAGTGTGACCTGCTAAGCAAAGACTTAACTAGAACACCTAACACAAATGACTAACACTGGATAACTAATAAGCTAATAGATCTTATAGGAAAAAAGAAAGGAATATATTGAAAAATAAAGAAAGGCGAAAATCATTTACATATATACTATCAGACTCTATCAAGACAGGTCAAAAAGGAAATCAGGAAAGCAAAAAGAAATTATGAAATAAGGATAGCCAGTGACTCAAAAAATAACCCTAAAGCTTTTTACCAACTATATAAATCTAAAGTTAGAGATGTAAAAGGCCCCCTAAAAACTTCAATAGGAGAAATAACAGAAAATGATTTAGAAATGTGCAGTACATTAAATAGTCAGTTTCTTTCCGTTTTCACTAATGAAAATTTGGCACAGATTCCAGAAGTCAATATGGTATATAGTGATAGTATAGAAAATATGTTAAGTACAGTTAGTATAAGTAGAAATGATAATTATGCTTAAGGAAATTGACAGACTGAAACCTCAAAAATCGCCTGGTCCTGACGAGGTATATGCTAGAGTATTAAAAGAATGCAGAGATGAGTTAAATAGCCCATTAGCATATTTGTTTAACAAGTCATTAGAAACAGGTTTAGTTCCAGAAGCTTGGAAGCTTGCAAATGTAGTTCCGATCTTCAAAAAAGGTGATAAATCGATAGCATCCAATTACCGTCCCATTAGTCTCACATCAATCATAGGAAAGTTGCTAAGAGTCTATTATTGCTAGGAAAATTAGAAGCCACTTAGACAAATTTAACTTAATAAATTCTTCTCATCATGGATTCACTCAGGGACGTTCTTGCCTTACTAATTTGCTTAGCTTTTTCTCAGAGGTATATGAAGCAGTAGATAGTGACAAGTCATATATTATATATTTAGATTTCAGTAAAGCTTTCGACAGAGACCCTCATGAGAGATTGATGAGAAAGGTTGAGGCACATGGAATAGGAGGGTCGTTGTTGGGATGGATTAGGTCATGGCTAATTGGTAGGAAACAAAGAGTCAGCATAAATGGTACCAAGTTAGAGTGGGGAGCAGTCAAAAGTGGTGTCCCCCAGGGATCGGTATTAGGTCCCCTGTTATTTCTTATATACATAAATGACCTAGATTTAGGTATAACTAGTAGGATAAGTAAATTCGCAGACGATACTAAAATGGGGAGATCAATTGATTCAGATAGCGATATAGAGTGCCTCCAAAGGGATCTAGATACCTTACATGAATGGTCAGTAAATTGGCAGATGAAGTTTAACATTGACAAATGCAAGGTATTAAAGATAGGGAAGATGCAAACAAATGTTACATATAAACTAGATAATTTAGAATTAGAAAATTCAGACTGCGAGAAAGATCTAGGTGTGTTTGTTAGCAATGATTTGAAGCCTAGAAAACAGTGTATAAGCGTTCGTAATAAGGCAAACAGGATTCTCGGGTTCATCTCTAGGAGTGTGAATAACAGAACTGCTGATGTTATCTTTAAACTTTACTTGTCATTAGTGAGACCCCATAATATGGATTATGCTGTCCAATGTTGGTGTCCTTATTAGAGAATGGACATAGATTCATTGGAAAGAGTACAGCGTAGAATGACAAAAATGATCCATAATATTAGAAATCTTCCGTATGAAGAAAGGTTGAAGAAATTAGGTTTACATTCGTTAGAGAGACGCAGAGTTAGAGGGGATATGATAGAGGTGTTCAAGTGGGTTAGTGGGATTAACAAAGGGGACATGCCAAATGTACTAAAGCTCAGTGATAGCGAAAGAACTCGTACCAATGGTTTCAAATTAGATAAATTTCGTTTTAGAAAAGATATAGGCAAATATTGGTTTGGTAACTGTTGTAGATGGGTGGAATGGACTACCAGGTGCTATAGTGGGATTGAAAACGGTAGGGAGCTTTAAGATAAAATTGGATAAGCATATGGACGAGAAGGGTTGGGTGTGAAGGGGGATCAGCCGGGTTGGGCCAATCAGCGCTCTGCAGACCCCCGTAATCCTGCGTTAATCTCTAACCGTTTTGGTAAGATGATCCTCAGGGTATTAGAGTGTTGAGCCTATAATTGGGGTTGTGTGGGACAGGGACTGCCTTGCTTAGTCCAATCGGCTTTCTGCAGACTCCCATTTTCTTATGGGAGAGACCACGCAAATCATGGTTATGATGAAGGATGACGGAAAATATGCCAGTGTGATAGCCCCTTAAGTGAAAGGGTGGTCGTGTTGGTGGGAGTGGTTGCGTATCGGCTAGCTGAGTGAGATGGGTTCGTAAGGAGTTGTCCCGTTCGAACTGAACGGCCTAGGTGTTCGTGTATACGGGATTTTAGATGTCTTTTTGTTTTGCCTATATATACTGCCTTACAGCTAGCACACGTAAATCAATAAACAACTGATGACTGTAAGTGTAGTGGAATTGTGTCCTTAAATCTAAACAACTTTTTAGATAGTACAAAGTGATCTAAAGGCGATTTTGATTGAAACTTGTGGGTAAAATTCCTTTAGATGCCTTTTCTTCAGGGTGTGGCTTAAAGATACTGTGTATGGATAGGGAAATATGTGGCATTTTTTGGAACAGTGGACACAGGTGGTTTGTCTGACGTAAACAAATTTTTAACCCCTTCTGTGCCGGTGTTGTAGTACTTTTGATTATATTCTGGCAATTATTAGACGATTTTATTCAGTTTAAAAAGGTCCTCCAACAATCAACAGGTTTCGATCTATCTTACATAATCTTTTTTACTGACTCGGATGTTTCTTCAACTCCAAAAAATCGTCTAACTATAGAAAGAATAGAATACATAAGATGGCGCCGGTACAGAAGGGGTTAAGGGTTTTTCCTATATAGGTGTCTGTTAAGTTTTTAGGGAAGCCATTGTTAAATAGAAGTTCCTTGAGGTATTTGAGTTCGGTGTGAAGGTGAAAATATGAACAAAATCTCATTGTCTCTCTCTCTCTTTCTCTATACAGTATATATATATATATATATATATATATATATATATATATTTTGTGTATGGCCACCCTCGTAAAGAGGAGTAAGGCGTCCGGCAATAGATAGATAGATAGATAGATATATTAACCTTTTCCTATTTATATTAAGAAGGGAAATCCTACTTGAAGAATGTATTTCAATTCATGCACAAGTCGCAGGATACATATTCCAGGATACCATACAGGGATTTTTACAAGATTACCCACGCAACTCGGGTTATAGAGATTTAATTTTAATACTCGCCCAGCCAAACACGAGTCACTAATATCAAGTATATCTCACAAATACACGTGAGCTATTAAATGTTTATATACCCCCAGACAGACTCGAACCTCTGACATTCCGAACGAGTGTCCAAGCCTCTAAGAATAAACAAATGACCCCTACCAATTGCTACCCACAATGTGTAATAACATACATTTATTGTACACATAAAATAAGGATATCACAAAGAGAAACAATTGATACTATCAAAAGTAAATAGATATAATAAAATACAGTAGAATAATTGCATGCAAATTATGAAGCAACAACAGATATATATATATTGTTGCTTCTTCATAGACACGGCATAGAGTTAAGGGGAGGCAGTTGGTTTTTCCGAGTCCTCCTCCTCCCTCATGTTTAGCCCTATTCGTTATGAGATTTCAAGCCATTCGCCCCATTAGTTTGGCGATTTTCAGACCTTTTACCCCATTTTGTTGCTAATATTAAGATCTTTTCGTGCCATTTAGGTGTCTTAAATTTTTTCCTGGCGAGCGATGGCGAGCCTGTATTTGAAGAGGAATCGGCCTTCGGCCGGGACATTTTTCTACCGAAAAATGTACAAATTTATATTGAAGGGGAGTCTTGAGAGTGCTTTTTTAAAGTTTGATAGAGGTTTAGAGAGCAAACTAAACCCCTTCCTTAAACCCTTGAACCGAACCAGTAAATTATGCTGCACAATACTGTCTGGGCTCCCTTAATCACTCCATCCGGGCTGCACAGGTTATCCCAAACAAGAAGAAGCGCAGACATAAGTGTGAGGTCATCAGTTCCATGTATTTAAGGGAGCCCACCTCGTTTTTTCTCTTTCTCTCCCTCTCTCTTTGGCTTGTATCCATTCGGCCCCATTCACCCTACTGTTTTAAGACGTTTACCACCATCCAGGTGTCAATATTTTCCTGGCGAGCGGTAGCGAGCCAGTATATATATATATTTGATTTGACAGCAAGCTAAATTTGTAAATTTTTCGATAGAAATATGTCTGGCGAAGCCAGATTTCTCCATACAATGCTGGCTCGCTTTCGCTCGCCAGGAAAAAATCAACACCTGGATGGGGATAAACGTCTTAACAGAATTGGCTGAATGGGGCCGAATGGATACAAGCTAGGGAAAGAGAGAAAGATAAAAAACAAAAACAAACGGTGACCCCCCTTAACATTATGAGGTAGAGTTCAACACATAATTATGGATGTATAAATAAGGTGACACAAACCTATTCAACTTTTATGTATTGTCTGCTGCTTATTGTCTGATGGGTTGTACGATAATGAAACACAATAGGAACGTGTGATTTTATTGGCAATATAAACTTTTTAGAAAAATACAAAATCTTCTGCCTGAATGAGATGCTGTATCTTGTAACCTGAATCTTAAAGTGGCTACACCAAAACCAATATAGTATTTACCAGACCACTCTGGTTATAAGACGATGTTGACACTGTATGGCTAATATTTTTGGCAATTAAATCTGTTAGCATTAATTAAGCTGGTGTCATACGAGTACATCGTCCGTTTTTTAGCAGTTCTTGTTTGGAAGCTTTTAAAATTAAATTTTTAACCGAATCTAGCCACCTAACAAAACATAGTTACTTTAGTTTACGAAACCAATACACAAATCCCGAATGATACGCTAAATTGGCGTTCTTCTAAAATAACTGGAAAAGGTGCCTGTGTGACACAGCCTTGAGTAGCATACATTGTTTGTCCAATTCATCATACTTGTTTGATTAGTTTTGATTTCATCTCCTGCACATCCCGAGAGCTATACACTTATTCTTCTCATAAACTACCCTAGTATGTTCAATATTTTTGTATATCAAGAGACTTAGTCACACCACTAAGTCCCTGACCAGGGAGTAACTTTAGTCCACCCCACATTCAGAACCTTCATGTGCAGGGCTTTATTATTAAAATGGTCATACCGTTTGCTTCACAAGGTTTACTAGGGATGAGAATTGTCAGTGTGTATCTGTGCTTGGAGACTGATTTTCCTGACACCCTTAGTCAAGGACTATGTGGTGTGACTCTACAGCATATACTGTACCTTTGTATAGCTAGAATGTGAATTATATACCTTTTATTCAGGCTTTACGATCTCCACACTATCAACATAAAATAAATCAACTCTGCTTTATGTAGTTGTGGCTTGTATGATAAGTATTTTAAATCATTTGCTGAGGCTTACGCTGCATTATTTAACGTCACATTGCCACACCGTTTGATTTTCAGCCTACTCCCGATTTATGTCTGCTCATTGTATACGAGGCTCCTATCCAAACAACCTGTCATTTCATTCTAGAGAACAGTGTTTGGAAACAAGTTGCCCCATCGGTGTCATACAAAAATACAGTAGTACTGCATTTTCTTACTATGACTGAGAGTACAGAGCAATCAATCCAGCATTCAAGAATCGGTATAAAATCATTAATTTCCCCATTATTAAAATGTAATGATATATGTTTGTATATATGGTAGCTATTTTAATGTATGATAATAGCCTCCCGTACTGCAGACACTTATGGCATTCAGGAACAGAGCTGCAGCGCAGGGACCAGGCTTCCTTGGACCCAGGGGAACACTCTCATGGTTCTCTATGGTTTGATATTTATCCTTGTATAGCTTATTTATAATAATACACATTCAACAAAGTGTAACAGAGGTTATTTGTCAACTCTGATATCCTAAGTTAACTTTTAGGACCCAAAGTGGATTGGATACTGAACTGGTCTTCCAACATAAATCCCATGCCCCACTGCTAGGATTGAACTCGGGACCAGTCAGTTCCTAAATCGGCACCTTACCTACTGAGCCAATATAAGTACCCCACTTGGCTGAGTGATTTGACTCAAACTTCCCTTGATTTTGGCCCTGTCCCTCTTTCAACTATGGGGGAGGCACTCGCTACAGGCAGTTCTGCCTTTTGTCTCCCTCACTCACATAGAAAAATAAAAGAAAACAAAAAGTAAGTTTTACATTCTGTATCTGAACATATTTTTAGCTCCCTTTACATCACTTCACCCTCCGGGAAGTGAAGACTCCGAAAGGCAGAGAGAACCAAGTCTGAGCGAAATGACATGAGACCGGTGAAGAGGGAGTGAGGGGATGACATCATGGCACTCTGGTACAGTACCACAACCACTCACAAGCTATACCTCGTATAATGGGGACTGGAAACTTAACCCGACATCACACACCCATACTACTGCCAACCTCCCAAGGCCTCTCCCTCACTCTGTTTAGTGGTGTAACGGCGGTTATTTCACAACTCTTGAAATCTTACTTTAACCCAAGAATGGCGGAGGTCCTCAATTGAGCCTGTAGTGATTTTTTTTTTTTTTCCCTATGTGAAAACAACAACTCTCACTACAGACTCAATTGAGAACCTTCGCCATTCCCGGGTTAACTTTCAGTAGGATTGGATACTGAACCGGTCTTCTCACAAAAATCTAAGGCCCCACTGCTGGGATTGAACTTGGGACCAGTAAGTTAATAGACCGGTACCTTCTCTACTGAACCAATATAGGTACACCACTTGGCTGAGTGATTTCAGTTAAGTGAGTTTAACATTCAGTATCTGATCACAATTTGTTTGCTCCCTTTACAAGAGTAGCTACAACAACCATATACTAATTGTTTGCCTTATAAAATATCTACATTGGACGCAAATTACTATATAGCATATGATATATATTATATATAGTTTTTTTCCTCAAACATTTTTTCCAAGCAGATTCTTACAGATACCCTAATCCATCGAGTAACAATACCAATTTTGCAGAGAGTACAAAAGAAGTGGCTTTATAAGAATATGTATATTTTCACGTTGGTTGCACTTCGTCTTTCTTAGCGGACTTACTAATTTTACAAGGTCTAATAAATATATTATTTCTATATTTTCCTGAAAACAACAAATAGTTTGAGATATTTCTTGGTGCCATGGGGATCCCATAGTCGATCATAATGAGGCGTTTTGACCCGAGACTGGAGACACATCCGTAGAGGGAAGAGGATAGGTGATAGGTTACATACTGTAGGTGGGATTAAGGGGGGTCACCTGCTTTTTTCTCTTTCTCTCCTATGCTCTCTTTTCCTGGCTTGTATCCATTCGGCCACATTCAGCCAACTGTTTTAAGACGTTTATCCCCATCTAGGTGTCTTTTTTTTTTTTTTTCCCCCTGGCAAGCAATAGCGAGCCAGCATTGTATGGAGAAATCCGGCTTCGCCGGAGAAATTTTTCTATCGAAAAATGTACAAATTTAGCTTGCTGTCAAAACAAAAATATATATATGCTGGCTCGCTACAGCTCGCCAGAAAAATATTGACACCTGGATGGGGGTAAACATCTTAAAACAGTAGGCTGAATGGGGCCGAATGGATACAAGCCAAAGAGAGAGGGAGAGAAAAAGAAAAACAGCGAGGTGGGCTCCCTTAAGGAACACACAGGCAACAGTGGCAGAACAGATAGATAGGACACAAAGGGGAAATGGCAAATGCAGAAGATTTCAAGCTTGGATAGAGGGATGGGAGGAGGACCAGCAGCAAATAATGAGGTTAAGCTCTTCTTTACCGAGGATGTATTTTGTGTTATTCCAGCTATATTTAGACGATTGTATGCAGCTTAGGAGGAAACCCTGGTAGTTAAAATGGATAATCGAGATAGTTTGAAGGCTTTTGATTGCTACACGTCCTCCCGAAGCTGGATAAAATCGTCTAATAATATCCATATTATTATGACAAGGACAACTCGTTACTAAAGGGGGTTAAAAAGAAGGTGAAAAGGCCTGAAATAGATTATAATCAAAGAAACACAGTGGGAGAGGGTATAGAAATTAGGATATAGGATAAAGCTTAAGAAAGTCAAACGATAAAGGATCACAAAATGATAGGCTTCACATTTTTAGGAGATTAATCAATTGAATCCTGCTGAGATAAGAGTGTATGTGCCGTGGTGGAGCAAAGACTATGTTGTGCTTAACCCCTTCTATACCAGCGACGTCTTATTAATTGTATTTGTGCTATATTTAGACGATTTTGTGCAGTTTAAGGAGGATCTGTGGTAGTAAAAAGGATACAGGAGATAATTCAAAGGCTGTTAATTGCTGAAGACCCTTTTTTAAGCTGAATAAAATAAGTTAATACTAGCCAGAATAAAGTTAAAAGGACGGCCCTGGTACTCAACGGGTTAAGTAATGTCCTTAATTAGCTGCTCCTGTAAAAAATGTTAACTGAAGTCACTTATTTGGTGTTAATAAAGGCACGGGGTGGGTCAGGCACAGGCAAGGGTATGGGAGTGTGGCCAGGTTCGGGAGACAGGAAAGTTGTGGTTGGGTCGGGATAGTTTGTCTCCGCGCTGACTCCGTTCACAGCGTGGATGTCGCAAATTATGGTGGTTATCGGTTGTTCGGTCGCCGTTGCCGATTTGTTGTTCTTGGAGTTGGCAGAGGGGGAGTGAGAGTGAGAGCCGGTGGGATCCCAGGACTCCAGCATGTGTGCCACCTCCCGAAATCCTCCCAGTAACTTGGCACTCCCGCTGCAGCTCTCCAAGCCTGAGGCACCAACGGCGAGGTTATGAAGGGGTTATAGCTAGCACACAGGAGGAGCTACGTCACCAATCATGCTGGACTGATTGTCACGTTTAGATTTTACAGACTTTAAATCCATCTTGTATTAATAAAATTAGTTAATTTATAATTTGAGCTTTATAATCCAGTAGATACATTTTTGGATTAACAAAACTTACTATATAATAATTATTCTATGCGATTTCTGAATACTTCAACGTGCATTTGACAAAATACTACATTTTGTATTTCTTGCAATGATGCAAGTTTATTTCTTGCAATGATGCAAGTTTTCCCCATCATGCACAACATAACGGAAGTGATTTTCAACCAAAAATGAATAAATAGCAAAACTAAAATAATTTAAGTTTCACCAATGCTGACATTTATAGCAGTATGAGGTAGCATTCTCTAACTACTGCCTTCCGCCTCTGGTCGTTGACTTACAAGAAGATAGTGATCCCGGGGATGAGCCTTCACCTTCATAAGCGTAGTTTCTGAGATCATCCTCTGCTGACACGGTAGATGCTGTCCCTTTGGATTTGCCGTTGCTTCTACCGCCCTTTTCTGCACCCTTGCTGCCCCGTCGTGAACCCTTGCGCCCTGATGAACCATCTCCACGCCTCTGACTGTGTGGACTACCAGACACGGAGCTTACATCCACTTGAAGCACATCCACATCTGAGGAAAAAGGTTTACCAGGATATCTCACTATTTATCTATTTAGGAACTAAATCAAAAATGTTCCCTCCAAATATCTACAGCTCTTCATTTTGTTATGATAACGTCTCAGGAATTGAGTGACTGTTGTTCGACATATGCCTGAAAGGTTCACAATGCATATAAGTCTGCTTGGGAAAAGGATAAATGTTGCAATTAAGAATTCCTTTCTCTATTTGCACTACCAAAAGAACCATCTTTGGGTGATCAAGGCTCACACAATCATACATGTCTGCCACGTATATGTGTATCTATGCATTTAAAAATTAATTTTATGATTTTTCTTGAGGATTTTGAGATGGTGCTCTGCTTACATGAATTTATTGTCTGGTAAATTTTCAAGGTGATTCCTTGCCTTGAAAGCTGACCAAGCAAGGATTACATTTATGCTGGGATTGTGTTAAAATTGATAAGGAGCTGAAACTTTTTTTTTTTAATAAGCCCCATGTATCTATATATGTTGTATTCGCTTTCTTGTAAAATAGTTACTTAAAAATAAATTAATGAATATATATAATTAAGTAATTATTGCCTTTACCTGCAATATTGGAGTTCTTGTTCCATGCGGGCTGTCCGTTGGCTCTGGGTGGCTTGAGGAGTTGTAGTTCCAGGAGGCTTGGTGTGCGGCTACAGGGTGAGGGTGGTGCTGCCTTGCCGTTCATAGTGTTCTCCTTCACCTCAGCCATGGCTCGACGCATAGCTGACCGACTCTGGTGCTGGTGCAGGAGGAAGGCGCACACCAACACTACACACGCAAGAAGACAAAAGATGCTTTATATGAGCTAGGATCACAGAGTTAAAACAAACTAAAACGTGCTTTGCATATTCAAGATCATAGACTAGAGTAATGCTACCATACTACCCTTACCACCATATTACAATACCTTATAATCTTATAATCTTCTGTGGGGGCACTCGGTTATGGCCTTGGAATTGCTCGGGGCCTTGGGGCTGTTCGGCCAGGCAGCTTGGGGAACAACAACAACAACAACAACCTTATAATCTCTATACAGAGATAATCTGTAAAGCATAGTGCATTTAACAAGTAACCTGAACGTCTGTAGCCTATTATAGTAACTTGATATTTTCTCAAATAATGTTAAACATATTCAAGCAAATTAAATAACCTAGTTTCTATTGTAATCAAGCACGCATTGTAATGAGGGTTCCCGGACATCTCAACCAGTAGACCATTTCAACCAGTGCCAAATCAACCAAGACCAACCAAACCAGTGCCAAAATATAGTACTAACCTAACCTAATCTAACCTAACCTAACCATATTGGTTGATTTGGTACTGGTTAAGAGCTACTGGTTGAAATGGTCTACTGGTTGAGTTGTCCGGTCAACTGTAATGAGCAATGAGCTGAGTTGGGCAAAACTCCATTATGGACACTTGCATCACGGTGTCGACCAGTTGGTCATCCAGCATAGCGATTTTGATTCCTTGTTTTGTCTTTTTACGGTGTTAGTATGCGTTTTGGTTTGTTTATTTTGCAAGTTTTACATTATAATTCAACTCTGTACTTTTTTACAATGGTAGGCACACTTGAAATTCATCGCTAAACAATGCTTCATCTGTTTATATAATTTGTATTTTTGTTAACCCAAGAACTGCGAAGGTCCTCAATTGAGTCTGTAGTGATTTTTTTTTTTTTTTTTTTTTTTTACATAGGGAAAAGAAGTAAAAAGAAGAAAACAAAAATCTCACTACAGACTCAATTGAGGACCTTCGCAGTTCTTGGGCTAAAATATATATTTTGGAAATATTAATACTTCCAAAATAAACCTATTGGCTTTACGTTAACAATAATAAGTATTAGTATTGCTATGTGTATAAGCCACAATGACTGCTTACAGAGTAGGAAAGTGCACCAGACAAGAATGGCGAGGAGGGCGCCTAGCGAGAGCTTGAGCGAGGTGTCCCCCACGTCCGGTAGATGGCAGTGTTGTCCAGTGAACCCTGGTGGACACACACAGGCGTACCCTACCAAGGAGAGTGTCACACATTGGTAAATTTCTTATTTTCTTATTTGGTTCTACAAATATGCATGCACTCAGTTGCGGATATGGCACCCATATTTGTAATAAATTACTTGAAATTTGGCACTTAAGTGGGGTCACCTGCTTTTGTTATCGCTCTCTCCTTTTCTCTCTTTCTCTGGCTTGTATCTATTCGGCCCCATTCAGCCAACTGTTTTAAGATGTTGATCCCCATCCAAGTGTCGATTTCTTCCTGGCGAGCGAAGTGAGCCAGCATTGTATGGAGAAATCCGGCTTCGCCGGAGAAATTTTTCTATCGAAAAATTTACAAATTTAGCTTGTTGTCAAAACAAAAAAATATATACTGTATGCTGGCTTGCTACCGCTTGCCAGGAAAATATTGACACCTGGATGGGGGTAAACGTCTTAAAACAGTATGCTGAATGGGGTCAATTGGATACAAGCCAAAGAGAGAGGGAGAGAGATAAAAAAAAAGCAAGGTGGGCTCCCTTAACACACTGGGGCCATCTAAACTCTACCATTTACCCTATGAGGCCAACAACAGGTACAGTTGCGGCCATTACTGCTGTTACACAGATTGGTGAAGCTGTTTTCTGCTAAATTGAATCTCCCTATTATTTTTACCCGGGTATTTGTAATTACCCTGATATTTTAATTAGTTCAAGGCTTCGTAATTTATTATAATTTATGGCCGCGACTGTACAAACGGTAAGGAGTTTGTATGACTTTGGATGGTCTCGATGAACAAGTGTGCTCATCAAGCGCACAATTCGGGCAAAAATATCAGATACTGTAACTAATGTGAGTGCCTGTTGAATATTGTTACTTGCTGTAATAGTAATATTGTAATTGTACAGTTGCCGCACATATTCTATTATATTGGGGTCGTGATTTGGCAGCGCTACACCCACCTCCCCAACCCCCCTCCCTCGCTCCACCTCCTTCCTTTCCACTGTCGGTAGGAGGTGGAATGTGGGAGGTGGAATGAGGGAGGGGGGTTGGGGAGGTGGGTGCGTTTCTGCCAAGTTACGATGTGCTGGAATGGTTGAGAAATGGAATATGTACGTCAAACTGTACATTATATACTTAACTTTCAGGTACAAATCAGTACCACTCCTTGAAGTTTGATATATAATATACATAATTCTGACAATCAATAAACTTACGGGAGCCCACCTCGTTTTTTTATCATTCTCTCCCGCTCTCTTTGGCTTGTACCCATTCGGCCCCATTCAGCCTACTGTTTTAAGATGTTCATCCCCATCCAGGTGTCAATATTTTCCTGGCGAGCGGTAGCAAGCCAGCATATATATATTTTTGTTTTGATAGCAAGCTAAATTTTTAAATTTTTCGATACAAAAATGTCTCCGGCGAAGCCGGATTTCTCCATACAATGCTGGCTAGTTATCGCTCGCCAGGATGATATCGACACCTGGATGGGGATAAACGTCTTAAAACAGTTGGCTGAATGGATACAAGCCAGGGAAAGAGAGAAAGATAAAAAAAGACGGTACGTGACCCACCTTAATAATCAAGACTTACCTATAGTAGTTGGAGATCCAATTACTAATGTGAAAACAAAGACAAAATGTGTAATATATTGAAACTTACGGCTATATTAACCTTTTCAGTTAGGTGATGTGTTAATTTTAATTTATTTCTAGGCATCATTGAACAATTATATTTAGCTCAGGAGGGTCCTGTAGGAGTCAAAGGATTAACTGATATAGATTATAACCCCTTTGATACCATGATATTAACTGATATAGATTATAACCCCTTTGATACCATGATATTAACTGATATAGATTATAACCCCTTTGATACCATGATATTAACTGATATAGATTATAACCCCTTTGATACCATGATATTAACTGATATAGATTATAACCCCTTTGATACCATGATATTAACTGATATAGATTATAACCCCTTTGATACCATGATATTAACTGATATAGATTATAACCCCTTTGATACCATGATATTAACTGATATAGATTATAACCCCTTTGATACCATGATATTAACTGATATAGATTATAACCCCTTTGATACCATGATATTAACTGATATAGATTATAACCCCTTTGATACCATGATATTAACTGATATAGATTATAACCCCTTTGATACCATGATATTAACTGATATAGATTATAACCCCTTTGATACCATGATATTAACTGATATAGATTATAACCCCTTTGATACCATGATATTAACTGATATAGATTATAACCCCTTTGATACCATGATATTAACTGTTTTAAGACGTTTATCCCCATCCAGGTGTCGATATCTTCCTGTCAAGCGATAGCGAGCCAGCATTGTATGTAGAAATCCGGCTTTGCCGGAGAACATTTTCTATCGAAAAATGTACAGATTTAGCTTGCTTTCAAAGCAAATATATATATATGCTGGTTTGCTACCGCTCACCAGGACAATATTGATACCTGGATGGAGGTAAACGTCATACAACAGTAAGCTGAATGGGGCCGAATGGATACAAGCCAAAGAGAGTGGGAGAGAAAGAGAAACAAAACGAGGTGGGCTCCCTTAAGGCCCTTAGACTTACCTGCATGTTTATTGAAGCAGGTGCCGCCGTTGAGACAGGGCTCCCACAGGCACTCGTCTATATCCCGACAGGTGTTACTCTCTCGTGACAACACCCGACCCTCACCACACCTGTACCATATTTAATGTTTTATTTAGTACCTCATTTGTTGGGATATATATATATATATATATGATGTATTTCACACAAATAACCGTAAGTTACTAAATGTTTTAATACTCTCAGCTGGGCTCGAACCACTTACAGTCAGAATGAGTGTCCATGCTTTAATGAACTCTACCATGGCTTGGTTAGAGTTGATTAAAACATGCAGCGTCACCGAATCCGGATATACATAATTTAACTCGTAAACTGCGAAGCTATGGTAGTTCAAACCCTTCCGCCAAGCGAAGGTATTTGGTTCTATTCTGACGAAAATCGTCATAGTACCATATACTGTATAAAATTATTACTTATCCATGTGCGCCTATTTTGCTGTAGAAAGAGATGAGGGAATAGCATTTGGGAGGTGAAAAAGACGTATTATTGCTGTCTGGTTGTATCATGAGGCGAGAGCCGGGGCGGCGTATATGCGCCCTCTCCGAGCTGTAGAGCGAAACTGAGGCCTTGCACTAGAAATCTCTCTGTTGCAAGGATCTCTAGCTCCCTCGCCCGTGTTAAAGAGACCGCGTGAGGGTGAATAAGAGGAAATATAGCTGATCATTTAGGAGGGGGGAGGAAACATATGTAGGAGTGGCAGCAAGTATTGGATGGGAATTATCTAACCTAATCACATATTGCTTTGTTTTGAGTGCCATTTGGGTATTTTTTTTTTTTTTTGTTATGCTCTGGATCTATTGAGGACGGTCGCAGTGCACTAGAAAAACCTCTTTGCCGGTCCTTCTTGTTTCTGTCGCTGACAGGATTGTTGTTGGTGACTATGAGGTGTATGTATATATATATTATATATATATATATATATATATATATATATATATATATATATATATATATATATATATATTTTTTTTTTTTAAACTCGATTGTCACAAGACATGCAACGTGGGGGGGATATAAAAAGCGTTACTTAACCATTGTATTTCAAGCCGCCCTGGTATTCTGTTACAACGATCACTAACATGTTGGTGCAGTAATCCCCCATGACAGGCGAGGCAGACAATCCACTGACACACGGGGCTCTTCCCTCATACAACCTGCACCACAGATAAATTATTATGTGACGTACTAGATGTCGTATGTTTGGGGGTTGGGTTCAAGGCCGTAGTCTTAAGGGGAGGGTTTTAGTTTTCTCCCTAGCTCTCCCTTAAAAGAATACCTCCAAGATAAATGTGTACATTTTTCGGTAGAAAGTGTCATCGAATACTGGAATGATTAACTCATTCAGTAATATGGAGCCCCCTTTCATTTAGTCTAGAATAGGCTAACAAGAGAAGATGTTATCTCTCTTAGGGAAATAAGTCTCGTAATTAAGAGGTTTTTAATTAGAATAAGTCTCAATAGAATAATATCTTGCTTTGGTTTATTGTGGCCACCACAAGACACATTAATTAAAGCATTCACTATATCTTGAAGGCACTAGTTTATTTTATGCTGGCAATCATTATATGGTTTTATAAGGAGAAAAAGGGATTTACGGGAGATACAAGGTAAATGGGGAAGGATATCGCTACTTCTGACTTTTATAGATACTTCTTAAGCTGAATAAAATCGTTTAATGATACACACCATAAAATGAAGAAAGGCGTCTTAGTACACTGAAAGTTAAATTCAGCAGAGGAATCTCCTACTAAAATAGTTAAAAATGAGCTTGAACCTAACAGTATTAGGGTGTTTCTTTCATCATATTTTTGCTAACAATATATAATTTTATTCAGATTGGGAAGGATCTCCACCAACCAATGGGATAAAATCTCATATATATATTTGACTCCCACAGAGTCAATCTAAACAATATAAAAAACGTCTAATAATGGCCAGAATACTAGGAAATAATTGGTCATGGCCTGCAGAATGGGTTGAGCAACTCCTTCAATATGCTCTCTCATTTTCCTATATTTTGGCTACCACAGTATTTATTAAACTCTCGTAGCTGCAGGGGCTCACAATTGTGTACTGCATTACGGACGAGGCAGGGAAAGTGCCTTGCGGAGGGTTTTTTTCTCGAATATGTAAGCGGATTTCATGAAATCTGTGATCAGGTAGTACATTATTTATGACCAAATCTGGAAGACTTGCTCCAAGAATACATCCATTCTCCCCAAAATAGCATCCATTATCATCTAACCGAGACTTCTAGAAGAGTACCCTCACAAACAAAGTCTCCCACCACCACCAGAGAAAATGGCTTCCCCCAACAACCCCCCAGGACTTCACTGCCAGATTCAAACCTGCCCTCAAGACCTCACCTACCTGGGCCCACCGAGCCAGAGTGACAGTGGCACAAGTGCCCCAAATAGGACACCATACAGAGCAGCAATCTCTACCCTCACTTCCAAGCCCAACAGGAGGAATACAAAAAAGTAAGGTAGAACGAATGAGGGAATTGTTCGGCAGCTCTTCCAAGCGGGAATGTAAATCTGTATTGCAATCGGCCTTGTTCTGTATTCCAAACGAAAGAGTCTGTATTCGAACCCCACTTAACCCAAGCAGCCCGGAGGCCTGAGTAGCGATCAGCAGACTGAATGCCGCCGGATTGAACTGCGTACGTGAGGTAATTATTTTGTTTGTTGTCATGTCTCATGACATTTTAAATCTTTTATGTTCTGTATATTTATGATAATCCTAAGGTAAATCACGGTTAAATGGGTAAGTAGAGTGCTAAGGCATGCCATAGGCCTGTGTCGGAAGACCTGTTTCTGTTAAAACAAAGTCCCCAAAATGTTTTCCCAAAAACCTAGTGTTGGTATTGTTCCGTACATAGAACATTCTGTAATGAACGACAAGCTACCCCTGTGTCTGTAAATGATCTTCCAATATGACTCCTCCATCCATCCATCCATCCATGCCTTTAAATACACAGCAACAAATAATGAACGACAAGCTACCCCTGTGTCTGTAAATGATCTTCCAATATGACTCCTCCATCCATCCATCCATCCATGCCTTTAAATACACAGCAACAAATAATGAACGACAAGCTACCCCTGTGTCTGTAAATGATCTTCCAATATGACTCCTCCATCCATCCATCCATGCCTTTAAATACACAGCAACAAATAATGAACGACAAGCTACCCCTGTGTCTGTAAATGATCTTCCAATATGACACTTCCATACATCCATGCCTTTAAATACACAGCAACAAATAATGAACGACAAGCTACCCCTGTGTCTGTAAATGATCTTCCAATATGACTCCTCCTCCATCCATGCCTTTAAATACACAGCAACAAATAATGAACGACAAGCTACCCCTGTGTCTGTAAATGATCTTCCAATATGACTCCTCCATCCATCCATGCCTTTAAATACACAGCAACAAATAATGAACGACAAGCTACCCCTGTGTCTGTAAATGATCTTCCAATATGACTCTTCCATACATCCATGCCTTTAAATACACAGCAACAAATAATGAACGACAAGCTACCCCTGTGTCTGTAAATGATCTTCCAATATGACTCTTCCATACATCCATGCCTTTAAATACACAGCAACAAATAATGAACGACAAGCTACCCCTGTGTCTGTAAATGATCTTCCAATATGACTCCTCCATCCATCCATGCCTTTAAATACACAGCAACAAATAATGAACGACAAGCTACCCCTGTGTCTGTAAATGATCTTCCATATGACTCTTCCATACATCCATGCCTTTAAATACACAGCAACAAATAATGAACGACAAGCTACCCCTGTGTCTGTAAATGATCTTCCAATATGACTCCTCCATCCATCCATGCCTTTAAATACACAGCAACAAATAATGAACGACAAGCTACCCGTGTCTGTAAATGATCTTCCAATATGACTCTTCCATACATCCATGCCTTTAAATACACAGCAACAAATAATGAACGACAAGCTACCCCTGTGTCTGTAAATGATCTTCCAATATGACTCCTCCATCCATCCATGCCTTTAAATACACAGCAACAAATAATGAACGACAAGCTACCCCTGTGTCTGTAAATGATCTTCCAATATGACTCTTCCATACATCCATGCCTTTAAATACACAGCAACAAATAATGAACGACAAGCTACCCCTGTGTCTGTAAATGATCTTCCAATATGACTCCTCCATACATCCATGCCTTTAAATACACAGCAACAAATAATTGCTGAGAATATGTCCATCATTTTATATATTTGATTTTGTGAAGTATTATATGTTCACTGGTTGGCTGGAATTTTATAGTATTTTGTTTTTACCATTCTAAGACCAAACACATATAAATCTACAGTATGTGCCTATTTCAGCAATAAGTATTTTTTGGTGGTATCTTTGGCTCCATATGATCCATCACTCCATGAAAATATATCCCCCTTCCCCCAGTGTTGCAAGTATACTGTATTTTGTAATACTTTGTACACCAATGGATGCACAAGTAATGACATTTATATCCACAGATAATGGTCATCACTTTTATTCAACCTACATGCGATTTTAGTTTAATATTATTCCAATAGTAGTATGGTCCAATTCCAAGTGACCCTACACTGCTTGCGTGCAGGAGGAGGAAAAGGAGAAGATGAAGCAGATACAGACTGACTACAAGAAATGTATCCCTTTCTGCCCTCCTACTCTCCCTGTGAAAGTAGTCCCCTAGTCTCCTTGCCTATCACCCCTGGTAAATCCATAAAGTATTGAATGTCAGTTACCATAAGTATGGCTGTCATTGTTTTAGGATTCCTCCTAAATAATAATATAACAATACATACACTATACCCATTGCCACTTATCTAATTTACTTATGCCTTGAGCTACATTGGCAATCTTATTGGATAGACAGTATTGTCCCAGTGTATAATAGTATGGGTCTTGTTCTATCTTTTGATGTACAATTAATGGCATGTAGAGGCGATTATTGTTGGTTAAAACAGAGCGATAACATATGTATATTGTCTCACGGCAGCGCAAATTGCACTTGAAAGTGAGCAGTAGTAGAAAATACTTAATAACTTAAGCGAGAGTGAGGGGGTTAAGGAACTACTGCACCACTAAAATTATTAACAGAGTATTGTAAGATATCTGAAAATTAGACAGATACTCGGAATATCAATAATTTACAAAACAAAATAACACAAATAAAAATAATAATAATAATAATAATAATAACAATTATTATTAACCCATACTGTACTGCTGCCATCCTTATTATTATATTCTGGCAACTATTAGACGATATTATTTACTTTATGAAGGACCTCTAACCATTAAAAGGCTACATACTATCTCAGTTAATCGTGTTAGCTACCATAGATCATTTCAAAGCTGAAAATAATTATCTAATGCTTGCCCCAATATAATGATGTCACCGCTACAGAGTGGGTTAAGAACTTAAGAGTAACAAAAATAATTATAATAATTTTCATGATCAAACTTGTATACAGCAGGGAGATAATACGAGTCTTATAAATGTCCAAGACCCGATCTATTTCTAGTATTAAAATGTTGCCCGCGATAGAGCTGTCTCTGCAATATAAATATTTCATCCCCAGAATTAATTTATTTTGCCTTGCATATTTCCTCTGCATTGATATTTAAAACATATATATATATATATATATATATATATATATATATATATATATATATATATATATATATATATATAATACTGTTTTATGTCATAATGATACCGCATTTTTATCACTTTAATCTAGCAAACAATAAACGATTTTATTCAGTGAAGGAAAGTAAGAGAAGAGTAGATGAGGAAGTTTGGAAGGAATCTGAGTGTAAAATGGAGGGAGTGTAAGAAACTGTTCTGGAAAGAAGTCAAGAAAGTTAGGGAAAGTAGGAAGTGAAACAGTAAGGGTGTGAAAGATAAGAATGGGCGAGTGCTAGCCGAGAAGTATGAGAGAGTCGAAAGATGGAGGGAGTACTTCAACGAATTGCTAAATGTAAGGAATGAAGTGCCAGCAAACATAGTTGGATGGGGTATGGGAGGGAGAAGAAGAGAAATAGTGGAGGAGGAGGTGGGTATCAGGAGGTCAGAAGTGTGGGAAGCCATGAAAAGAGTGAAGTTATGGAAAGCACCAGGAATAGATGGAGTGTGTGGGGAAATGCTGAGGTATGGTGGTGAGATAGTGATCGAATGGGTATGGAAAATGTGCAAACTAGCATGGGAGAAGGGGAGTGCACCTGATGACTGGAAGACAGGCATAATAGTCCCCCTATATAAAAGGGTAAAGGGGAAAGAGGAGCGAGTGGTAACCACCGAGGAATATGTCTTCTAGTAGAGTGGGTGTAGGGCCACTCTACTGGGTATTTCCTTTCTTATCTTACTAACTCTTGGTTATCCTCCTTAAGTGACTTCGGTAAGACCTTATCTAGTGTGCTAGACATAACGAAAGCCTTGGAACAGATATCTAATTCCTAAACTACTCTCCTTCGATTTCTATCCCTCTATCTGTAAATATATCTCAAATTTTCTTTCTGGACGTTTCATAGATGGAGAGCCCATATTTAGCATGCACACTAAGGGGGTGCCAGCATAGGCTTTAAGCGGGGTGGGGAGTGGGCCCAACTCCCTCAGTTTTGAATATGGAGGCCCATACTTGGCATGCATACTATAGGGGTGCCATAATAGGTTGTAAGTAAGGGCAGGGGGGGAGGGGGGGAGCCCCCCTCACTCTCAATTTTCAGGATGGAGAGCCCATACTTGGCATGCATAGAAAGGGAGTGCCAGAATAGGTCTTAATTAAGTGTGTGTGTTTGTGAGTGTGTGTGTGTGGGGGGGGGGGGGGGAGTAAGATAGACAGCCCATAATTTGATTTTCCCCGGGTACCTCAGCTAGTATATATATATATATATACATATATATATGTGTGTGTGTGTGTGTGAATGTTGACCGGGTCTAATCAATAAAAACCAGTATATTTTGGTATATCAAATGTCTCATCTATCCTACCAGGTTGATCATTGCAATGTTTAGGCCTTGAGCTGAATATTTCTTTTAAGGGGGGTCACCGTTTTTTTTGTTTTAATCTCTCTCCTTTTCTCTTTCCCTGGCTTGTATCCATTCGGCCCCATTCAGCCACCTGTTTTAAGACGTTTATCCCCATCCAGGTGTTGATTTATTCCTGGCGACTGATAGCGAGCCAGCATTGTATGGAGAAATCCGCCGGAGACATTTTTCTATCGAAAAATTTACAAATTTAGTTTGCTGTCAAAACAAAAATATATACAGTATATGCTGGCTCTCTACCACTCGCCAGGAAAATATTGACACCTGGATGAGGGTAAACGTCTTAAAATAGTAGGCTGAATGGGGCCGAATGGATGCAAGCCAAAGAGAGAGGGAGAGAAAGATGAACAAAAGCCGGTGACCCCCCATAATACGGCTTGATGTAGAATCGCTACTCCCTTGCTCTACATCCAAGATTCAGCATATTTTACAGGTCAACAACAAACAATTGTTTCTGCGTTTGCATGAGTTTGGAGAAACTCACACAGTAGTGGCAAACTCACACAGTAGTGGCAAACTCACACAGTAGTGGCAAACTCACACAGTAGTGGCAAACTCACACAGTAGTGGCAAACTCACACAGTAGTGGCAAACTCACACAGTAGTGGCAAACTCACACAGTAGTGGCAAACTCACACAGTAGTGGCAAACTCACACAGTAGTGGCAAACTCACACAGTAGTGGCAAACTCACAGCAGCAAGGGAGTTTTCATGGCATATTGCTTGGCTTGGGGTTGGCTTTCAAGACTTGCGGTACTAGGTACTCAGAACAGCGCCTTAAGGGAGCCCACCTCGCTTTTTTCTCTTTCTCTCCCTCTCTCTTTGGCTTGCATCCATTCAGCCCCATTCTACCTACTGTTTTAAGACGTTTACCCCCATCTAGGTGTCGATATTTTCCTGGTGAGCGGTAGCGAGCCAGCATATATATATTTTTGTTTTGACAGCAAGCTAAATTTGTACATTTTTCGAAAGAAAAATGTCTCCGGCGAAGCCGGATTTCTCCGTACAATGCTGGCTCGCTATCGCTCGCCAGGATGATATCGACACATGGATGGGGATAAACGTCTTAAAACAGTTGGCTGAATGGGGCTGAATGGGTACAAGCCAGGGAAAGAGAGAAAAGGATAAAAAAAGGCCGGTGACCACCCTTAATTTGAATAAACCATCTAATACAAATTGGACAAACTGTGAAAACGTTTGACAATCCTCAAGGAGTACACACTTACCCGCAGTGGTATGATCGCCAAGTATCCACACAGGTAAGGGGCGCGCGACAGGTGACGTTGGTACAGGCAGGTGGAGCAGTGCACCCTTCCTCCACACCCTGGAACAGACTGGTTTGGCCCCACGCCGTACTATTGGCCGCGGGTGGGAGTGGCACCCTCTTCCCTGACACTCGAACATCGTCGATACAACCTATAAGGATGAAATTATAAATGACTCCGTAGATTGATAAATAGAGAGAAAAAAAACAAAAAAAAACAAAAAAAAATTATATATATATATATATATATATACTGTATATATATATATATATATATATATATAAAAGTGAAGTTGGGGAAAGCACCAGGAACAGATGGAGTGTGTGGGGACATGTTGAGGTATGGTGGTGAGATAGTGATCGAATGGGTTTTGAAAATGTGAAAACTAGCATGGGAGAAGGGGAGTGCACCTGATGACTGAAAGACAGGCATAATAGTCCCCCTATATAAGGGTAAAGGGGAAAGAGGAGTGTGTGGCAACCACCGGGGAATATGTCTTCTAAGCGTAATAGGCAAGGTTTACAGTAGGGTAGTGATTGAGAATGTGAGAGTGAGAACGGAGAAATGGATAAGTGACGAGCAGGGAGATTTTAGGAAGGGAAGAGGATGTGTAGATCAGATTTTTCCCTGAATTGTGTTGTGGAGAAATATCTGGAGAAGCAACAAAAGGTGTATGTTGCCTTTATGGACTTGGAGAAGGCCTATGACAGAGTGGATAGAGAAGGTATGTGAAAAGTACTTAGAATATACGGAGTAGATGGCAAGTTGCTGAAAGCAGTGAAGAGCATGTATGAGGGTGCAAAGGCGGCAGTACGTGTGGAGAATGAGCAGAGCGAGTTCTTTGACCTGAATGTTGGGTTGAAACAGGGGTGTGTGATGTCCCCGTGGTTGTTTACTGTATACCGTATATGGATGGAGTCATGAAAGAAATACAAAGAAGAGCAGTGAATGTTGGTGTATCGCTGATAAGGGAGGGAAATAAGTGGAAGCTGCCTGTACTGCTGTTTGCTGATGATACAGTACTGATGAGAGATAATGAATGGAAGTTGCAGGGTCTGGTAAAAGTGTTTAGAACAGTGTGCGAAAAACGGAATTAAGAACATAAGAACATAAGAAAATGGGAGTCTGCAGAAAGCCGATTGGCCTAAGCAAGGCAGATCCCTGTCCCACACAACCCCAATTACAAAGCCCAATTATAGGCTCAACACTCTAATACCCTGAGGATCATCTTACCAAAACGGTTAGAGATTAACGCAGGATTACGGGGGTCTGCAGAGCGCTGATTGGCCCAACCCTGCTGATCCCCCTTCACACCCAACCCTTCTCGTCCATATGCTTATCCAATTTATCTTAAAGCTCCCTATCGTTTTTAATCCCACTATAGCACTTGGTAGTCCATTCCACCCATCTACAACTCTGTTACCAAACCATATTTGCCTATATCTTTTCTGAAACGAAATTTATCTAATTTGAAACCATTGGTACGAGTTCTTTCGCTATCACTGAGCTTTAGTACATTTGTCATGTCCCCTTTGTTATCCCACTAACCCACTTGAACACCTCTATCATATCCCCTCTAACTCTGCGTCTCTCTAACGAATGTAAGCCTAATTTCTGCAACCTTTCTTTATACGGAAGATTTCTAATATTATGGATCATTTTTGTCATTCTACGTTGTACTCTCTCCATGAATCTATGTCCATTCTGTAAAAAGGTCACCAAATTGAACAGCATAATCCATATGGGGCCCCACTAATGACAAGTAAAGTTTTAAGATAACATCAGCAGTTTCTGTTACTCACACTCCTTGAGATGAACCCGAGAATCCTGTTTGCCTTGTTTCGAACGCTTATACACTGTTGTCTAGGCTTCAAATCATTGCTACCGAACAAACCTAGATCTTTCTCACAATTCGAGTTTTCTAATTCCACATTAGCTAGTTTATATTTAACATTTGTATGCATCTTCCCTATCTTTAATACCTTGCATTTGTCAATGTTAAACTTCATCTGCCAATTTACTGACCATTCGTGTAAGGTATCTAGATCCCTTTGGAGGCACTCTATATCTCTATCTGAATCAATTGTTCTCCCCATCTTGGTATCGTCTGCAAATTTACTTATCCTACTAGTTATACCTAAATCAAGGTCATTTATGTATATAACAAACAACAGAGGACCTAATACAGATCCCTGGTAAGGTTGAAGGTAAATGCGGGAAAGAGCAAGGTTATGGTCTTCGAAAGAGGTGAAGCCACAGAGTGTGAGGTGAAGTTGAACGGTCAGGCTATGGAGATTGTCGGCTCATTTAAGTATCTGGGCAGTGTGTTGAGTAAAGATTGGACTATGGATGAAGAAGTGCGAGAGAGGGTGCAACAGGGGAAGAGGGTTGTAGGAACGCTGAAAGCAGTAACAAGAAATAGGGTGGTCAGTATGGAAGTGAAGAAGTCCTTGCATGACAGTGTGGTAATCCCGACACTGACTTACGGAAGCGAAGCATGAACGTTTGAGAAGAGACTCAGACCAAGAGTGAAAGCGGTGGAAATGAGTTACTTGAGAATTGCGTGTGGAGTTACATGGAGGGATAGACAGACGAATGAGGAAGTAAGAAGGTGTGGTGTGGAGGTAGATGTGCTGGAAAGTGTGAAAAGGAACACCTTGAGATGGTTCGGCCATATGGAACGTATGGGAAGCGAGAGAGTGACTAAGAAGGTGTACGAGAGCGAGGTGGAAGGACAGATATGGAGAAGTAGACCGAAAGAGAGGTGGAAGGATGGAGTGAGGAAGTATATGGATGAAGGCGGTGCTGGTTGGGAGGGGCGTCGACTGACTGGGGACAGAGGTGCATGGGGGGTGGTTCGTTCATGGCCACCCCTTTGGGGATCACGGCGTCAGGCAATAGATAGATATATATATGCTGTTTATATGCATATATATTCACGGCCTTGTATTGCAAAATGTACTCAAAATATCACGAGATGTGTGAGTAGAGACATCATAAAGAAATACTGAAATGATATCCCAGTCGATTTAGACACCGGCCGGCTACGTCTCCCTTCCGTGTGGATCCACGGTAATTATCGGTGCCAATTACCTGGAAATAATGAAGAGATAATGACGTCTTCGTGAGTTCCGCTTGGCTGAATGTTTGATGGTGGGGCGGTCTCTGGCATGTGGCGTACTGGCTGCAAGTTATTTTTGTAGATATTGGCGTTAGTTTTTGGTATTTGTTTTATTGTTATTTACTTCTTAGATCCATCCAGTACATTGTTGATATTTGTATTGACTCTAGTCTAAGAGGATACTAAACTAGGTTAGGGTAGGCAATGGTGTCAAACGTACCATTGTGTTAGTCTGTGGCAGAGTATTTCATTGATAATCTCTCTTTACTGGTGTCAAGCGTACCATCGTGTTAGTCTTGCTTAAATGGTTTCAATCGCACTGTCACGGTAATCTTCGTGGAACTTGAACACGCTTACCCGACGTCATAATGTTAGGCTTTATATTGCACTTACTTAGTAGGCTCGTACCATCATCATAGTTTTTCTTGACTTATTATAAACGCATAATCGTGATAGGCGCTGTATATATTGAAGCAGGTCAGGTGAAGGTATTGAGGGATAAGCCTTTACAACTGTACCTCGTAGCTACTTTCTACTATTCCTCTATTCTAAAGAGTGTTGAGAGGGGAGAAGGGGTGTTGGAGAGAGAGGAAGCTGTTGGAGTTGGAGTGGCAACTGACTCGAATGTATTGATTTATGGTGCTAAATAATCTTGAAATACTCTTGATGTTCAATATATCACGCTGGGAGGTTCCAATTGTATTATCATGTTAGCCTTTCTTAACTAATAATACACGTACCATCGTGATAGTCTCCATGGATCTTGAACACGCTGACCCCTACGTACTCCGGTGATCCCCCGACGTGGACCCCCTCCTGCTTGTCCACCTCCAGTAGCTGGCGGCCCTCGAGCGATAGCGAGGTGTTGTACAGGTCTCCCTCACCGTCATCCACCGCTAGTGTGGTGGCTGAGCCGTGTCTGGGGGAACAGCACAAACACGATTAACTCTTTCTATACCGGCGGAGTATTTGTTTTTATTTCCGCTAAATTTAGACAAATTTATTCAGCTTATGAAGGACGTCAACCAAATTAACCCCTTGAAGCTCTGATGCGTTTTAGCAATTTATTTTGGCTATCATTAGACGATTTTATGAAGCTTAGGAAGGATCTGTGGGTATTAAAAGGGTAAATACTATCTCAATCAACCCTTTGACTTCCATATACCGTTACTAATCTGAATAAAATCGTCTAATAGTAGCCAGAAAAGAGAACAGAAACGCGTATTGGAGCTTGAAAGGGTTAAAAGGCTAGAAACTCTCTCAATTAATCCTTTTAGCTACCACATATCCTTCCTAAGCTTCACAAAATGGTCAACATATAGCTGAAATCCAATACAAAGTACGTCTCCGGGATAGAAGGGGTTAATTACATTGCATATAGGTATGTTATTGTTTAACCCTTTCATTATGCAATCCCTTATTTCTGTTTACAACACTTTTATTCAGTTTAGGAAGCAAATGTGGAGACCAGAGGGTTAAGGGGGGGGTCACCGTTTTGTTTTAATCTTTCTCTGGCTTGTATCCATTCGGCCACAATCAGCCAACTGTTTTAAGACGTTTATCCCCATCCAGGTGTCGATTTCTTCCTGGCGAGCAATAGCGAGCCAGCATTGTAAGGAGAAATCCGGCAATGCCGGACGCATTTTTCTATCGAAAAATGTACAAGTTAAGCTTGCTGTCAAAACAAAAATATATATATTGACACCTGGATGGGGGTAAACATCTTAAAACAGTAGGCTGAATGGGGCAGAATGAATACAAGCCAAAGAGAGAGGGAGAGAAAGAGAAACAAAAAAGCGAGGTTGATGTCGTTATTTGCTTATGAACCTGTGACGTATTCTGGATTGTGATACTTGCCTCTATCATAGTCCACTAGTATGAGGTCCTTAGCAATTAACATAATATTTTAGTATGGCCTAATAGTCCTGAAGGACTGATGGCCTTTTCAATTAACCCTTTCAAGCATTTATGACGCAGAGGTTGCCAGATTAGCAATAAGAAATAGAGTTCTCTCACTCTTATAATTACCTCTCCAAAATTAGTGTTCTGCCCACAGCTAAGTCAAAGACAACTGCAGAGGTTGAAGTAACTAAAATAAAGATTTCTAAATACCCCTGATGGTAACAAAGGCTTTAAAGTATCCCCAAATAGGCTCAAAATCGCTTCATATGTCAGAGAGGGTTAAGCTATTTTTTTTTTTTTTATTCATGTAGAAATCCTTCACGTCGAAACGTTGAATGAACTTGGGTCCATACTGTGCTAATGTGTCTGTAGTAAATAACATATATTATTGATGCAGAATTTTTAATAACGTCAAGTTCAATTGGAATACTCGACAACAGCATATATTATTTGTTTATTAAGGTTTTGCACAAATACTTTTCTTTTAACGTCAGCCTAAATTGATAGACGACCGTTAGTTCTTCGAAAACGGAAAACTTTTATGCTGACGGTCGGATTTTGTGGTTATTTATGAAAGATAAAATGAGACGTACATAATATTATGGATTCTGCTGCCACGAGAAACAGTTTCCGATCAACCCTATTTTTCATATTAAATGGAGAATGACGCGAACATATATAGTCTCTCAGTGATCGTATATTTAATTAAAGTGCTGTGATGTAATACTTTTAGAACAACTTCGACATGAATGCAAATTTTGTTACGTTTATACAATTGTACATAATTATATGCAGTAAACCATACCGTAGTTCTGTTGTATTATTTCCATGAATACGTGCACCAGCAGTTGTCTTAAGGAGAGGTTTTTAGTGTGTTTCCTAGACCTCCATAAAGCTTGAAATTACACCCCCTTGACCCCCTTTCAAGATATATTTGTACATTTTTCGGTAGAAAAATGTCCCGGCCGAAGGCCGATTCCTCTTAAATTGCAGGCTCGCTATCGCTCGCCAGGAAAAAATAGACACCTAAATGGGACGAAAGGTCTTAAAAGTGACATAAATTGGGTGAAAGTTCTTAAAATCGCCAAACTAATGGGGCTAACGTCTTAAAATCTCAAAAGCAATGGGGCTAAACATGAGGGAGAAGGGGGTAAAGAAAAAAAAATCCCATAAGTGGAAATCTTCCCTTAACTAGATGATTGAGAATATTTTTGAAATAATATAATACTGGAATATGCATATTTACATAAACAGATCCATTTATAATAGGTTACTGCTCAAAGTTCTATCTGTGATGTCACTTGGACTGACTACGCAAGAAATGAGAACAAAATGGCTAATACCATAACACACTGATTGTCAGATATAATCAATGGCTTTTGGGTGGCATATAAATGTTGGGTAGAGTGGAAATAGTGATGGATACACAGTCACGAATATATCAACAAACATAAAACCTGATAATATGTTATCACTGGTAATTTAGTCTTCGAGGATCAGGCATTGTATTATATGGTGACCGGTCAACTCAACCAGTAGACCATTTCAACCAGTAGCTCTCAACCAGTACCAAATCAACCAATACGGTTAGGTTAGGTTAGGTTAGTACTATATTTTGGCACTGGTTTGGTTGGTCTGGGTTAATTTGGCATTGGTTGAGAGCTACTGGTTGAAATAGTCTACTGGTTGAGATGACATGGAACCGTATTATATCCCTTTGACAAACATAGCGTCTCCTATAATTGTATTTTTGATAACACTAGACGACTTTCTGTAGCAGCTTAGGAAGGACCTCCTATAATCAAAGGGTAAAACCTATTGTAATCAAAGGGTAAAACCTATTGTAATCAAAGGGTAAAACCTATTGTAATCAAAGGGTAAAACCTATTGTAATCAAAGGGTAAAACCTATTGTAATCATCCTTTTATTACCCCAGATACTATGTAACCTTAAGGTGGGTCACCGTTTTTTTTTCTTTCTCTCCTTTTCTCTCTTTCCCTGGCTTGTATCCATTCGGCCCCATTCAGCCAACTGTTTTAAGACGTTTATCTCCATCCAGGTGTCGATTTCTTCTTGGCGAGCGATAGCGAGCCAGCATTGTATGGAGAAATCTGGCTTTGCCGGAAAAAAAATTCTATCGAAAAATGTAGATTTAGCTTGCTGTCAAAAAAAAAAAAATATATATATATGCTGGCTCGCTACGCTCGCCATGAAAGTATTGACACCTGGATGGGAGTCGCTCGCCATGAAAGTATGGACACCTGGATGGGAGTAAACGTCTTAAAACAGTAGGCTGAATGGGGCAGAATGGATACAACCCACAGAGAGAGAGAAAAGGAGAGAAAAAAAGCAGGTGACCCCCCCCTTAAGACAATAATATAGCGACAGAGTGCGTCATAGCATACAGGAAGAGTTATTATAGTACCTGGGTATTATAACTTTTCAATTGCTCATACAATGTTGGCCATACATTACTGGTTACGACTGTACACCTCTTTGGCTTGTATCCATTCGGCCTCATTCAGCCAACTGTTTTAAGACGTTTACCCCCATTCAGGTGTCAATATTTTCCTGGCGAGCGGTAGCGAACCAGCATATATATATATATATTCTTGTTTTGACAGCAAGCTAAATTTGTAAATTTTTCGATAGAAAAATTTCTCCGGCGAAGCCGGATTTCTCCATACAATGCTGGCTCGCTATCGCTCGCCAGTAAGAAATCGACACCTGGATAGGGATAAATGTCTTAACACAGTTGGCCGAATGGATACAAGCCAGGGAAAGAGAGAAAAGGAGAGAACGATACAAAAAAAGCCGGTGACCCCCCTTAAATAAACGATCAATGAGAGGTGAACAATGATCACTGTCATGGAAATACAAAGGTTGGTATTATTGTAGAAGACAAAAGCTGTACAGATGGAAGGCTAGATATAATTTAACACTGTTTCAATCACTTTACAGATCCCTCCCACCAATAATATATCTCGGATTAGGAAGAATATAACTGCGGTCAAGTTCGGTGGAGGATCCGGAGAATGTGGCATAAACAGAGTATGTAATTCTCAGAGCGTGCGTGAATCTGGGAGTATATATATGTCCCTCACATAACACAGAATATGTGAATATGACCGAGTTGGTGGATCTAGCAAGAGGAAGAGAACTAGAAATGATAGACGCTACTGGAAATTAAATAAGGTGCAAAATAAACGAAAAAAAACATGGAATGCTTATTAACAAATGATGTTAAGTGAAATAACTTACTTAGTTTGGGAATAGCAATATTTTACAATAGCATACACTTTTACACACAGTTAGTTAAGTTAAGTAATGCAACTCGAATCTAGGCAATGTTCGGAGTGTGAATATTATTAAAATTAGTCTGAAGCCATAACAAATCCTGAAGAAGTGAACGTTCTCTGCACTATTATGTCCCTTAACGTTCTCTGCACTATTATGTCTCTTAACGAATGACACTTTTTGAAGGAGTGAAACACTATAAACCAATATGATTTGATTGGAAGTGTGAAGATTTCTTAATGTGAGGAATTTATATAACAATTAAAATCATATTTTTAATCCATACCATAGTGAAACCCTTCCCTTGATGAAGTACATATGTAGAATTATTTTGTTTTTATAAAAAAAAAAAAAAAAAAACGTGGATTCCAGTGTTTTTCCATTAATCAAAACTCAACTACGTAGCATTCCTTCAGCAAAGGAGAGTCTATAACTTTCTCACCTGCTTAAGAATATGCCTTTAACCCCTTCAACACCATACAGAAATGTTCATCGTATTCTGGTTACGATGAGACAAATTTATTTAGCAAATATTCTACCTGTAGGACTCAAAGGGGTAAATAAGATCTCCATAACCTCTCTGAATAACACGTGTCCTTCTTAAACTTCATAAAATCGTCTAACACTAGATAGAATAATCAGTAAACAGGCGTCATAGTGCTGAAGGGGTTAAGTGAGAAACTGACAGGTGTGCAAACTAAATAGAATACGCCCTTAGCTGAGAGCACTTATATCAATGGCCAAACTATAAGCCAATTTCGTGCCTGAAGCTCGAAAACTGTTTTAAGTTATAAACGAGCTGTTAGGCTATAAAATGCGATATGCTGGTAATAGCAGAATATCAATCAAATTGCAGACTATCAATTATCTGAAGGTTAAGATGTGAGGTTCGGAAGGACGGAAACAAAATAACGAGGAGAAATGCTTGCAATGCTGGATGGAATATATATGAAGGAGTAACAATGCTAACAAATGTATATATTGTAGAAGGCGCGGAGATGCTACAAGAGAAAGACTACGGTAGCTGTAAGTGCATGTGTGGCAAAATATAGATGCTTTGAGGATGTGGCAGTGAGATCATATCGGAATGTCTGGAAATACCTACATTATGGAAAGGTTTTACTATGTGTAAATGTATGCATGTGTAGAACCCAAGACAGTGTTAAAGAACCTGAAGGTGCAGAAATAGTACACATTACGGAATGCCTGGTAGTGATAATGTGCATGAATGTGTAGATATGCCTGATGATATACAATGGTTTAAGATGTAACAATTTTTGAAGGTATGTTAATGTTAAAAAGACTTTCAAACTAAGTTGTAAAATTAATATGCGTGAACATGTAGGAATGTTTACAAGTTTAGAAATATTACAAGAACATGCAATACTGAAAGGTGTAGAAATGCCAGAAGACGTTACTTATCTATGATGTTGATAAATAAAATAATATTCAGTAATGTGCCTAAGGGTGCGGAAATGAACCCTGACGCCTTTTTACCTTTGATTCTTGCTACGTTTAGATGATTTTACGCAGTTTTAGTAGGACCCATGTTATTAAGGGGAGGTATTTAGTTTGTTCACTAGACCTCCATCAACCTTAAAATTACACCCCCTTGAGCCCCTTTCAAGATAAATTTGTACATTTTTCGGTAGAAAAATTTCCCGGCCGAAGGCCGGTTCCTCTTAAATTACAGGCTCGATATCGCTCGCCAGGATAAAATCGACACCTAAATGGCACGAAAGGTCTTAATATTAAAATCGCTAAACTAATGGGGCAAACATTTTATAATATCAAAAGCAATGGGGCTAAACATGAGGGAGAAGAAAAAAATCCCTCAAGTGGATATCTCCCCTTAAGTATGCTGATGGAGATCATATTTACCCATTTAGAATGGTAGAGGTAGATTATAAGCTAAAGAAAATCGTCTAATGGTAACCAGACTAAGACGAATATTACGTCATGGTGCTGAAGGGGTTAAGGACGCGGAAATGACCCCAGACGTCTGAATGAATGTGACCAATTAGAGGAGAGACGAGTGCCAATATAATTAGCACCTCTCTCTCAGACACTAATCATCACTTCATCTCACCCAAATCATGATGGGGCAGCATATTCTGGCTTCAGTCTTACCTCACGCCACATTCACCATTGGCTTCATCTCAGTTCTGATAGCGTAATGCATAGTGCGCGGAATTTCGGTGCGAGTGTCCTAGGTTCGAGTCCTTGGAGTGCCACATGTATTTGTTGTTTTCATTAATTGAGTTTAGAAGTGAAATTGGTTGGTGAAAAACAATAATTCAGTCTTACCTCACGCAACATTCACCATTGGTTTCATCTCAGTTCATATAAGGCTTCAGCTTCAACTTGCACTGCCTTCACACCTAGCTTCATTTACTGTCTCCATTGGCTACACATCTCTCCACATTCATTAAGGGAGCCCACCTCGCTTTTTTATCTTTCTCTCCCTCTCTCTTTGGCTTGTATCCATTCGGCCCCATTCAGCCTACTGTTTTAAGACGTTTACCCCCATTCAGGTGTCAATATTTTCCTGGCGAGCGGTAGCGAGCCAGCATATATATATTTTTGTTTTGACAGCAAGGTCAATTTGTAAATTTTTCGATAGAAAAATGTCTCTGACGAAGCCGGATATCTCCATACAATGCTGACTCGCTATCGCTCGCCAGCAAGATATCGACACCTGGATGGAGATAACCGTCTTAAAACAGTTGGATGAATGGGGCCGAACGGATACACGCCAGGGAAAGAGTGAAAAGGAGAGAAACATAAAACAAAAAAAGCCGGTGATCCCCCTTAATCCGTAGTTACAGTCTCACCTGGCATCACCCTCACTATTAAGGGGCGTGACAGGTTTTATCTCTCTTTTCTCGCTTGCTCTGGCTTGTATCCATTCGGCCCCGTTCAGCCTACTGTTGTAAGAAGTTTATCCCCATCCAGGTGTCAATTTCTTCCTGGTGAGCGATAGCGAACCAGCATTGTATGTCCGGCTTTGCCGGAGACATTTTTCTATCGAAAAATTTACAAATTTAGCCTGCTGTCAAAAACTTTAAACAAAATATGCTGGCTCGCTACCGCTCGCCAGGAAAAAATCGGCACCTGGATGGGAGTAAACGTCTTAAAACAGTAGGCTGAATGGGGCCGAATAGATACAAGCCAGAGAAAGAGAGAAAAGGAGAGAACAAAAAAAACTGTGACCCCCGTTAACTTGCTGCCACTTCACTATAGTTCCATTCTCACCTCGCATAAGTTAGGAAATATTACGGATCTCTGCCTCAACCATACCTTTACCTCAGAAAATGCCATTTAATTTCTTCCTCAATGCACACATATTACTAATACTTTCGCTATATAATTTATTATAGTCGATTATATTATATTCGATATACTCAGGCGCAATCCCCACTGTTCCTATTTTGTTTCTTTTGTCCCCTCGTTTCATTTTTTTTCCTTTCTTTTTATTTATTTTATTTTTTTATTTTTTTTGGGGGGCCGACTCAAGACAGAGCCAGAATAGGGACAACTCAACAGAAAACAATGATCACACAAAACAAAATACAAATTCACACACTAATTCATATCACTAATACTCTGCCTGTATTCTTGATAGCTGGTGATACTATCCTAAACATAAATACATACGTAACACTTGTCACATCATCGGTTTGTTTACCTTGTCATACACTTTTTACAAGTTCATAAATGTTACATTAAAAGTGTTCACTTCAGAAAACATACTCGATTTTGTTTTCTTTCTGGGTAGTTGCCATTCGACCCCATTCAGACCTACTGTTTTAAAACGTTTATCCTCATCCAGGTGTCGATTTACACCTGGCGAGCGATAGCGAGCCAGCATTTTTTGGATTATGTTGTAGGCAGTTGATTTAATTTGTAAATTTTTCGGTAGAAATGTTCCGGATTTCTCCATACAATGATGGCTCGATTTCGCTCGCCAGGAAAAAAATCGAGACCTGAATGAGGAGAAACGTCTTAAACCAGTAGGCTGAATGGGGCCGACTAGATAAAACCCAGAGAGAAAATGCAGGTCAGTCCCCTTCAATACAAAGCTTGATATACAAATGCACTACCTTGAAAATTAAAATAGTATGATCAGGAATGTAATACGAACCTTTGTCTTTGTACTTGCAGTAAATATTCAAAAGCAAGAATACCAGATCATGCAATATTAGGAATGGACCTAGATGTGTGAATTTGTGTTTTGTCTGTGTATGTTCGTTGTTTGGTGTTTTCCCGATTCTTGCTCTGTCTTGAGTCGCCTCCCCCCCCCCCCAAAAAAAAAGGATTTTTTTTTAGAGGGAAAGGGGAAAAAAAAGACAAAAAATAGGAAAAGTGGGGATTGGGCCTGAGTAACTAGATAGAGATATATAGGAATGGAAGCACTAGATTGTGATAGTGGCTGTTGCAGTTGTCGCTGTTATGGTCAAACAATATTCCCACACAAATGCGAGAGCCATTCAGGGAGGTATACACGACCCTCAGCTGCTTCCTGATTTAGATGCTTATGTTCTTGGTGTGGTGTCCCGAGTTCGAATCCCGGGAGGACCATATGGTTTCATTGGTTTATTCAAGTACATTGGGGTTTGTAATTGATGATTAATGTTAAGAAAGGGGTGTTACTTATTACACAAAACACACACACACACACACACACACACACACACACACACACACACACACACACACACACACACACACAACACACACACACACATACACAACACAACACACACACACACACCACACACACACCACACACACCACACACATATACACACACACCCACACACACACACACTACCACACACACACACACACACACACCACACACACACACACACACACACCCACACACATACACCCACACAGACAGACAGACACACCCACACACACACACACACACACACACACACACACACACACCACACACATACACACACACACACACACCACACACACACACACACACACACACCTACACACACACACACCCACACCAACACACACACACACACACCACACACACACACACACACACACACACACACACACACACACACACACACACACACACACACACACACACCAACACACAACACACACACACCAACACACAACACACACACACACACACACACACACACCACACACACCACACACACACACACACACACACCACACACACACACACACACACACACCACACACACACACACACACACACACACACACACACAACACACACCCACA
This sequence comes from Paralithodes platypus, assembly GCA_032716605.1. Classification (NCBI taxonomy): domain Eukaryota; kingdom Metazoa; phylum Arthropoda; class Malacostraca; order Decapoda; family Lithodidae; genus Paralithodes; species Paralithodes platypus. The sequence goes on along the minus strand of CM064544.1, from coordinate 25,760,734 downwards.
CACACACACCACCACACAGCAACACACACACACACACACACACACACACACACACACACACACACACACACACACACACACACACACACACACACACACACACACACACACACACACACACGTCAGCTAGAGAGGGGCCAGAAACGAGCATGTCGGATCATCTTGAGTTCATCATATTCTGTCCCGGTGATGTAATTTTTATTACATTTTGACAACTTTTAGACGATTTTGTTTGTTCGGCTTAGGAAGGATGTCTACCCATTGAATTGAAGTTGGGTCTAGGGAAACATGTCAATGGCAAAGACAATTCCTGATTACTCTGCTTATTAATAACAATATTAGATAGAATATTGGCCTTCGATAATGGATCAAAAGAGATGGATCCATCAGAATCACAAAGAGGAGGCATGGAGGAATCTATTCCAAATAAAGAGGACTTCAAAGCGGACCACCATTTATGAGGCTGTGAAGCTCCTGCCAGAACATCTTGAAGATGGGAGTTATAATCCCTCTCAACAGCAGCATAAACTCTCTGTGCAACTGCTCTTTTAGTAACATATGTTTCCCAATGCAAGGTCATCGCTTGCAGTCATCATTAAACCATGCTTTATCCCTGATACGAGACTTAATTGTTTTTGATGGAACTCTTTTGCGAAGGATACCAAGAAGGGAATTGTTGAGAGCTGAAACCGAGTCATGAGATCTTAGTATGTGATTCCACTCAATATTACAAACATCATTACAAACGTTGTCCCAGTTAACCGGGGATTTAAGGTAGACTTTACGTGAGAGAGTAATATCAGGAACAGAAAAATCAAGATTAATTCTACACATGATGGCATTGTGGTCGGAAGTGCCAACAGGTACAAGAACGGAAGTTCTACAGACTGTATTGAAGCCATGGCTGTTAAGAGGCAGTCATATATGTCATTGTTATGACATATGCCGTCAATGGAAGCAGATAAAAACGGCCACAACCCAAATGGCCACAATTCTAAACAACCTGGGTTAGTCTAGTTGAGTTTTGATTAGGCCTATATTAAATTTAGTTAGGTTAAATTGAAGAAAGTTATGTTCCATTTGCGGGTCGCTTATTGACTTGAACACGGGTGACAGGTGGACAGACAGGAACACGCATCAGCCGCTCAGAAAAATGACACAGTGCTAAGAAAAAGCAGCACCAAGAGCTTTATTGATATGGGAGAGAGAGAGAGAGAGAGAGAGAGAGAGAGAGAGAGAGAGAGAGAGAGAGAGAGAAGAGAGAGAGAGAGAGAGAGAGAGAGAGAGAGAGAGAGAGAGAGAGAGAGAGAGAGAGAGAGAGAGAGAGAGAGAGAGAGAGAGAGAGAGAGAGAGAGAGAGAGAGAGAGAGAGAGAGAGAGAGAGAGAGAGAGAGAGAGAGAGAGAGAGAGAGAGAGAGAGAAGGGGGGGGGGGGGGAAGAAGGGGCATAGGGCCTATCATTCTATTTTGTGCCAAAGTTATTCATATATATATACCACTTAAATATGCATGTGTGTTTTTTGATATACCGTTCTAATAAACACATTTTGTTTTGCCGGATATACTTAATGCTTGTTAAAATGGAAATTAAGGGGCTTTTCAACATAACCAATTCACGAGTCCTAAGTTCAAACCTCATAACCATAATGGCCATGCTTTCAGAGCACAAATCGGATAATATGTAAATTTGTCACATAATTATTAGGTTCTCTCCACTAACCAACTTTACTCCTAAACTCGATTAATGAAATTAACAAACACATGTGGCAGTCTGGAGATTCGAACCCAGGACGCTCACACCGAAAATCAACACACTTATGCATTGCACCACGAAGAAATTTTTCTATCGAAAAATGTACAAATTTAGCTTGCTGTCAAAACAAAAATATATACAGTATATGCTGGCTCGCTACCGCTCGCCAGGAAAATATTAACACCTGGATGGGGGTAAACGTCTTAAAATAGTAGGCTGAATGGGGCCGAATGGATACAAGCCAAAGAGAGAGGGAGAGAAAGGAAAAAACTAAATGTGAATGTACCGTTATCCTGGGTGCGATACAATTGAGCACACTTCAGACTTTCCCCGGACGGAACACGATGCAAACAAAAAACAAAAAACGAGCGTGTGGGGGACCTGGTTTAAGGGGGCCCCACTTCGTTTTTTTTTCTCTTTCTCTCCCTCTCTTTGGCTTGTATCCATTCAGCCTACTGTTTTAAGACGTTCCAGGTGTCAATATTTTCCTGGCGAGCGGTAGCGAGCCAGCATATATATATTTATGTTTTGACAGCAAGCTAAATTGTAAATTTTTCGATAGAAACAGGTCTCCAGCGAAGCCGGAATATTCCATACAATGCTGGCTCGCTATCGCTCGCCAGGAAGAAATCGACACCTGGATGGGGATACACGTCTTGAAACAGTTGGCTGAATGGGGCCGAATGGATACAAGCCAGGGAAAGAGAAAAAAGGAGAGAAAGATACAAAAAAAAAAAAAAAAAAAAAAAAAACCGGTGACCCACCCTTCATGGATGTTCCTATTTTTCACACTCCGATATTCGCTCACACCGGAGGCAATATGTCTGGGGGGGGGGGGGGGGGGATTCTGGTTTCATGGGAGAGGGGATCAATCGCGAATGTGGGTATCGATATTCCAGTGAACCACCTTATGATTTATTTCATGGGGGAGTTCATGGGGGTCACCTGCTTTTTTTTTGTCTTTCTCTCCTTCTCTGGCTTGTATCCATTCGGCCCCATTCAGCCTACTGTTTTACGACGTTTACCCCCATCCAGGTGTCGATTTCTTCCTGGCGAGCGATAGCGAGCCAGCATTTTACGGAGAAATCCGGCTTTGCCGGAGACATGTTTCTATCGAAAAATTTACAAATTTAGCTTGCTGTCAAAACTAATATATATATATATGCTGGCTCGCTACCGCTCGCCAGGAAAATATTGCCACCTGAATGGAGGTAAACGTCTTAAAACAGTAGGCTGAATGGAGCCGAATGGATACAAGCCAGAGAAAGAGAGAGGACAAAGGCAGGTGACCCCCCTAAAGTCTATATTTTGCAAATACCGGTTATCCTTTAATGTGACACTGATATACACTAGATACGGGAGATTACTTTAATGTGACACTGATATACACTAGATACGGGAGATTACTTTAATGTGACACTGATATACACTAGATACGGGAGATTACTTTAATGTGACACTGATATACACTAGATACGGGAGATTACTTTAATGTGACACTGATATACACTAGATACGGGAGATTACTTTAATGTGACACTGATATACACTAGATACGGGAGATTACTTTAATGTGACACTGATATACACTAGATACGGGAGATTACTTTAATGTGACACTGATATACACTAGATACGGGAGATTACTTTAATGTGACACTGATATACACTAGATACGGGAGATTACTTTAATGTGACACTGATATACACTAGATACGGGAGATTACTTTAATGTGACACTGATATACACTAGATACGGGAGATTACTTTAATGTGACACTGATATACACTAGATACGGGAGATTACTTTAATGTGACACTGATATACACTAGATACGGGAGATTACTTTAATGTGACACTGATATACACTAGATACGGGAGATTACTTTAATGTGACACTGATATACACTAGATACGGGAGATTACTTTAATATGGCCACTGGAATTTATTTGTTGAGGTAAATTTTCATTATTTAATTAATCATAACTGACACTAGATAATAAATCCAACATTAGATTTGCCACTGGAAGTCTAAGGGCATTTTTTTATTTCGTTATTATAATGGAACATATAATGGTCCATTTCATAAGATTGGTCATATCCAAATATTTGGGGTACTGATACGTAACTTTAATGTCATATACACTAGATCATTACTTTTGTGCTCTGTCTGTCAGATGTTGAATAGGGTGAGTAAGTGTAGAAACATGTTTGTATATTTTACTAGATAAGAAGAAATGAAGTTTATATATTGTTGATACCAATTACTGATCCATTTCATAAGATTGGTCATATCCAAATATTTGGGTACAGTCGTGCTAATAAGTCATATCCCAGCTGTCATTACTTTTGGCTTGCTCTGTGCTGTCTGTCAGATGTTGAATAGGGTGATTAAGTGTAGAAACATGTTTGTATATTTTACTAGATAAGAAGAAATGAAGTTTATATATTGTTGATACCAATTACTGATCAAAACATACTTGGTGACGAGACATCACTTATTAGCGCGACTGTACTACTGCAAACTCGGTATATTCATCTATCTATATAATATTTTCGATTGTCTGTGTGTCTGTCTGTCTGTCTGTTCTTCATGCATGGCCACATTTTTTAAGCTAGAGCGTTCATACTTGGTATGCATAGTAAGGGGTTCCTAGGCAGGTTTTAGTGAAAAAATAGAATTCCCCAGGGTGAAAGGGACGGATAAAATGGGCGCGAAATCGGAAAAATTGCCATTTGGGGCAGGAGGCCTCCGATCGAAAAGATGTATGGAACAAAAGTTGTTCGCAGCCCCCCAAAATGGGGGTACGGATGAGGTCAGATCCAAAATCGGAGGTCATTTAGCGGCCGAAATCGAGGTCGCCGTTTAATGAGGCACAGGGAGGTCGAGGCCGGTGATTATGGTAGTAGTAGTAGTGATTGATGATGGTGATTATGGTGATTACCCGGGCAACGCCGGGTACCCCTGCTAGTAAGATACAAGTAAAGTGTGTGATTCCTAATACATAATAATCATCTACAGACATAATAAGGGAGGTAGGTAGTGTTGCCAATTTAGCTACTTTCCCGCTAGATCAAGAGGTATTTACTTCGATCTAGAGGCCATATTTCACATCTAGCACATGATTTCTAGCGATGTTCTGGAGATTTGAGCCATTTTAGTGTGGTATTCTAGAGATTGTGGCATTATTCTAGCGCTTTTCGGAATTTAAGCCGCTGTCACACGACCGATTTTTCCGTCAATTTTCCATGAGCAAGTTTTGTCTCGTTATATTTAGGGACTTTTTTGCACTGGTATCGGTAACTAGACTGAAGGTAGAGTAGGTTAGGCGGCTGAATTATGATAAAGTGTCATTTTTGAAGCTTCCAGACCATAATTGCCCGTAAAAATTGCTCGAAAAACGGCTCGTGTGACTCCGGCTTTACTTACTCTCTAGCGGACTTGATTTGGTAACCCTGGAGGTAGGTGAGTATAACTATCATTCATAATAGAATACCTGAAATGATTCTTTCTTGGGTTCGGTACAATTTAACACCCTTCAGACTTTCCACGGACGGAACATGATGCAGAAAAGCGAGCGTGTGGGGGACCTGGTTTAAGGGAGCCCACCTCGCTTTTTTTCTCTTTCTTTCCCTCTCTCTTTGGCTTGTATCCATTCAGCCCCATTCAGCCTACTGTTTTAAGACGTTTACCCCCATCCAGGTATCAATATTTTCCTGGCGAGCGGTAGCGAGCCAGTATATATATATATTTATGTTTTGACAGCAAGCTAAATTTGTAAATTTTTCGATAGAAAAATGTCTCCGTCGAAGCTGGATTTCTCCACACAATGCTGTCTTTGTAGCGCAATGGATAAATGCACTGAATTTCGGTGTGAGCATCCTAGGTTCGAATCCCTAGACTGCCACATGTATTTGTTGATTTAATTAATTGAGTTTAGGAGTAAAGTCGGTTGGTGGAGGTAACATAATAATTCTTAGCTCACCACAGGTCCGAGTATTCGTATTGCCTGTGCAGTATTTCCGATATTTCTTACAGTAACAGAATGCGGGGTGATGAGAACATTTGCCGAGAATAATAACATATTTGTTAAGGGGAGATGAGCCGGTTTTCTGGACCACTTTCTCCCCCATGTTTAGCCCCATTGCTTTTTCAGATGTTAAGATGTTAGCCCCATTAGTTAGTCGATTATATGACCTTTCGCCCCATTTCTTCGTCAATATTTAGACCTTTCGTGCTATTTAGGTGTCGATTTTTTCCCTGGCGAACGATTGTGAGCCTGTAATGTTGGAAGAACCGGCCATTGGCCGGAATTTTTTTTCTACCGAAAAATGTACAAATCAATCTAGAAGGGGGATCTAATGGATGTTTTTTTTAAATCTGATGGAGGTCTAGGGAGGAAACTAGAAAAATAATGAATACATGCAAAAATCGCCCAACAAGTGACCCCCCCCCCCCCCCCCCCCCCCCGGGGAGATTTCCACTTGAGGGATTTTTTTCTTGACTCCTTTCTCCCTCATGTTTAGCCCCATTGCTTTTCTAATTTTAAGACGTTCTCCCCATTATTTTGACGATTTTAAGAACGTTCAACCCATTTATGTAAATTTTAAGACCTTTCGTGCAATTTAGGTGTCGATTTTATCCTGGCGAGCGATAGCGAGCCTGTAATTTAAGAGGAACCGGCTTTCAGCCGGGACATTTTTCTACCGAAAAATGTACAAATTTATCTTGAAAGGGGGTCTAGGGGATGTAATTTTAAGTTTGATGGAAGTCTAAGCAACACACTAGAAACCTCCCCTTAAGAGTAGATTATCAGTATATTACTCCCTTGGGATTTGTGATTGAATATTGATAGCGGTAAAATTGCGATGCCGTAAATGTTTTGAAAATCTGACACCTGATTTTCAAACTGGTCCTGGGTTCGAATCCCCGGACTGCCACATGTGTTTGTTAATTTCATTAGGCTAATCGAGTTCAGGAGTAAAGTTGGTTAGTGGAGAGAACATAATAAATATATATATACAGTATATATATATATATATATATATATATATATAGTATATATATAGTAACCATTATAAAATGAAAAGGACGGAACTGGTACAGAACAGGTAAATATTATATATATATATATATATATATATATATATATATATATATATATATATATATATATATATATATATATATATATATATATTATTAATTTCATCACAACACCAAACACCCACAATGAAATCAATTAAAGTATATATTTGATCCACCGGGATTCGAACCCGGGTTATCACACACAGATTTTTGCCACCTTAACCATTACACCACCAGGACGGTTAAAGGTTTATGCACACGCCTAAGACTTATTATCCATTCTCGAATACTGGATATTAATCTAATCATGTTCATATTCCCAACCGCGCTATGGTATATACAGTATAATTATACAGTATATATATATATATATATATATATATATATATATATATATATATATATATATATATTATTTTTCCTGGCAAGCGGTAGCGAGCCAGCATATTTTGTATAATGTTTTTTTACTTAATTTGGCTTAATTTGTACATTTTTCGATAGAACAATTTCTCCGGCGAAGCCGGATTTCTCCATACAAAGCTGGTTCGCTATCGCTCACCAGGAAGAAATTTACACCTGGATGGCGATAAACGTCTTAAAACAGTAGGCTGAATGGGGCCGAATGGATACACACCAGAGAAAGAGAGAAAAGGAGAGAAAAAAAAACTGTGACTCCCCTTAACGTAAAAAACAGTGAAGTTGAGCAGCAAGTGCATTCAGGACTCTTACCTCTCAGCAGTGACCGAATGCCAGGCACCATCTGTGAGTGCCGCTTTAGTGAGGCAGAGAGATCTAGCTGGTGCAGGGTGCAGCTGGAGCAGGACACACAACTGGCCACGCACCAGCTGTACGGCCAGGCGGTCCCTCCCGTGCTGTGACGACAACACAACCAGCTCTCCACGTCGCCGCCACGTACGGAATCTATGAAGGTGAAACACAAATTGAAGAAGAGGGATTAACGGAGGAAGATGGAATGGATTATCGGAGGAAGATTGGAGAGATTATTAGAGGATTATTGGAGCACAACGGCTTATAGTTGGCAACATCCCAGACGACTACTACCAAAAGCTGGACTAACACTGGAAGGAGGAGCTGCCACGCGTTCTTGCTACCTGGATCCAGATATGATTGCTAATCCCTGAAGCCTCCAACCTTAGGGAATTGCACTTGCCAGAGACTTACCAGGACTTTACCAACGACAGTGACGAGGAGCTGCATGTAACTGACGAGGGAGCTGCCCTGTACCTGGTGGAAGAGTTAGCTGTACCTGAGAGAAGATCTGCCCTTTGCCTAGCAGAAAAGCTGCCCTGGGTCCGGCACCAACTACCAACCTCTGAAGCCCCCATGCATCAATTGTTGAACCCTCATCTGATCTTAAAGCTATCCTAAACAGACGGTAACAACAATTAAAGGCAATATATATATACAGTCAATGTGAAAATACGAGCCTAATATCCCATACAACCGACCCGGGATTTGAACCGTTGACACATTGGTTTACAGACAAATATACTACCAGCATACTACGCCGGCAAAAAGAGTTGTTACAACCGGAGACAAGTGCTGCCATCTGCCATGCTGGTCATCTGGATCGTTTTACCGACGACACGCATATAAGGATTGCACTCCAACCCTTAAGGGGGGTCACCGACTTTTGTTTTACCTTTCTCTCCTTTTCTCTCTTTCCCTTGCTTGTATCCATTCGGCTCCATTCAGCCAACTGTTTTAAGACGTGTATCCCCATCCAGGTGTCGAGTTCTTCTCGGCGAGCAATAGCGAGCCAGCATTTTATATAGAAATCCGGCTTGGCCGGAGAATTTTTTTCTATCGAAAAATGTACAAATTTAACTTGCTGTCAAAACAAAAAAATATATATAGGCTGAATGGGGACGAATGGATACAAGCCAAAGAGAGAGGGAGAGAAAGCGAAACAAAAGCAAGGTGGGCTCCTTTAATATAGGTAGCACCAACGAACTTTATAATAATCTTGATCCCTGACCTCTCTGTAACTCAAAAGGGCCTAGAGCAAACTGGCTGTAAATATCCACACCTATTTCCTGGTGGACTCTTCCCAAATGATAGAAACGTCAGCCCGATTGCTTTCGTTCACTTCGAGTTTTAAGAAGTCAAGATCGCTGGCGCTACATATAGTAATGTGTACTACAATTAGGAATATAAAATTGAAGTGTGTAGTCAGTATGTCGACCCAGGGAGCAGCAGCTGTGAGGTTGCAACAACTCTTTTATGTCCGGTGCATTAATGTGATAGTACATTTGCCTGTTAACCAATGTGTCAAGGGTTCAAATACCGGGTGGGTTGTGTGGGATACTAAGTTCGTATTTTCACATAGACTGAACTTTACGGTGATGGTCAATATGGTGTTGGGGTAGCATAAATTATATGTGTCTGTTGATCAATGTGTCTAACGTTTAGTCCGAGAAGGGTTGTGTGGGATTTTCCTTGAGTGTTATTGCATGATTCAAGAATTAGGCCTACAACCCAAATATACTTGGGGTGGAAGTGGTGGCTTTCGCGTGTAGGGTCAGGCATTTTTCACATATTTCATCTATGACCCTCAGGATTTAAAATAAATCTTCCCTGGTTCCGTTTCAAAAGGGCCATGCTCCGAGTGCTTTCTCTAGCCTACTCCACATAGAAAACAAAATATATCCTAATAAAATTGATGTGAAGCATGACCTACGGTGCGCTTTGAGTGTAGCATAATCAAGAAGCTGGTTGATGATATGTAAACATCACCCTTCACACTGAATACAATAGTCATACAAATGATAGGAACATTGTAAGTGTTGTACATTGTTTTTGAAAAATATGTTTAATATAAATTCAAGTGCCTCCGTTTATTATTGTCTGCTCTAGGAATGTGTATTAGTTGTTTAGTGCCATTACTTGTTTAGTGCCATTATTATTGTCTGCTCTAGGAATGTGTATTACTTGTTTAGTGCCATTACTGAATCATAGTCAAAAACTGAAACACAAAACAAAAATTACAATAATGAAATTTATGTTGCTAAAAGAGTGGGTTTTGTAATACTATAGGGGGCTATGGACGGATGGATGGGGGCCATTTATAAGGACACTATGTGAACAAGGAATAATTACCATACAGAGTTTGGGAACCACTGCTCTAAATGTATACATCGTTATTACAACTCATACTGTTCCTCAAACCAAGATCTTTCCTGTAATTTATATTTATTGTTCCTGTATTCAAAGTTCCTCCATATCCTGAACAAATAATAACTGGTTCAACAACTATATTTTCTCACTACCTATACATATTTAAGCATAAGTATTTATGGTAAAAGAGATGGTGGCGGCGACATAACAATATCTACCAGAAGTATCTACTAGAATCTACCAGTCTTCAATCAACCAAGTACTACATCTACGTATCTACCTAATAACACAAACTTTATCCCACGCCTACACTGTCATATAATACACACCAACACACACACATCAGATTAAAATATTAGTTGCGTATATAATTGGCTGGTTTAAAATTTAAGGGGAAGAAGAGGCATGAATTTCAGTTTACACAATGCTATGGGTATATTATTATCACTTCTTGGTTGATATCCTAATCTTCTGTTTTGTTTATTTACATTATAAATTGACAGTTAATAGAAACGCAAAGAAAACTAATGGTTAACACAAATGCTTGGGTAAAGCAACAATTTTCAAACTAATGTTTCTTGTATTTGATTTTTTTTTTTTTTTATGAAATTCGACATCTTTCAACTACCACTCCTATTTCAAAATAAGGATTACACAGGCTTCACCTTCGATATCGTCATATTACAAAACGTTTATCATTGCTTATTGGTCCGATTGTTAGAAAAGTATATAAGTTTGTGCCAGTTAGACCACAACAAAGGAAATGGCTCTTGAAACAAAAGATGAAACCACAAGATACGACTGACACTATCACCAAGAGAAGAATGGGCTCCCTTCATCTTTCGAATTAGCTTGGTTTGTTGTGTGTGGTAGAGATTGTGTGCAGTGTGGGAGAGACCGTGTGTGTGGGAGAGATTGTGTGCAGTGTGGGAGAGATTGTGTGCAGTGTGGGAGAGACTGTGTGTGTGGGAGAGATTGTGTGCAGTGTTGGAGAGATTGTGTGTGGGAAAGATTGTGTGCAGTGTGGGAGAGATTGTGTGCAGTGTGGGAGAGATTGTGTGCAGTGTGGGAGAGTTTGTGTGCAGTGTGGGAGAGTTTGTGTGCAGTGGGAGAGATTGTGTGCAGTGTGGGAGAGATTGTGTGCAGTGTGGGAGAGATTGTGTGCAGTGTGGGAGAGATTGTGTGCAGTGTGGGAGAGATTGTATGCAGTGTGGGAGAGATTTGTGTGTGGGAGACTGATTGTGAAAGAGAGAGATATGACTTTCCAGACTTATTCACCAGTCATCGAGTACACTGCCAATAGCTTATGTATAAACGGCTTATATATATATATATATACATATACTGTATATATATATATATATATATATATATACTGTATATATATATATATATATATATATATACATTTTGTAAATCGGCTTATGTGTGCAGTAGTGAAAGAAGCCAAGAATCCCGGAGAAGGTAAGAGGTCCTGAAAGAGCCGCTCCAGCCACCATTGACGGTCCTGGCTACTTAGGAGGGGCTGCTGATGAAACTAAAGCCGGTGTCATACCAGAATTCCTCAGTCGGGGATTTTCACAGAGCCACAGTATCAGAATTAAATAAATACATAAATAATATAAATATACCATTAACAATCAATACTAAAGCCTAGGTAACATCGACACATTGAGATGGATTTACTCGGAGTCACATTATATGAGTGTATAATAATCTGATAATGCCCGCCACTCTGGTAGTGCATATCTTCAAAATGACATCATATGAGAATATACTGAATTACCCTCACCACATGTGTGACGCATATTCTTGGATTCACCATAATCAGATCATTTTAAAAGTGAAATATATTAGCAACAGTTAAAGGGAGGTTTTCGAAAAAGTATTTCTTCTTTAAATTAGTTTTGTGTTTTGTTTGGTTACCGGGCAAAATAATGTATTCCCTTAATAGCTGAGGTTTCGATACTTAAGGTGGGAGGGGAGGGGGGGGGGGGGGGGGCGTTTTATGGTCGAGTTTTTCATATATTTTTTGTTTCTAGTTTCCTTTCCAGACCTCCATGAAACTTAAAAAACAACCCCAGGATCCACCTTAATGATATATTTATAAATTTTTCTGTAGAAAAATGAGAGGCCGGTTCCTCCTAAATTACAGGCTCGTTATTGCTCGCCAGGGACAAAAAACGACACCTAAATGACAAGAAAAGTCTAAATATTGACAAATAAGAGGGGTGAAAGGTCTTAAAATCGCCAAACTAATTGGCCGAACGTCTTAAATTCTGAAAACTAATGGGGCTAAACACGAGGGAGAAGGGCGACCAGAAAACCATCCCATCCCCCCCTTAATGGAAAAATGGGTAATTACTGTGTCTGTGCATCATATTAATGCCAGGTTTTCATGATTAACCCATACAGTACCAGGGACGTCCTTTTTATCATATTCTGGCAACTATTAGACAATGTTATTCAGCTTGGGAAGGACCTCTAGCAATAATTAACTTTAAATTATCTCAACCAACCTTCTTAACACTAAACGAGCGGCTAGGTCGGTAAATTCTACTACCTGCCAAGCGGGTGGTTTTACCCTAAACAAGTTTATTTCCGTTCTCTTTTTCATGCATAAACAAGAGCCAGAGCGTAATACAATTATGTATCCCTGAAAGGGCGATAATTGAGCTTTCCAATGACACCTTAACCATCCTTCTACGATTACTGGTTGTCTTGCAACGATCGTGCAACCGAAGGGCAAAATCGCTAAAATACGGTCATTTCGTTACATAATTACGTGTGTAGCGCGGGAGGGAGGGTTGATGTGTGTGGAATAAATGTCAGTAGGCCCACGGCGGTCGTGGCGAGCGGTCATGAGGCAACCTATGCTCCTCCCGTCGCTCGTCTCTCTCTCAGAGCCAATATTGCGCCAAAATTGCACACAGACTTAAGTCGGGCCCCGCCACTTAGTCCTTTCTTCTCCATACGGACTTAAGTCGGGCCCCGCTAAAGAAGGGTTAACTACCACACATCCTTCCTAAGCTGCATAATATCATCTATTTACAGCTAGAATACAATATATCACACGTCGCTGGTACTCAATGGGTTAACAGCCCACGCGGCTATGAAGTCTTGGTAATAACTCAATAATCAAGATAAGCGCATGGCAATTTACCGTCACCTGAGTAAATCCAGATTATAGATTGTTAAATGGAGGTTTTTAGTTTGTTCCCTAGACCTCCATCAAGCTTAGAATTACACCCCCTAGACCCCCTTTCAAGATAAATTTATGTATGATGTAGCCCGGATAAGTCAGAGTTGCAACGGACCACGAGGGGACAACCAGGCGTCGTTGGTATACGAAAGTAAGGCCACAAACGAGTTGGTTGCAACACTCAAACTGTCTCGATGTCTCACTCGTCATCTGGAATAAGACCTCCTGACTTCACTGTGTTGACCAGTTTAATCTACAGGCTGTCCGGATGTAGAGTTGGAACATGCATTAAAAAAAATAAAAAATAAAACTACTACTACTACTACTACAACTACTAATATATATATATATATATATATATATATACCCGGTATATACTGTATATCAGTACCTGAGGGTGAGTGAGGTGGTGTAGGCGAGTGGGGTGAAGGAGAGGGCCAACTTGACATAGCTGTTGACATGGAAGGTTGTGGGGGTGGTAGGGGTGGAACAGTCCCCGCCACCCCACCCAGGATCACACTCGCACCGCAGGGACCCCGGAGAACCCTCACATCTGTGGGAATAATATGGTGCTTAAGAGGTGTTTTTCCGGTCCCGTCTCAAGACCACCGTCGCAAGATCTACCCGAAAAACTGTTTTTCCGGTCCCGTCGCAAGCCCACCTTTAGCAAGCGAGACACCAATATTTTCTTGCGACGGCAAGAGAGCTCCGGAGCTGGGTTGACGGCAAGCTGAAACATCTCACTCAACTTACGGTTTCTTCATTCTAATTTATTTCGGTATATTTGTTTATCCAAACATGATCTTATAATTTACTTGCCTATTATTAGGAAGTAGGGTAATAAGAGCCCACAGTAACGAATATCCAATTGTTGATAATAAATTGATGTCGAACAGTACGCTTGGTTAGATTTTGTCCACGAAACAACAACAAACCTCAGCTGTGACTAGGCCTATGCTAAAAGTATTTACCGATTGTTTTTTCACATCAGAATTGCATGTATATAATCCTTATGATAATTAAATTGACGGTGAATGTTATTCCGATGAAATGAAAGTTGTATAGCCTAGCCTATATATTTGTAAAATGGTGCGCTGGCTTGGAGCAAGCCTTTGTTGTTTTTCCCGTCTTGTGATGATCTTGCGACGGCTCGGTTGAGACGGTGGTCTTGGGACGGGACCAGAAAATCACGTCTTTACTGTTTATGGATCACCTACACCATCACCAATATCCTTAAGGGAGCCAACCTCACTTTTTTGTTCATCTTTCTCTCCCTCTCTCTTTGGCTTATATCTATTCGGCACCATTCAGCCTACTGTTTTAAGACGTTTAAACCCCATCCAGGTGTCAATATTTTCCTGGCGAGCGGTAGCGAGCCGGCATATATATATTTTTGTTTTGACAGCAAGATAAATTTGTACATTTGTCGATAATAAAATGTCTCCGACGAAGCCGGAATCGACACCTGAATAGGGATAAACGTCTTAAAACAGTTGGCTGAATGGGGCCGAATGGATACAAGTCAGGGAAAGAGAGAAAAGGAGAGAAAGATAAAAAAAAAGCCGGTGACCCCCCTTCACAAGTATTATAATCCACCATTACAACACTGGGGAATAGGATACTTTTCCTCTGCCACCTGCCGTCATACCTGAAGAATAGTTGGTTATTTTGTATTTACCACGCCAGTTTATCTATCTATCTATCTATATGCTCAGGCCCAATCCCCATTTTGGGGGTAGCCGACTCAAGACAGAGCAAGAACAGGGAAAACACAAAAACAACATAAAACAAAAAAATAAACACAGATAAAAAACACAAACTCTCACACATCCAGGTCACCCAAGAGAAGACCCAGAGACCAGGGTTACCAAGGTCGCTCCAGCACTCCCCCGGCCCCTGACCACGCCAGTTTATGAAGCAATTAATCACCATCATCATATTCAGCGTGAAGAGGAAAAATAGGCAATGAGCAATATATATATATATATATATATATATATATATATATATATATATATATATATATATATATATATATATATATATATATATATATATATATATATATCATTATGGTAACTCTTCTAGGTTAAGAGTAAATAAGAGAAAATTAGCGCATGATGAGATGAAATAAACCAAGCGAGTGAAAGACAATGAGTCCAGCCCGCGTAGGAGGGCTATTCTCTCCCTCTCTCTTTGGCTTGTATCCATTCGGCCCCATTCAGCCTACTGTTTTAAGACGTTTACCCCCATCCTGGTGTCAATATTTTCCTGGCGAGCGGCAGCGAGCCAGCATATATATAGTTTTGTTTTGACAGCAAGCTAAATTTGTAAATTTTTCGATAGAAATATGTCTCCGGCGAAGCCGGATTTCTCCATACAATGCTGGCTCTCCAGGAAGAAATTGACACCTGGACGAGGATAAAAGTCTTAAACAGTTGGCTGAATGGAGCCGAATGGATACAAGCCAGAGAAATAGAGAAAAGGAGAGAAAGAGAAAAAAGCAGGTGACCCCCCTTAAGCCCGAGGTCCGAGAGTTAATTGAATGTAGACAAATAGTCAAGAGATAGAGAGCAAACGTGAACTCGTGACAAGTATGTATTTTTAGACTGGCTTCGCTAAAACTCGACTCTGAGATACAAATATTCTAGACAGGCCAAGCTCACAAGAAGTAAAATTAAGGGAGCTCAGACGGTATTGTGCAGCATAATTTACTGGTTCTGCTCAATGGTTTAAGGAAGGGGTTTAGTTTGCTCTCTAAACCTCAATCAAGCTTAAAAAAACACCCACAAGACCCCCCTTCGATATAAATTTTTAAATTTTTCGGTAGAAAAATGTCCCGGCCAAAGGCCGATTCCTCTTCAAATACAGGCTCGCTATCGCTCGCCTGGAAAAAATTGACACCTAAATGGCACGAAAGGTCTTAATATTGGAAACAAAAAAATAGGGCAAAAGGTCTGAAAATCGCCATACTAATGGGGCGAATGTTTTGAAATCTCATAACTAATAGAGCTAACCATGAGGGAGGAGGAGGACTCGAAAAACCAAATGCCTCCCCTTAAAAAAAACCCAGTCACCTTCCATACGTGGCTTCAGGCCCCTGCCACACCCACACACACACACACACACACACTCACATTTGCATAAAGCTCTCGTCCGACTGTCGTGCAGTTCTGGCATAAACTTGTTGACTGAAGATTTAAGGAGGGGATGGGCCGGTTTTCTGGACCACTTTCTCCCTCATGTTTAGCCCCATTAGGTTTTAGATGTTAAGATGTTTGCCCCCATTAGTTAATCGATTTTAAGACCTTTCGCCCCATTTCTTCGTCAATATTTAGACCTTTCGTGATATTTAAGAGTCGATTTTTTCCCTGGCGAACGATAGTGAGCCTGTAATGTTGGAAGAACCGGCCTTAGGCCGGGAAAATTTTCTATCGAAAAATGTACAAATTTATCTAGATGGATCTAATGGATGTTTTTTATTTTTATATTTGATGGATTTTTTGTTTTTTTATTTGATGGAGGTTTATGGGAAGAAACTAGAAAAATAATGAATACATGCAAAAATTGCCCAAAAAGTGAACCATCCCCCCTTAAGGCGATTGTGGCAGCGACACTTCTCACCGGCTTACCTTTAAGCTAATGTACGGTCGCCTTCATAACTCCTGAGGCAGTTTGAGCCTTCGGAATGATTAAACGTTCCACCGAAATTTAAATATCTGGGACCAAAAATATACAGCCATACTCAATTCAGCCCGAGATGATTACTGACTGCGAATGTACACCCGAATGCAAAAGTTCGCTGTGTAAATGCTACAAAGGAAACCATATTTTTGGGTTATCTTACAACCAATAATACAAAGAGTAAGCAGATAATTGGCAGCGACTGGCGGCATTCCAGATAAAGAGCTTTATATTCATTTTAGTTATAATTTCGTCTTATTTGTCGGCAAGCGTTTGGATAATAACAAAAAACAGAGCAGGATTTGCTGGTGCATTTTGCTTAATAGTTTGTTTCATTTATGATAATCATACAATTTCATTCACAATAATTTGTCTTATGTATATTTGAATAGTGCAAAATATGAGGGGTCTGGACATAGTAAACAACGAGCTATAAGTAACACCTCGTTCTTCACAGTAATAGTTCGTTACAAACCCCAATGTACTTGAATAAATTAATGAATGCATATGGTCCTCCTGGGAAAAGTGGGGATTGGGCCTGAGTATATAGAAAACTAGAATAGGAAGGATGCTAAAGATTATCGGACAAGTTGCATTAACATATAATACTTCGATATAGATCCGACACTAACATTGTTCAACAATACTGGCATCGTTACTATAATAGGTTTAAGTAAATTAGGTTATGTAAAGGTTAAGTCACTTTAGAGTAGCTTAGGTTGGACTATGCAATATTGAATACAATAGAAAGTTCCATGGTTTCTAATGTTCTGCTCTACACAGCCAGCACACTCCTATTATAATACCTGAAGATATGTTCCCCTTTACAGCCACTCATATATTTTAAACTTTGCACATTCAAACATTTTGATACAGGTGTATTTTTTATTTGGGAGTCTTTCCCTTCCAATATGGAGGTTGCTGGCTACAGAGAATCTTGTCTTTTGTTTCCTCCATCCACAGGAAATACGTAATTAACGTAACAAAAGACCAGGGTTACGGACTGAGCGAGGAAGTATGAACATGGAACCAGTGTTATTTAAAGTGTAGGACGTGTGGACTGGGTCAAACAAAAAGTTTGAACAAGTTACCCTTTAAGGTTCCTATATGATAATAATCGGTAAGGCACCAGTCATAATAAAGTATTACAAAGGGGCCATGTGGAAAAAGTAGATACATTCCACATTTACACTCATAAGTCCTGTTATGGATTTCACCGTGCTAAAGGGAATATGATAAAGGTGTATGTGTGTACAAGCAAGCAAAAAAACAACTATTAAAGTGAATTAAATATTATAATTTGGAGAATCATTGTTGGCTAGGATATGCGCAAAATTATGATCATATATCACCAGATTATTATGCTTCACCTTCATAAATGTTTGAGGTACGGACAGAAAAGCAAAGACATGAATATATGCAACAAGTGAGCTGTAAAGGAGAGCCATGATGTGTCCCATTAGAATGTCCAAACCTTCACATATATTTTCCTTCTTGCAAATGTGTCTTACATTATAGCTTGTTTTCCAGTGTTTTGTCTTATTACTGTGTGGTGTTGTTTTCGGGTATTCGGTTGATATTTTTTGTGAAATATTTATATATTGTTCGTACTAAGTAAACGAGTCTCACCCCAAAGACAATACAATGCCTTCCTGTGAAAGAGTGTGTCGCATTACACCAGTATTGTAGTATTGTAGCAACGAGATTAAAAAAAACGCAAGCCAAAATTTATGTGCCGATCCTATGTTTCTGTAAACATAGCCACCGCGACCTATGACGAACATAATTCTCTACTTGATTCTTGATAGCAATGAGTTTTCATAGATACACACGAATACAAAATTATCAATAATTATGGTTTCGGTTTCGTTAGTTTAGGGCAATGTTTCCTAAAATATGGGGTCCATGTGCAGTGGCTTTGGCTCAAAACATTTTGCTATTCCGTTCTTGACAACTATGACTCAAAGCATTCTCTATTCAGGTCTAGAAAGCGAAGAGATTAAACAGTGCAAAACAGATATTTCAGAAACAACCCCATGATTCTGTAAAATATGGCCTCCGGGACCTATGACTCCAAGCATTTACTATTCACTTGTTTAAGAAGAGATTACATATATACATAGATACAAACATAAATACATAGGACGATATATACATATTGTACAGTCGCCTGCAGCGAAAGGTGATACGTATTGTATTGAACACTTCTGGTACGCTGATGAAATATTTTTAAGTATTCAATTTAGACACATCACTGTATCAGTTGTTATTCCATGGTACTAGTTTCAGTATGGTGATGGGCTGGTCTATCAGAGTGAGAACTGAGCGATCTCTGCCATACCCATAGCTTACTCTGACTTTTCCTTTTACTTATATATTTTCTAGATCTCAAGTGACGGCGTCTCTTCCGTGGATTGACCTCCCAATCTACCAAGATTGGAAGCCAAAGCGTCACATTTTTCCTTTGCCCCTCAACTTTCTCTTCATAATTGCTGAGGGGCACAGGGCCCTGGGTGGGGCTTTGGTTTCCCGGGCGTTTCCGCACCCTCCTCAGCTCCCCGCCATGGAGTGGCTTCGGTCACCCAGGCTTTATTGTGGTCGTCAGGGAGGGTTCTGTGGGGGCGCTCGGTTATGGCCTTGGAATTGCTCGGGGCCTTGGGGCTGTTCGGCCAGGCAGCTTGGGGAACAGCAACAACAACTAGTTTCACCCCGAACCAACTTCCAGAAGCACATCCATACTCATATCTCTCGCCGATCCATCCACTCACTCACAGACAACACGCAGCTGCATGCACGACCTCCCGAAATCCATCCTTCCGAATCCTCCCTCCCTCGCGAGGACAGAGTCCACCTGGCCAGGCTGAGATGCAGACACCATCCAGCTCTCCTGAGCTATCAGAAGAGACTGGATGACTCCGTTGTCGATGCCTGCCCGGGATGTAACACAGCACCCCATACCATTAAACACATCATAGAAGACTGCATTTCACACAACCACTTACGCCAACAACATAATCTACACTCAATGAGAGCTCTGTGGGAAAGCCCGATCGTGGCCATGGCCTTCCTCAGGGACTCGGGGCTGTTCGGCCAGGCAGCTTAGGGAACAACAACAACTAGTTTCAGTTACTTATGCAGGCAATTATACACATATCTCAAAGACTAAGTGATCCATATGGAATGCGATGCCAGTGTGACATCATAACAAAGTGTAAGACAAAATAATAAATAAAGACTTAGGCAACAAGCCCATGTTTCAGTTAAATAAAGTCGGCGCGACCTTATGTAAATTTTATCCCATAAACTGCTGAGACGGCATGTGATCATTTTCTTTGGCGTCTCCTCCATAATAGCTTATTCTTCAGGGTGGAATATTTGCCGGAATGGTTGTGATTCAAGGACCGGAAAATCATAACATCTACGACGTCCCATCATCCTGTGACTTTTGTATCTCAAAATAGATTCGACCTTGCATATCTCTGTTATTGTCACATCTTCTTGAAATATTTATGACGGTACATACACACTATCTCTGTGGCCATCGTTTCGTGAAGTTACATCTATTATCGTCGTATTATGAAATTAAAGGACTGGATAAAGAAAGTATTTACGATATCTCATCTTATTACCGTCGTGTCTTGTTATTCCATGGTCTAAAATGAAAATATTTACAATGTTGCATCTTCTTATGACCATCATATTTTAACTTCGACGGCCATATACTAAACATAAATTGGCTTTTGGAAGCACTGAAAGCTTTAAGGTTATCTCTGTCCCAATCTGATATAGTTGATAGATCAGAAGATAGGTGTGCTTTGGCCTCATAAAATATTTGTTGATGTAACTGCATGACGAGTCATTCTGTAAAGCTACTGGTAGTTGAATAGTGTAAGGTAGAGTCATCGGCATAGGAGTGGATAGAGCTAGAGGTACAGTTGAGAAGATCATAAATAAATATTAGAAAAAGAACTAAAGATAGGACAGAACCCTGAGGAACACCGGAGTTGATAGGTTGAGGAAATGAGCGATGGCCGTCCACAACTGCAGCTATGGAATGCTCAGAAAGGAAATTAGAGACAAAGGCACAGATAGAGGGATAGAAACTGAAGGAGGGTAGTTTAGAAATTAGATATTTGTGCCAGACTCTATCGAAGGCTTTCATATGGCTAGCGCAACAGGAAGAGTATCATCGGAGTCCTGAAGGGAGGATTACCAAGAGTTAGTAAGAAAAGCAAGCAGATCATCAGTAGAGCAGCCCTTAAGGAAACCATACTGGCGATCTGAAAGAATAATATGGGAAGATAAATGCTCAGGACATTTTTAATTAAGAATACTTTTAAATTTTTTAGAGATGTAAGAAATTAGAACAATTACACAATATTTGGAGGGTTGAGAGTGGTCACCCTTCTTTGGGACAGGTTGAATGAGTGCAAGCTTCCAGCAAGAAGGAAAGACGTTAGAGGAAAGACAGAGACGAAAGAGTTTGTCTAGGCAGGGAGTCGGCACGGAAGAACAGTTTTTGAGTACAACAGGAGGAACACCATCCGGTTCATATGCCTTCTTAGTAATAAGCCCAGAGAGGGCAGAAAGTACATCCTTAGAAGAGATTATGGTATTAGGCATAAGTAAGTGAGAGGGGGGTGGAGAGGGAGGAATATCACCGGAATCATCCAAGGTGGAGTTTCTAGCGAAATTTTGAGCGAAGAGTTCAGGTTTATCAGAGTCAGAGAATAAGTGAAGGTAGTGCCGTCAGAGTGGAAAAGAGGAGGGAAAGGCGTGGAAGTAAAATTGTTGGAGAGTTTTTAGCTAGATGCCATAAAGCTTGGGAAGAGCTAGAGTTGGATAGATCAGAACATTTTTTATTGATAAAGAACAGGATTGGCTTGGTTCCGGGCAGAAACATAAAGAGCACGAGATTCTTGAGTTTGAAGGCAATGGTACCATTTGAATATTCCCTCCTTCTTGCGGACAGCAGAAGAACAAGTGTGAGTAAACCAAGATTTTTTACATTACTGAAAGAAAGAAAATTGAATTTATGCCTCATTGCCGGAAAGCATTACCTCAGTAATGCACTCGGCACTATCTGAGGGTTCCCGGCCACGGAAGCAAAAATAATTCCATGGAAATTCACAGAAGTAATGATGATGAGCCTCCCAGTTGGCAGCGCAAGAATTCCACAAGCGCCGCCGACTGGGGGTGTCAGAAAGCCGTACTGGAGAGACAGGACAGGTAACAGAGAACACGACGAGGATCAAAACTTATGTGGGCGACTGTACATACAGTACATTCAATTCTTAAATATAAGTTGGAATGAAAGCGGATCCAAAGAGGTAGCCTACCCACACTTACCTCTAACACTTTGCTCACTAGAACATGCCACTGAAATGTGTGAAGATTTTGGAATGAGGCCATTTTATTTACTGGTTGTTATGGTCACCGTCAGTAATGTATACACTCAATGCACGTGACTATGCTCATTGGGAGGGGAGGGGGTAAACGTATCCATCTTTACCAAACATTGTTCAAAGTTAACCCTCGTCTAGCGGGGGGTTTTGGGCTATTTTGGGCATATTCAGGCCCTCCTGAATGATCAATCAAGTATCTGCATGAAAAGAAATGTATTCAGCAAAAAACTAGGCGCTACAAGCTTCAAAATGAGACCAGAACGAGCTACGTAGCACTCGTCGTTTTGATGCAGTGGTACCACCAACATGGGAGTTTAGCGTATAGCGGCATATTTTTCCAGCTACACTCACTACTGGCTACCCTCAGGTCACTTGCTCACACAAAATTTGGACACAACAAAGAAACTACCACCACAGTATATAAACAATACATAAGATCAGTGATGGAATACGCAAGCCCAGCCTGGGCTTCTAACCTAGCTGAAACACATCATAAGACCTTACAGACTATTCAAAACAAAGCCCTGAAGATCATTACAGGCTGCACAGCTACTGCACCCACAGATCACCTACATCAAGAAACCAAAATCCTCAAAGTCAAAGACCATCTGGACATGAGAGGCACTCAATTCCTGGCAGCAGCCTCCACGAACCAAGACCACCCACTAAACTACATGGCAACACACCCACAGACACCAAGAAATATCAAAACAACACCCAGCATCACACACAATTATTGTCCTCTCTCCCTCCCTGCCCACCCCGAACCAACTTCCAGAAGCACATCCATACTCATATCTCTCACCGATCCATCCACTCACTCACAGACAATACGCAGCTGCATGCACGACCTCCCGAAATCCATCCTTCCGAATCCTCCCTTCCTCGCGAGGACAGAGTCCACCTGGCCAGGCTGAGATGCGGACACCATCCAGCTCTCCTGAGCTATCAGAAGAGACTGGATGACTCCGTTGTCGACGCCTGCCCGGGATGTAACACAGCACCCCATACCATTAAACACATCATAGAAGACTGCATTTCACACAACCACTTACGCCAACAACACAATCTACACTCAATGAGAGCTCTGTGGGAAAGCCCGATCGTGGCCGTGGCCTTTCTCAGGGACTCGGGGCTGTTCGGCCAGGCAGCTTAGGGAACATCAACTGGCTACACTGCTGGCCTCTCGAGAACAGAGGAAGCGTGAGTCAGTGGGCGGAGGTAAGCCCTGGGTGTCGGCCGTGTAGCCTGCTGCGCTCCCGGCCATTTGCACTCGATTTTAACCTTTTAAAAGCCTTAATAATACTCCTAACTTGCTGCTTTTTAGATACAGACTTAAGTCGGGCCCCGCTCTTTAAGTGTTAATATATATATACCAGATGCTTGTGTGGTCTCAAATCCAAATGAAGCTAACAAGCAATATTAATCAAAATGTGTTCAAGATATTCTGATTATTCATGAACGGAGATTTTGCAATAAAAATAATGCGTAACTATAGTATTATAGGTGATCCCAGAATGTGTACATTGGGACTCAATTGACTCATTTATATATTTTTGTTATTGATATGGAATTGATGAAGTTGGTCGTGTGATGGTAGATATGAAAGGTATGAATGATGGGATGAAAACGATAGTGAATCCAGATCCCGTACACTACACCCTGTTCACAACAAAGAGGCTGTAACTGACCTTGCGTGTGTGGGACAGTGTAGGTCTGCGGTGGCACAGTCAGCGGCGGGACACCCTGGGGCGCTACCATGGCTCAGTATACCCGAGCCTAGGTCAGACAGCTGGGGAAAGGGGATAAAAGAAAACGGGTTACTATACTGTACTTGGTTTTATTTCTTCTGGCGGTAAATTTGTTTTCTCTTCCTCTCCCTCTCTCGTTGGCTTGTATCCATTCGGTCCCATTCAGCCTACTGTTTTAAGACGTTTACCCCCATCCAGGTGTCAATATTCTCCTGGCGAGCGGTAGCGAGCCAGCATATATATATTTTTGTTTTGATAGCAAGCTAAATTTGTACATTTTCGATAGAAATATGTCTCCGGCGAAGCCGGATTTCTCCATACAATGCTGGCTCGCTATTGCTCACCAGGAATAAATTGACACCTGGATGGGGATAAACGTCTTAACACAGTTGGCTGAATGGGGCCGAATGGATACAAGCCAGAAAAAAAAGAGAAAAGGAGAGAAAGAGAAAAAAAGCAGGTGACCCCCCCTTAAATAAATGTGAACCCACTGTATGTCTGCATCATACTAATGCCAAGTTTTGATAATTAAAAATATATTTGGCCGCACAATCTGCTTGATATCTGAGTAATCATGAAGGGCACAAGACAATTTACCGTACTATATATAATTTACCGTACTATATATAATTTACCGTACTATATATAATTTACCGTACTATATATAATTTACCGTACTATATATAATTTACCGTACTATATATAATTGTCTAGAACTTGGTTACATACAGTAGTTCCTTTCATTAAAAGCATATAATACGATAGGACACACATACTGGCTTTTAAATTGTCTAACTCCTACTAAACAAAATCTTCGTAATCCTTCATTGGTCATTTGCATAATAGGGATTCATTTAAGCTGTTCACACAGTAAACAGGAACACACTTTGTGTACTTGAGTATATATATACACATATACCTGTATATGATGATTCGAATATATACACATATACCTGTATATGATGATTCGAATATATACACATATACCTGTATATGATGATTCGAATATATACACATATACCTGTATATGATGATTCGAATATATACACATATACCTGTATATGATGATTCGAATATATACACATATACCTGTATATGATGATTCGAATATATACACATACCTGTATATGATGATTCGAATATATACACATACCTGTATATGATGATTCGAATATATACACATATACCTGTATATGATGATTCGAATATATACACATACCTGTATATGATGATTCGAATATATACACATATACCTGTATATGATGATTCGAATATATACACATACCTGTATATGATGATTCGAATATATACACATACCTGTATATGATGATTCGAATATATACACATATACCTGTATATGATGATTCGAATATATACACATACCTGTATATGATGATTCGAATATATACACATATACCTGTATATGATGATTCGAATATATACACATATACCTGTATATGATGATTCGAATATATACACATATACCTGTATATGATGATTCGAATACATTTATCAAACAAATCATGAGATACATTGATGTTCAGCCAAATTAGAAACACAAAATACTATAGACAACATATTCCATTTCATTTTTGGTTCAATAACCGAACAAAATGCAAATGTGTGTATATGTTATTGATCCTCAGTGTTTTGGAGGACAAGCAGCCTAGAAGGGTCACTAGATCTGTTGTTGCTTGATTTCCTTTGTTTTATCCTCCATAATTATGTGGCATACAAACAGTCACGTATACAACGGTTGAGGTTAATAAGTGTTGTCAGATATTTCACAAAGTTTCGGACACTGACTAATACTCTGAGGGATAAGCACTTTTCCCAGTAACTATAAAGATACCAATAACACTTTTTGAGCGATAACCACTGGAATCTATGACAACACTTATTACCCCCGATTGTACACACACCTCCCAATTACTACACACCAATATAGTATATAGTGAATGTTATATAATTACTATACAACAATATAGTGAATGTTATATCATTTTCTTGGCAGGTGACAGTCTATCCAGATCCAGGTCGTCACGAAGCTTCCTGGTAATGTGGGCTTCACGAACGGAACCTATCATTAAGGGGGATCACCGTTTTTGTTTTATCGGTCTCTCCTTTTCTCTCTTTCCCTGGCTTGTATCCATTCGGCCCCATTCAGCTAACTGTTTTAAGACGTTTATCCCCATCCAGGTGTCGATTTCTACCTGGCGAGTGATAGCGAGCCAGCATTGTATGGAGAAATCCGGCTTCGCCGGAGAATGTCTTTTATCGAAAAATGTACAAACCTAGCTTGCTTTCAAAACAAAAATATGAATATGCTGGCTCGCTGCCGCTCGCCAGGAAAATATTGACACCTGGATGGGGGTAAACGTCTTAAAATAGTAGGCTGAATGGGGCCGAATGGATACAAGCCAAAGAGAGAGGGAGAGAAAGAGAAAAAAAGCGAGGTGGGCTCCCTTAAGTCAAGGGATTTACGCTAGGCAGAGATTTACAAATGCACCAAGCTCTTTATCTTTGCCGTTTGGTACCTGTGGTGGATGAGTTACCCAGCCTGGTGCACAGCATATTAACCTCTTCTGTACCGGTGATGTGTTTTTATTATTTGTCTTACTATATTTATACTATTTTCAGCAGTTTAAGAAGGACCTGTGGTAGTAAAAAGGGTTAAGGGGAGGTCTCCACTTGAGGGATTGTTTTCTTGACCCCTTTCTCCCTCATGTTTAGCCCCATTGCTTTTGATATTATAAAACGTTTGCCCCATTAGTTTAGCGATTTTAAGAACTTTCACCCCATATTAAGACCTTTCGTGCAATTCAGGTGTCTATTTTATCCTGGCGAGCGATAGGGAGCCTGTAATTTAAGAGGAACCGGCCTTCGGCCGGGAAATTTTTCTACCGAAAAATGTACAAATTTATCTTGAAAGGGACTCGAGGGGGTGTAATTTTAAGATTGATGGAGGTCTAGGGAACAAACTAAATACCTCACCTTAAGGTAGATAGTTAGAAGCCTGTTAATTGCGGACAGCCCTTTTTAAACGGAACAAAATCATCTAATAATAGCTAGAATAAAGTTAAAATGACGTCGCGGTACAGAAGGGGTTAACCAGGTTACCATCCCTGGATTGGCCGACATATGGTGTTACCAACTCCAGGTTCCTACTTAATGCTAGATGAACAGAGGTCTCGGGTGTAACCAAACCGCACATCCATTTCGTTCTGCTTGGGAGATCGAATTCACACTATTTTGGTTGTTAGCCGAGTATGCATCCTAATGTTCCACAGGACACCTATTTATCAAAGGTTGTCACAGCAGTTGGACTCTGGGAGTATAAGTCAGGTAATGCTATGTCCGCATTATTAGATTATCTTACAGTATGTTCATGTGTCGTGCAGGGTGACACCATCGATCAAGTGTTGACATAATTAGCCGGAGCAACTCCAGGGGCCTACCTTATCACTCCAGCCAAACACTCATTTACAGTATAGCGCTGTTACAGGCACAGTAGGCACTCACCACTCGCCATATAATCATATATAGATCAAATAGCAATGACGACTGTAGACATTATGTTCTGTATATCAAGGATAATTATATCTTACAAATCGCACCGTGCAGAGGAAATTAATTAAATTTTATGAAATAATATGGCAAGGGCAGTACAATAGATACAGAGTAAAGTTTTTAGGTGTTTTGAAGATAAATAATTTATCAAATATTTTTTCTTAATGCACTCAAGTTGATTAATTTTACTGAAACATGCAGATAATAGCTGACGATATCGAAATTAGGCAATATATATGATTTGTATAATTAGTTTGTAATTGTTAAATTTGATAGCTTAACCAGTAATAAGTTTAATGTTCTATTAGTTTATTTGAGAATCCAAATCATACAATGGACTGGTATTAAAAGAGCTATGAATACTCGCCTACCGAACATACTTCAGTAGATTAAGGTAGACTGTAATCACTTTACCACCGACTATCAAGATGTTAAAGATGACATTTCTTGACATTTCTGGTGTGATAGCTTGTCTTCGTGGTGCAGTGCATAGTGTGTTGATTTTCGGTGTGAGCATCCTGAGTTCGAATCCCCGGACTGCCACATGTGTCTGTTAATTTCATTAATCGATTTTGGGAGTAGAGTTGGTTGGTGGAGAGAACATAATCATTCTTAACGTTTTATAAGATTTCAGGCAGTTAAATTATACCTTCAATCTATATACCTGAACCAATAAAATAACTTAGGGGAAGCGTGGTGGAGTGGTCTTGTTACTGGACTGGTAACCGGGTTCGAGTCCCGATGTGCCAATGGAAATGTATTATTGAGATGGAATTGGTGCTGTACTTAGTTTCAGTGCATCACTATAAAGCCACCGACTCGTCACAAAATATACCAACGCTGTTTCCAATAAATTAGCTCTGATTGAATATTCCAATATTTAAAATGTGCTATGGGAGCAGTGCCTAGCAAGTAAACTGCTCAATCAGTGGCATATGAGAAAGAGAGGGAGGGTAGAAGACTGTGAAATGTGATAGTGAGATCAGTGGAGATGCAGCTTCGAGAAGTCGGAGCATGCATCGGACACAAGGAGACATCCAGGCGTCGTGGGTTTACGAAGGTAAAACTACAAAGGAGCCAGTTGCAACGCAACACTCAAGCTGTCTTGATGTCACCCTCACAGTCTGGAATATGACAAGAGGTCTCATTCCAGACTGTGAGGGAGACATCGAGACAGTGTGAGTGTTACAACTGGCTCATTTGTGGTTTTACCTTCGTCGACCTACAACGCCTGGGTGTCTCCTGGGTGTCCGGTGCAAGCTCCGACTCCTCGAAGCTGCATCGCCACTGATCTCGCTGTTACATTTCACAGTCTTGGACCCTCTGATTGTTGAACGGTTGAATCTACAGGCTTCAAGATTATGTCTGGAAGCAGAAGCTGAAAAACAAAATAAATGCCACAATGTGTTGCCAGAAACGAGTTGCCTGTTGCAACTTACTGGCAAAACCGCTTGGGTTACTTCAATTTCCAGGTAGACATTATAGACATAACTGATTGAAGACTAAGATGGCGCCACAATCATAAGCACGTAATTGCTATGTATTAGTAAATAGCGTCATCGTATAGGTCTGGCTAATGGTTTCAAACCTATATATATTTCATATTATGATGCATAAAATAATAATGTGTTTATTAGGTTTGATAATTACTTGAATTAAACCTTTCGGATACTGACCTGATTGTTAATTCTAAGGTTCCTGACGCAGCCGTGCAGAGGGGCGGCCAGCAGTGGCGCCGGCCACCCGTAGACTAAATGGGTTGGAACGGGGTGAGCCAAGCCGCCCACTTGCAGGGGACCATCCACGTTCAAGAGACGGCCACCCGGTGGTAGCCTCGCCGCTGCTCGACAGGTGTGGGCGTCAGGTAGGTTATTGTTGTTGTTATTATTATTGTGGTTGGAAGAGGAGGAGTTGTTATTGAGGGTGGAGAACTGTGTGGAAGGGCTGCTGCTGGGATAATGGGTGTCCAGGCTGCCACCAGAGCATAGGTCCACGATCACCTCCACTAGCTGATGAGAATAGAGATTAATAAATTAGTTAGTCAGTATCAGAGATCAGCAGGTGCAAATATATGAATTTGAAGAAAGAGGAGGCTGAATAAGAGAAAGACGACGTGTTGTTAGTGTTTCGGTGAATTTGACGGAGGGGCTACTGCTGGCATGTTGAGTTTCAAAACGGCCATCCACGATAACTTCTACTAGAGTGGGAAATAGGAAGAGGATGTATTTACTCACCTATGCCTTTGCAAAGAACAGCAACTTCTAATGGCAAAAAGAAGAAGTAAAATAACAGGAAGGAGAGGATAAGGTTGTCATATTCTTAAAGGTGGGAAGCTTGATGGAAGGGCCGTTGTTGGAGTACTGCTTGTTTAAACTGCCGCCCGGACACAGGTCCATGAACACCTCTACTAACTAGACAGAAGATTTCTCTCTCGTTATTCATTCATTAGTTTCAATTAGAAGAAGAAGTACATAAGGAAGAAGAACAGAACCATCACCCTAAGTAGCTGAGGGGAAATATTGCACTATACACTCGCCCACACTAGCTTGGGAGGATTTTGTTGTTCAATCACTAATGCATAAAGTCATAACCTTGAGGAGCTGAGGGCATGTATAGTATTCAATCATTAATTACCAATGATTTGTTCATCATTACCGGGCGATAAAGGATCATGTTCCGATTATGATTTCTGAAATGCAACTTAACTTTAGCAGTGAACAATATCTTCAGAATAGCAGCTTATTGCTCCCAAGACAACATCATAGATCCTAATAGTGGCAGGGTGGTGCTGGACCCTGAGCCTTCAAACAAAATTGCTGTTGATGCAATTATCTATTTCCACTACAAATATTGCCACCTTTGGGTTACCAAGGGGATCTGTCTGTCGTACATGTATGTATTTAAGTCTTTATATTTTTGTTTTATTAAATCCTTCTAGAATTTGAGATGATCTTCTGTTAACATGTGTTCCTCGTACATTTAACGTTGAAGGTGGTATCTTGCCTTGGAAATTGACCAAACAAAAATTACATTTGTGGTTGGAATTATCCTAATATTGACAGCTTGATTTAAATCAACTATATGTATATACTCTGAAAGGAAGCTATTAATGTGCAACCTAGATTTAGTAGTTTAGTATTCTGTTTTGAAGCAGCATAAAGTCGACCACTAGAGTATGGAATTTCTTGCGTGGTTAAGAAGGAAACATTATAATATCTTTCTTCACTCTCGAAATTGGTAGAAGAGCCAAAGCCTCCAAAGAAATTCAGACCCTTGCCCTAGACAGTGAGATTCCCAATTACAATCACAAACATTAAGAAAATAATTTGTCATTAATATCTTTCTATATTTCAATTTTTGTCTTTTCCTCAGAAACCTCTGATCCTCATTCCACATTATGATAGCTACTACTGACGAATAAACATATGTGGAAACTACAGTAAAACTTTAAATACAATGAATATACATTAGAGTATATAATTATATAAATCTACTTTGTTTAGGAACAAAAGCGAAATACCACTTACTAAAGTCTATTCAATTACCAGGATGCACTTCAGTCAGTCTGTTGCAAATATTGAAATGATTACAGATAAAACAAAATACACATAATTTAATTTGAAATATAATTTTGAAATATCAAAAACACACCTGTCGAAAGGTGGCATTGCTTGTCAGAGCCATCACAAACCCATCAGGCTCCAAAACAGTTGCTCCATCGCAAGTTAAAAATTGTATACGAAGATGTTCTCCATTACTGCTTCTTGAGTATAGGCCTCCGAGGTATATAGTTTCTAACAAGCATTGTCCATTACTTTATATTATATATTTACCCTCACAGTTTCAATAAGGAGTTTTTCTAAATTCTGATTAACATTCGACGATTGTGCTCGGCTTTAGAAGGTTCGCTGGGAAACAGACTTAAAATCTATCTCGATTAACCCTCTATCCGCACAATCTCTCGTTAACTGAATTAAATCGTCTACTGGTATCCAAAATAAAACAAACACAAACATGATTCCCCGAATGCTGGAAGGATTAATTATAATTTTGAAATTAAATTCCAAATATGTTGCTCTTCATTTACAAATTGTGCTAAACTAACTTTATTTCCTAAAGTAATCATTATAAGTGATCCATAATCAGTGATCCATAATCAGTCATATTTAAAGGAAGCTTAAAACACCATCAAACGAGTGAATAAAATGACCAGCATTGATTTTGTGATATTTTGTTGATTAATTATGGTTTAATAATGCTCCGATGTTCATGATATATAATGTAGACTACTTTAGTTTATTCGCTGTAGGTAGGCGAGAAATCATGACCTCTAACCTCTGTAACTCAAAAACGACTAGAGCAATCGAGCTAATATGTCTACCATTTGGGAAGAGTCAGTCAAGGAATTGATGTGGGAAGTTACAGCCAATTTGTTCTAGCCCATTTTGAGTTACAGAGGATAGAGGTGGTCATGATTTCTCGCCTACTTACGGCAAATAGACTATAGCTGCGCTTCCTAAAATTTGGATCACATTCAACACTGGAGCGCAATAATATCTGTGAGGGCTAGTTTATCAGTCTACCCAAGCATCACTCACTTAAGGGGGGGGTCACCTGCTTTTTTTTTATCTTTCTCTCCTTTTCTCTCTTTCCCTGGCTTGTATCCATTCGACCCCATTCAGCCAACTGTTTTAAGACGTTTATCCCCTTCCAGGTGTTTATTTCTTCCTGGCGAGCGATAGCGAGCCAGCATTATATGGAGATATCCGGCTTCGCCGGAGAAATTTTTCTATCGAAAAATTTACAAATTTAGCTTGCAATCAAAACAAACAAAATATATATGCTGGCTCGCTACCGCTCGCCAGGAAAATATTGACACCTGGATGGGGTAAACGTCTTAAAACAGTAAGCTGAATGGGGCCGAATGGATGCAAGCCAAAGAGAGAGGGAGAGAAAGAGAAAAAAAGCGAGGTGGGATCCCTTAAGAGGAGGTATTTAGTTTGTTCCCTAGACCTCCATCAAGCTTAAAATTACACCCCCTTGAGTCCCTTTCAAGATATATTTGTACATTTTTCGGTAGAAAAATGTCCCGGCCGAAGGCCGGTTCCTCTTAAATTACAGGCTCGCTATCGCTCGCCAGGATAAAATTGACACCTGAATGGCACGAAAGGTCTTAATATGGGGTGAAAGTTCTTAAAATCACTAAGCTAATGGGGCAAACGTTTTATAATATCAAAAGCCTTAATCTAATATAACCTACTCTAACCTTATCTAAAATTGTAGAACCTAATATAATCTAACATGACCAAACCATATACCTGTATATAATATGCTAATATACTAAATATATTTAGATTATGTTTCCTTTTGTTTCAACCCTTTCAATTGGATGACTGACGCCTTTCTCTAGCTCTCTATTTATTGTCATACGCCTTGAAATAATCGCCTCCATTAGGGCAATTAATTCGTTTGTACCGTGTTATCGGGGGACGATTGCTAGCTTAACCACCTAGTACATTAAAGTTATCTACATACAATATTACTTAACTTGGCACTGTCTTCTAGTGGTGACAGGGTTATGGGCTACACGAGTACGTTTTAATATTTTATTCTCTAGAAGTCGATTATAAATTGAATAAAGTGGATTATAAATTGAATAAAGTCGATTATAAATTGAATAAAGTCGATTATAAATTGAATAAAGTCGCACGTTTGTAGCTAGACTATAATATGAATAAAGTTGTCATCTGATGGAAGGGGTTAAGTCTGCAGTAGATACAGTACTTCCTTGAGTAATGCTACTCAACAGACCACTATATTCTAGACAGAATGACTATGCTTATGTGTTTTGCCAAAGAATAGAGTCACTGCTCTGAAGGGCAGAATCGTCGTGTTGAGTTGCCATAAGGCAGGATTTGGTGTGTCTAACATAATAAGCTACTGATTACATATGGTGCCGTAAGGGTGATGAGCTTAAGGAGGCATTATTATGATGATTTACCACCAACATCACCATTAAGCTGTGAAACAATTACCAGGGATACTGCAAACATAGCTTCATCGATTAGTGTCTAACCTAGCCATATATTATTGTGTGTATACTATCTTAATATAATCTAACCTTATCTAATTTAATCTAGGTATCGAAATATAATCTAACTAACTCAACCTGAGTGAACTGAACCATTAGCTCACCTCGTCCTTCCAGATTAAGTCTATCCGGTGCCAGGTGTTGTCGGCGAGTGTGTGTGACGTATTGAGGTTAAGTGCCACAGGTCCAGCTCCCAGGTCCAATAGAAACCGTGGTCGGCCCTCCCTCAACTCCAGTGCCATCACTTCAGCTGGGGCTTGGTTCGTAAGCGGCCTTCTGTGGGTGTGCGATTTACGTTCATTAGTTTGGGAGTGAGGGGGTTATCTCGCAACAGTTTTTATCGTCAACATTTGTATTGTAACATTTCTAGGATATTAATATCCCAGAAATGTTACAGTAACAATGTCGACCATCGAATATTGACGATAAAAACTCTTGTGGCTCTGTCTCGAGTCGGTTACCCCAGCTTTGGGGTATGTGCCTGAATATTATACATACATATTATGCATACATATGGGATATTATAATAATAACAACAAAAACACATAACAAATACTACTAACCTGTTGTTGGGCCCAGCGTACAGAAGGAGGGCATCTTGGGAATGGGTGATCACTTCCAGGCTAATATGAACGTCTGCACAGGATGGTGGGGAGGGAAGCCACGCCCATCCTCCCCCTACTTCTGCCCCTCCACCGCCCCCACCCTCTACCCCGCCCTCGTCGCCCGGTCCTGGGAAGTGTCTGGTGAGGATTTTACACCGGGATCCTCGAGTGCCGTGGGGACAGACGCACCTACAGTAATGAGTTTCATATTAACTATAATATTAATACATAATACACAACACTGGTCATTTATAAAGTGCCCTGCCATTTCAATCAGTAGAGTATATCAACTAGTAGTTCTAATCCCATTGGAACTTATTCATTACTGTTAGATTTCTTTAAAATGAGATGATTGGGATTTCATATTGGTGCTGGTTGGAATAGAGCAGATCGAGAGCTACTGATTGAACACATCCTACAGGCTGCACAGCTACTACACCTACAGACTACCTGCTATCGGAAACCAAAGTCCTCAAAATCAAGGATCCCCTTGACATAAGAGGCACACACATTTTCGCTGCAGCCTCCACAAACCAACACCACCCACTATACTACATGGCAGAACACCCACACGCACCAAAACAGCACCTAGTAAACGTTATCATACACAGTAAACGTTATCATACACAGTAAACGTTACCATACACAAATACTGTCATCAGTCCCCATTCGCCCACGCCAAACCAGCATCCAGAAGCATAACCATACTCTAATTACTCACCGATCCATTCGGTCACTCAAAGACATCCACTTAGCTACATGCACGGACCCCTGAAATCCCTTCCTCAGAAAGCCTGATTTCATGTGAGGTCAGAGTCCCCTGGCTAGGCTGCGATGTGGTCATCATTCAGCCCTTCTGAGTTATCAGAAGAGACTGGATGACTCCTTCCAGGATGTAACACAACATCGCACACTAATAAACACTTTATGTAAGACTGCATAGCATACAACCACTTACGCCAGCAACACAATATACACTCATTGAGAGCCTTGTGGGGAAACCCGGTCTTGGCCGTCCCCTTCCTTAGGAACTCGAGGCTACGTCACGATTGCCGACACTCCAACCATTTATATAGTATAAAATATCACACACACCATTTACATTAATAGTAATGTAATATACAACAGCCTACAACATCAAAATCATAGCCATTGAAGTTCCTGAACAGAGCACAGTATATTTAGATTTACTACACAATAGACACTCATATCATATCCACTATTCATACAGTATATTAATCGCGAAACTGCCTATATATTATATTACCTAGGCTGTCACACAAATATTCAGTCAAATTAAAAAAAAAAGAAAAAAAAAAAAGAAAGAGAAATGGGCATATACACATTTTAGTCATATACAGAAAAAATAGAATCATGTTGACAAGTAAAATTAAAATTAGGTCAGTAATGTAACAGGGCTGGTATGTTTTTCACTCAATTCTAGTTAAAATGTAAACATTTTGATTAAGAACATAAGAACAACATAAGAAAATGGGAGTCTGCAGAAAGCCGATTGGCCTAAGCAAGGCAGATCCCTGTCCCACACAACCACAATTACAAAGCCCAATTATAGGCTCAACACTCTAATACCCTGAGGATCATCTTACCAAAACGGTTAGAGATTAACGCAGGATTACGGGGATCTGCAGAGCGCTGATTGGCCCAACCCGGCTGATCCCCCTTCACACCCAACCTTTCTCGTCCATATGCTTATCCAATTTTATCTTAAAGCTCCCTACCGTTTTTAATCCCACTATAGCACTTGGTAGTCCATTCCACCCATCTACAACTCTGTTACCAAACCAATATTTGCCTATATCTTTTCTGAAACGAAATTTATCTAATTTGAAACCATTGGTACGAGTTCTTTCGCTATCACTTAGCTTTAGTATATTTGTCATGTCCCCTTTGTTAATCTCACTAACCCACTTGAACACCTCTATCATATCCCCTCTAACTCTGCGTCTCTCTAATGAATGTAAAGCTAATTTCTTCAACCTTTCGTCATACGGAAGATTTCTAATATTATGGATAATTTTTGTCATTCTATGCTGAACTCTCTCCTATGAATCTATGTCCATTCTGTAATAAGGACACCAACATTGGACAGCATAATCCATATGGGGTCTCACTAATGACAAGTAAAGTTTTAAGATAACATCAGCAGTTCTGTTATTCACACTCCTAAAGATGAACCCGAGAATCCTGTTTGTCTTATTACGAACGCTTATGCACTGTTTTCTAGGCTTCAAATCATTGCTAACAAACACACCTAGATCTTTCTCGCAGTCTGAATTTTCTAATTCCAAATTAGCTAGTTTATATTTAACATTTGTTTGCATCTTCCCTATCTTTAATACCTTGCATTTGTCAATGTTAAACTTCATCTGCCAATTTACTGACCATTCATGTAAGGTATCTAGATCCCTTTGGAGGCACTCTATATCGCTATCTGAATCAATTGATCTCCCCATTTTAGTATCGTCTGCGAATTTACTTATCCTACTAGTTATACCTAAATCTAGGTAATTTATGTATATAAGAAACAACAGGGGACCTAATACCGATCCCTGGGGGTCACCACTTTTGACTGCTCCCCACTCTGATTTGGTACCATTTATGCTGACTCTCTGTTTCCTACCAATTAGCCATGACCTAATCCATCCCAACAACGACCCTCCTATTCCATGTGCCTCAACCTTTCTCATCAATCATTCATGAGGGACTCTGTCGAAAGCTTTACTGAAATCTAAATATATAATATCATATGACTTGTCACTATCTACTGCTTCATATACCTCTGAGAAAAAGCTAAGCAAATTAGTAAGGCAAGAACGTCCCTGAGTGAATCCATGCTGAGAAGAATTTATTTAGTTAAATTTTACTAAGTAGCTTCTAATTTTCCTAGCAATAATGGACTCTAGCAACTTTCCTATGATTGATGTGAGACTAATGGGACGGTAATTGGATGCTATCGATTTATCACCGTTTTTGAAGATCGGAACTACATTTGCAAGCTTCCAAGCTTCTGGAACTAAACCTGTTTCTAATGACTTATTAAATAAAAATGCTAATGGGCTACTTAACTCATCTCTGCATTCTTTTAATACTCTAGCATATACCTCGTCAGGACCAGGCGATTTTTGAGGTTTCAGTCTGTCAATTTCCTTAAGCACATCATTTCTACTTATACTAACTGTACTTAACATATTTTCTATACTATCACTATATACCATATTGACTTCTGGAATCTGTGCCAAATTTTCATTAGTGAAAACGGAAAGAAACTGACTATTTAATGTACTGCACATTTCTAAATAATTTTCTGTTATTTCTCCTATTGAAGTTTTTAGGGGGCCTATTACATCTCTAACTTTAGATTTATATAGTTGGTAAAAAGCTTTAGGGTTATTTTTTGAGTCACTGGCTATCCTTATTTCATAATTTCTTTTTGCTTTCCTGATTTCCTTTTTGACCTGTCTTGATGGAGTCTGATAGTAATTATGTAAATGATTTTCACCTTTCTTTATTTTTCGATATATTCCTTTCTTTTTTCCTATAAGATCTATTAGCTTATTAGTCATCCATTTTGGTTGGTTCTGCGTCGATCTGAATCTTCTTTTAGGGATATATTTATTTTGAACATTGTGGAGTGAAGCAATAAACTGGTTATATGTAGGTGGCAAGTTTAACTCTGGCATATCCTGACTTAATTGCTTAACAATAGGGTCCACCCTTAAGTCTCTTCTTAGCCCACCATAATCGGCTTTTCTGAAATCTGGGATAAGTGTCGTATTCTCTTTAGCATTCCCTGTCCATTGAATATTAAAATAAATATATTTATGATCGCTATTTCCTAGGTGGTCACCAATCTCTACATTATTTATCATATGTTCATTGTTACTGAAAACTAAATCATGAATATTAATACCTCTAGTCGGCGTATCTATGAATTGAAATAAAAAACTATCTTGTACTACCTCAATAAACTCTACTGAATCGGAGTCGCCTATTTGGTGCTGCCAATCAATGTTCGGAAAATTAAAATCCCCCATAATGCACACATTGCTAAACCTTGATGCTATTTTAATTTCCTCCCATAACGATGTTCTGCCATTTCTACTCATATTAGGCGGTCTATATATAACTCCAATAACTATGGTCTCACTACCTTCGTTAACCTCTACCCAAACACTTTCATTATCATTATTTAGTCTAATACCTGATTTAATACAGCTTTTTAATGTACTCCTGACAAACACTGCTATACCCCCGCCCCTCCTACTTGTTCGGTCATATTTAAACAAACTATATCCTGGAATATCAAATTCTGCTAAAAAATGCCTAGATTCTGTATTAATCCACGTTTCAGTTAGCGCTTTTATGTCTATTTTCTGTGCTAACGAGTGCTCTAAGTTCGTTCATTTTGTTACATAAACTCCTACAATTTGTATAATATACCCTCAACCTATTACTTTTATTTGCAACTAATTTTCTATTGTGTTTAGCTAACTTATTATTTCCTGTTGAACTATAATAAGTTAGCTAAACACAATAGAAAATTAGTTGCAAATAAAAGTAATAGGTTGAGGGTATATTATACAAATTGTAGGAGTTTATGTAACACAATGAACGAACTTAGAGCACTCGTTAGCACAGAAAATATAGACATAATAGCGCTAACTGAAACGTGGATTAATACAGAATCTAGGCATTTTTTAGCAGAATTTGATATTCCAGGATTAGATTAAGACAAGCGTCTTGTAGTCAAGAGACACATGAGTACACGTTTTAGTATAATTATTCCTTGGTTTCTTGTATTTTGACAACCACTTGATGAATGTACACTCAGAAAGTTGAAACCTGGCTGTATTTAACCACATAACGAGTAAATGTACAACATAGTATTAATGTTAACAAAATAACTCGCTGTAAAATTATAATAAACCTCTGAGAGCAATAAATTGTGTCATTCACTCACTTCCAGGTTGATGTCTAGATAACTGTACCTTACTTAATACCACCACCATTATTACCAATATCATGCTCAGCAATATACAATTAGATTCAGTAAAATACTTGATATAAATAAAGGTTCGGAATAATGAAATATCGAATTCAATATATACCTATATTCAAATTCGAAGTTGTACCACAAAGGGTTTGTTGTAGGCTATAGGTTGGCTTGGCTTAAAAGATATAACAGTTATTAATTATTACCTGTTCCTTTGATCGCTCAAACGGACTAAATATCTTTTTGCTGGTTATTTATTGTGCGCCGCCTGACATATATTGTATATCGAGTTTACGACGGCAGTAATTCATTGAATAATGACATTTATCGGTATCGTATGTGGTCAGTTTAATAACGCATAATTATAGTGTATATGCTTAAACTTATGATATATATAAAAACATTATTACTACTATCTTATAGGTTCAAGTATTTGCAGTGGAAATATTATGGTCACATTTAATTTAGAACGCAACTGTACACCCTTTCTCAGTTCAAAGTCATTTCACGGTCAAAACCGGCTGTATTCCCCTGTGTTAGGCCCACACAAGCAATCTTAGGTCATGTTGTATTAGATCATGTCCACCGGAAGTCAACGTGAGGTTTGGAGTAAAGAGAAGTTAGAAGACACTTGAGCATCAGATTTCAAGAAGTCAAGATCAGTTATATAGAGTTCTGTACTTCATACCTAGGAAGATACTCTCTAAGAAGCTAAAGATTATATATACATCGTTATTACAACTCAAACTTTGTTCCTGGTATCATGATCGTTCCTGTAATTCATACTGCATGTTCCTGAATAAATAATGGCTGGTTTAACCACTCGAGTACCAGCGACGCACGTTATGCGTCGGCAATGTATATAAGACTAAACCCCAGCGCCGCATATGGCGCGTCCCGGTTAATTACTCCGATCCTATGGCACCTAGAGGGCTCATATTTGTATGGAAACTGCGTAAGTATCCCACGCAACAATGCCGATGATTGAAAACCCTCAAAGTCCAGCCGCGTGCGCGTGAGCTCGCAAAGACGCGTTTTTGCATGTTGTTGCCTACCCATTTCCCCATGTTAATTCTTACTTTCGGGCGCCCCGTAGGACCCCTTAATGACCTAGGAGATCGTTTTTTTGTTGTTTTTCCTTCATTTCTAACCCATTTCAGGTGTTTTCTGGAAAACAAATTTTATTGACAACCTGCCGGGCTTGGAGTGTACATTTATATTATATTGCCTGGTGCTCAGTGAGTTGTTCGGTCCACAGGAACGTTAGTGAAAAGGGACTCAGCGTCTAGCGCTGCAATGTTTCCTCTTGAGTCGTTCTTGGCCAGAAGATCCACAAAACCAGTCGGAGATTTCACAATGTAGGCAACGGGAATATATGGAGTTAGGATTTCTAAAAAAAAAAAAATCTAAATGGTAGGTAGGGGACGGAATCGGCGATATAGCCTAATAGGCCTCAGTTTGTTTCCGGGCTTGTGAGTTTTAACGTTGCCGTAACAGTAGCCGCCTTAACCCCTAATTAGCGGGGCCCGACTTAAGTCCATATCTAAAAACCTGGACTATGTGGCGGGGACCGACTTAAGTCTGTGTGCAATTTTTGAGCAAGAATGGCTGTGCGAGAGAGACGAGCGACGGGAGGAGCGTAGGTTACCTCATGACCGCTCGGCGCGGACCCCGCGCGCCTACTGACATCTACTCCACACAACTCCACCCTCCCTACCTCGCCACACAGGGAATTATATAAGGAAATTACCGTATTTTAGGGTTTTTGCACTCGTGTTGCACGATCGTTGCAAGAGAACCCGTGGTCGTAGAAGGATGGTTCTGGGGTCATTGGAAAGCTTAATTTACACCCTTTCAGGGATACATAATTGTATTACGCTCTGGCTCTTGTTTATGCATGAAAAAGAGCACGGAAACAAGGCCATTTAGGGTAAAAAAAAAACCCGCTGGGCGCGTAGTGGAAAAAAACTGACGGGCCCGCTCGTAAGGTGTGAAGGCCATAGTCACCAAACAACTTAGGGAGTTGTGTGCCTCCATTTACCACGATGACACACTCCCCTAGTCTATTTACCTTTTTCTTCAGGGTCACTCTGGGGTCTCTTGTAATCCTTTTGAATGTACTCTCATCACTCAATATCATGTCTTTTTTCTGTAGATATATTCTCAGTATTCATTAGGACAAAGGTGGCAGCGTTGTCTGCTCTTCTGATGGTGATGTCTGGGTCGGCTATCAGTTGCCTGGCTGCTTCTATGTGTCTCTTCTGTAGAATTTGGCTGTTAAACTTACCCCTCACTTTGGAAGCTTCACTGATAACTTCGGTTCTGAATGGGGGTTAAACTATTATTTTCTTCTGTTTAGCCTGCTTTTCCAATTGTCTAGTAGGATCTCACAATCTAGGCGTTTGGCATGTTTCGGGGGAGGCTTCATGATGTGGCAGTTTAATCCGACGTTGAGGAGCTCTTCTTAGTCCGCAGTGGGAGTTTTGTTGGTCAGGTTCATGTAGCCATTTACGGGTCTGGGATATTTTAGTTGTCCTCCGTTCAGATTAACCAATTTTCTCTGGTTGATGCAGGTGATGGCTTGCTTGTGTGCATCCAGCATGCTCCTATAGGTCGAGTTTGTTTCTTCCATTTTAGTATCATTGATGTCACAGCTATTCCAACGTAGTAAGGGTTCTCTAGCTTCTTCCTTCAGTTGGTTATTCAGGTTTCTCATTTCTTCTATCCTTGTCTTCATGTAGTTTCTTCGTTCATGATTCATCAGGTGAAGGGTTCCTCCCTCCTCCTCCTCATCTGTTGCTTGCTTCCTTGTTGCCGGGAATATTCTTTGTATATATGGGCAGGAGATTATTTTCAAGCATATTTCATTAAAGGTTATGGCAAGTTGGTTGTTGCAGAGCTTCTTGGCTATTTTTTCTCTTTTTCTGAAAGCATTCTTGCTTTCCATAGGAAGTTGTCTGATGATATCTCCAAAAGTAATTTTGGGTAGTACTACAGGATTTTATGTACACAGTACTTAGCCAGAACGCATTTTCGTACCTTTTGGTACTTCTTCAGTGGCAGGGAGGTGAAACAGAATGATTGTGAGGTAGCGAGCTTATGTACCGGTACCATATACCTGGAAGGTGATCAGTTTTTAGGCTTCTGATTGGCTAGCCGTGAGTTGGTTTATGTTGTTCTCTCATTGGTTGCCCGCTGTAATGCCATCAGTAGCCCTCCCTGCTTCATTAAGGTAGGTTCTTTTCACGCTGGGAAGGGCTTCTAGATCTTCAGCTAGTATATTTAAATTGGGGGATAACTCTTTTATGAGTAGAGCTTCTAGTATAGGCAATCTTCTTTGGTATTGATTAATTGCTAGGATTTCTGTGTTCTCAACCAAGATATCTCTCTTCAAGGTTGCATGGTGTGCACCTTTGTTATGGTTTTAGGGGCTTCTGAAGATAAATGGTAAGACAAACGACGTGATAATTTCATAGTTGTAATTGCAATAGAAGGTTGGGTTACACAGTCCCCAAATTTACAGGTGTATCTATAGATGACATGATATTTTTGAAGATCATTGTCGGTATGTCTGGTATTATTTTCTTGTTTTGAAGGTAAATCATTATTATTAGGTTGATTTTGGCGTTAGTTTCAGTAGGTTGGATGTTCTTTATGATGATCTGTTGCATTATCCTTTCATATTCTTTATAGATTGTTGAGAAGAATTTATAGTAAATATTGACAAAATTTTTGGCAGTGGAGTCTGGGTGGTTAGAAAAACTTCTCTCTCTCGCTCTTTGGAGAGGATGTATAATAACTTTTACTTAATAAAGAAGGCAATGAGATACTTTAAAATGTTCTCTCCCCCCCCCCCCCTCTACATAAACAAAAATGTGTTTGTGTTACCTTCCCACTATAATTATCCAATCTTAATGGAAATCTACATATTTAATATTAGGTAAGGGGTTGAGACGTAGTCGAGAAGA
Source organism: Paralithodes platypus (assembly GCA_032716605.1). NCBI lineage: Eukaryota > Metazoa > Arthropoda > Malacostraca > Decapoda > Lithodidae > Paralithodes > Paralithodes platypus. Next base: position 25,717,464 of record CM064544.1, on the reverse strand, counting down.
AAAGAGTGGCTGACGATATTGTTGGCCTAGCGTTCAATAAAGGGGGAAGAAATATTTTGGATATTCTATAAGTTAAGTTTTTAGGGAAGGGGCGAGGGGAGAGGGTGAGAGGTGAAATAGAAGAACGTTGAAGTGGCGCTGGCTGAAGGTTTATCCCTTGTGGGTTGAAGAGAATGTGTAATTGAATTATTAAATGTGGAAGGAGAGATAAGAGTTACATTAATGTGGACAATAAGTTAGCTTTTATGGGAGAAAATATCGTTATTTATTATTGAATGTGAAGGTGGAAGTGTGTTCTAGCACAACACTATGAAGTTTAACTGAGAGGAAAATAGGTAATCGGGAGAAGAAAGCGGGCGTAGGAAGGATTACGTCTACATAGTAACACTTATAAGGGTATTTAACCCAAGCTATTGTTGTTGTTGTCGTTCCCTAGGCTGCCTGGCCAAAGGAAGGCCATGGCCACGATCGGGCTTTCCCACAGGGCTCTCAAGGAGTGTAGATTATGTTGTTGGCGTAAGTGATAGTGTGGAATGCAGTCTTCTATGATGTGTTTAATGGTATGGGGTGCTGTGTTACGTCCTGGGCAGGTGTCGCCAATGGAGTCATCCAGCCTCTTCTGATAGCTCAGAAGAGCGGGATGATGCCCACATCTCATTCTGGCCAGGTGGACTCTGTCCTCAAGAGGAAAGGAGGATTCGGAAGGATGTATTTCAGGAGGTGGTGCTTGCAGCTGCGTGTTGTTGTTGAGTGATTGGATGGAACGTCGAGAGATATAAGTATGGATGTGCTCCTAGAAGCTGGTTTGGGGTGGGCTGGGAGTGAGAAATGACAGTATTTGTGTGTGATATCGTGTGCTGGGTATTGTTTTGATTGTCCTTCGTGTCTGTGGGTATGCTGCCATGTAGTGTAGTGGATTGTGTTGGTTTGTGGAGGCTGCAGCCAGGAATTGAGTGCCTCTCATGTCTAGGTGGTCTTTGACTTTGAGGACTTTAGTTGCTTGATGTAGGTGATCTGTAGGTGTAGTAGCTGTGCAGCCTGTGATGATTTTTATGGCTTTGTTTCACAATATACTATGTATATAATAACAAACATACTAGCAATGAGAACAACAGACTATCAAGGTTCTGGGTGAGTGGCCACTCTCTAGGGTGTAAGACATGAGGGTGGACCAGGTGGGGGCGTGGCTGCTGCTTACCACTGAAGGAACGCTCGTGTCCCTGTGGCTATGTACAGAGAGACATTTAGTATTGACAGGGATGACATAAAAAAGACGACATGTTACTGAAAAGGTTATAATGTTAAATAGCACGGACATTATGACTGGACGTTACCTGAAGGCTGTATGTAAAGTTGACTGAAATCGTCTACTGATAGCCAATATAATGCATTGGATTGTTTTAAGTTAACTCTAATAAACACATGACTTGGTCTCCGAGTTATATATCACGATATCCAGTTTTTTTTTATCTCGTTGACCTCTCTTTATTACTATTATTCTTGCTCTTGCTCTCTCATTCTTTCTCTCTCATTTATTGACCTCTATTTATTACTATTCTCTATATCTCTCCTACCTTAAGACTATTTAGTAAAGTTGAATTACATTGTCTAGTGATAGCAAAGATATGGTATTAGGACCATTTTTGGGACTCTGTGGTATTCCAGGCAGTTTCTTGCAATACATTGGTCTGTTGCAAAGTTTTTTTGTTGCTACGAAATAAAATAATGAGATCAGAGTAATGAAGATAAGCTTGAATGAGTTTCGATTAGCCATGGAATTCCAAGAAGTGTCTCACAGAGCTGGTATGAAGGGGCACAAATTTAGCATACGCCACAACATTCTTGAACGCGCCCAAAAATGATGTGACATTTGATGACTCCTCATGGAATAATAAGACACTCTGAGATACCTCAAGGAGTTTCTTAAAAATATCAAAATGTAGATGACGAATAGGCCAAGAACCGTGTTTTGTGGCAAGTCGGTGCGAGATTCTTGTAGATGGAAAGGGGCTTAAGAATTGGTTTTCTGAGTGACATTGCGCTAATAGTTATGCATTACCTGCGAAACCAACTAGTTAAAGTTGTCTGGAAAGGTTCAAGTTGAATGTGCTATAATGTTGATGAAGAAGTAAGACCGGTAGGTGTACTATCACCATTTTTATTAAAACACCATATACTTTTGTTCAGTTAATCCATAGCTCCATATGCTAAGCTCCATATGATTGACATCGTAGCCCGATTCACCACTGTTATGGATGACGCTACCAAGATGAGTAAATTCATTCAAGATATCTAAGCCTTCACCTCATGCATGAACATATTGCACTCCATCATCCAAAAAGTCACCAAATGCTTGGACTTTGGTCTTAGTCTAAGAGACCTTTAAACCCAATGTCTCTAACTCCTCGTGAAGTGCCTCAAGATTCAATCAGGGAACATCTAATGTCTCCGCTAGGATTACTGCGTCATCTGCAAAGTCAAGATCTGTGATCCTGAACTTGCTGATGTCTGCTCCACAGCGACTCTGCCCAATTGTCCGGCTCAGTAATAAATCCATACAAATGTTGAAAAGTAAAGGCGCCAGAACACACCCGTCTCACACCTCAATCCACAGGGAAGTCTAAGGAGGATTTCCCCCCACCATTCTTGACAGCACTCTCTATTCCTGCATAGTGATACGTATAGCTCATGGTATGAGGAAGAGCATAAAAGGAACCTGAAGTCCCTACTCCTAATATTTGATGGTATTCAAATATTTATAAATAGGCAATCATCGGACATGAATAATAACACTGATAACGGTTGCATATTCAAACGAGTTATACGGTACAGGAATAGTAGCTGACACTATACATATATAATATATATACAGTATATACAGTATATACTGTATATATATATATATTTTTTTAAAGATATAAAACTCTATCATACAGTATTTTAGATACACTAACCCGTAGTCCAGGAGAAATATCTGACGTGTTTAAAGGGACATCCAAGCGCACTTCTCCGTCTACCTACAGGTGAGAAAGGGAAAACTCTTGCTCTCCCTATCGATCGGGAGAGGGTAGGTTGACTGACAGTAGTGTTGCCAATAGTTTTATTCAGCTTGCCACTACTAAATCTTATCGTAGCCCATTTTATACGCAAATCGAGTATTCAGTTTTCATTCTGTTGATTTCTAAAGAATCCAATACACTTATCCAAATCCGTGCATTTAGGGACATCCTTCCTTAATACGCTAATCGCGCTTCCAAGCCTAAGATGGGTAAAATGTTTGCTCTAAGGTCGTAAATGAGTTATTTTTTAGTAAAGTTCTACAAATTCGGCACCTGGATATGAATTAATTGTGCATAGGCCTAAGAGTTATTCCTGGTTCATGTCTCTGAACCCAGGGTACTCGAGATGTAATGGTACTTATGTTATATTTTGATGTCTCTTGAAAAAATGTTTTTAAATAGCTTTAATACTGAGCCTAGAAAATGTATTGTATATAGTAATGGTACTTTAAGTTAAACTTTGTGATAGACACTTTTGAATCTATCATCGTATGACAGTATCTAGCCTGTATTAATGCCAGGTCCTAGAAAATGTATTTTATATAGTAATGGTACTTTAAGTTAAACTTTGTGATAGACACTTTTGAATCTATCATCGTATGACAGTATCTAGCCTGTATTAATGCCAGGTAATGTCTAAATAGTAACTGGTTGCACCACTCAGCCACCTCACGAGTACTTGCGTATGTAGGAGCACCAATTTTCCTTATTAGTGAATAGCTAAAAGTTACTTCAAATGCTTTAAAAATAGTTTTCGATCCAATATTCAAGTTCCATATGGAGAGGCCATAATCCGGTAGGCAATATGCCTTAAAAAATACAAAAGAGTATCGTCATGTCATCCGTGTGCTTAAAATGTCTTGAAACCGAGTTGAATGACGTATCTCGGATTTCCTGGTTTGCTTATTAGAGTTATTGTTGACAAATTTGAACTCTTCGATGGTCCAGATATTTGTTCGAGATATACTCCAAGGACTACTGTACCGAAAGTGTTAAAACTAGATCCTACTAACCTGGGTCCTGAAGGTGCCGGAAGACAACGCCCCCCGTTGAGGCAGGTGTGAGGACCACAGGCAGTGAGGGTGTTGATGTGGTGGTGATGATGGTGATGAGGGAGGCCCGGACAACCGCACCCAGTGGTCACATCCAACCAGGGGCCTACTACCGCAGAAGTGTTGGCGTCCACCAGGGAAAAGGTGGCGTCCCCTAGTGTAGTTCTGGTCCAACACCCTTTACTACACTCCCCACTACCACCGCCACCAGTCTCCTGGCATGACCTCACGCCCACACTGCTCACACCCACACCAACGGTCTCGCTCAGCTGATCAGGGGGAGGAGAACAATGTTGAGTTATAATTTGTATATATATATAAAGGCACACTGACACCTACTGAAGGACTTGGTAAATTTGATATGATAAGTGGTGAATATAATGGAATAATGTGTTAGTGTAATGGATATTGAAAATGTATTCAGTGTAATTATTATGGGGTATATAATCCAAATATAGTAATGCATATGGTGATGATGAATAATGAGCGTTATGTCTGTGGTAAATGTAGGGAATATAGTTATTGTTGTTGTTCTTGTTGCTGTTCCCCAAGCTGCCTGGCCGAACAGCCCCTAGGCCCCGAGCAAGGCCAAGGCCATAACCGAGCGCCCCCACAGAACCCTCCCTGCCGACCACAATAAAGCCTGGGTGACCGAAGCCACTCCATGGAGGGGAGCTGAGGAGGGTGAGGAAACGCCCGGGAAACCAAAGCCCCACCCAGGGCCCTGTGCCCCTCAGCAATTATGAAGAGAAAGTTGAGGGGCAAAGGAAAAATGTGATGCTTTGGCTTCCAATCTTGGTAGATTGGGAGGTCAATCCACGGAAGAGACGCCGTCACTTGAGAGCTAGAAAATATATAAGTAAAAGGAACAGTCAGAGTAAGCTATGGGTATGGCAGAGATCGCTCAGTTCTCATTCTGATAGACCAGCCCATCACCACAGGGAATATAGTGAATATATGTGGTGAATTCATTGACTGGATGGCAAGTATTTTAAAAGTACGGTGCCTGGGGTGAGCCAGCGGTTCTGATGTCCAGTTATTTGATTGCCGTATATAACGCAGGACAAAACAGGGCTAAAGTGGTCCCATTTTCAGTAGTTAACCAGCGTGTGGGTACGGGTAATGACGTTTGGGATAAAATACACCTCGACATATAGTGGCAAAAATGATTTCGCATTCGACTATAACGTGATTATTTTGGCCAACAAATGTAATAACCCTAGAATGTAATAACCCTAGAATGTAATAACCCTAGAATGGGTATTGTATATACTTTTTATATTAAACAATTACAGGAACATATTCCAAACACGGGCAATTATGTTAACTTTGACTAAGCTTGGCATGCGTGAACATATTTACATAAACGATGTATGGGCGAGAGACTGGTATATATAAAACGATGTATGGGCGAGAGACTGGTATATATAAAACGATGTATGGGCGAGAGACTGGTATATATAAAACGATGTATGGGCGAGAGACTGGTATATATAAAACGATGTATGGGCGAGAGACTGGTATATATAAAACGATGTGGTTAATATAATTATCGTTGATGTAATTTATATTTAGATAAATATATACTGTATATATATATGAAAAGATTTGCTAGAATAAATACTGTTGTAATTTTTACTATTGTGTGTTCCATATCATCGACCATGGTTTTTAATAATTTGTTTATATCATCAACAATTATGTATTCACGATTCTTCGAGATTTATTATCACCAAGTTCATTATCTACGACAAAACATCTATTCAGTACGTTAAGGGGAGATTTCCACTTGAGGGACTTTTTTCTGGACCCCTTTCTCCCTCATGTTTAGCCCCATTGCTTTTGAAATTTTAAGACGTTCGCCCCATTAGTTGGATTATTTTATGAACTTTCGCCCTATTTCTGTCAATTTTAAGACCTTTCGTTCCATTTAGCTGTCGATATTTCCTGGCGAGCGATAGCGAGCCTGTAATTTAAGAGGAATTGGCCTTCGGCCTGGACATTTTTCTACCGAAAAATGTACACATTTATCTTGAAAGGGGGTCTAGGGGGTGTAATTTTAAGATTGATGGAAGTCTAGGGAACTAACTAAAAACCTCCCCTTAATTTGTAAATCTAATTCGAACCTTAGCTCTGAGCTTATAATTCGTTATCGAGCTTTCTGTTATAATATCATACCTAGTACAGTGAATCCTAATGAATAAAGAGATCATTCAGTAGAACAAAACAAAAATACAATATTTAAGGGAACCCACCTCGCTTTTTTTGTTTATCTTTCTCACCCTCTCTCTTTGGCTTGTATCCATTCGACCCCATTCAGCCTACTGTTTTAAGACGTTTACCCGCATCCAGGTGTCAATATTCTCCTGGCGAGCGGTAGCGAGCCAGCAAATATATATTTTTGTTTTGACAGCAAGCTAAGTTTGTACATTTTTCGATAGAAAAATGTCTCCGGCGAAGCCGGATTTTTCCATACAATGCTGGCTCGCTATCGCTCGCCAGGAAGAAATTGACACCTGGATGGGGATAAACGTCTTAAAATAGTTGGCTGAATGGGGCCGAATGGATACAAGCCAGAGAAAAGGAGAGACAGAAAAAAAAACAGGTGACCCCCCTTAAAAGGCTAGGTCATATAAGGTTCACTTTTACCAATCATCATTCACGTACTACAGTACTTAGTTCTCGTTCGAAAAGGCCTCCACGCGTTAAGGGGAGATGTCCACCTGAGGGATTTTTTTCTTGGGTCCTTTCTCCCTCATGTTTAGCCCCATTGCTTTTCTAATTTTAAGACGTTCGCCCCATTATTTTGACGATTTTAAGAACTTTCAACCCATTTCTGTCAATTTTAAGACTTTTCGTGCCATTTAGGTGTCGATTTTATCCTGGCGAGCGATAGCGAGCCTGTAATTTAAGAGGAACCGGCTTTCAGCCGGGAAATTTTTCTACCGAAAAATGTACAAATTTATTTTGAAAGGGGCTCAAGGGGGTGTAATCTTTAGCTTGAAGGATATCTAGGGACCAAACTAAAAACCTCCCCTTAACAGCAGTTATGGGTCTAAGGAGAGGTTGAAAGTGGCGCTCAAAGTGTCCATGAGAATATACCATTATAATACTACATTGGTAATAATAATTCAATTTAATATATATAAAAATTAAAAGGTTTCAACATACTCCATGATATTATACACTTGTTTAAACCCCTTGACTTAATGCTGTGCACCTAAAGCCTCACTCACATGTCATCTTCCATCCAGTGCTTCATGCTTCCATCATAATCCTTTCAATCAATCAGTATGATACTGTTTGATTTTAACTTCCTCCAGACGAGAAATATAATTTTATTTGTTTTCTTCTATATTTAATGTAAGTTTATTAAATGTTGTCCATCAATCGACAGGTACTTGCAGTAATTCATTGTTAGCTGTATTAAGGGGAAGTATTTAGTTTGGTCCCTAGACCTCCATCAAGCTTAAAATTACACCCCCTGGAGTCCCTTTCAAGATAAATTTGTAAATTTTTCGGTAGAAAAATGTCCCGGCCGAAGGCCGGTTCCTCTTAAATTACAGGCTCGCTATCGCTCGCCAGGATAAAATCGACACCTGAATTGCACAAAAGGTCTTACTATGGGGTGAAAGTTCTTAAAATCGCTAAACTAATCGGGCAAACGTTTTATAATATCAAAAGCAATGGGGATAAACATGAGGGAGAAAGGGGTCAAGAAAAAAATCCCTCGCGTGGATATCTGCCCTTAATCAGAGCGTGAAGATGACAGCATATTGTATAGTAATACAATATGCTGTCACCAGCAAATAAGATTAATGTATATAACTCGTTGGATGTTACGACATTATTTGAATATAGTGAGAACAATAAGGGACTTATAATAGACCTCTATGGAACAATAAGGGACTTATAATAGACCTCTATGGAACAATAAGGGACTTATAATAGACCTCTATGGAACAATAACGGACTTATAATAGACCTCTATGGAACAATAACGGACTTATAATAGACCTCTATGGAACAATAAGGGACTTATAATAGACCTCTATGGAACAATAAGGGACTTATAATAGACCTCTATGGAACAATAAGGGACTTATAATAGAATAATAGACCTCTATGGAACAATAACGGACTTATAATAGACCTCTATGGAACAATAACGGACTTATAATAGACCTCTATGGAACAATAACGGACTTATAATAGACCTCTATGGAACAATAAGTGACTTATAATAGACCTCTATGGAACAATAACGGACTTATAATAGACCTCTATGGAACAATAACGGACTTATAATAGACCTCTATGGAACAATAACGGACTTATAATAGACCTCTATGGAACAATAACGGACTTATAATAGACCTCTATGGAACAATAACGGACTTATAATAGACCTCTATGGAACAATAACGGACTTATAATAGACCTCTATGGAACAACAACGGACTTATAATAGACCTCTATGGAACAATAAGGGACTTATAATAGACCTCTATGGAACAATAAGGGACTTATAATAGACCTCTATGGAACAATAAGGGACTTATAATAGACCTCTATGGAACAATAACGGACTTATAATAGACCTCTATGGAACAATAAGGGACTTATAATAGACCTCTATGGAACAATAAGGGACTTATAATAGACCTCTATGGAACAATAAGGGACTTATAATAGACCTCTATGGAACAATAAGGGACTTATAATAGACCTCTATGGAACAATAACGGACTTATAATAGACCTCTATGGAACAATAAGGGACTTATAATAGACCTCTATGGAACAATAACGGACTTATAATAGACCTCTATGGAACACAATATGGTATTATTTGAGTTTGGGATTCACAGCAAAATATTTTGACATATATATATATATATATATATATTTTTTTTTTTTTTTTTTTTTTGTTATATTCCAACTTACTTCCTCTCGGGCATAGGCTGAGAGCCTTAACATTCACCGCTTTACAATGAACAGTGAAGCCCGTGAGGTCTTGTTCCAGTCTAGGGAGTGAGACATGTGAAGCACGTAGAGTACAACGAGCACCTGCCATCTTGCCTTCACATGAGGCACGTGCTCACTCATGGCCCGAAACGACCCCATCTCTGAAGCCATCTCGTTCCCGTGCTTCACTGTCTCACCCCCTACACTCGGACTCTCACACTTACACACACACAACGCCACCTGTTGAGCAGATAACTCACCAGGCATTGCACCCCTATAGCATATTTTGAATATGGTAATATTCATACACTGCTATTTAATCAGGGAACAATGAGGGTATTTTATTGACGTTTCGGTGGGCTTGTGGTAATGCACTGATACTAGGTACAGCACAAATTCCATCCCAATAATATCTTCCCATTGATACATCGGGATTTGAACCCGGGACCTTTGGATTACCAGGCCAGTGGCAAGACCACTGCACCACACCTCCCCTAATATTGCTTTTGATTCTTAATGATTAGGGTTACGTCTCTGATTCCATATATTCTAGTTAAGGAAAGCAGGGGTTTTATGTTCAAGTGTGTCAGAAGCCTTTGGAAATTTGTTAAATATCGCTAAAGTATTGGATGGTGGGAGAATTAAGATAATTAACTTGATAACCTGCTAATTTGCTGGAGACCCTTCTAAAACTGAATAAAATCGTCATCCAGTATAGAGGCTCCAGTCCTGACATCATTCTTGACTTGCAGTGTGCTGGCTTAATAATCCAATAAGGTTGATAGCCTCTGAAGTCCTATTTTAACTAAAACATTATTACTACACACACACTTATTTTATACTAGATTTCATTCATTCTCCAGCAAATTAGCAGGTTTTCAAGTTAATGATCTTAATTAACCCATTTTACTCCGTCTTAGGCTCCACAAAATCGCCTAATTTTAACTAGAATATGATAAAAAAAGACGTTGCCGGTACAGAAAGGGATATACTAAGAGGGCTGTACAATATACTGTGCATAAATGTCCTTTATGGGAACCCACCTCGCTTTTATATCTTTCTCTCCCTCTCTCTTTGGCTTGTATCCATCGGCCCCATTATATCATCGCTCACAATCCAATATTTTCACACAATCCCTTCTCCCCTTCATAATTTATCTCCTGCCTTCCTTCCATCAGTCCCATCGAATCTCTGTTCGAGTTACTGACAAACTCGTTATATTGCCAAAGCTTACCCATTAAGGGGAGGTTTTTAGTGTATTTCCTAGACTTCCATCAAGCTTGAAATTACACCCCCTTGACCCCATTTCAAGATAAATTGTTACATTTTTCGGCAGAAAAATTCCTCTTAAATTTCAGGCTCGCTATCGCTCGCCAGGAACAAATCGACACCTAAATGGCACGCAAGGTCTTAAAAGTGACATAAATGGGGTGAAAGTTTTTAAAATCGCCAAACTAATGGGCCCAACGTCTTAAAATTAGAAAAGCAATGGGGCTAAACATGAGGGAGATGAGAGTCAAGAAAAAAATCCCTCAAGTGGAAATCTCCCCTTAACCCCTCCTGTACCGGCAACGTCTTATTAAGTTTATCATTAGCTATATTTAGACGATTTTATGCAGTTTAAGAAGGATCTGGGGTAGTAAAAATGGTCAAGTGGGATAGTTCGAAGCCTGATAATTGCTGGAGGCCCTTTTTAAGGTGAATAAAAGTTTCTAATAGTAGCCAGAATAAAGTTAAAAGGACGGCACGGTAATGAAGGGGTTACTATATATCTAGGACCTCACCTCACAGTGAACTATAGTTTATTCGCTGTAAGTAGGCGAGAAATCATGCCCTCTTCTGTAACTCAAAAACGACTAGAGTAATCGAGCTATTATTTCTACCATTTGGGAAGAGTCAGACAAGGAATAGATGTTGAAATTTACAGCCAATTTACTCTAGCACTTTTTGAGTTACAGAGGATAGAGGTCACGATGTCTTGCCTACTTACAGCGAATAGACTATAGCTCACCCTACAGTACCTCAGCCAGCATCTAACCCTACACTCCAGTTCAACTATACTGCTCGTCACCCCACAATCCAGTACCTCACCTCACCACCCATCATTGATCTAAAGCCCCTCTGCCCTCCTTAAGGAGGCCCACCTCAATTGTTTTCTCTTTCTCTCCCTCTCTCTTTGGCTTGTATCCATTCGGCCTCATTCAGCCAACTGTTTTAAGATGTTTATCCCCATCCAGGTATCGATTTCTTCCTGGCAAGAGATAGCGAGCCTGCGTTGTATGGAGAAATCCGGCTTCGCCAGAGATTTTTTTTCTATCGAAAAATGTACAAATTTAACTTGCTGTCAAAACAAAAATATATATATATGCTGGCTTGCTACAGCTCGCCAGGAAAATATTGACACCTGGATGGGGGTAAACGTCTTAAAACAGTAGGCTGAATGGGGCCGAATGGATAAATAACAAAGAGAGAGGGAGAGAAAGAGAAAACAAGCGAGGTGGGCTCCCTTAAAGCCCCTCCGCCCTCCTTAAAACCCTCCCTCCATCAGCTCCGTCGATACCTCTCTCCTTCGGTACTAATCGACTCGCTGGATTACCAAAGTTTACCCATTAATCATTTTTCCAGCCATCGCCCACCTCTAGAACTCGCTTCACCCGCTCTCCCCTGGAATTAATATCGCTGCCTATTTTCTACTGGATTGATATGAGTTTTTATTATATGTACACTTGGTATACAAACAGATATATAGAGGGCCTCGGGGTCGGACGGACACAGTCTTTCAGTTAACTGGCATGGGTTGCCCCTCTTACAGGGAATAGGTCCACTTGGGGGCCTTCTGTGTATGGCTACCCTTATTTTGGGGAGTAAGGCGTACAGCAATAGAATAAATATATCAAATATTGAATTATTATGACATATTCTATATACCTTGATAACGTTCAAAATAATGCATTACTAGAACATAGAACATAGAAATACAACATCAGAAACTAAAACTAGTTTGAACATCTTTTGAAACTTGTAAATAATTTATGTAATTATGTACCAGTATTTGTCGACGCCATATTTGAGAGTCAAGAATCATTAGTTGAAGCAAGGATATCAAGTTTATCTTCGTTCAAAGTAACCAAGGGAAACAACTTCCATGACAAGAGATCCGGGGAAAAATAGCACTTTTAACATTATCCCTTATCCCATAACCCTTTTTTGTTATGCGTTACAAGGAGACTAAAGGCAAACTTGACTGTAACGAGTGTCGCCTCCTCCCCCCTCCTCCCCTCCCTAAATTGAAAGAGTGACACAACGCCAAATTCAAGGTACGTTAGAACCAAAATGTCTGGACACTCGGACATTGAAGAAGTTTAAGTCGTAGGATCAGGGAAAGATACACTGAGTGATATAATTCCAGAGTGTACTTGTTGTGTGGAATAAAGACTGGGAAACTCAACCCATTCTTGGGTTAGAGAGTTGGACAACATAGGGATGAGAATGTGTTGATCCGAAATACAGTTGTAACCTACTCTCCGTAAGGGAGGTGTACCCTGAAAAAGCTCTGAATATAAAACTAGAGGTAGAGAGTGAGAGATGGCAACATTGTGGCGTGTAGAGAGAGATTGTAGGGAATTAGTAATATGAAGTGAATTGATGAAAATATATGTTTTTGACTCTACTCTTTCGAGAAATGCAGTACGGGTGAAACCTCACCACACATGTAAAGATCAAGACCAAGATCGAAAATAAGTTTGCAACTCAAATACTTAAATGCAGAAAATATTATATGCACACATTGACAAGCTTGAGACCAGTGTTTGAAGGCAAGGAAAGGTACTTGATCAAATATATATTGTAATCGTCGATATTATTCGTCCTCTTGATATATTACGTATTGCTTGATTTTGGCCCTGTCACTCTTTCAACTCTGGGGGAGACACTCGTCATGTTCTCAATTATCCCTTTTATTCCGACACGTTTTCCCCCAAAATTAATAGATATGTGAATGTATAAAATGAAAGAAACATTGAGTCAACTGATTGAACTAGTTAATACTAGGACCCGATCAGTACGCTTATATACCCAATATTCTGGTTACACACTAATTCGGTTATTCCAAAACAACATTAAGGGAGGGTCACCGTTTTTTTTTTCATCATTCTCTCCGTGTCTCTATTGCCTTGGCTTGTATCCATTCGGCCCCATTTAGCCAGCTGTTTTAAGACGTTTATCCCCATCCAGGTGTCAATTTCTTCCTGGCGAGCGATAGCAAGCCAGCATTGTATGGAGAAATTCGGCTTCGCCGGAGACATTTTTCTATCGAAAAATGTACAAGTTTAGCTTGCTGTCAAAACAAAATATAGATATATGCTGGCTCGCTACCGCTCGCCTGGAAAATATTGACACCTAGATGGGGGTAAACGTCTTAAAACAGTAGGCTGAATGGGTCCGAATGGATACAAGTCAAAGAGAGGGAGAGAAAGAGAAAAAAAAAGCGAGGTGGGCTCCCTTAAATTCCATTGGCACTCTTCACCATACGCATAGCCTCGCCAAGCCTTAAGGGGAGGTTTTTAGTTTGTTTCCTACTCCTCCAGCAATCTTAAAATGTCACCCCCTTGACCCCCTTTCAAGATAAATTTGTACATTTTTCGGTAGAAAAATGTCCCGGCCGAAGGCCGGTTACTCTTAAATTACAGGCTCGCTATCGCTCGCCAGGATAAAATCGACACCTAAATGGTATGAAAGGTCTTAACATTGACAGAATGGGGCGGAAATTCTTAAAATCACCAAACTAATGAGGCAAAAGTCTTAAAATCTCAAAAACAAAAACATGAGGGAGAATGGGGTCAAGGAAAAAGTCCCTCAAGTGGAAACCTCCCCTTAATAAGTCACCGTGTTAAGATAAGAGATCCTTCGGAGATAGGGCAGGTAATGCAGTGGATTAACCTCTTCTGTAACGGCGACGTCTTTTTACCCATATATTGGCTACCATTAGACGATTATATTCAGTGTTTAAGGGGAGGTTTTTAGTTTGGTCCGTAGTTATCCTTCAAGCTTAAGATTACACCCCCTTGAGCCCCTTTCAAGATAAATTTGTACATTTTTCGGGAGAAAAATGTCCCGGCTGAAAGCCGGTTCCTCTTAAATTACAGGCTCGCTATCGCTCGCCAGGATAAAATCGACACCTAAATCGCATGAAAGGTCTTAACATTGACAGAAATGGGTTGAAAGTTCTTAAAATCGTCAAAATAATGGGGCGAACGTCTTAACATTAGGAAAACAATGGGGCTAAACATGAGGGAGAAAGGAGTCAAGAAAAAAAATCCCTCAAGTCGATATCTCCCCTTAAAGGTCCTCCAACTATTAAGAGGCTTCGAACTATCTCACTTAGTCAATATTACTACCACAGATCTTTCTTAAAGTGCACAACATCGTCTAAAATAGCTAGACTAAAATTAAAAAGGCGTCACCGGTACAGAATTATGATTACTGATATGGTTACTGATGATGATGATGATGATATGGTAATTGGCTGAACACAATGAGGGTCAACTAACAATGAGGAATGAGACGCTTCATTGTGGATGTTATGCTCAAATGTAAATTAAAATGTAAAACTTGCAAACTAAACAAACCAAAATTGGGACAAGGACAATATAAAGTCAAATTAAATTATCAAAATCGCTATGTGGAAACAACGCTTACTAAAATGAAAATTATTAAATAAAAGAACACAATCCACCACATAGGGTGTACATTACTACATGAGCAAGTTAATCTGTTTCCCAAGCAAACTAATCGCACATATAACAACGCACTATCGTCACGTTAAAGGAAGTAGTCAAGTTTGGGAAGTCCGGGACGTTCTGGCAAATTTTACTAAACTCTGCATGAATAAAGAAACTAAATGTTAAATGTTAAATAAGAGATATAAACAAATTATTGTGTAACTATAGTAGGAATGGAGTGTCTCCTGGAAGAACTGAGTGATGAAGGAGGATGCGCACATTTTTTCTTTTTTGTGTCTTTCTATATGCCAACATGGCTACAGTGACCTACCTGATCTCTCCGGTGTAATAGTAGGTGGTGGAAGTTGTGTAGATGGGGAGCTGTGAGCCATACTCTGGTGCCACCCCCATCACCTTCCACTGGTACCACTGACACCGCCCTCACCACTACTTTACCATCCTCCCCCACTACCCACGCCCGCACCGCTGATACCAACCGGTCAAGTATAGAGGACCCATCCTGTAGGGGTGGTAGAAACGGGATTATTAACACAGGTTGGGACTTTTAATCTCTTTCATCTCTATTAAACACACACACACAATCCCTTATTTTCACACTGACACACACATACACGCACACGTACATACAGTACACACCCACAATTACGTGTAGAGAGAGCCATGTGTGTAACATAGCACGTATAGTAGTTAAGTACTTACGCTAAGGCAATAAAACCTGAACAATGAACTGATACGAACTACTATGGTTATTATTATTATTATTATTATTATTATTATTATTATTATTATTGTGGGAGTAAAAAAGGAAGAAATACAGGACACCACGAGTTCCAACAAATAGGACCAATTTGCGAGCTGGATTAAAAGTTGTAGATTGTGATCTCTGGTGCAGACGTAAAGGTACAGTCATGCTTACTAGTGTCTGGCCAGGGAGTTAGCCAAAGTCGTGGCCAGGTGTAGGCTGCACAATCGGACACACTCGACCACCATTTCAGAAAGGTTTAGTGCCTTAAGGGAGTACACCCCGTTTTTTTCTCTTTCTCTCCCTCTCTCTTTGGCTTGTATCCATTCGGCCCCATTCAGCCTACTGTATTAAGACGTTTACCCCCATCCAGGTGTCATTATTTTCCTGGTGAGCGGTAGCAAGCCAGCATATATATGTTTTTGTTTTGACAGTAAAGATAAATTTGTAAATTTTTCGATAGAAAAATTTCTCCGGCGAAGCCGGATTTCTCCATAAAATACTGGCTCGCTATCGCTCGCCAGGAAGAAATCGCCACCTGGATGGGGATAAACGTCTTAAAACAGTTGGCTGAATGGGGCCGAATGGATACAAGCCAAGGAAAGAGAGAAAAGGAGAGAAAGATAAAACAGCCGGTGACCCCCTTTAATAAATATAAATGAGCATTGGTTTTTAGCCGTTTTATATTTTGTATTTTGTGTGTTATGAGTGCGTAATGCTAGTTGACATTCACATGTCAAACGGTTGATCTATGGTAAGGCAGAACAAAGTAGATATAACATTGTATAATTTCCAATAAATAAAGTAAGACGTTTTCTCTAACGGAAAGCGTAATCTTAGAACGGTACGAAAGGAGGGAGCCTATCTCGATCTATCTCCCCCACTCTCACTCCTTTCTCTCTCTCTCTCTCTCTCTCTCTCTCTCTCTCTCTCTCGTCATATCAGTTGGAGTTTCTGATACAATCTCCTCTTAACTGGAAAGCTTCAGAAATCTTGCCTGTATATCTTCTTCATTCATTTTCTAATTTCACTTTCTTGTCTTCCCCTTCAACCAATCTTCTCCCCCTCTCGCCTCAATCCTATCTGTCTCCTGTTTTTACAATTCTCTCTCTCTCCATTTATGCGTATATAGACTAGGTTAGACTAGAATGAGAAGGTTGTCTGATATTGGACATGGTATAATTATGTACAGTCGCGCTAATAAGTGATGTCTCAGCACCAAGTATGTTTTGATCAATAATCAGTATCAGTAATTTCTAAGCTTCATTTCATCATATCGAGTGAAATATACACTTACCCACCCTATTCAACTTCTGAGATATTACTGCAGCACAGAGCAAGCCAAACATAATGACAGCTGGGACATGACTTATTAGCGCGACCGTACAGTCACGGCAAAACATATTGAAACACCCAATAACCAATACAATGAACAAGATCTAGTCAATCTTAAGTAATTTGATTGTTATAACTAGAGAGGATTCCAAAATATATCGCCAATGTATCACAGTTATGCCTCTAAATTTCCAGAAATGCTTGCCCTAAATAGAATAGTCGTGGACAAGAATTACATGAGAAGCTCTTGATTATGATAACAAAAGGAACATTATTATCTATTGTTCGTAATATCATCTGTCAGTAGCATAATTATTACATTCAAGAATTATCATCTGATTGAGCGAGTTAATTACTATCAAAGACTACATGTAGCATTATTAGGGTATGGTCTGTGGAACTTTGGCAAACTGTATACTGTTCCGGTGTCCGCAAAACATAAATAAAAAATAGGGCCTAGTGAATTCACATTGATATTTGGAATACAAATTAATTTACAAACCTTGTAATTGCTTTAGTTTATATTAGAGTCATTGTAATGTTTGCTGCACCAGACGTCATTATATGTTTGCTGCACCAGACGTCAGGATCATCATTATATGTTTGCTGCACCAGACGTCAGGATCATCATTTTTACAAGTCACGATAAGTTACATAATGATTGATACCATTTCGTCACATCAAGGGACTGGAGTTCTCGAAAAGGGGCTCCGGTAACAGGCAATATTATCTTGACGTTTCGCCAACTGTGTTACTGTATTACGGACGTGTCTGTCATTAAGGGGGCCCACCTCGCTCTTTTTCTTTTTCTCTCTCTTTGGCTTGTATCCATTCGGCCCCATTCAGCCTACTGTTTTAAGACGTTTACCCCCATCCTGGTGTCAATATATTTCTTGCAAGCGGTAGCGAGCCAGCATATTTATATTTTTGTTTTGACAAGCTAAATATGTACATTTTTCGATAGAAAAATGTCTCCGGCGAAGCCGGGTTTCTCCATAGAATGCTGACTCGCTGTAGCTCGCCAGGAAGAAATCGACACCTGCATGGGGATACACGTCTTAAAACAGTTGGCTGAATGGGGCCGAATGGATACAAGCCAGGGAAAGAGAAAAGGAGAGAAAGATACAAAAAAAAAACGGTGACCCCCCCGGGGGTCATGTCTTTACGATAAATAAGAGATAGTTAGCCATTAAAAGTTCGGTATGTTTGGCTCTTTCTGAATTCAGGGTACTTCATTGGCGTATTCTAATTATTCAGGGTACTTCATTGGCGTATTCTAATTATTCAGGGTACTTCATTGGCGTATTCTAATTATTCAGGGTACTTCATTGGCGTATTCTAATTATTCAGGGTACTTCATTGGCGTATTCTAATTATTCAGGGTACTTCATTGGCGTATTCTAATTATTCAGGGTACTTCATTGGCGTATTCTAATTATTCATACAAATTTAGTGCGAAGCTATTCTTGATCATTAAAAGTGTAAACACTCAAGTAACATTCCAACCCCCACAACTTAATATACTGAACTAAATTATGTGTGTGTATGTATGTATGTATGTATGTATGTATGTATGTATGTATGTATGTATGTACTCAGGCACCCATTGTTGGTGGTGGCCGACTCGAAACAGACCCCGAGCAGAAACAACATTTCAAATTCCAATTCTTAGGGTCCGGGACCACTTTCACGTTTCCTCGCCCCTTTGTGTGTCTCGTTGAGTATGAGAATTTTACAAAGGTAGGAGGGTTCCTAGCCTCCTTCCCCCACAAGGAAAAGTCTAATTATAACACAAATAAATTAAAGCTTGAATTCACCACGTACTGAAAGGGTTAATCACTCATCACCTGCACACGACATTACAAAAAAGTGATCATGTCAATTATTTTGAACCTCCGGGGCTAAAACACAAGTTCTCCCTAATGGCTCTGGTTTAAGGGAGCCCACCTCGCTTTGTTTTTTCTTTCTTTCCCTCTCTCTTTGGCTTGTATCCATTCGGCCCCATTCAGCCTACTGTTTTAAGACATTTACCCCCATCCAGGTCTCAATATTTTCCTGGCGAGCGGTAGTGAGCCAGCATATATATATTTTTGTTTTGACAGCAAGCTAAATTTGTAAATATTTCGATAGAAAAATGTCTCCGGCGAAGCTGGATTTCTACATACAATTCTGGCTCGCTATCGCTCGCTAGTAAGAAATCGACACCTGGATAAGGGTAAACGTCTTAAAACAGTTGGCTGAATGGGGCCGAATGGATACAAACCAGGGACAAAGAGAAAAGGAGAGAAAGATAAAAAAAGCCAGTGACCCCACTTAACTCCGGGTGGGCGGTGAATTGTAAAGGGTATCCATAATGAGATTATTGCCCCACCCATTAACACTCAAAGAGCGGCTGGTGGAGTATATTTCACTGTGCCGCCCAGCGTTTTTTTTTTTACCATAAATGGCGTTGTTTCCGTGCTCTTTTTCATGCATAAACAAGATTCAGAGCGTAATACAATTATGTATCCCTGAAAGGGCATAAATTGAGCTTTCCAATGACACCAGAACCATCCTTCTACGATCACTGGTTGTCTTGTAACTATCGTGCAACCGAAGGGCAAAATCGCTAAAATACGGTCAGTTCGTTACATAATTACGTGTGTAGCGAGGGAGGGAGGGTGGAGTAGTGTGGAGTACATGTCAGTAGACCCACGGCGGCCGTGGCGAGCGGTCATGAGGTAACCTACGCTCCTCCCGTCGCTTGTCTCTCTCTCAGAGCCAATATTGCGCCAAAATTGCACACAGACTTAAGTCGGGTCCCGCCACATTGTCCAGCTTTTTAGATACAGACTTAAGTCGGCCCCGCTAAAGAAGGGTTAAGGACCCGTATGCACGTCTCAAGCATCTATATAATATTATATCGTTCTTGTTCACGATTGCTCTCTCTCTCTCTCTCTCTCTTCCTTTTCAAACTAATTTCTTCCTATACTATATACACACTTTCCTTGTGGGCATTTCCTGACCCATAAGGTTACACTTCATCCTATTTTCCGGTACGGCTTTTTAGCCAGAGGGAGCGGAGGGTGGGGAGAGAGCCTTCTACTTCACTCTCCTATTCTTCCACTATAAACTGTCCCTGTCTAGTAGTATCAAGGCCAGACCACCTAGTTGGGATAGCAATGTCTGTGTGGTCTGAATATCTGTGTAACTCTGTGTAACTGTAACTCTCTCTCTCGTGCAATGTGGGCCTTATTACGTTATATTCTAATGCGTGCTTGACCTTTCCTTCTAATTTTCTCTCTCTATTAACCTGTGTATGTCCGTCTCCCATCCTCTCCGTGTCTGTCTCCTTATAATATACACAGTTTAATTGGGTCATGTATAGTGTTTATCCCTTCCTTTTAACTACCCATCTGTCGGTCTGTCCGCATCTCTTCTGCATTATGTGTTGTATATACCTGTCTATATATCTGTCTTACGTCTGTTAACCTGTATTCTGTCTGTCTATATATCGATATATCCACCTTTGCCTTGCACATGGCAGAGTTATCATGTCTTATTTGCATGTGTTCCTGCCCCTTACTCCTATTTCCCTGGTTCTCTCTCTCTCTCTCTCTCTCTCTCTCTCTCTCTCTCTCTCTCTCTCTCTCTCTCTCTCTCTCTCTCTCTCTCTCTTCTCTCTCTCTCTCTCTCTCTCTCTCTCTCTCCTCTCTCTCTCTCTCTCTCTCTCTCTCTCTCTCTCTCTCTCTCTCTCTCTCTCTCTCTCTCTCTCTCTCTCTCTCTCTCTCTCTCTCTCTCTCTCTCTCTCTCTCTCTCTCTCTCTCTCTCTCTCTCTCTCTATATATATATATATATATATATATATATATATATATATATATATCTATATCTATATCTCACACAATTATCTATACATCACATCTTCAATCCATTACCCTTCATTGGCTTCGTTATACTGTGTGTATTGAGTGATTTCCCAGAATATATTTACCTTGGCTATATTTACCTTCCCTGAACAAACAAACACACACACACACTCTCTCTCTCTCTCTTTTTATCTTTAAATTTGACAAATGTCAAATTGTGCACATTGGTACAAATAACAAAAAGTATGATTATCAAAAGAAAGACCAACCAATAACACCAAACTCTAAGGTAAAACATCTCGTGGTCGTTATATCTGAAAACCTAAAATCCTCAGAACTATGTGCGGCTGCGGCAAATACAGCTAACAGGGCCTTGGGATTTATCATAGGAAATCTTACCTTTATAAACGAGAACATTATTTTGCCGTTATTCTAAAGCATTGTTAGACATCATCCTGAATATGGCGCTCAGTTCTGGTGCCTGTATCTCATGAAAGACTTTGAAAATCTGGAATCCGTGCAACGTAGAGCAACTAAGCTAATCCCCTTTCTGAGAAACAAGCCATATTTCGAAAGATTCAAGAAGTATTTAGATTTGTTCTCGCTAAAGAATAGGAGGTTACAGGCCAACTTATCGAATGTGTTAGATACTTACAGGATTTGAAAGAGCAGATATCTATGCACTGTTCACGATTAATAACAATGCTGCAACCCGAGGTAATGCAATATGATATTTACTAGAACGAAGGCATGCTTAGATATCACACAAAACGTCTTCACATACAGTGTGGTCAAAAAGTGGTACACTTTACCAAGGGAGCTGGTCGATAGTCATTCAATCGATACATTTAAGGGGAGATTTCCACTTGAGGGACTTTTTTCTTGACTCCTTTCTCCCTCATGTCTAGCCCCATTGTTTTTGAGGTTTTAAGACGTTTTCCCCATTAGTTTGGCGATTTTAGGAATTTCTGCCCCATTCTGTCAATTTTAAGACCTTTCGTGCCATTTAGGTGTAGATTTTATCCTGGCGAGCGATAGCGAGCCTGTAATTTAAGAGTAAACGGCCTTCGGCCGGGACATTTTTCTACCGAAAAATGTACAAAATTATCTTCAAAGGGGGTCAAGGGGGTATAATTTTAAGATTGCTGGAGGAGTAGGAAGCAAACTAAAAACCTCCCTTAAGAAGAGTGTGGACGATCAGCTGATGGATATTGGATAAATATGAATGAATCTGTAGGTTATCAGTAGGCTACAGTATGTGTAAGTTACCTTTCAGACTATTTGTTTTTCATCCTATATATATACTTTCCTTGTGGTCATTTCCTGGCACATAAGGCTACACTTCATCGTATTTTCTGATACAGCTTTTTAGCCGGAGGGTGCGAAAGGTGGGGGGAGAGCCTTCTACTTTGCTGTCCTATTCTTCTACGATAAACTGTCTCTGTTTTTAGTAGTATTAAGACCGAACCACCTAATAAGAATCGCAAGGTCTGTCTGGTCTGAGTATCTATGTAACTCTCTCTCTCTTGCCTTGAATATGTAGTGCAGTTTTGGACCCGTATTTAATTTTAATAACAAAAAACATGGGCAAATTGGAGTCAGTAGCCTACAATGAAGAGGTACCAAATTGATTCCCTCTTTCGGAACAAATCATACGAAAGAAGGCTGTAGGAACTCCACCTGTTCCAACTTTAGAAGCAGAAGACTAATGTAAATTAATAGGCGTTTGAACTTTCGAGCCACCCCAAATCTTAGTGAATTCTCGTAATTTCGTGATTTTCGCGTATTCAATCTTCGCAAAGATATGGAATAACCTATGTTAGATATAGATCAAAATGCAGTAATCACTGTTCTCTTGCGAATGTTGAATACAAGAACACTCTACACCAAGTGGTTTAGTTTTGATGGTGAAAATAAAGGATAAGTAATGCTGCACCCTGGGATAATCCCGGGAGTTTCAGGAATTTCATTACGTTCACATATTCATATCTCGCCAATAAAATGGCCTAACCTAAGTAAATTATATATGAGGATGCAGAATTCACTGTTATCTTGTCAATGGTGAAGACTAACATTGTGGGCGGGTGCCCGACCCCGAAAGGGGTTGAAATAGGGGAGCTATCCCCCCGCCAAAGGCGGCTTTCTAGGGCCTTTCCTAGCTGATGCTGAGAGGATTGGGTTCTAGTCATGTTGTGATGGGCTGGTCTATCAGAGTGAGAACTGAGCGATCTCTGCCATACCCATAGCTTACTCTGACTGTTCCTTTAACTTATATATTTTCTAGATCTCAAGTGACGGCGTCTTTTCCGTGGATTTACCTCCCAATCTACCAAGATTGGAAGCCAAAGTGTCACATTTTTCCCTTGCCCCTCAACTTTCTCTTCATAATTGCTGAGGGGCACAGGGCCCTGGGTGGGGCTTTGGTTTCCCGGGCGTTTCCGCACCTTCCTCAGCTCCCTGCCTTGGAGTGACTTCGGTCACCCAGGCTTTATTGTGGTCGGCAGGGAGGGTTCTGTGGGGGCGCTCGTTTATGGCCTTGGCCTTGCTCGAGACCTTGGGGCTGTTCGGCCAGACAGCCTGGGGAACAACAACAACAACAACTATCGATTATTGAAAATCGATTACTATTAATTATATTGATTATTGAAAATCGATTTATTTCACCATTGTAACTAATCTTATGTCATTGTACACTGTTTTCGATTCTGACAGCGATAATTATCGGTCTATTAATGTGGGCTGTGTTGCAAGAAAAACTCAGCTGACTGACTGACTGACTGTGAGTGTGTGTTGCGCGTTTCATTGACTGCCGCCATGACAACAAAGCTTTCTCTTGTGCAGTTTTATGTGGTTTTAAAGCTTAGAGCCATGCCTCACTGAGCCCATCCGGGATGAGCGGTGCAAACTCGCCGGGCATCATTTGAGGCCATCCGGACTTTGTGGGATAATAGTAGAGAAATAATTTTATACTAGTTTATCTTACTAGGAATTTTCCTTAATTCATTTCCAGTCATGCAGGAGTATTACTTTTACTTATTTTCCGTACAAATTGATGGTGAAGGTAGTGGAAGGTGGGGAGAGAGCCTTCTACATTGCTGTATTGTTCCACTGTAATAGTGTATGGGAATGACCAGTAATTTCTAAGGCCAGATTACCTTGTTGGGATCAAGTGGTGTGTGTAACTCTCACTCTCTCTCTCCTGTTTCACCTCCCCCACTTCTCTCAAATTATAATATCGTCCTGGGACTGCTCTCTTCACCTCACACTTTAATATCTTCCCCTTGTTTTGTTTCCCTCTCCCTCTCTCTCTTTTTTTCTCTCTCTCTCTCTCTTTGCTCTTTTTCGCCATACACAATGATCTTTCATACTTAGATAGATAGATAGGAGTAAACAAGCGAACGCCAGTCAGGAAATATATAGATAGGCAGAAGACGACACCTAGCAGAGATAAAAACAGAGAAGAGGCATATATACAGACAAGGAACTGGCTGAGGTTCAAAAGTACAAAAAACGGAAAGAGATAGATGGAAAAGTGACAGACAAGCAGACAGCCACACAAACAATCAAACATATAAACAATAGGCAACAAAAACAGACGAAAAACAATTAAACAAGATACAAACACCCTGATGATGATGCAGTTTTTACCACCATACACTCTCTGCTGAATAGCTGGGCTAGGGTGGGTGCCCTGATGAATCAGGGACCAGTGAATATTAGCCACAGATTGCTAGACCGCACCGTTCACCAAACACCCTGTCCAATAGGTAGTGTGAGATATGGAAGGATTGGTTATAATTAAGATACTCTTTACCCTATATTACCTAAACTTGCTTTAGTTTTTTCTTTCATATAATGCTCGACTTCGCACACCCGCATTCTACCCTATCAATGCTCCTATCATTATCTTTTATAATTTTGTATCATAATATTATACACTTTCTTCTGCATAATTTTGTTTTCGTATCCTAGTTTCTGTGATGTTTTTGATCGAGGTCTTCTTTTCATAGACTACTTTTCTATTAATATATTGTCACTCCATTATTTGTTATTAATATTCCCATACTTCATTTCTACTATTCCACATAGCGATTTTGATCATTTAATTTGACTTTATATTGTCCTGGTCCCAATTTTGGTTTGTTTAGTTTGCAAGTTTTACATTTTAATTTTAATTCAGTCACATTTTATATATATCGTCTTTTAGCTGTGTGCTTCTTCTTCATTTTCTTTACCCCAGTAAATTATATCTACAATTGTCCATATTTAAAGCATATATATATATCTCTCTCTCTCTCTCTTGCTTTTATGAGTATTTATTTTGTTTCCCCGAGACATGGAGCCTGACTCTTCCCTCCACCCATTACTTTCCAGCATGCCAGTTACAAGTTCTTTATACAGCCGGGTCTCTGGGCCACCATTTATGATTCTCATTATTGACTGTCCTGTATAAAGTGACGACCATCAAAATAATGCAATACCAGTTTGGTATTTTTGGGTGGTAAATGTTGTAGTCGGGGTAGACGAGACGTCTCGTATTGGCATCGCTCCACTTTAGCACACACAGATGTTCGTATGCATGATGGAACAGTATAGGCATCTCACTCTATCTCTCTCTCTCTCTTCATATATATATATATATATATATATATATATATATATATATATATATATATATATATATATATATATATATATATGTAGAAAGATAGATAGATAAATAAGTAGATACATATGCTTAATTTTAGTATATGTACATCTTTGCATGTCAGGTGAGTTGGCGATATAGAATAAGATAGTAATAACTTGGTCTTTGAATTTGTCAAGAGCGTTCTTCCAGAGGAATTTACTATTATATAAACGCTGACATTACAAAACTAGTGGTACTATTTACACACAGCACAGTCAAGGCGATCAGTGCTCCGACTTTGTCCTCTAGAGCAATGACTGTTTCCTTAATTAAGGGAGCCCACCTCGCTTTTTTTTTCTTTCTCTCCCTCTCTCTTTGACTTGTATCCATTCGGCCCCATTCAGCCTTCTGTTTTAAGACGTTTACCCCCATCCAGGTGTCAATATTTTCCTGGCGAACGGTAGCAAGCCAGCATATATATATATATTTTTGTTTTGACAGCAAGCTAAATTTGTAAATTTTTCGATAGAAAAATGTCTCCGGCGAAGCCGGATTTCTCCACACAAGGCTGGCTCGGTATCGCTCGCCAGGAAGAAATCGACACCAGGATGGGAATAAACATCTTAAAGCAGTTGGCTGAATGGGGTCAAATGGATAAAAGCCAGGGAAAGAGAGAAAAGGAGAGAAAGATAAAACAAATCCGGTGACCCCCCTTAAGGACTGCCATGAGGCACGTACAGGAGGACCAATGTTTGTATGAATGTATAGCCTACCCTGATAGGACCATTTGTCTTTCCATCCAACATTCCCTACTGTTGTTGTTGTTGTTGTTGTTCCCCAAGCTGCCTGGCCGAACAGCCCTTGCTCGGGGCGAGCAAGGCCAAGGCCACAAACGAGCGCCCCCACAGAACCCTCCCTGCCGACCACAATAAAGCCTGGGTGACCGAAGCCACTCCATGGCGGGGAGCTGAGAGGGTGCGTAAACGCCCGGGAAACCAAAGCCCCACCCAGGGCCCTGTGCCCCTCAGCAATTATGAAGAGAAAGTTGAGGGGCAAAGGAATAATGTGACGCTTTAGCTTCCAATCTTGGTAGATTGGGAGGTCAATCCACGGAAGAGACGCCGTCACTTGAGATCTAGAAAATATATAAGCAAAAGGAACAGTCAGAGTAAGCTATGGGTATGGCAGAGATCGCTCAGGTCTCACTCTGATAGACCAGCCCATCGCCATACATTCCCTACTGTATATTCATAAGCCTCTGACCGCTCTCCCGCCTTATAGCCTTCGGTGTCTCCCTTACTGTCAGATAACACCTTTAATAATTTATATATTTTGTTTTTATTTTTGCTAGCGTGGTTAAGGGGGGGGGGGGTCACCGTTTTTTTTCTTCTCTGGCTTGTATCCATTCGGCCCCATTCACCTAA
Organism: Paralithodes platypus; assembly: GCA_032716605.1. Classification (NCBI taxonomy): domain Eukaryota; kingdom Metazoa; phylum Arthropoda; class Malacostraca; order Decapoda; family Lithodidae; genus Paralithodes; species Paralithodes platypus. Next base: position 25,690,666 of record CM064544.1, on the reverse strand, counting down.
CTTTTTTAAGACGTTTATCCCCATCCAGGTGTCGATTTCTTCCTGGCGAGCGATAGCGAGCTAGCATTGTATGTAGAAATCTGGCTTTGCCGGAGAAATTTTTCTATAGAAAAATGGACAAATTTAGTTTGCTGACAAAACAAAACATATATAATGTTGGCTCGCTACCGCTTGCCAGAAAAATATTGACACCTGGATGGGGGTAAACGTCTTAAACCAGTAGGCTGAATGGGGCCGAATGGATACAAGCCAAAGAGAGAGGGAGATAACGAGAAAAAAAGCGAGGTGGGCTCCCTTAACATGGAAGACAGGAATAACGTCAGCATCCACTGCCTCCTGCAATACATTTTTTTTTTCTTCATAGAGAACAACCAGCCTGCCTCCCTCAACACCTCTGGACACATGATACCTCACTTTCCCAAAACAGTTATGGACACAGTATTCCCTACCTGTATCCTCTTACCCTGTGTCCATAAACATACAGGCTCGCGCGCGCGCGCGCGCGCACACACACTCACACAATTCCATCATAAGCATTGGTATATGTCAATCGTGTAATCAAGAGACCTAGTACCTGGGCCTATTATGTAATCAAGAGACCTAGTACCTGGGCCTATTATGTAATCAAGAGACCTAGTACCTGGGCCTATTATGTAATCAAGAGACCTAGTACCTGGGCCTATTATGTAATCAAGAGACCTAGTACCTGGGCCTATTATGTAATCAAGAGACCTAGTACCTGGGCCTATTATGTAATCAAGAGACCTAGTACCTGGGCCTATTATGCGCCTTTGCTATGTTAAACTTGGTGCATAATAAACATGACAAATCATTCTCTCTCTCTCTCTCTCTCTCGGCTCCTTACCTGTCCCTGTCTGACCACCCTGTAGGGATCAGCCACTAGTGTAAGAGGCACTGCAGCAGTGACGTCAGTGCGGGCAAGAGGCTCCACCACCACGGTCACGTTGGCTGCTACTCCCGTCTGGCCCTGGCTGGCGTCACTCACCAGAAAGGACAAATCATACCTGAGGGAAACACAGATGTCATATAACAATGAGATATAGATGAAGGATGTTGAATGATTAAAACAAAAAGGAGTTTAACTCATTGATTCAAATAGGTGTAACTGTATTAGTGCTCCCAACCCTACAAGCGCGCTCACAAGACGTACACTATCATCTATATTTTATTAATTTCACCACAACACCAAACACTCCCAATGAAATTAATTAGAGTATATATGATCCGCCAGGATTCGAACCCGGGTTATCACTCACAGATTTTTGCCACCTTAACCATTACACCACCAGGACGGTTAAAGGTTTATGCACACGCCTACGACTTATTATCCATTCTCGAATACTGGATATTAATCTATCATGTTCATACTCCCAGCCGCGCTATGGTAGCCTATTGTTTAAGTGAGAGGAAGGAATATTCATGGGACACAGATCATATAGACCGGCCTCGCTACGAAATATCTCTGAACCTACTATATTTTATATATTTTATATATTTATATATTTATATTTTATCTATATTTTATTAATTTCACCCGTAGCAAAATTGACAAAAATGTACATTCATTATTATAACTGAACAAATCGTCAATATAAAGACTGAACATGCATATTAATCATCATTTATTTATATTATTACTAGACAGATAACTCAAGTCATAAAGCTATATGGGTAGGACACAACTTTTGAGCGTCACTGTACATGGAATCAATTTCCCGATAATGGAGGATATACAGTAACTCACACAGCGGAGGGCGAATGAGTTAAAAGCCGGTATCACACGATAGGTTTTATAGTCAACATTCGATGATCAACATTTTTCTGGCAACATTTTTGGATTATTTTGCACTGGTATCGGAAACTAGATTGAAGATAGATGAACTTAGGTAGCAGAAAATGTTTATATGTTTACCTCATAAGCTGCCAGACCAGTGTTGAGGATAAATGTTGAGTGAAAAAGCGCTCGTGTGATACCGGCTTTAAGGGTTGTCATCAGAATAACGAATGATTGATATGGGCGGGAGATTGAGGAAGGCACCCTGGATTATCCTCTTCAAACAGACGACAACTTCTTTATTAAGGGGGGTCACCGGCTTTGTTTTATCTTTCTCTCCTTTTCTCTGGCTTGTATCCATTTGGCCCCATTCAGCCAACTGTTTTAAGACATTTATCCCCATCCATGTGTCGATTTCTTCCTGACGAGCGATAGCGAGCCAGCATTGCATGGAGAAATCCGGCTTCGCCGGAAACATTTTTCTTTCGAAAAATTTACAAATTTAGCTTGCTGTCAAAACAAAAATATACATATGCTGGCTCGCTACCGCTCGCCAGGAAAATATTGACACCTGGATGGGGGTAAACGTCTTAAAACAGTAGGCTGAATGGGGCCGAATGGATACAAGCCAGGGAAAGAAAGAGGGAGAGAAAGATAAAAAAAGCGAGGAGGGCTCCCTTAATTAAATATTGTTACCAGATGAATATACTCTGCTTAGTAAGGACCGCTAGGAATGATATGGTTAAGCCCTTTTATTGTACCTATGTTTAGACGATTGTATGCAGTTTAAGGGGAGGTATTGACTTTGTTCCCTAGACCTCCATCAAGCTTAAAATTATACCCCCTTGAGCCCCTTTCAAGATAAATTTGTACATTTTTCGGTAGAAAAATGTCCCGGCTGAAGGCCGGTTCCTCTTAAATTACAGGCTCGCTATCGCTCGCCAGGATAAAAACGACACATGAATGGCACGAAAGGTCTTAATATGGGGTGCAAGTTCTTAAAATCGCTAAACTAATGGGGCGAACGTTTTATAATATCAAAAGCAATGGGGCTAAACATGAGGGAGAAAGGGGTCAAGAAAAAAATCCCTCGAGTGGAGATCTCCCCTTAAGAAGGATCTATGGTACTAGAAAGGGTTTAAGTGAGATCATTGGAAGCCTGTTAATTGCTGAAGGTCCTTTTTATACTGAATCAAATCGTCAAACAGAATAAAATTAAAAGAACGGCACCGGTAATGAAGTGGTTCAATACTATCTCAACTACAGTCGGTTTCTTTTCAGCTGATGGTAAATTGAAACCCTTAGCTACTGATTTGTCTATACATAATGGACACATTTGAAACTGCGATATTTTTACGTGTTACTATTGCCAACTTTTCATATCTAACAGCATTATTCGCTACCAAGTGTTTGTAATAGCGGAATCATCACAATAGAGACATGCCACTTTATCATGAGCTAGAAAAAATGACTATATTCTTTCAATGCTGGAAAGGAATATTTACATTTTAATTTGAGTAAAATCGTATGGAGGTAGGTAACATACAGTTTAAACTGATGGTATCAGATAATTCAAATCATCACTAACAACAAAGGAGATGGGAGTCACAAGTAATATGCCTTGCCTGCGCATGAAAAGATTAATGCTACTGTTTATACAACCAATACTCCCTAAAGTATTATGTGAAACCTTGTTTTTCACCAATGTATCATCTTGGATAACTAAAGACGTACCACATGTTCCCAAGAGATAAGACACAGAGATAAACGCCGCGACAAAGAGCAGCATAGCATAAATTCCTCTAAGTTTGTGACCAGTATAAAGGTCATGACCTTCCCTATGCAAACCAAATTGGAGGACAAGATGAAACATGAGAGTCTAGGTCCTCTAGGACCTTTGCTGCCTCTTATGCCGCTCAGAAAGCCATAACACTTGTGGGTCACCTCTCTAGGGAATTGAATTGCCTGGTAACTTTTCATCCTCCAAAGTATTCCATTTCTACAGGAGGAGGTAAGGAATTATTTGTGTTTCGATGATTGAATTACCACGTGAGCATATATGGGGTCATGGATAAGGTTATGGCCTAATATAATTGATAAAGTGTTACATACAAATCATGCAGCCTCGCTTGGAAGCTGGAACTGAAAAGATGTTAAACTGATATACCTGGACACCCTTTCACATGCAAGATTTGCTCTCCTTGAAAACAAAACCTATCCCTTGAAGGATGGGCATACTTTATAGAATAGGATAAGAGGAGAATGAGTAGTATTATCCAAACTTTACAATGAATAACTGCAATATGCAATCACTCTCTTTTCTATATAGCATATTTATGCAATGGACCAAAAGGGCTATGCAATACTAGCTGTTCTATGTAACTGGTGTGTATGTCGATCTCGTATATTGAATAACATTTAATCTCTCTCTCTCTCTGAACTACGTGTTGATCTCACAATCTGTCTGATCAACCTAGTGCTATCTCTGATGATATGGATGTCCCCAAGTACTTCGCAATTGTTAACTTAACTACACTATCCATTGTTGGGTTCGCCACTCTTCTAGTGGCGCTGAGGAGTGTGCTGCCCCTCATTATGGGTGATGATTTGGTGCAGCAGACTGTTCGAAGGGGCAGCACGCTCCCCTGCGAAGATGGGCTCATCTGGCACATATTGCAGTTAATCATTAAGGGCACTCTTGAAGCTGTTTAACGAGACGCCCCTCATGTGTCTTATTCACCGTGGGAGTTTGTTGAAGAGACGTCCTCGATGTGACAACCAAGCCTCTCGCAGCAATCCCTTAGCACACTGATTTTTCATCCTGGGGATATCGCATTCCAAAAATCTCCTATCACTGAACTTCATGACTATCGGGGTGCATAGATTTGGTACTATACTCTAAGCGATTTTCCAAGTGTATATTTCATGAATCGCTCCCGTCTACGTTCCAGTGAGTACAGCTTCAGTGTTCTTAAACGCTCCCAATAGTTAAGCTTTTTTATGAATTTATAATTATGCGAGGTGAAGTTCCTCTGTATGTCATATATTTCACCCACTTTGCACGGGGATGTTATTATGTTACAATACTCTAGCCGCGATAGAACCAGGGATTTGAAGAACGTTATCATTGGCAACTCACCGTGCGTTCTAATTGTACGTGGAATCTAACCTGTTAGCCGATTTGCAGCTGCCACTTAGTCCTCGGTATGTTCTTTGAAACTTATATTTTCAGACATTAAGCAGAGTAATTATTGGCGCCATATATTTACCACTAGAGGCAATGGGTGTACGATCAATAGAAAGCCTTTTCACATCCATGAAGCAAAGCAGTTCTGTTTCAGTCCAGTGGTTAACTTATGGAATCGAATACCTAGTAATATAATTCAGTGCTGTAATGTCCAAGCTAAAAACAATCGACAATTAAGTAACTTGCTTTAATTAACCCCTGAATAACTGCTTCCCTTCATATTATGGTATGTACATTAAATACAAATAGCCACATAAGGATCCATAGATTAGTAGTTCCATATTTTCTTATACATTCCCTTGTACTGAGCCACACACTGACCTGCCATGGTGGGTATGAGGCGCCATGGAGAGGTCCCCTGTGGTGGTGTTGAGGGCGAAGGCCGGGTGGGGTCCAGTAGCGCCCCACCGGTACGTCTTGGCGGCAGCGTCCCAGTCATCCGGGTCCCTCACGTACACCCGACCCGCTCCCACGCTGCTCGTCTGGGGCTGACAAACATAACACAAGAACATACAATAAGAATGGATTGGGAAACTAAAAACACAATACTTTAAGGGAGCCCACCTCGCTTTTTTTTTCTCTTTCTCTCCCCCTCTCTCTGGCTTGTATCCATTCGGCCCCATTCAGCCTACTGTTTTAAGACGTTTACCGTCATCCAGGTGTCAATAGTTTCCTGGTGACCAGTAGCGAGCCAGCATATATATGTTTTTGTTTTGAGAGCAAGCTAAATTTGTACATTTTTCGATAGAAAAATGTCTCCGGCAAAGCCGGATTTCTCCATACAATGCTGGCTCGCTGTCGCTCGCCAGGAAGATATCGATACCTGGATGGGGATAAACATCTTAAAACAGTTGGCTGAATGGGGCCGAATGGATACAAGCCAGAGAAAGAGAGAAAAGGAGAGAAAGAGAAAACATGCAGGTGACCCCCCTTAAACGATTGAAAAATAGAACCTGAGTACAAATAAACACCAAGGTTAGAATTGATTGAATTAATAAGGCACACCGGATTATAATTGATTGAATTAATAAGGCACACCGGATTATAATTGATTGAATTAATAAGGCACACCGGATTATAATGGATTGAATTAATAAGGCACACCGGATTATAATTGATTGAATTAATAAGGCACACCGGATTATAATTGATTGAATTAATAAGGCACACCGGATTATAATTGATTGAATTAATAAGGCACACCGGATTATAATTGATTGAATTAATAAGGCACACCGGATTATAATTTATTGCATTAATAAGGCACACCGGATTATAATTGATTGAATTAATAAGGCACACCGGATTATAATTTATTGCATTAATAAGGCACACCGGATTATAATTGATTGAATTAATAAGGCACACCGGATTATAATTGATTGGTAGAATAGTACCTGGAGACACTCGAGATTACATTTAATTTAGGGTTTGAATTTATGTGAATAATTTAAGAACCTGGGAACAAGGAAACGCACATTATTATAATTGTTTGACAGAATAGAACCTACTCGTACAAAGTCTTAACAATTTCAGTCTGATAAAAACAAAATTGCAAAGTACAAGGAAATATACGAACTAATAGTGCCTGGAAGTGCATGGTCTTAAAACATTCTCTGTTAAGGCGCCATTTTAATTATATTCAAGGTAACAATAGTTGATCTGAATCTACTTAGAAATTATATATAGCCTAGGAATAAGAGAGAGTTAAATCTATGTCAATTATTTTCTTAACTCGCCCCATGATCACCATAATAAAACGAAGAAACGAGTTATCTTACTGGAAGGGTTGTCTTGATAGCCATAATCAAAAGAAGAAAGGCATTATCTTACACCACAAATGTTTTGCAGCGTAATAAATTGCAAAATATGGATCCTGAGAAATAATCTAATAAATTGCAAAATATGGATCCTGAGAAATAATCTAATAAATTGCAAAATATGGATCCTGAGAAATAATCTAATAAATTGCAAAATATGGATCCTGAGAAATAATCTAATAAATTGCAAAATATGGATCCTGAGGAATAATCTAATCTAAATAATTATACAATATCTCAACAATTACTTCATAAATATAACCCCTCCCATCACTTCCCCCCCCCCCCCACCTATTAAGGGGAGATTTCCACTTGAGGGACTTATTTCTGGAACCCTTTCTCCCTCATGTTTAGCCCCATTGCTTTTGAGATAATAAGACGTTCGCCCCATTAGTTTCACGATTTTAAGAACTTTCGCCCCAGTTATGTCACTTTTTAGATCTTTCGTGTCATTTAGGTGTCGTTTTTTTCCTGGCGAGCGATAGCGAGCCTGTAATTTAAGAGGAACCGGTCTTCGGCCGGGAAATTTTCCTACCGAAAAATGTACAAATTTATCTTGAAAGGGGGTCATGGGGGTGAAATTTTAAGATTGCTGGAGGAGTAGGAAACAAACTAGAAACCTCCCCTTAATATAACTTTGTAATTTCCTGGTGTACGTGTCTAATTCTTTAAAATTGTGATCTAGCAGTATGTGATCTAGCAGTATGAATGTGCCTTAGTAAACGCTTGTGTATACATGTGCATTCTTGTATACATGCTTATGTAATCATCTGCGTATTAATATACAGTTTACCGTGAATGTATAATGCTTTATAATGTTCTGTGTATATGATTGTGTAAGGCTCCACTCACCGAAAATGCGTCCGCGTCCTCAAGACACCTTGCTTTCATCAACATGACGCCAAACCAGATCAAAGCACCTGAGACACAATTTTTCCTTAACGTGAGATATCACCAGATCGCAGTCGCACCCTTTGAGCATGCCGCCATTACAGCCTACGTCACAAGCTCCGCCTCCAGCTACTACTTTATAAGCTCCGCGCACCACTGCCCAAGGGGGCGATCATTCAGACTTACTTGTCCATCTTCATTTCTTCTCGCCCCTACCTGCCTCCCCAAAATGAAAAGAGCACATGAAAGAGTCAGAGGAGATAGACCCAGTAGACCTTTATGCCCGCAGCCCCAGGACCAGCAAGGAGATAGACCCAGTAGACCTTTATGCCCGCAGCCCCAGGACCAGCAAGGAGATAGACCCAGTAGACCTTTATGCCCGCAGCCCCAGGACCAGCAAGATGACCCAGTAGACCTTTATGCCCGCAGCCCCAGGAGCAGCAAGATGACCCAGTAGACCATTATGCCCGCAGCCCCAGGACCAGCAAGATGACCCAGTAGACCTTTATGCCCGCAGCCCCAGGATCAGCAAGAAGAGACAAAAGGGGGTATATACCTTGATGGAACCAACACTCACCAGCGCACCGTCACCAAGGCAACCATTCTCTACGAGGAATCCTGTAGGGGGCCGACGAGGTATGTCTCCGGGTTCGCCGGAGACATTTTTCTAACGAATAATGTACAAATTTAGCTTGCTGTCAAAACAAAAATATATATATGCTGTCTCGCTACCGCTCGCCAGGAAAATATTGACACCTGGATGGGGGTAAACGTCTTAAAACAGTAGACTGAATGGGGACGAATGGATACAAGCCAAAGAGAGAGGGAGAGAAAGATAAAAAAAAAAGCGAGGTGGGCTCCCTTAAGGGGTAATATAAGGCAGTTCAACCCCGATTATTACCTTTGTCTTAACCCATCCAGTATGATGGGAATAGTTTAATTTCACTTTGGTTATCATTGGAAAATGATACTTAGCTGAGGAAGAACCTCTAGAGACCTGGTGTAAAACCCTCCTCCCTCCAGATATACAGTACAGTAGACTTTCTATAGTCTGTAGAATTGATTTTTTGTTTTCAACTCGGTGCAGCCTGTGAAGTCTCGTTCCAGCCTAGGGAGTGAGACATGTGAAGCACCTACTTATGGTTCGAAGCAGCCCCATCTCTGAAACCGCTTCACCCATGCGCTTTACTGTTTCACCCCCCAGACTCGGACCCTCACTCTTAGAATGCTACCTATTGAGTGATGAACTCACTAGGCATTGCCCCCCTGTAGCATATTTTGAATATGGGAATATTCATACAGTGCTATTTAATCAGGGAACAATGAGGGTATTTTTGGGGCATTTCGGTGGGCTTTATTGTAATGCACAAATTCCATCCCAATAATATCTTCCCATTGACATATCGGGATTCGAACCTGGGTCCATTGGATTATCAGTCCAGTGGCAAGACCACTCCACCACACCTCGACACAAAAAAGTTCAGAGGTCTTATTCGAGATGACGAGGGAGACGCGGAGTCCCTCTAAAGCTAAATGAAAACAAATAATAATAATAATAATATATATATATATTTTTTTTTTACATGAATGGAAGGGAAATTACATACCCTATTGAAGGGACAAAAATGTGGCTATTAGTCCGACGTAGTAAGCTACTATGTCCAAGCCTCGTAAGGATCAGTAGATTGTTGTTGCTTGATTTCCTTTCTACATGTTATTTGTACTCCAGCTGGACGAGAATATTACCAAGGTGTAAACTTCATACACACGGAGATTTAGAGATTTGTCGGGGGAGTAGCTTTATCTCTTACCCTGAAATTAACTCTTAATATTTTATTTTTGTTGAGAGAGAGAGAGAGAGAGAGAGAGAGAGAGAGAGAGAGAGAGAGAGAGAGAGAGAGAGAGAGAGAGAGAGAGAGAGAGAGAGAGAGAGAGAGAGAGAGAGAGAGAGAGAGAGAGAGAGAGAGAGAGAGAGAGAGAGAGAGAGAATGTACAGTGGGTAAATCAAGTATCTCTCCACAACTTATAATAACACCATATACGAAGATCACTGAAAGACGCCTACCATCCTATTCAAAACAGCAGATAATGTTTGGATCATCATCAAAGTTGTGCCTTACCCATTGTACCATAGTAACAACCACAATTCTTAGAGAATTAAATCTATTTCCTTTATCCCAGCGCAGATTAAGAGGTGACTTAATTCAAGTGTTCAAAATCATCAAAGGCATCGACAATATGAACTGTAGTAAGTACTTCACTATCGACCAATCTAATTACACGCGGGGAAACGGTTGCAAAATTATTGGTAAATCTTTTAACTCACACGAATTTAAGAATTTCTTCTTCAATCGAGTTGTCAACTTGTGGAATGGGCTTCCCCGAGACGTTATAGACTGCATCACCGTTGATTCATTTAAATTCCGCCTAGACAAATATCTCGCATCAAACCCGCGACTGACTGCGTTTGTAAATGAATAACTTTATTTCATCCTCCCCTCAGTTACTAGCCCATATGTCCCCTACTAACTTCCTAGTCCTGCCACGTTAGTGGCAGGGCAGTAGTTCCCTTTCCAATGTTCCCTTACCCACTCTAAACCACTGTTTGGACACTTGATCCTCAGTGTTTTGGAGGACAAGCAGCCTAGAAGGATCACTAGAACTGTTGTTGCTTGATTTCCTTTGTACTCCTTTGTACAACTGTTTTACTTAAATAATACTGCTACCAGACGTTTTTTTTTGTCGATTTATGAAGGACATCCATTAATAAAAAGTTTCTTCCTTAGTTTAATTATATCGTTTGTTGATATCTAGAAAGCCACCGAATTTGTCGTTATCCGAAATAATAGGTCACCTGTTGTTGCATTGCAGAACGGGAATATCGTATCTCATGTTGTTATAACTTTCTATATATGTATCATCGTAATTTGTGTATGCTATATATTTGCCAACTGGTATTGTGCGTAGATCTTGACCTGCCTCACACAGCATTTCCCAAGTAATAGGAGGCACAAAGTTTCTTCACTAACAAGTGGTAATTGCCAGAGAGAGAGAGAGAGAGAGAGAGAGAGAGAGAGAGAGAGAGAGAGAGAGAGAGAGAGAGAGAGAGAGAGAGAGAGAGAGAGAGAGAGAGAGAGACAGAGAGAGAGAGAGAGAGAGACAGAGAGAGAGAGAGAGAGAGAGAGAGAGAGATACAAAGAGAGAGAGAGAGAGAGGTTACATAGATACACAGACTACACAGACCTTGCGGTCCCTACTAGGTAGTCCGGACTTAATGCTAGAATATAATTTGCTACAAAGTGGAAGGCAAGGATAGCAAAGAAGAAGGCTCTCTCCCCACCCGGCTCTCTCCCCACCCACCTCTCCCTCCGACCGTTGGTCGGCATGAAATTAAGTTGGGGAAAGAAGTCACCCAGCAGAATGAGAAAAAAATAAACACTTCTACTGGGAAATTTATAGTAAAGAACGAAGATGCGAAATATTATATACTACTGATGCTTAACCTTTTTTTTTTTTTTTTTTTTTTTTTTTTATTTCCCACCTCCTCAAAATTAATGTCTAGACTTCTTTTGAAAGTGTCAATTGTCTTACATTGTACCACTTTCTCAGACAATTTTTTCCACTCGAGGACCACACTGTAGGTGAAGAAGTGCTTTGGGACATCGAGATTCGCCCTCCTGGTTTTTAATTTCATTCCATTTCCCCGAGTTAATGAACTATTATCTATTTGGAAAAGTTAATCTTTTGTCAAATCCCTTTAGTATCTTGAAACACTCGATTAATTGACCTCGCAATCTTCTTTTCTTAAGTGAAGAGAGAGAGAGAGAGAGAGAGAGAGAGAGAGAGAGAGAGAGAGAGAGATATGGGAATGCATATACTTTGGAAATACAGCAGGTGTTTCATATAGCCAATAGAGAAGTATTGTTATGCCGATACTCCGTTTCTTTCCAGCTGACGGTAAATTGCCATGTGTTCTTTTTGATTTGTTATCTATTATGAAGGTTTTGTATTGAAACATGGTGCTAATTATATAAATTTGGTCTTAATATGATGCAGAGACATTGTTGTTTCATGTTTGTCCATTAAGTATCGAGAAATTAGATATTAAGGGATTCAATTTACCGCCAGTTGAAAATAAACAGAGTATAGCCTATTGAACTACTGTACGGGAGAGGGGAGGGGGGGGGGGGGTTATATACAAATCACTGACTTGTTCAAGGGACTGGAGTTTTCGCAGAGAGGCTCCAGTCCTGACGTTATTCTTGACTTACAGTGTGCTGGCTTAATAATCCAATGGGGTTGATAGCCTCTGAAGTCCTATTTTAACTAACTAATTAAGCAAGGCTGTACCAGTCACCACGACCTTTTGAGCACTGCTCCCGTGTTGGCAACACTTCTCAGCTTATATGAGACCCACTGAAGGGTGACAGAGCCAGTGTTGCCTCATCTTTGGAGGTGGATAGGTGGTCTCTCCTGCCATTTTTGCCACATTGCTTGAGACTGCTGGGGACTTTTATTACTGTATCCTACGGTACAGTGCGGGTTAATGACTTGCCCAATGATTGAACGTGGTCGATTGGTTGATTAGGCGAACCTTTGAGATGTATAGATTGTACACTAAATTGTAATTGAAGGCGGGTGCCCAACCCCGAAAGGGGTTGAAATAGGGGAGCTATCCCCCCCCGCCAAAGGCGGCATTCTAGGGCCTTTTCTAGCTGATGCTGAGAGGATTGGGTTCTAGTCATGTGGTGATGGGCTGGTCTATTAGAGTGAGAACTGAGCAATCTCTGCCATACCCATAGCTTACTCTGACTGTTCCTTTAACTTATATATTTTCTAGATCTCAAGTGACGGCGTCTCTTCCGTGGATTGACCTCCCAATCTACCAAGATTGGAAGCCAAAGCGTCACATTTTTCCCTTGCCCCTCAACTTTCTCTTCATAATTGCTGAGGGGCACAGGGCCCTGGCGTTTCCGCACCCTCCTCAGATCCCCGCCATGGAGTGGCTTCGGTCACCCAGGCTTTATTGTGGTCGGCAGGGAGGGTTCTGTGGGGGCGCTCGGTTATGGCCTTGGAATTGCTCAGGGCCTTGGGGCTGTTCGGCCAGGCAGCTTGGGGAACAACAACAACAACAGTATGTGTAAACAATAATACATATTGCTTGTAGTTATAATCACGTTCTCTGCTTAAGGGGGGTGACCTGCTTTTTGTTATTTCTGTCCTTTTCTCTCTTTCTCTGGCTTGTATCCATTCGGCCCCATTCAGCCAACTATTTTAAGACGTTTATCCCCATCTAGGTGTCGCGATAGCGAGCCAGCATTATATGAAGAAATCCGGCTTCGCCGGAGACATTTTTCTATCGAAAAATGTACAAATTTAGCTTGCTGTCAAACAAAAATAAAAAATATGCTGGCTCGCTACCGCTCACCAGTAAAAAATTAACACCTGGATGGGGATAAACGTCTTAAAACAGTAGGCTGAATGGGGCCAAATGGATACAAGCCAGAGAAAGATAGAAAAGGACAGAACAAAAACAGGCCTTAACCCTTAACTGATTATAATACATGATAAACCAATATTGTGTGGCTGTGTTAACCTTACTGGCACAACATTAAGGAGGTAGTACTCGCTTTTTATGGACCCCCTTCTCCCTCATGTTGAGCAGCATATTAGTTATGAGGTTTTAAGACGTTCGTTCCGTTAGTTTGGCGATTTCCAGGTCTTTCGTCCCATTTTGTTGTCAATATTAAGACCTTTCGTGCCCTTTAGGTGTCGATTTTTTCCTGGCGAGCGAAAGCGAGCCTCTAAATTTTGAAGGACCCAACCTTTGGCCGGGACATTTTTCTACCGAAAAATGTTCAAATGTATCTTGAAAGGGGGTCTAGGGGGTGTTTTTCTAAGCTTGATGGAGGTTTAACGAGGAAACTCAAAAATAAATGAATATATATATATATATATATATATATATATATATATATATATATATATATATATATATATATATATATATATATATAGACCACAAACCAAGCACAACAACCAACAGGAGTCCCAAAGTTTGTTCCTTAAGGGGAGATTTCCACTTGAGGGATTTTTGTCTTGACTCCTTTCTCCCTCATGTTTAATCCCCATTGTTTTTCTAATTTTAAGACGTTCGCCCCATTAGTTTGTCGATTTTAAGAACTTTCGCTCCATTTCTGTCAATGTTAAGACCTTTCTTGCCATTTAGGAGTCGATTTTATCCTGGCGAGCGATAGCGAGCCTGTAATTTAAGAGGAACCGGCTTTCAGCCGGGACATTTTTCTATCGAAAAATGTACAAATTCATCTTGAAAGGGGCTCAAGGGGGTGTAATCTTAAGCTTGATAGGTGTCTAGGGACCAAACTAAAAACCTCCCCTTAACACTATCTGGTGCAACGTCTTGGGGTTTCTTATGATATTGTTTAATTATTATAGAGAGTTTTTATTGTTTTTGCCATTTTCGAACAATGTGTTTTTAGTATACCCGCGCGAGACTTTGAAAAACGCCTCTACAGACCCCCTACAAACTAAAAAAAAAAACTCTCCCAAACTCCCTTCAAGCCGGTTTCTTCAAAATTACAGGCTCGCTTTCGCTCGCCCAGGAAAAATCGACACCTTATTGGGTTGCAGCATCATACAATCGTCAAACTAATGATAGGAAACGTCTTAAAATCTCAAAGTTAATGGAGTAAAACTGGGAGTATCCAAATTGGCCCGCCCTGCACCTAATAGGGTTAAGGCCCGGGTTTTTAGTTTGTTCCTTGGACTTCCATTAATCTTAAAATTACACCCCCTTTCAAGATAAATGTGTACATTTTTCGGTAGAAAAATGTCCCGGCCGAAGGCCGATTCCTCTTAAATTACAGGCTCGCTATCGCTCGCCAGTAAAGAATTGCCACCTAAATGGCGTAAGAGGTCTTAAAATTGACAGAAATGGATGAAAGTTCTTAAAATAATCCAACTAATGGGGCGAACGTCCTAAAATTTAATAAACAATGGGGCTAAGCATGAGGGAGAAAGGGGTCCAGAAAAAGTCCCTCAAGTGGAAATCTCCCCTTAACAAGCACTGGTGGCGGGGAGGAAGAGTCGCCTTTCTGCTCAACGGTTTCTGCCTCATGTTATTCCCATTAGCTTTAACATTTTAAGACGGTCGTGTTATTATTTTGGCGATTTTAAGTCCTTTCGCCCCATTTTTGTTTCAATATATAGACCTTTCGTGCCATTTAGGTGTCGATTTTTTTCCAAGCGACCAATAGCGAGCCTGTAATTCTAGGAGGAACTGGCCTTCGGCTGAAACATTTTTCTACCGAAAAATGTATAAATTTATCTTGAAGGGGAGTCTAGGGGATGTTTTTTATAGCCTGATGGAGGTATATAAGATACATATACCAACATATAACCACTAGCCCTTTAAGGGGAGATTTCCACTTGCGGGATTTTTTTCTGGACTTCCTTCTCCCTCCCTCATGTTTAGCCCCATTGTTTTCCTAATTTTAAGACGTTTGCCCCATTATTTTGACGATTTTAAGAACTTTCAACCCATTTCTGTCAATTTTAAGACCTTTCGTGCCATTTAGGTGTCGATTTTATCCTGGCGAGCAATAGCGAGCCTGTAATTTAAGAGGAACCGGCTTTCAGCCGGGACATTTTTCTACCGAAAAATGTACAAGTTTTTCTTGAAAGGGGCTCAAGGGGGTGTAATCTTAAGCTTGAAGGATATCTAGGGACCAAACTAAAGACCTCCCCTTAACAACATCCTACCTGGTCACCGCTAACAGATTAACCATAACACGTAATAATATCAGTGAAAATAATGAACCTTTATTGGTCATTATAAGACCTATGGGTATTTGATATTACTATAATAAGTCCCTTCACATAATAACGACTTGTAAGAACAGTCAATTAGGATTTGCTATGAGTAAATATGATAACAAGAACATTGTATTTCCCTTTGTAGTTTTAACTGACCTGTTGTGTAAAATCCCCTCCCAGCTATTCATAAATAACCCTCTCTGACGCGATTTTGAGCCTATTGGGGATACTTTAAAGCCTTTGTTACCATCAGGGGTATTTAGAAACCTTTAGATTAGTTACTTTAACCTCTGCAGTTGTCTTTGAGTTAGCTGTGGGCAGAAAACTAATTTTGGAGAGCTAATGATAAGAGTGAGAGAACTCTATTTCTTATTGCTAATCTGGCAACCTCTGCGTCATAAATGCGGGAAAGGGTTAATAAACGCAAAATGCCAGCGTAGCCAGACCCCTACACATGGGACCAATATCGCCACACATCAACATACACGTATTTACAAGCATATGCAAATTAAAGAAGGGGAGGTTGGCATTAAGGGAGCCCACCTAACTTTGTTTCTCTTTTTCTCCCTCTCTCTTTGGCTTGTATCCATTCGGCCCCATTCAGCCTACTGTTTTAAGACTTTTTCCCCCATCCAAGTGTCAATACCGCTCGCCAGCATAAATATATTTTTGTTTTGACAGCAAGCTAAATTTGTACATTTTTCAATAGAAAAATTTCTCCGGCGAAGCCGGATTCCTCCATACAATGCTGGCTCGCTATCGCTCGCCAGGAAGAAATCGACACCTGGATGGGGAAAAACGTCTTTAAACAGTTGGCTGAATGGGGCCGAATGGATACAAGCCAGACAGAGAGAAAAGGAGAAAAAGATAAAAAAAGAGCCGGTGACCCCCATATCAAGCATACTATCGCTGAATAAAGACTGCCTTTACCTGATCTGAATTTCTCATTAGAGCAGGTAATTGAGTTGCGGGCAATTAACACCCTAATATGAGCTGTCAGTGGCAGGGATCAAGAGAGCAGAGAGGGTCAGTGAGTAATGGTAAGAGAGAAAGAGGGTCACGGAATAGACCTTAACGCCTTCATTACCGGTGTCGTACGTTCAACTTCATTCTGGTTACTTTAAGCGATTTTATTCAGTTAAAAAAATGGCCTCCAGCAATTAAAAGGCTTCGAACTATCTTATTTGACCATTTTAACTACCACAGATCCTTCTTAAGCTTTACACACATACTTTAGCTACCACAGATCCTTCTTAAGCTTTACACACATACTTTAACTACCACAGATCCTTCTTAAGCTTTACACAAATACTTTAACTACCACAGATCCTTCTTAAGCTTTACACAAATACTTTAACTACCACAGATCCTTCTTAAGCTTTACACAAATACTTTAACTACCACAGATCCTTCTTAAGCTTTACACAAATACTTTAACTACCACAGATCCTTCTTAAGCTTTACACAAATACTTTAACTACCACAGATCCTTCTTAAGCTTTACACAAATAATCTAAATATAGCTAGAATAAAATTAAAAGTACGTCACCGGTACAGAAAGGGTTAAAGGTCAAAGGTGAGGAGAATAATGCATTGTGACGATGTAATGATAAGGTAGATATTCTTTTTCTATGTGTATGAAGTTGACAAAGGCAAAGCTACCTGTAACAAGTATCTCCCCAAAGTTGAAAGAGTAATAAGAAAAACAAATTCAAGGTACTTTAGAGTAAAAATGTCTGGACAAATAGAGCTTGAAGCAGTAAGTCATAGGATCACGGAAAGACAGATTGAGGGTTAGAGCTCCAAAGATGCTTGTTAACTAGAAGAAAGACTGGGAAAATCGGTTTACTCCTGGGTGAGAGAGATGCTCAGAATGGGGGTGGGAGCTTGTTGAAGGCAGGTGTCCACTACTCTTTATAAGGGAGGGAGTATACACTGAGAAAGCTCTGAAGAACATTCATTATTGTAATAGCGGTAGAAGAGGGAGAAAGATGCAACATTGCCACTTGTAGAGAGAGACGTAGGAAATTAGTAAGCGGAAGTGAGTTGATGAGGCGAAATGCTTTTGGCTCTACCCTTTAGAGAAGTGCGATATGGGTGGAACCTCCCCACACATACCAACAATACTAGATACATGGGTGCACTGTGACACTGTACAGAGCAAGAACCTGTGCTAGGGTGAAAAACACGC
This sequence comes from Paralithodes platypus, assembly GCA_032716605.1. NCBI lineage: Eukaryota > Metazoa > Arthropoda > Malacostraca > Decapoda > Lithodidae > Paralithodes > Paralithodes platypus. The sequence goes on along the minus strand of CM064544.1, from coordinate 25,672,886 downwards.
AGCGTCAGTTGTACACACATAACTTCTGGGACCCTGTTTAAGCGAGAGTGGTAAACTGATATTTTCAGGAGAGGTCACAAAACAAAAAAATGCTGAGCGAAAATAAAGGGTTGATTAGTGTATTCTTGAAGAGTAGAGCATATTCTTGTGGACGATTGTGACACGTATATAGATGGAGAAATTGGGTTGTGGAAGAGTGAAAGAATCAAGAAGTTCTTTGGCCCAATCAGAAACAGTTGATCGATCAGAAGAACGACGTGCTAAGGCCTCATTGTGTGGATTGTGGAGTAATTGCATGGTGGGGTCGTTGTGGAAAACTAGTTGAATAGTGTAAGGTAGAGTCATCAGCATAAGAGTGGATAGGACTAGAGGTACAGTTGAGGAGATCATAAATGAATATTAGAAAGATAACTGGAGACAGGTCAGACCCCTGAGGAACACCTCCAATAGTGAGTGATGGCTGTCCACAACTACGACTATGGAATTGGCCTGAAAGGAAATTAGAGATAAAGGCACAAACGGAGGGATAGAAACCAAAAGAAGGCAGTTTAGAAATGAAAGATTTGTGCCAAACTCTATTGAAGGCTTTCAATATTTCTAGTGCAATAGTGAAGGTCTCGCTGAAATCCCGAAAAGTGGATGACCAAGAGTTAGTAAGATGAGAAAGAAGATCACCAGTAAAGCGACCCTTAACCCGTACTGTACCGTAGGATACAGTAATAAAAGTCCCAAGCAGTCCCAAGCAATGTGGCAAAAATGGCAGGAGAGGCCACCTATCCACCTCCAAAGATGAGGCAACACTGGCTCTTGTCACCCTTCAGTGGGTCTCATATAAGCTGAGATGTGTTGCCAACACGGGAGCAGTGCTCAAAAGGTCGTGGCAACTGGTACAGGGTTGTACAGGCAGTTACAAGGAAAGTACATTACTGACGTATATATACGGCACTGCGATGGTGGAGTTACTTATATACTGACGTATATATATACGGCGCTGGGATGGTGGTGTTACTTATATACGGACGTATATATACGGCGCTGGGATGGTGGTGTTACTTATATACTGACGTATATATACGGCGCTGGGATGGTGGTGTTACTTATATACTGACTTATATATACGGCGCTGGGATGGTGGTGTTACTTATATACTGACGTATATATACGGCGCTGGGATGGTGGTGTTACTTATATACTGACGTATATATACGGCGCTGAGATGGTGGAGTTACTTATATACGGACGTATATATACGGCGCTGGGATGGTGGAGTTACTTATATACTGACGTATATATACGGCGCTGGGATGGTGGAGTTACTTATACTGACGTATATATACGGCGCTGGGATGGTGGAGTTACTTATATACTGACGTATATATACGGCGCTGGGATGGTGGAGTTACTTATATACTGACGTATATATACGGCGCTGGGATGGTGGAGTTACTTATATACTGACGTATATATACGGCGCTGGGATGGTGGAGTTACTTATATACTGACGTATATATACGGCGCTGGGATGGTGGAGTTACTTATATATACTGACGTATATATACGGCGCTGGGATGGTGGATGGAGTTACTTATATACTGACGTATATATACGGCGCTGGGATGGTGGAGTTACTTATATACTGACGTATATATACGGTGCTGGGATGGTGGAGTTACTTATATACTGACGTATATATACGGCGCTGGGATGGGGGAGTGTTATATATATATACTGACGTATATATACGGCGCTGGGGATGGGGGAGTTACTTATATACTGACGTATATATACGGTGCTGGGATGGTGGAGTTACTTATATACTGACGTATATATACGGCGCTGGGATGGTGGAGTTACTTATATACTGACGTTATATATCGGCGCTGGGATGGTGGAGTTTACTTATAACTGGACGTATATATACGGCGCTGGGATGGTGGAGTTACTTATATACTGACGTATATACGGTGCTGGGATGGTGGAGTTACTTATATACTGACGTATATATACGGCGCTGGGATGGTGGAGTTACTTATATACTGACGTATATATACGGCGCTGGGATGGTGGAGTTACTTATATACTGACGTATATATACGGTGCTGGGATGGTGGAGTTACTTATATACTGACGTATATATACGGTGCTGGGATTGGAGGGGTTAAGTAAACCATACGGGTGATCTGAAAGTACAGTAGATTATGGGAAGGTAAATGCTTAAGAAATATTTGACTTAGGGATGCAAGAAATGAGAGCCATTGCACGATAGTTGGAGGGTTGACAGCGGTCATCCTTTTTTTTAAATAGGTTGAATTAGAACAAAATTCCAGCAAGAAGGAAAGATGTTAGAGGAAAAAACAGAGACGGAGGAATTTGCCTAAGCAGGGAGGCAGCACGGAAGAACAATCTTTGAGTACAACAGGAGGAACATCATCCAGTCCATACACATTCTTAGTGTTAAGCCCAGAGATGGCAGAAAGTATAACCTCAGATGAGATTGTCATATTAGGCATACGTAAGAAAGAGAGAGAGAGAGTGGTGGAGAGGGAGGAACAGTACCAGAATTATCCAAGGTGGAGTTTTTACCGAGAGTTCATCTTTGTCTATATCGCCAAACCTTTCATAATATGTGTCTATTCCCAACCCTTTCCCTCTCTCCTAATCATCATCCAACCCTTTCCCTCTCTCCTAATCATCATCCAACCTATACTATCACATGTGAGAATTATCTATTGCACTGGCTAAACCTCCCTACGCATCTTTTCTCTCTGCCCTGACATCGACATACCTGGATGTAGCAGAAGTTATTACTGTGCCACTGGATGAAAACATCGTCAAATCATTAATACTCTTTAACACAAAAACTACAGGTTTTGGTACTCCCAGTACATCTGCCATACATATTTACAAGTAAGAGCTGTGTCCTCCTGAAATGCGATCAAATATACTTCAAAATTTCCAATATTGACATGATCATACAGGTCTAAAACCTGCTTATTGAGCAAGGGTGGTTGTACTGTTGATGTGATAATGGCCTCCAATTACTACAGTCACAAAGTTTGTAGTCAACCTGGAATTCTCACTCTATTATGGCCCATTGCTTCCAGTGGTTAAACATTGTTAGAGCACGTCGCGGGTTAAGGCTTTATCCGCAAATGTATTTATGATTTCCTCCACAACTGAAATTAATACTATTGAACTCCATATAAAGTAATATGACAACTTGATATCCTTCATCCACAATGAGTTGGTAAGTGCAGATAGAATTTTGTTCTGGTGAACAAAATAAATAAACATTGTTTAGTGAATCAGCGTAAAATAATTATTCCATGTACTAAGCAACAAGGCACCAACCAAATACTTTGGTCATCTAATCATCTCCACAATTTGTATGTGAAAACAGAGACTAACCACAAACTAGTGCATTAATATCATAAATATGAATATCATGAATATCAAATTAAAACTTTTCAAGGTCATATTTTTGCTTCGTTTGTTTCCGAAAGTTAATAAGATTAATTAGGTACCAAATAATGGGACTTCATTGTTGCATCGTCGAAATGATTTCATTCGTTCTGGAGACATTTGTGTGCACAGTGTAATGCATAGTAACGTGTGACTCGGTACGCGGCATTAGAAAGTGGAGCGTGGAAGTGAGGTGAGTGATTATACATGTGCGAGTTAGGTGATGGGCTGGTCTATCAGAATGAGAGTTGAGCGATCTCTGCCATACCCATAGCTTACTCTGACTGTTCCTTTTACTTATATATTTTCCAGATCTCGAGTGACGGCGTCTTTTCCGTGGATTGACCTCCCTACTGCCAACCCTGGCAGATTGGGAGCCAAAGCGTCACATTTTTCCTTTGCCCCTCAACTTTCCCTTTATAATTGCTGAGGTGCCGGGCCTTGGGTGGGGCTTTTGTTTCCCGGGCGTTTCCGCACCCTCCTCAGCTCCCCGCCTTTGAGTGGCTTCGGTCACCTGGGCATTATTAGTGGTAAGCTGGGAGGGTTCTGTGGGGGCACTCGGTTATGGCCTTTGCCTTGCTCGGGACCTTGGGGATGCTCGGCCAGACAGCCTGAGGAACAGCAACAACAACAACAACATGTGCGAGTTGAAATAATATACCTTGGATGTCGCTGACTTTGAGAGTAACGATCGCATATCGTGTGTTTGTGTGTGTGCGTGTGTAAGGATGATCCCTTAGCCAGTGCATTAGTAAAAGGCCATACATGGCTTGCATTTATAAGTATTGTAAGGATGTATAAATCTAATAAGTGTTATGGAATGCACAAGGTGTTGTTGTTGTTATTGTAGTTCCCCAGACTGTCCGGTAGACCGAAGCCACTCCAGATGCTCAAGCCCCCGAAGGGACCAGGGAGAAATGAGATCTATCTCTGACAAGGCAGCGGGGGAGGGGATCATCAGCCCACGGGCTTGCACCCCCGGGCCAATGCCCCTACCATCCGCAGCCCCCCTTGCAGTGCCACCCAATCGGGTGAACTCGCCAGCACCTAGAAGTGAACGTAGTACAGGAAAAGAAACAGACAGAAACGGTGTAGGTGTGACTGGTTTGTTTCTATGTAGGTGGTTAGTTTATGTGTATGTGCGAGTTGTTAGTTTTTGTGTATGGGTGACTGGTTTGTTTCTGTGTATAACATGTGATTGGTTTGTTTCTGTGTATAACATGTGATTGGTTTGTTTCTGTTATGTGTGATTGGTTTGTTTCTGTGTATAACATGTGATTGGTTTGTTTCTGTGTATAACATGTGATTGGTTTGTTTCTGTGTATAACATGTGATTGGTTTGTTTCTGTGTATAACATGTGATTGGTTTGTTTCTGTGTATAACATGTGATTGGTTTGTTTCTGTGGTGTATGTGTGATTGGTTTGTTTCTGTGTATAACATGTGACTGGTTTGTTTCTGTGTATAACAGGTGATTGGTTTGTGTCTGTATAACATGTGATTGGTTTGTTTCTGTGGTGTATGTGTGATTGGTTTGTTTCTGTTATGTGTGATTGGTTTGTTTCTGTTATGTGTGATTGGTTTGTTTCTGTGTATAACATGTGATTGGTTTGTTTTTCTGTATGTAGGATTTTGTTCTATGTATGTGTGATTGGTTTGTTTATGTGTATGTTTGCTTGGCTTGGTTCTGTGTATGTATAATTTGTTTGTGTGTGTAAATGTTTGAGTGATTGTTCTATGCATGTGCAAGTTTAAGCGGTTATTTTATGTATGTGTGGTGTGGTTGGTTAGTTACCGTCTATGTGTGGGTGTGCTTGGTTAGTTTATGGCTGTGTGTGATCGTGAATGGTTGTTTCTATATACTGTATATACGTGAGTGGTACTTTTTGTGTATGTGAGTGGTTAGTTTCTTTGTATGTGTAACACAAATGCAGCTGCAGCATCTCTAAGCAGGGACTTGGTTAAGATTACCTCCTGGTGCCAACTTTGGGGTATGAAGCTTAATGCTTAAAAAGCGCACTCCCATATAAATAGCAGATTCCGAACTTCGGATCCTCTTCATCCTTTTCTGTGTATTTCTGTTTAACAAATTATGAATATGACAAGTTTGCGTTTGCTGGGTGTTACTCTCGATTTTAAATTGACTTTCGAGAAACATCTCCGCTCCTTGTTTTCTTCAGAAGGCTACAGGGCTTAAACTGTCCGAGATTCAGCTGCATGGCAAGGCTAATACTAGTAAATAAGGATATATGATAAACTTAAATACCCAATATATAAAGTGTAATGGAATAATACCTTGACAGTGTGGAGAGTGACGACCTTAGCAGCTGGGGCCATGGGGTTGTCGTTGAGGTCTGCGACGTGAAGGGTGAGGGTGACGGTGGCTGAGAGTGGTGGGGTCCCTGCATCACCCACCAGTAGAGGAACCAGGAGGGCCCGTCGCTCTTCCCGGTCTAGGGCACGTAGGGTCCACACCAGGCCCATACCACGACCCTCGTCACCAACTGCACGGGAAGAAAACCCTATCAATAAGACTGGCCACGAACATATATGGTTAAAGCGGGTATCACACGAGAGCCCTTATAGTCAACGTTCTATGATCAACATTTCTAGACTATTTTTCAGTTATCGGAGACTAGACTGATGGTAGATGAGCTTAGGTGACCGAAATAGTATAAATGTTGATCTCATAAGCTGCCAGACCAGTGTTGAGGAAAAATGTTGAGAAAAAGCGCTCGTGTGATACCGGCTTAATAAAGTAACACCCTGTTCTTAACAATAATCATCAATTACAAACCCAGATGTACTTGAATAAACTAATGATAGCATATGGTCCTCCCGGGATTCGAACTCGGGACACCACACCCAGAATATAAGCATCTAAACCATTACACCACCAACACAGTTAATAGGTCAGACAAAAATTCGTCAAATAATCCCCACCTGCAGGAACTAAAATAATCACCACCTGCAGGAACTAAAATAATCACCACCTGCAGGAACTAAAATAATCACCACCTGCAGGAACTAAAATAATCACCACCTGCAGGAACTAAAATAATCACCACCTGCAGGAACTAAAATAATCACCACCTGCAGGAACTAAAATAAAGAAACATTGCTATCCTTTATTATCCTACAGATGCCACACTCCTCGTTACGGCCTGTAGGTAAATAACACAAATCGAAATGGTCAGGCAGCCAAGGACACAATACTTCAAAATAGTTCAGTCACTGCATAATAATGTGGTAATCACGACATTGACATACATGAGTACAGCATAGACGCCTTTGGAGAGACATAAGTCATGAGTGAGCGAGGTGGCAAGGAGTTACTCCACCGTAGAAGTGCGTGTGGAGTCACATGCAAAGATAGACAGATGAATGAGGAAGTATGATAGTGTTGTGATGTGCATGTGCTGGAGAGTGTGAAGATATATTTCTTAGTTTGTTCAGTCATGTGGAGCCTATGGTGAAAGTGAGAATGACTAAAAGAAGGTATGAGAGTGAGATGAAACGGCAGAGAGGGAGAGGCAGACTGGGAGTGAGGTGGAGGAATGTAGTTGAAAGGTACAGTACATGAGTTAAAGTGGTAGTGGGTGGACGGAGGAGCGCCAGCTGACGGATGAGAGAAGTGCATGGAGGTGATTCACTCATCGCATTCTCCCTCGGGAATAAAGGCATTTTGCATTAACCCTTTCATGCACAGGACAGGATTTGAGCCTATTCTGGGATACTTAAAAGTCTTTGTGACCATCAGGGGTGTTTAGAAACCTTTAGTTTAGTTACTTCAACCTCTGCAGTTTTCTTTGAGTGAGCTGTGGGCAGAAAACTAATCTTGGAGAGGTAATTATGAGATTGAGAGAACTCTATTTCTGAATACTAATCGGGAACCCCCGCGTCCACAGGATAGCGAGAGGGTTAAATAGATAGAACTATTGGGAAATCATATAAATATACATTAATTGTAATTCAGTCGGTAAATTACCTTACAGGTCTTTACGGATAAAATGCCATTGTCCTAATTATAAATGTATAACAGGTCAGCTAGTACGTCGGAAACCCTATGTACGTACAGTTGGGAGCACATAATACGCACACATTTGAATCTGTATCGAACCCAATCGACACAAAACACATACTATTTTATAACCCAGGTTCGTTTGACGGCAGCAATCAGCTTTGTTTATCTTTCTCTCCTTTTCTCTGACTTGTATCCATTCGGCCCCATTCAGCCAACTGTTTTAAGACGTTTATCCTCATCCAGGTGTCGATTTCTTCCTGGCGAGCGATAACGAGCCAGCATTGTATGGAGAAATCCGGTTTCACCGGAGACATTTTTCCATCGAAAAATGTAAAAATTTAGCTTGCTGTCAAAACAAAAATATATTTATGCTGGCTCGCTACCGCTCGCCAGGAAAATATTAACACCTGAATGGGGGTAAACGTCTTAAAACAGTAGGCTGAATGGGGCCGAATGGATACAAGCCAAAGAGAGAGGGAGAGAAAGATAAAACAAGCGAGGTGGGCTCCCTTAACTGTAGTCATACATTTCCTCCCTTAAATGTCCTCACTTATGACATTACAGCTTCTCTTCCGACGACGACAACAACAAAACGTGAGTTCACCTTGGATATAACAGTGCTATGACTAAACAATATAGTTCAACAATGAACTCTCAGAATGAGTTCCTTACCAGTTGAAATAACCTACTGTTTATATCTCTCTTTGAAATGAGTAATACATTTCAACTTTAGGAAAAAAGTATATGTTATATATATATATATATATATTATATATATATATATATATATCTATATATACAAAGCTTTTACTCAGATTACTGAAGAGAGAGAGAGAGAGAGAGAGAGAGAGAGAGAGAGAGAGAGAGAGAGAGAGAGAGAGAGAGAGAGAGAGAGAGAGAGAGAGAGAGAGAGAGAGGGGGAGAGAGAGAGAGAGAGAGAGAGAGAGAGAGAGAGAGAGAGAGAGAGAGAGAGAGAGAGAGAGAACTATGCATATTTACGGAACCCGAATCACGAAAAATAGTGTCACTTGAAAATCTGACTGGTCCTTAAAAACATAATGATGGCACTCCAATTTTTCACAAACTAAATGATATTGTTGCATTGCTTTATTTTTCAGCTTGAATGCAACATTTGTGGCAACCCCCCAATTGCAAGTTTGGGACGAGGTTAGCCCGGCCCAAAACCGACTTAACTTTCGTAAGTGAGAAAATGGGCGTAACTTTATACTGGTTCTCTAAATTTATAGGTTCCTCTTGTAATATTAACACTCTTGGGCATGTATCATTGTTTGTTTCATTAATATGCACATTTAAACATATATTAGCTCACGTGTATTTGAGCGATATTCTTAATATACAGTATATGACTAGTGTTTGGCTGGTCGAGAATTAAAATTAAATCTCTATAACCCGAGTCGTGTGGGTAATTTTGTAAAAAATCCATGTATGGTATCCTAGAATATGGATCCTGCGACTTGTGCATGAATTGAAATACATTCTCCAAGTAGCATTTCCCTTCTTAATACGTACGTACATACAGGCAAAGGTTAAGATTACTTTATCACGCTGTGTTGTAGTGGATTAAAAGCTTGGACACTCGTTCTGAATATATATATATATATATATATATATATATATATATATATATATATATATATATATATATATATATATATATATATTACGGTCTTTTTGAAAAAGTGGCCTTTTTGCGAAATGACCAGCATATTGGCCTTTTTGTAAAATTACCTGTGCCCTTTTGCAAAATGACACCAAACGTCTAACCTAACCTAACCTAACCTAACATTTTAGGTTAGGTTAGGTTAGGTTAGGTTAGACGTTTGGTGTCATTTTGCAAAAGGGCACGGGTAATTTTACAAAAAGGCCAATATGCTGGACATTTTGCAAATGGGCCAGACATTAAATGTAATTTTACAAAAAGGCTAGGTTTTTGGTAATTTTGCAAAGCTTCCGGTCATTTCGCAAAAAGGCCACTTTTTCAAGAAGGCCGTAACATATATACTGCATATCAAATTCCATTTCACATTTTCGATCTCAAACTACTTCCGGCCACAAACCCCTTTTCTTCATTTTACGGAGAATATTATATCATTATGACAATGTTGTCTGTCTGACCAGCGTCCAGGGGTATGTAACACGCACTACAGTAAAAACCCTCCCCCATGTCACGCCACCTTACACTTAGCTTGACCACAATGAAGCAGGTGGATTTATTCCTGTGACTGCACAACACACGGCAGCCAAGTTAATCATCACATCCGACACTCCCATCGTTGGTCTTACACGAAATAATACGATGCATGCGCAAGATACAGTATGTATGTGAATGAATGAATGAATATATATATATATATATATATATATATATATATATATATATATATATATATATATATATATATTTAGCAGGTTTGATTAGGGGTTTCAACATCTTCATATACACTGTATATTATCTATGTTTCTACTAAGGAAGAATGGTATCATAATGTATTGATTGTGCCTGTCAAAGTTATATGACGGGCTCGTCTGGTTAGTTATTAAGTAGGTCAGTGTTTGTAAGGAGTAATTGTAGTAATGAATGAAATAATGGAATTCCACATGACTTTTCAAATTTGAATGGCTGATTTATTGTTACTATAAGAGGTGTTTATATATATTAAGTATATATCACAAATACACGTGAGCCACTACATTTTTTAATATCTCAGTGGGGTTCGAACCGCCGACCGTCAGGACGATAACCTACGCTTTAACCAAAGACTGCCGTGGTGGAGTTGGTTAAAGCGTCGGCTATCGTCCTGACGGTTGGCGATTCGAACCCCACTGAGAGATTTAAAAAAAAAAAAAAAAAAAAAAATATATATATATATATATATATATATATATATATATATATATAACCTATATATAACCTATATATATATACCTATCATATTAATACACTGAAGGTCAAGGTCAGAAATCAATTAAAACATTATAATTTTTTTATTGAAAGTTTATTTTCCATACAAATATAAAATTCAATTAAACTTCATATAAGTCAATCATGTTTGTCTATGTTGTTAGTTAAAATAGGACTTCAGAGGCCAATAACCCTTCTGGATCATAAAGCCAGCACACTGTCAATCAAGAATAGCGTCAAGACTGGAGCCACTTTTCGAAAACTCTCCCTTCTTGTTTATGTAAACACATTTAAACAAATAATCTAGTTTTACTGAACAGGTAAACGAAAAAGGTTAATAGTAATGTACAGAGTATGTCCATGGATTCATATGTCACTTAAGCTGGAGGCATCGAACATCGATTGCTGGAATCAGTAACACCGGATATGTTTGAAAATCTTGCATTAGGGTGACATGCATTTTTTAAAGGTTTAACAATTTCAATACAAGCGACTTAAAATTATAGATAGTTTCATAGTTCGCCTACAATCACAATGTAAAACTTGTCAAAGTTTACCATTATAGTTCTTCAACAAGTTTTCCAAAGCTTCCAACGACAACATTAAGTTTGGATATTAATCATGCAAAAGGAAGGTTCATTCACTGAGTTGGAACTTCCTCTTCCTCCTCCTCTATCAATGTCTTCATTTCCATATTTTCTCTAAACCAGTTCTTCCATGATCCCCCTTTTCTTCCTCTCCTCGTTCTCTTCCTCTATTCACAACTTCTTAAATCTCCATTTCCCCTCATATTTCCAATTCCTTCTCTTCTTCAAATATCCCATTCTTCCACCCTTAGTCTTGTCCTTTTCCCCTCCTCCAAATCCTTGTCCTCCCTCTGGTTCCTCTTCCCCTTTCCCACCTCCTTCTCATTCCAATCTCCCTCCTCAAACATATCTTCTTCCAACACCCCTTACAATTACAATCCCCCCCTCCCTCTTCCTTCTCTTGTTTCCTTTGTCCTGTATTGTTCCACTTTGCAGCGAACTACTATACAGTGGCAGGTTGGGCCTCTCACCGTCACCATATATTGTTCTTTTAAAGGGATAAAATGCCATTATCATAAATCCTTGAAAATGTATCGACACAATTTGACTCTAGTATGATTTACGGACACGAAGGAGAGGCGGCGCAAGACGTAGCACAGAAGTGAGGATCTAGGTTAACTATAAAGAAAAACATCCCCTAGACCCCCCCTCAAGATAAATTTGTACATTTTTCGGTAGAAAAACTGTCCCGGCCGAAGGCCGGTTCCTCTTACAACTACAGGCTTGCTATCCCTCGCCAGGAAAAAATCGACACCTAAATGGCACGATAGGTCTTAAAATGTATAACAAAATGGGACGAAAGGTCTTAAAAATCGCCAACCAAATGGGCCGAACGTCTAAAAATCTCAAAACTAATGGGACTAAACACGAGGGAGAAAGGGGGACCATAAAAACGACCGTCTCCCCTTACACTGCACTACTTTTCCTTCCTTATAATAAATCTTTCCGACTCTACTTAAGCCCTTGAAGCTCTGACGCGTTTTAACAGTTTATATTTGGCTACCATTAGAAGTGTCTAATGAAGCAGCTTATGAAGGATCTGTGGGTATTAAATTGGTAAAGACTATCTCAATCAACCCTCTGACTTCCATATACCCTTCCTAAGCTGAATAAAATCGTCTAATAATAGCTAGAAAACCAAAAACGAAGTGCGTCATCGATCTGAGAGGGTTAATCTGTCAGTAACGCCAACACTACATTTTTCCACCTCCTCTCCTGTAACCTTAATGGAGCCCACCTTGCTTTTTGTCTCTTTCTCTCCCTTTCTCTTTGGCTTGTATCCATTCGGCCCCATACATCCTACTGTTTTAAGACGTTTATCCCCATCCAGGTGTCAATATTTTCCTGGCGAGTGGTAGCGAGCCAGCATATATATATATTTGTTTTGATATCAAGCTAAATTTGTAAATTTTTCGATAGAAAAATGTCTCCAGCGAAGCCGGATTTCTCCATACAATGCTGGCTCGCTTTCGCTCGCCAGGAAGAAATCGACACCTGGATGGGGATAACCGTCTTAAAACAGTTGACTGGATAGGGCCGAATGGATACAAGCCGGGGAAAGAGAAAAAAGGAGATAAAACTAAACAAATAACGGCGACCCCCCAGCATTGTATGGAGAAATCCGGCTTCGGCGGAGACATTTTTCTATCGAAAAATGTACAAATTAAGCTTGCTGTCAAAACAAAAATGTATATATGCCTGCTCGTAACCGCTCGCCATAAAAATATTGACACCTGGATGGGGGTAAACGTCTTAAAACAGTAGGGTGAATGGGGCCGAATGGATACAAGCCAAAGAGAGAGAAAGAGAAAGAGAAAAAAAAAAGCGAGGTGGACTCCTTTAATATCCCAGGCTTATCTTGGAGCTTCTCCGGAATCTCTTAACTTTACTTATGAAAATGTCTGCAACGTTCCACGAATATTTAACCCCTTCTGTACCGACGTCGTATATTTAAGTGTATTGTAGCTATATTTAGACGATTTTTTGCAGTTTAAGAAGGATCTGTGGTAGTAAAAAGGGTTAAGTGAAATAGTTCGAAGCCTCTTAACCCTTTGAAGCTCTGACGTGTTTTAGCAGTATAATTTGGCTATCATTAGACGAATTTATGCAGCTTAGGAAGTTGTTGTTGTTGTTGTTGTTGGTCCCCAAGCTGCCTGGCCGAACAGCCCCAAGGCCCCGAGCAAGTCCAAGGCCATAACTGAGCGCCCCCACAGAACCCTCTCTGCCTACCACAATAAAGCCTGGGTGACCGAAGCCACTCCATGGCGGGGAGCTGAGGAGGGTGCGGAAACGCCCGGGAAACCAAAGTCCCACCCAGGGCCCTGTGCCCCTCAGCAATTATGAAGAGAAAGTTGAGGGGCAAAGTAAAAATGTGACGCTTTGGCTTCCAATCGTGGTAGATTGGGAGGTCAATCCACGGAAAAGACGCCGTCACTTGAGATCTAGGAAATACATAAGTTAAAGGAACAGTCGGAGTAAGCTATGGGTACGGCAGAGATCGCTCAGTTCTCACTCTGATAGACCAGCCCATCACCACATGACTAGAACCCAATCCTCTCAGCATCAGCTAGGAAAGGCCCTAGAAAGCCGCCTTTGGCGGGGGGATAGCTCCCCTATTTCAACCCCTTTCGGGGTCGGGCACCCGCCCAGCTTAGGAAGTATCTGTGGGTATTGAAAGGGTACATACTATCTCAATCAACCCTTTGACTTCCGTATTCCGTAACTAATCTGAATAAAATCGTCTAATAGTAGCCATAAACAGAACAGAAACGCGCATTGGAGCGTGAAAGGGTTAATTGCTATAGGCCCTTTATAAACTGAATACAATCGTCTAATAGTACCCAGAATAAAGTTACAAGGACTGAAGGGGTTAATATTATGCACGCTGTTCTAACCCTTTCAGTACAGGCCGGTTTTGCACCATACTCTGGCTAACTTTAGAAGATTGTGCTCATACCTAGAAATGCAATGGGTTAAGGGAGCCCACCTCGCTTTATTTCTCTTTCTCTCCTTCTCTCTTTGGCTTGTATCCATTCGGCCCCATTCAGCCTACTATTTTAAGACGTTTATCCCATCCAGGTGTAAATATTTTCCTGGCGAGCGGTAGAGAGCCAGCATATATATATTTTTGTTTTGACAGAAAGCTAAATTTGTACATTTTTCGATAGAAAAAAATTCTCCGGCAAAGCCGGATTTCTCCATACAATGCCGCCAGGAAGAAATCGACACCTGGATGGGGATAAACGTCTTAAAACAATTGGCTGAATAGGGCCGAATGGATACAAGCCAGAGAAAGAGAGAAAAGCAGAGAAAGATACAAAAAAGCCAGTGATCTCCATTAAGTCCAATTTAATTAATCCCCCTGACCTGCATTAATTAATCCCCCTGACCTGCATTAATTAATCCCCCTGACCTGCATTAATTTAGGAAAAAAAAAAAAAAAAAAAAAAAAAAAAAAAAAAAAAAGGTCCCACCCCTTTCCCATTCTTAAGTAAGCCATTTTAGATTTACAGAAGAGTGACCATTACTTGCATTACTGCATGTCCACAAACATTTCAGTAATGTAAGCATGTTTCGTTCTATTTTTTTTTTTTTTTTTTTTTTTTTTTTGGGCATTAATTGACACAAATATTTTTCTGATAGCCAGAATAATATAATGAAATGCGCCATGTATCAGATAATGGACACTCACTTGCCACAATGACACGGATTGTCTATTACTATATCCTATTGTCTATTACTATATCCTATTGTCTATTACTATATCCTATTGTCTATTGCTATATCCTATTGTCTATTACTATATCCTATTGTCTATTACTATATCCTATTGTCTATTACTATATCCTATTGTCTATTACTATATCCTATTGTCTATTACTATATCCTATTGTCTATTACTATATCCTATTGTCTATTACTATATCCTATTGTCTATTACTATATCCTATTGTCTATTACTATATCCTATTGTCTATTACTATATCCTATTGTCTATTACTATATCCTATTGTCTATTACTATATCCTATTGTCTATTCGCTGTAAGTAAGCCAGAACTCATGAACTCCATCCTCTGTAACTCAAAAACGACTAGAGTAACGGAGCTAATATTTCTACTATTTGGGAAGTCAGTCAAAGAATAGATGTGGAAATTTACACCCAATTTGCTATAGGCGTTTTTTAGTTGAAGAGGATAGAAGTTATGATTTTTCGCCTACTTACCGCGAATAGACTATAGCAAAAAAGAAAAAACAAAGTGAATCCCCTTAATATAGTGTTTTCATTACAAATCCAACAGCTTACCATATTGACTGGTTAGGAATATGACAAAACTATAGTAATTACTACCCACAATTTTGACTCCAACGTCCCTTGAATTGGCTCTGTCACTTTTTGGTTTTGGGGGAGACACTCGTTACATGCATCCTGCCTTTTGTCTCCCTCATACACATAGAAAAAACAATACAAAACAAATTATTGGGTCAGTCTAGGGCTAGCATATATGGCTATTATGGCATGTGAGTGTTCCGTCTCAGTTGCACTAGTTAATTTAGCCTAGTCTGACACTAGCTAAACAAATGATTGTTTAAAGTTTATTGAGGTGTTTACGAATTATTGATTAGGGTTAAGATGCTTATTCATTTTCGCTTCACAGATCCCTCTTCAAGCAGAATATTCATAATTTGTGATAGAAAAATGCAGGGTCAATATCGCTAATAAGGACTAACTTGAAACCTGAATCGGACAAAACGTTTTTTATTCGCCAACATTAACCCTCAAAGGTTGGGAAACGTATATGGACGTTCCATTGAAATCAATGGTGGGGACTAGCGGGAGACTTATCATTATGAATACTTTGTACTCCCCGCCATACAGAATGCTCCGGGGTGACCTTTAGTGGTCAATATCACTACTAATCAGTCCAAGAAGTACTCCTCACACTCACAAGATGCGGCCCGTAAAATGCTTCAATAAGAGTGGTAATAAATTGCAAACTAGATAATTTAGAAGATATTTAAGTTTTTCTATTGGTGACAGTGGGTCGGCTAGCGAGTTTGAATATGAATTCCAGGACTTTAAGCACATTGCAACGAAATTATGAAGCAAATTTACGTGCGAGCAGACAGGCTACCACTACAGAAACGGACTGTTGGATGAACGAACTGGTGGGTGAACGAACTGGTGGGTGAACGGACTGGTGGGTGAACGGACTGGTGGGTGAACGGACTGGTGGGTGAACTGAATGGTGGGTGAACGGACTGGTGGGTGAACGGACTGGTGGGTGAACGGACTGGTGGGTGAACGGACTGGTGGGTGAACGGACTGGTGGGTGAACGGACTGGTGGGTGAACGGACTGGTGGGTGAACGGACTGGTGGGTGAACGGACTGGTGGGTGAACGAACTGGTGGGTGAACGGAATGGTGGGTGAACGGAATGGTGGGTGAACGGACTGGTGGGTGAACGGACTGGTGGGTGAACGGACTGGTGGGTGAACGGACTGGTGGGTGAACGGACTGGTGGATGAACGGACTGGTGGATGAACGGACTGGTGGGTGAACGGCTGGTGGATGAACGGACTGGTGGGTGAACGGACTGGTGGGTGAACGGACTGGTGGGTGAACAGACCTTAATCCTTTGAGCTCATTATTATGAAGATTAGCAAGGGGCAGGAGAGCAGCAGGATAATGAGTTTGTGGACTAATTAAAGTAATAAGGGAAAATTCGAATTTCTTGAATAATGCCTATTTTGTTTATGAATAATTAAGAACACGCATTAAAATGCAAAATTAACATAATCCAAATTAATTAATAGGCATCATAGATATACAGGGTGTTTAAGAAAATGTGTACCAATTTCAAATGTGTTATTTCTGTTGTAGGCGTGTGCATAAACCTTTAACCGTCTTGGTGGTGTAATGGTTAGAGTGTTTACAAATCTGTGTGTGATAACCCAGGTTCGAATCCCGGTGGATCACGTATATGCTTTCATTAATTTCATTGGAGGTGTTTGATGGTGTGGTGAAATAATAAAATATAGGTTATCAGTAGGTTCAGGGATATTTCGTAGCGAGGCCGGTCTATATGATCTGTGTACCATGAATATTCTTTCTTCTCACTTAAACAATAGGCTACCATAGCGCGGTTGTGAATATGAACATGATTAGATAAATATCCAGTATTCAAGAATGGATAATAAGTCGTAGGCGTGTGCATACACCTTTAATCGTATTGGTGGTGTAATGATTAAAGTGTTTAATAATCGGAGTGTGATAACCCAGGTTCGAATCCCAGTGGATCACATATATGCTTTCATTAATTTTATTGGAGGCGTTTGGTGGTGTGGTGAAATTAATAAAATATATATTGTATAACCTACACCTTTCATATTTTCATAACATGTTGCCCTTTAAAATCAGTGATTATTTATTTAATGCTCTACTGTCAAAACCATGACAGCAATATGTTTGGCGATAGTCGGCAACATCGTCGGCAGCATATGCGATGGCTCGCTGATTTCATGGCAACAAAATCGGACAACAGTGATATTTTAATTTCAGGCAGCCTTTACAGAACGACTTCATGCAATCATTGGACGATTTATCAGCAAAAAGATGCCAACACCGTTGCCAACATGTAGGCGATGTTGCAGACACTGAATGATGGTAATGTGAGACTTTCTAATTATTCTCAGGTCTTCGTACGTACTTGTCAAGTCTCAGCAATGTCTATGCAGGACATACGTGATTCAGAATTAATACACTTTGATATAACAAATCAGTGGCTGCGTTTGTTAGCCGATTTATATGAACAACAAGTCAAGGAGGAGGCAATGGAGAAGAAAAAGAAGTATAAAAAGCGGTTGGTGTGGACGAGGCTATGGCTTCTATGGCGAAAGCAATTTGGGTGTTACGAAAACCTAATAAAGGAAATGGAAGCGCAGGATCCTGCAGACTTCAAAAACTTTATGAGAATGGACCCAGCCAGAGAAAGGGTTACGTTGACTACAATGACTATCAAGTAATAACAAATGTTCATGGTTATTCTTGAAAGGGATCCAGCAAGAAGAAATTGAAAGTCAAGAGGGTCTCCCAATTTTAACCAAAAGCTAATCGGGTCTATTTGAGTACCAATTTTTATCATTAATCATGTTTCATTAATACATTTACTATTTCTCAGAAACAAAATAGAAAATCTAACAAATTGCGTCGATGGAGGCGATTCATTCGTGGCTCAAGGCGTCTGGCAATATGTAGATGGATGGACTTCTCAATATAAAGTACTATATTTTATAAACAAACACACACACACTCACAATGATGCACTGGAATAAGACTAATTTCCCTTGTACACAGACAAATTAAACAATGTACTCACGCTTGTCAAATTCCACCTTGACGGCGGTGCGTATGTGAGGGGGTGAGTTGGGGTCCAGGGTCAAGGTGTAGGGTGGCCCGTGGCCCTGGCGCCAGTCGTCAGGGTCCCCCAGCTTCACCCGGGCCACCACCACACCGGGGGATCCGTTCTCCTCCACCTGAACCTCCAAGGGCGATGACAGGAACGGTGGGTTGTCGTTGATGTCTGTTACGTTAACCTGGGGAAGGGAGGGAAAGAGCAAGAGGTTTAGGAATAGTAGCTAGTGGTTTGTCCGGGATTTCGAGTCATATTTAATAGTTGACTCTTGCTATCTATATTATTAGGCTACCATAGTGAGGTCATTGCTCAATAGGTGGCGTTCTGAGAGTGAGGGTCCGAGTCTTGGGTGTGAGACGGTGAAGCACGAGGGCGAAGCAGCTCCATATGTATGCGAAGGCAGGATGGCAGAGGCTGGTTGCAGCTTCACATGTCTCACTCCCAAGACTGGAACGAGACCTCACGGGCTTCACCGTGTTAAACGGTTGAATGTACAGTCTGGGACTAAAGTCGTGGTATGGAACTTCAGCCTCCATTACTGCCCTCTGACGGTGGTATTCGAAGCAATCCGAGATATGATGTTTTTGGCTCTGTTCGACACGTCCAGGTAGCGCCAAAAGTAAGCGAGAAACTTCCTGTTTCTTGGTGGATTACGACCATGCCAACTAGAATACACGCACACTACTTCATTATTTGAATGTATGGAATATAAATGCTAAAAGGAAGCGAAAATACACTGGGTATCCATGACAGATGTAACAGGCACACATTTCAGAGTTAGAAGTGGTGTATCACTTTCCTTTAAAGGTAATAGATAGGTATATATCCCTATATACAGTAGTTTGTTAATAATATAACCAATAATGGGTGTTTATAGTATAAGTCGTTAAATAACGGTATTGCTAGCGCCAATAATATGTATATAAAATTGAGATTAGGATACCATAACTTGATACCATGTCTTGATAGCGTAATACTTAGTGTGCGGAATTTCGGTGTATCCTAGGTTCGAGTCCTTGGAGTACCACACGTATTCATTACTTTCATTGATTTCATTAGTTAGGTTTATTTGTAAATTAATTGGTGCGTTGGTGAGTACAAATATACATTGATGCCTTCTTCCTGCAAACTAAGAATGTATGCACATTCCTTTACTCTCCCAACTTCTCTCACATACTCACTTTCATTAACTTACTTCCTCTTTCACCCCCTTTCACTCCCATTCTCCCTTTCTTTCTCTGTCAAATTTGGTCTCATTCAATTAATTTCACACAGTTGTCTAGTCTTTCCGTCGTTCAATCAATCAATCACACTCACTCTTACAATAACTATCATAATCACACACACATAAGCACTTATGGGTTTCCTTCATCCATTGCGAAGACTCGGACATCATTTTCGGGGCACGTCTCTTGGTCCAGCTAACCCGCCATATACATCACGCCTCCTGACTCATCTACACGAATAACCTCTCCCCCCCCCCCCCCTCTCTCTCTCTCTCTCTCTCTCTCTCTCACTCAATTTTACTCTCTCTAATATTCATTACCCTGTTTCTCAATTAATCACTATAATAATCATACTCAATATAATCATTACATCTATCTACCTATCTATTTATTGCCTGACGCCGTGATCCCCGAAGGGGTGGCTACGAACGAACCGCCCCCATGCACCTCTGTCCCCAGTCACTCGACGACCCTCCTCCAAACCAGCACCGCCTTCATCCATATACTTCCTCACTCCTTTGTACTCCATCCTTCCACCTCTCTTTCGGTTTACATCTCCCTCTCTGTCCTTCCACCTCGCTCTCGTTCACCCTCTTAGTCATAATTACATACCCGGTACCGGTACTCACAAAAAATCAGATTCCTTTACACAATCACAGTAACATGTTATATACTCACAGCCAAGGTAGCAGTGGACGTCCTAGGTGGGTCTCCATCATCCACCGCCAGGACCCGAACATCATGTAGGCGGCGGGTCTCCCGGTCCAGCTCCCCAGCCAGCCACACGCCCCCCGTCTCGTCCACACTGAACTGCCCTCCGGGATCACTGGTTGGATCTATGCTGTACGTAACACGACTCTCCCCTCCCTGTGGTGGAGAGACATTTTAGGTGCGGTTAGATTTATTTTTGGTGTAGATAGATGAATAATTCAAGAAATATCTAATTCAATGGCCACAACATTAATTCACCCAAAGGCCAAAGATACAACAATGATTCAAGGTAATTATACGAGTCTCCCAATACACTTCCCCGGGCGAGGCTGTGTACCCCTATATTCTGTTCTGTGTGTAAAAGGAAAAAGCTGCCTGTAACAAATGTTCCCACTTCCCCTATTTAAAGAAGGTGATATAGGTGATATAGCCAAATCCAAGATATGTTAGAGTCAAAATGTTTGGACACATGGAGTTTGTTCCATTCATTGAATGAAGGAAGGATAGAGTGAGGGAGAGAGTTCCAGAGTTTACTTATTGACACGAAGAATGACTTAGCATAAACTACTAATAATATAGTCAATTATCGGCATTTCATGGGACAATACAGATAAGAAATCGTAATATTGAACTGGACCTTCGATAGTGGTAATTTACTACGTGTACAATCATTATTAATATGTGTTCAATAGTATTATTATTAATATTATATGTATTATAATTATTTATATTATTATTATATTTTGCTATATGTATGAAGGAGACGAAGGACAAAGCTGCCCGTAACAAGTCCCCCCCCCTGCCACACCCAAAGTTGAAAGAGTGATAGAGATCCAATTTCAAGGTACTGTACGTTAGAGTCATACTGTCTGGACACACGGAGCTTGAAACAAACTAAGTCATACGATTAGGGAAAGACAGACTGAGGGAGAGAGTCCCAATGTTTAATATAATCATATAAAATCAGCTATTGATGATGCCATATTTGGATTGAACGTAAAAACACCTCTTCATTCATCTCTCTCTCTGTCTCTATCTATCTATCTATCTATCTATCTATCTATCTATCTATCTATCTATCTATCTCTCTCTCTCTATATATATATCTCTCTCTCTCTCTCTCTCTCTCTCTCTCTCTCTCTATATATATATATATATATATATATATATATATACAGTATATATATATATATATATATATATTATATCGCTAATACAATAATAAATATTCCTCAGAGCTTTCCCAGTGTATACCACCTCCTTTACGTAGGGCACGTATCACAACAAAGTCCCATCCCTACTCTGTGCATCTCTCCAACCCAAGAGCGAAACTTTATGCTCAGTCTTTCTGGAACTCTCTCCCAGAATCAGTCTTTCCCTCTTTCTATGACCAGGCATTTTGGCCCTGTCACTCTTTCAACTCTGGAGGAGGCACTCGATACAGGCAGTTCTGCCTTTTGTCTCCCTTACTCACATAGCAGAAACAAATATATATATATATATGTATATATATATATATATATATATATATATATAATTGTATTGTTTTGTATACAACGAAATTATGACCGTGTAAACATGAAAGTAAGATTAAGCATTAATTATATTGCCATTTTCAATGTGATTATTTTATCTTATGATATTTGTGTTCCGGTTATATAATTGCATGATTATTGCTCTATCTTTGGATGTATAATACATTGCATATAAAGAGATTATTGTGAGTTATAACAGAGATATGAATTATAGGTATATACAGTATATAATAATTGCTAATAAAATGCCATAGATAAACTTGTGCCGTATACCATTAGTTATTCGATTAATGCTGTCAAAAACCGCCATATGAGGGGAAGAAAAAGATGATAGAGGGGAGGTCAGAGTTGGTGAAATAAAGGAGTGTCTGAAGGCAAGACAGAGTGACATCCAAAGAAGCTGAGTGGATTAAAGTCAGTGAGGCGTGACCTGCTGTGAGGAGAGAAAGATGGGGACAAAGAACGTTTGTTGGGGTACGGTTAATGACTGTGATAAATTGCATGGTGAAACTACATTATATAACTATCTTAGTAAGTTTGAATTACAAATCATTATATACCTACAGTATAGTACTAAAGTACACTATCACTCTTTCAATTTTGGGGTGCATTGTTATAGGCAGTTATGGCTTTTGTCTCCTTCATTCACACACATCTCTTTTTTTTCTCTCTCTCTCCACACACACACACACACACACACACACACACACACAGACACACACACACACACACATATCCACACATATATATATATATATATATATATATATATATATATATATATAGAGAGAGAGAGAGAGAGAGTGTCTGCTTTTGGGGCGTTCTTTGTTTATATTTACCATGGGGTTTCTTCTGTGAGGACTATCGCATTTGCTGTACAGACACTTTCGTTAGGCCTATTGTGTTCCTCAGATTAAGAGGTATTGAAGATTTTACAAAGTTTTCTCCCCCACATCGCTGTAATGCATTTTGCTATGTCAAATACTGTAGTTTCTAACAAGTCCAAAGTGAGCTAATATGTTTATGATAATTTTGCAACTTACAGAATTAGTATATCTTGATAATAACATTGTATAATAAATGCAGTTAGATAGGGGTGTGGTAGGCTCTAGGTCAGTTAGACCAGTCTTATGGGGAAATACTTCAGAAAATGTAATTTTCAACAAGAAACATCTTTGTAACAAGCAAAATATATTATAGAAAATGTTATCCTTAGAATATTTATATGACCTAATTCCGAAGTTTGACACACCTATTTTGGGACACCCTGTATACATTATTTATATATATTTATATATATACTGTATACAGTATATATATAAACAAACAGGCTGCCTTTCAATTTTGACCCTTGGAATGTACAATGTTAGAACCCTATTCATGGCAGAGCGTTGAAGCTCCATCGTACTATCCGAGAGGATGGGCTTCTATGGGACACTACACGGTGGTCGCCGAAGCATAGGTAGCAGAACTGGTCCCGCTCACATTGATCCCCCTACTTGGTTTTGAAGCTGTGACCATCACTACACATGGGACATCGGACCGAGCTCCTGTAGGAGGTGGACCCGTGACCAAACTGGTGACAGTCATAACACCGAAGCATAGGGAAATAATACACTGAAATGGGATAGAACACAGCAGACAGTGAGGGATTTGGGGGGATCATAAGGGACCAGGAAGCAGGGAGGCGATGAACCTCCAGCAGGGTACAGGGGGGCCACAGCCTGAGAACTCTGAAGGATCGGTAGGCCAGTCAACAGTGCATCGGACTTACCATCCAGGGCAATAGGCCCAATAGCACCATAGGAAACTGAGGAGTCCTGCAGGTCATAGACCCAGCGACACCGGACCACCCACTTCGCCCAGGGGCGAGAGCGCTCCATTGGGGGCAAGAATTGAGTGATATAAGCCACCCTGTGGCACACCACCAGCCCCATACACCCGACAACCCCCGACCCATTCTTACAAAACTAACCAAAGGGAGAGTCATTCACAGCAAATGAGACATTAGCAGGTTTACATAACACTAGGGCACCTGAAACAGCACTGATGATTAATGTGACATAGGGAGAGGACTGAGCTGAGGAGGGGACCAGAACAGAATGATCAGAAACGTTGGACTGCTTTACCGAACGAACCTGCCCATCACCACCAACCAACCAAGTGTCCCTGGACTACTTTTCCCTACTAGCCGGCGAGGAGTCCATCAGGGAGGAAACAGAAGCTTCCCCACCACCTACGGGGCATGGCCAGAACCTCCACGAGGCCCCAGCCTATCGCCACATACACCCACACACTAGAAAAACCGAGAGGGAACAATGGGAGAGCGAGCAGACATGTCTGCATTCTTCAGGAACCACAGCACCCCAAATGTTATATGAACATTCAGCCTTTGTTGATGTTGCACTACTATCATACATGCTTATACCTCATTGAGAGGTGGGCGTGGCAGGGAACTTAATCCAAGCAACATGATATCACTTGTTTAATTTTTACTAATATATTCGTTGCTAAGCCTGAACTTGTATCGGTCAGACAACACAATGAATTGTGTGACGGTGTCAGTACCATGAGAACAGAAGGACATTGCAACTAAAACATTCCTCCATAATGTGAGTTAGTTGAATATTTCAGTGTTGTTTGGCAGTTTGTTTTGGCGTAAACAATTCAACTCAATGAATATCCAAGGTCCTGGAGTGGCGGCGTCTACGCCGTGGGACCACCTCCCGGAACTGCCGACCATGGATGGCTGCCGACCCTCCCGTCCGGGGACAAGGTCACCGACAGTGGAGGACAGCAGGCTGCCGACCATGGGGAGCAGTTTCCGGGAGCCAAACTGCCACAACTATCCCGTGCCCCCTCCCTGGGGGCACGCGTCCTTGGAGCGGCTGCGGTCGCGCCGGGCAATTCTCACACCTCTCACACCACACACAATACACAGTTTTTCCTACACTGAGAAATTACTCTCCGGCTGTCATTTCTCGAAGACTCCTTCTAGCCGGAGACATTGAGAGCAACCCAGGACCCACCTACAAATACACATGTCCAACTTGCTCAAAACCCATTACTTTGAGCCGCCAAACTAAGGGTTCAGTTCTCTGCAACTCATGCGGGAACTGGACCCATTTCACCTGCACAACACTTGCCTCCATGAAACACTACACAAACACCTGGACATGTTCCTCATGCCCCTCCCTCTCCCAGTCAAATCCCTCCCCTAAAGCCCGTCCACCTCTCCTCCCCAACCCACATAACCTTACTATACCATCCACTCCCTCTCCTAAAACCCGTCCACCTCTCCTCCCCAATCCACATAACCTGCCCATAACATCCACTCCCACTCCTAAAACCCGACCACCTCTCCTCCCCAACCCCATCCACATCCCAACCTAATCCATTCCTACCCTCATCTCCTGCACCCCAATCCCCACCCCCACCCCATCCTCGTGCAGCAGCACCCAACATACACCGCACACACAACATTAATATCCTTCAACTAAACATAGATGGCATCAACACAAAGAAACACGAACTCACACACTTCATCAAACAACACAACATACACATTGCCATCTTACAAGAAACAAAACTCCGTACAACACAAAAAACACCTACATTTCACAATTTCACCACCATACGACAAGACCGGGCCGTCGGCATTGGCGGTGGACTCATCAGCCTGGTACACAAAGATATAACATATATAGACACCAGTGCACATACCAAATCCCTCCACCCCCCAAACGATAGCACAACAGAAATACAATCAATTAAAATACGCACTGGCAACAGCTCCATCATTACCATCATAAATACATGCATCCCTCCCCAAACACCCCCTACAGTACCAAACGATTACAGACCACAAATACAACATATCACAAACACCCCACACATCATCCTGGGTGGTGATTTCAATGCAAAGACGTCGGCCTGGTTTGTCGACAACCCCGACACAGACAGAGGGCTGGTCTTACAACACCAAACAGACAACCTATATATCCTTAATAACATTCATCAGCATACCCATACTCCCCACCAAGCCCTCTACACCCCATCATCTCCTGATATCACCTTTTGTTCCCCTGAACTCGCCCCACAACATCCTGGAAGGTGGTCAGAACCTTGGGCTCAGACCACCTCCCGATCATTATCACCACCAAAACAAGACTCACCCCAGCTAGCCACAGACACACTTACACTAACTATAAAAGAGCTAACTGGGAAGCTTTCACAAATGAGACAGAACAACACTTTGAAACCTTAAACAGTACACCCATCACTAACATCAACAATGCTGTACACACATTCAACACGACTATTCAAAACGCCGACAAGAAACACATTCCAAGAGGTAACATAAAAAAACACAACCCCAACTTCTCACCAGAAATTCAAAACCTCATCATACAACGCGACACACTGAAACACTCCCCAGCACCCCACACACAAGACATCAATCAACAAATTCAAGCACTCAACATCCAGATTAACAACAAAATACAAGAACACCAAACACTAAATTGGAATAACTTCCTACAAACACTCGATCACAAAACAAACCCCCCAAAACACTAAACAGCATCACACTTTCTAACAGCAACACAACACAATCACATGCTGCAATCACAACAGACTCTACTCCTTCACGTAAACAACAAGCAAACACTCTTATCAATCACTTCTCTCATGTCAGTCACCTAAAACCCCACAAAGACGACCGACGTGTCATCCGACGAAAAAGACAATTCCCCACAGACCCTGACTATACATCCTTCACCTACAACCAGACAAAGCATATCATCAACAATCTCAAGCTCTCACCCGCCTGTGGCCTAGACAACATAAGCAACATTCACCTCAGACACCTGGGACCATAAGGCATACAAGCACTCACTAACATATCAAACTACAGCTACTCACACAACACAATACCAGACATCTGGAAGCATGGTATCATCACATTCCCCAAACCTAACAAAGACCCCACGCTACCCTCCTCACACCGCCCTATCACACTCCTTTGCACCCCCTCCAAAGTCATAGAGCGCCTGGTACTACAACTGATGACACCTGACTTACCCCTTTCTCCAACACAACACGGCTTCAGGCCATTGCACTCCACAAACACTCTTCTTGCAGACCATACACAAAGAGCTTTTGACGGCATCAACTCAGCTAGACCACCACACAGATCAGTACTTGCCACACTCGACATTAGTAAAGCCTTCGATGCCATCCCCCGCCACAACCTAACAAACAAAATCTACAACACAAACATGCACAACACAAAAAGATGGCTGGCCAACTTCTTAGCAGGCAGATGTGCACACGTATCTTTTGCCGGTCAGTCATCTAGCATTAGAAATTTCCCAAACGGAGTCCCGCAAGGATCCGTCCTGTCGCCCGCACTCTTCAATCTGTACATGCATGATATAAATACACCTAATTCATCCCAAATAACCATAGCCTCCTAAGCAGACGACATAACACTCACAAGCACGCACCAAAACCCAGACACAGCAACAAGACTCCTTCAAGACTATCTCGACGCATTACATGAATGGTGCACTACAAACAGACTCAATTTAGCCCCAGCTAAATCCACTGCAACCCTCCTCACAAGCTGGACAGGAGAGCATGATTACGTCCCGGGACTCAACATAAACAACACACCCCTAACACACACACACACACACACAAACTCCTAGGAGTAACATACGACACCCAAATGACATTCAAACAGCACACCACAAACACGAAAAAGAAACTGACACCCAGACTAAACGCCCTCAGATCACTTGCCCACACGAAATATGGACACAACAAAGAAACCACCACCACAGTCTACAAACAATACATAAGATCAGTTATGGAATACGCAACCCCAGCCTGGGCTTCTAACCTAGCTGAAACACATCATAAGACCTTACAGACTATTCAAAATAAAGCCCTAAAAATCATCACAGGATGCACAGCTACGACACCCACAGATCACCTACATCAAGAAACCAAAGTCCTCAAAGTCAAAGATCATCTAGACATGAGAGGCACACAATTCCTGGCAGCAGCCTCCACGAATCAACACCACCCACTACACTACATGGCAACACACCCACAGACACCAAGAAATATCAAAACAACACCCAGCACACGGTATCACACACACATACTGTCTTCTCTCCCTCCCTGCCCACCTCAAACCAACTTCCGGAAGCACATCCATACTCATATCACTCGCCGTTCCATCCACTCACTCACAGACAACACGCAGCTGCAAGCACGACCTCCCGAAATCCATCCTTCTGAATCCTCCCTTCCTCGCGAGGACAGAGTCCACCTGGCCAGGCTGAGATGCGGACACCATCCAGCTCTTCTGAGCTATCAGAAGAGACTGGATGACTCCGTCGTCGACACCTGCCCGGGTTGTAACACAGCACCCCATACCATTAAACACATCATAGAAGACTGCATTTCACACAACCACTTACGCCAACAACACAATTTACTCTCTTTGAGAGCTCTGTGGGAAAGCCCGACCGTGGCCATGGCCTTCCTTAAGGACTCGGGGCTGTTCGGCCAGGCAGCTTAGGGAACAACAACAACAACAACAACAACAACATGAATATCTAAACAAATGTCCTTTCCTTCACTATGGTTTTCTGCATTCATTAAATATACTGTAAAATTATTACACACATTCATTTCCATCTGTAAATAAAATATATCTCATCAAAATATTATGTCAGCAATATTCCTTCAAAATTATTTCAAATAGTTTTCATTTGCATCAAACTAAAAATGTCTAGTCTATTGAAATTTCCTGGGCACTTTTCCAACCAAAGTTTTTGCCCTTCTCAACTTTTCGCTATTCACGTTTTTGGCGTCCTTTCCCATTTGTCATCTCCCTCAACATTCACCTCTCATTCACAATCAATATCAGGGTAAACATCGAAATTTGTCTTATTATAAGTGCGTTTTTCTTGTATCCCCTACACCCTCTCACTATCATCATCATCAGCAACATCGTGCTAGTGCCGTTTGTAGTACCGGTGTATATTTTGAAAATACTTATACCAATAGGGTTGGAATAATTCAACAGTTGCTCGGAAGTTTATACTTTATTAAGCAAACTTAAAGGCAATCAGTATTCCTCATAGAGATTGAGTCTGACCGGGTCGAAATACGTTCAAACTGAAGAGTTGAATACTGACGACAATACAGTATACATTGCACCTCGGAGTTTTAAGTTCCCATTACAACCTATCTATACGATCGCTATTCAGAGTTTTGACCTACTTCGACTCCGGTCCCAAGGCACAACAACTATTGAGATACAGAAACTATAGTGAAGCATTATATCCTTTAGTACGTTAATTGATATTACACACGATCGATAGCATACTTTCGGCGAGGTGATATCTATAGTAAGAATATGGTTTCTGTATAACAAAAGATTTCCAAATGGGGGATGCCTGATTGCCAACCTTAACTATTACTCAAGCTAAAACTCCTTCATCATAAACCCTGTATTTCTAACCTACATAGGTTGTAGGTATCATTGAGTTACTTCCTATTTATTAGGCCGAGTCAGATTAACAGTCAGCTTGTCCGATCACCATAGACTCATAAGATGGTTAGTTACTTAGGACCCTAACCATCTGCTATATGACTATCTTCTCAATAGTTGGCTACATAGTGCCCCATGAATATTCTTTCCTCTAACTTAAACATTAGGCTACC
This sequence comes from Paralithodes platypus, assembly GCA_032716605.1. Taxonomy (NCBI): domain Eukaryota; kingdom Metazoa; phylum Arthropoda; class Malacostraca; order Decapoda; family Lithodidae; genus Paralithodes; species Paralithodes platypus. The sequence goes on along the minus strand of CM064544.1, from coordinate 25,643,263 downwards.
ATAGTGCGGTGGCAATATGAACATGATTAGATTAATATCCAGTATTCGAGAATGGATAATAAGTCGTAGGCGTGTGCATAAACCTTTAACCGTCTTGGTGGTGTAATGGGTAAGGTGTCTAAAAATCTGTGTGTGATAACCCAGGTTCGAATCCCGGTGGATCACATATATGCTTTCATTAATTTCATTGGAGGTGTTTGGTGGTGTGGTGAAATTAATACAAAAATCAATATAACTCTATATTCTCAATATTTAGTTACTTAGGACCCTAACCATTGAACCTAGACTCCTAGAGTTGGTTACTTAGGGCTTAACTCTCTTTCACACCATCTTGTCTAAAATGTATCTTCACTATTTATGCACAACTCTGAGCTATGAACTGTATACTGTTGTCTTAACAGAGCAGCCTTAGCAGAAAGTTTGAAAGTGTTATCGTGGTAGTACAGCGATCTACATATATTTGTGTACTACTGCATATCAATGTTTAGTATAGTAAATCCATAATTACATCATATTTCGTTTGTGGAATGCTCTATATCGACGAAATGTTGATCTCATGAGCACATTTTCTGCCCATTTTATCTCTAATAAATACTTATTTTTTTATATATATTTGTATTGATTGCAATATTAGATTCGTACTTTGTAATGTAATAATTCCTGAATATTTACATGCTTGTGGAATGTAAAATGCGAAATAGTTCAGGTGAATGTATTAAGGGATAAGCCTTTACAACGGCACCTCGTAGCTACTTTCTACTTTTTCTATTTTCTGAAGAGTGTGGAGAGGGAAGAAGGGGTGTTGGAGAGATAATAAGCTGTTGGAGTGTCTTTGTTATGCGTGTTATTAGTATGTATACGTCGTCGAGGTGTCCTCCGACTGGGTGCAAGCATGTGAAACACGCTAGGACGTACTACCACACCCACTAAGTGTCCGCCTTGGCTGGGATCGAACCCAGGTCAAACAGATTCACACGTGAGCGGCTCACCATTCAACCGTCGCGGTTCTACCAAGACTGCCGAAATCAGCCTGTTCTTCCCTTTCTTTTGTCTTTGATAGGTTGTTGGAATAAGGCTAATTTTATGGGAATTTGTGTAATATCAATATGAAACTATGTACATGTATATCATTTAATGTTTATGTTTACAGAAGATGATGGTCAAACTAGTTATCAGACAGCAAAACAATAAAATATCTCCCTTTGCATGAATTATGATGTATACAGTATACATTAAATATAATATAAACTAATATGCGGGTGCGGATTATATTTGAATTACAGCATAAGAGGATTTCGTGGCAAGTTTGATCTTATCAAAGGGTGAAACCCTCGTATTCGGTGTGGTTTAAAATTTATTATATTTATGACAGTCATCAGTTGCATTAGCATATTTTAAATTCCATACTGCGAATTTATTATATATATACAGTATACATTTAAGGTTAATAATAACCATAACTATCAACATATTACTTTATATAGATAGGCTAGTTAAGTATTAAGCACATATGCCCCCATACAACTCAATTCTGTCTACCTTACCTGTCAACATTACTGTACAGTACATAGCCTATACAGTATTGTATATCGGTGCTATGTATAACAAATTACTGTACAGTACATAGCCTATACTGTATATCAGTGCTATGTATAACAAATTACTGTACAGTACATAGCCTATACTGTATATCGGTGCTATGTATAACAAATTACTGTACAGTACATAGCCTATACTGTATATCAGTGCTATGTATAACAAATTACTGTACAGTACATAGCCTATACTGTATATCGGTGCTATGTATAACAAATTACTGTACAGTACATAGCCTATACTGTATATCGGTGCTATGTATAACAAATTACTGTACAGTACATAGCCTATACTGTATATCGGTGCTATGTATAACAAATTACTGTACAGTACATAGCCTATACTGTATATCAGTGCTATGTATAACAAATTACTGTACAGTACATAGCCTATACTGTATATCGGTGCTATGTATAACAAATTACTGTACATAGCCTACTGTATATCGGTGCTATGTATAACAAATTACTGTACAGTACATAGCCTATACTGTATATCGGTGCTATGTATAACAAATTACTGTACAGTACATAGCCTATACTGTATATCGGTGCTATGTATAACAATTACTGTACAGTACATAGCCTATACTGTATATCGGTGCTATGTATAACAAATTACTGTACAGTACATAGCCTATACTGTATATCGGTGCTATGTATAACAAATTACTGTACAGTACATAGCCTATACTGTATATCGGTGCTATGTATAACAAATTACTGTACAGTACATAGCCTATACTGTATATCGGTGCTATGTATAACAAATTACTGTACAGTGCATAGCCTATACTGTATATCGGTGCTATGTATAACAAATGGTATGAACAATATAATAACCAGATGTCACTACAGCATAACATGTTATTATGTTTGATAGCAAGTGTACAAGCTGCTTTAAAGAGCGACGGTAAACACAAGAGAACAATCGTTCCCTGTAGAGCACATATCACCGCCATCCATACAAGCCAGAGCAAGTGACATTGATAAATCATCTTGCCCGTGCCCGTTTTGGTCCATGACAGATTTTGTCCTTGGCTGATGTGGGTAGAGCTGAGCGGTCGAATTAGTACAATAGATATTAGCCATGCAACCATTTTGGTCCGTGGCTTTGTACGTCCAGGGCCATTTTGGTAAGCGGCCGATTTGGTCCATGGCCAATATGGGCAAAGTCAAGAGATTAAAGTAACCTGATCTGCATTAGTGGATCAACCGATTTTGGTCCCTGGCCGTTTTTGTTCGTGGGCGTGTTTGCCTATGTATAATACTGTGCTGAATGAGTAAATACTGTATATGGCCCGATTTGGTCTGTGGATATTTTATCTGCTGCCGTTTTTATCCGGGGCCGTTTTGGTCCATGGACAGTTTGGTCTGTAGCCTACATGTGCAGAACCAAATAGTTAAAATATTTCTACCTGTATTGGCCTAGTGACCATTTGGTGAGCGACTGTTTTGGCTGATGGCCGTGTTTGTCTGAGACTACAAATAGTGTAGGTGCGATCCATGGGTGTTTGGTCTCCAGGTGTGTTGGTCCATGTCTGGTTTGAATCATTGGTATCCACTCAATACAATGGGGCAAAATTAGGGGCAAAACCCCTAAACAGCCATTTGGGATAATCCAATCTGCATTATATTAGTGTGAAATCTTTACGTATACAGTATTTATTGTAGTAGGGATCGGACAAAAACTTATCATGGTATTACTTTGGATGTTCCTTTCATCGGGTTCGGGCGAAAGGGTCAGTGGAATATGGCTAAAAGATAATAATATGTACTCTGCCACCAAATGAAAGTGCTGACAATGTTTCATATACATTTGTTCATTGGCTATTGAACGATCCTGTTTAGCCTACAGACAGACACTCAAACAGTGAGAATCGAATTACAACTGCCAAACTTTCTCGTTTGGCAGCGATAAAAATAAATAAATAAATAAATATATATATATATTTATATATATATACCGTATATATAATAATAATAATAACAAATTTCTACTACCATCATTGCTGCTATTAGCACACATATCATAAAACCTGATACCATCTTCCTTGCTACCATCATACAGTGTCAACATTCCCATTCCCAGCTATAAGCTCGTGATAAAGTAAATATGTAGAACAAATAAATACAATAAAAATAAATTAATAAAGACTACTCACGCCGTCGATGTCGTAGGCGGTGAAGGAGGCGAGGTGTGCCCCGGGTGCTGTGTCCTCTGGTAGGGTGAGGGCGTGGTGACCGTGGGTGAAGATAGGTGTGTTATCATTAGCGTCCACCACCCGCAGGCTCACCCAGGCGGCGTCTTCATGGTACTTGTCACCCCACCCGTCCTCACCCTAAGCCGAGAAGAATGAAAATAATATTAATAGTAACCAGGGGCCGGAGTCAAAAAATGAACCTAAAAGTTAAGGTGAACTTGCTGTTCGAAAAATACAAATGGGAGAAGGAAAGTTATGCGGCATACAACATCTATATTATTTGATTCGTTAATTAAGGGGAGATGGGTCGTTATTCTGGGCCCAGTTCTTCCTCATGTTTAGCCCCATTGGACTATGACATTCAGCTCATTAGTTTGGCGATTTTAAGACCTTTCACCCCATTCCTTTGGCAATATTAAGACCTTTTGCGTCAATTAGTTGTTGATATTTTCCTGGCGAGCGATAGAGAGCCTGTAATATAAGAGTAACCGGCCGTCTGCCGGGATGTTTTTCTACCGAAAAATGTACAGATATATCTTGTCCTGGGGTTGATTTTTAAGTTTGATGGGAGGTCTAGGGAGGAAACTAGAAAAGTAATACATATATGACAAAAATCAACTAGAAAATGAATCATCCACCCTCAAGTAATGGTGTGAAGGATGAGCAACAAGAAGTAAAGCCATTATCATATTGTATATGTCTATACCGTATACTATACCTATACACACAGGATTGCATCAACAGTCATACCAGTATCCAGAACAGTCTACCATCAAAAGTCATATTCTGTGGAGATCAGTTCTACACCACAGACAACAACCAGTCAATCACCACCTGCAACACCAACAACAACCACAGCAACAAAGACCGACAGATCTGGAACAATATCAGCAATCAAGATGCCACCCACACCCGTAACAAGAAAAGAAAGGTGCCCACTGAAAAGCCAGAGAAGAAGAAGATAGTCTATCCTCCATCACCATTCTTCAGACGACATTGAAGCCCTGCCTTGCATGCAATCACACGCCCCATTCCCGATGATGTCACACTACTTGCCTCTGGACCTCAGTTGATTTTATGAAACGAGCTGACAGCTTCCAGGTTAAAAGGACCCAAGTCCACCTCTGATCACCTGATGAAGCTTTATCTCATAGACCGGACACTGAAGAGTGCCAAGATGATCAAGAACAGCAAGGAACATCGAATGACTCCAAATACCTAACTTTTGGTGTTTCCAAAACACCACAAGGGTGCTTACAAAGGCCGACTAGATACATCCTAAGGCCACCAAGGCGGTTCCCAAGACCTCCAGGGTGCCTCCCAAGGCACGCTCTTAGGTTCTTCAAAGGTCTTCACTGGTCCTTTCCGAGGCCAGCAATGAAGAACTCACAGTAGCAGAGGACGGAACCGCCCCAGGCATTCCAGCCCTGACAACTCGCGCCTGCACACAGAGATTAGGGTCGTCACCATCCTAAGATCTTGTACCCCTGAACTAGTCAACCTTGATGATAAACTCCCTATCACGCCAGGGAAACATGTAGAACTTGCCCAGATACCTTCTTATATTTAGTATTGATTTTATCTTGAAGGTCCCTTCTAGTCACATTTTAAGTAATATATAAACAATACACACACTGCTGCTTTGCATAGTTTGCTACCCTTGCCAGGGATAATAATACCTCATACTCCCAAGACGATTCTGCCTTGACTGCTAGAAAAATAACTATCACTGTAAATATATTCTATATCACAACACCCCTCCGTACACCATTAACTGTCACTTAGTTAGTTAGTTAGTTAAAATAGGACTTCAGAGGCTATCGACCCTACTGGATAATTGAACCAGCACACTGCAAATCAGGAATAGCATCAGAACAGGAGCCCCTACCAATATTCCTTTTATTCACTTATACTGTACACTCGTATGATTATTCATTGCATTTGTGCTATTCCTCATATATACTGTTCTGTGTTACTTGATAAAACAAAAAATATTAAGTTGTCCTATGTATCACTGTTCTAAGTGAAGTACCTCTACTAGAGTTAAGAGGCTATGCTTGCCTAAATCAGATCAGCCGGTTAATATAACTATTATAACTAGTATTTTAAATATTATTATTATAAACATAGCCAAAGTTGAAATAATAAAGATAAAACTGAGCTTTTGGGCATGACTGTAATAAGATGGGTGTAGTGATGTGTGCCATTTGTAGTGCGATGCAAGGTATTCATTTCCTTGCCTCACACGCTATAACAGACCCATTACGCTGATGATCCTCCGCTTCCCTCTTAGAACTGGTCCAACCAGGAAAAGTCCATATTTGTCTCTCATCCATTTGTCAACGTAATGAAGACAAATTAAGTGATGGTGTTGGTTGTGTTTAATGTGTTGGTTGTGTTTGATGTGATGGCCGTGTTTAATGTGTTGTTGGATGTGTTTTATGTTTTGGTTGTGTTTATGTGTTGGTTGTGTTTGATGTGTTGGTTGTGTTTGATGTGTTTGATGTGTTGGTTGTGTTTGATGTGTTGGTTGTGTTTGATGTGTTGTTGGTTGTGTTTGATGTGTTGTTGGTTGTGTTTGATGTGTTGTTGGTTGTGTTTGATGTGTTGTTGGTTGTGTTTGATGTGTTGTTGGTTGTGTTTGATGTGTTGGTTGTGTTTGATGTGTTGGTTGTGTTTGATGTGTTGGTTGTGTTTGATGTGTTGTTGGTTGTGTTTGATGTGTTGTTGGTTGTGTTTGATGTGTTGTTGGTTGTGTTTGATGTGTTGGTTGTGTTTGATGTGTTGTTGGTTGTGTTTGATGTGTTGTTGGTTGTGTTTGATGTGTTGTGGCTTGTGTTTGATGTGTTGTTGGTTGTGTTTGATGTGTTGGTTGTGTTTGATGTGTTGTTGGTTGTGTTTGATGTGTTGGTTGTGTTTGATGTGTTTGATGTGTTGTTGGTTGTGTTTGATGTGTTGTTGGTTGTGCTTGATGTGTTGTTGGTTGTGTTTGATGTGTTGGTTGTGTTTGATGTGTTGGTTGTGTTTGATGTGTTGGTTGTGTTTGATGTGTTGTTGGTTGTGTTTGATGTGTTGTTGGTTGTGTTTGATGTGTTGTTGGTTGTGTTTGATGTGTTGGTTGTGTTTGATGTGTTGTTGGTTGTGTTTGATGTGTTGGTTGTGTTTGATGTGTTGGTTGTGTTTGATGTGTTGTTGGTTGTGTTTGATGTGTTGGTTGTGTTTGATGTGTTGTTGGTTGTGTTTGATGTGTGTTGGTTGTGTTTGATGTGTTGTTGGTTGTGTTTGATGTGTTGTTGGTTGTGTTTGATGTGTTGTTGGTTGTGTTTGATGTGTTGTTGGTTGTGTTTGATGTGTTGTTGGTTGTGTTTGATGTGTTGTTGGTTGTGTTTGATGTTGTTGGTTGTGTTTGATGTGTTGGTTGTGTTTGATGTGTTGTTGGTTGTGTTTGATGTGTTGTTGGTTGTGTTTGATGTGTTGGTTGTGTTTGATGTGTTGTTGGTTGTGTTTGATGTGTTGGTGTGTTTGATGTGTTGGTTGTGTTTGATGTGTTGTTGGTTGTGTTTGATGTGTTGGTGGTTGGGTTTGATGTGTTGGTGGTTGTGTTTGATGTGTTGTTGGTTGTGTTTGATGTGTTGGTTGTGTTTGATGTGTTGTTGGTTGTGTTTGATGTGTTGTTGGTTGTGTTTGATGTGTTGTTGGTTGTGTTTGATGTGTTGGTTGTGTTTGATGTGTTGTTGGTTGTGTTTGATGTGTTGGTTGTGTTTGATGTGTTGTTGGTTGTGTTTGATGTGTTGTTGGTTGTGTTTGATGTGTTGTTGGTTGTGTTTGATGTGTTGTTGGTTGTGTTTGATGTGTTGTTGGTTGTGTTTGATGTGTTGTTGGTTGTGTTTGATGTGTTGGTTGTGTTTGATGTGTTGTTGGTTGTGTTTGATGTGTTGGTTGTGTTTGATGTGTTGTTGGTTGTGTTTGATGTGTTGTTGGTTGTGTTTGATGTGTTGGTTGTGTTTGATGTGTTGTTGGTTGTGTTTGATGTGTTGGTTGTGTTTGATGTGTTGTTGGTTGTGTTTGATGTGTTGTTGGTTGTGTTTGATGTGTTGTTGGTTGTGTTTGATGTGTTGTTGGTTGTGTTTGATGTGTTGTTGGTTGTGTTTGATGTATTGTTGGTTGTGTTTAATGTCATATCATATACCTTAGTAGATTGTTGAGGATTTAATATTCGTATGAATATGTATTTCTTCCACTTTAGATATAAGTTAACTGTCAAACGTTTCAGTCACACATAATTTTAGTTAAGATCCCTCTAAGAGTCTAAGTAGTGATATTCAATACATGCACGACCTCTTGAAACCAAAGGCCCTCCGGTTAATCGATATTTTAACTTTTCGATTCCTGGATGACTTGTCTAAGCTGAATACTAAAGTCTGAGAAGGCCTGCAACGGTGCCAAGCAAGTCCTTCAACCCCTTCTAGCAGGTAACGATTGGTTTGCTTAAGGGAGCCCACCTCGCTTTTTTTTTTATCTTTCTCTCCCTCTCTCTTTGGCTTGTATCCATTCGGCCCCATTCAGCCTACTGTTTTAAGACGTTTACCCCCATCCAGGTGTCAATATATTTCTGGCGAGCGGTAGCGAGCCAGCATATATATTTTGTTTTGTTTTGACAGCAAGCTAAATTTGTACATTTTTCGATAGAAAAATTTCTCCGGCGAAGCCGGATTTTTCCATACAATGCTGGCTCGCTATCGCTCGCCAGGAAGAAATCGACACCTGGTTGGGGATAAAAGTCTTAAAACAGTTGGCTGAATGGGACCGAATAGATACTAGCCAGGGAAAGAGAAAAGGAGAGGAAGATAAAAAAAGCCGGTGACCCCCCTTAATTAACTCTTAATGCGATTGCCATGGAATATTGCTGTTTAACAAGGATCCGGAGACCTCTACGGGTAAGAGACTATCGCATGATAACTTTTATCTTTGCCAAGCCCTCCTAAATGTAATGGAATCGCCTGCAAGTAGGTAGAATAAGAGCATTCTGGCGTCTTTTAACCCTCTCTGACATATGACGCGATTTTGAGCCTGTTGGGGATACTTTAAAGCCTTTGTTACCATCAGGGGTATAAAGAAACCTTTAATTTAGTTACTTCAACCTCTGCAGTTGTCTTGTGAGTTAGCTGTGGGCAGAAAACTAATTTTGGAGAGATAATTATATGAGGTAGATAACTATTTATTATTGCTAATCTGGCAACCTCTGCGTCATAAATGCGTGAAAGGGTTAATAGCGAGTGTTAACTGGAAAGGTTAAACATGGCTAGATTCCATGGAAACTAATTTAGAAACTTTCTGGCCCATATTTGCGTCTGAAGTGCTCAAAGGTTGAAGCACCGAAGGTCAAAAGAAACCATCTTGCGTACAGTCAAATGTAATAATACGTCTGAAATGTTGATGATAATTTGTGTGAAAGCTTGAGAGAAGAACAATAACCTGACATTTCTACGACGTGAAACAATTAGTATTCGTCACGGGCTATTAAAAACACAATACTATTAAGGGAGCCCACCTCGCTTTTTCTTTCTTTCTCTCCCTCTCTCTTTGGCTTGTATCCATTCGGCCCCATTCAGCCTACTGTTTTAAGACGTTTACCCCAATCCAGGTGTTAATATTTTCCTGGCGAGCGGTAGCGAGCCAGTATATATATATATACATATTTTTGTTTTGACAAAGCTAAATTTGTACATTTTTCGATAGAGAAATGTCTCCGGCGAAGCCGGATTTCTCCATACAATACTGGCTCGCTATCGCTCGCCAGGAAGAAATCGACACCTGGATGGGGATAAACGTCTTAAAACAGTTGGCTGAATTGGGCCGAATGGATACAAGCCAGGGAAAGAGAGAAAAGGCGAGAAAGATAAAAAAGCCGGAGACCCTCCTTAAAGAAACGTGATAATAAACTAAAAATGCAGTTGACGAGGAAGGTTGTCGGGGAACTCATTATTTTAGCTGTATTATATACTCTTAAATTAGTCAAGGAATTTGTTTTAAATATTGCCTTAGGATATTCTAGCAAAAGCAAGTTAGTTAGTTGTGATAGGACTTCAGAGGTTTTCAACCCTTCTGGATTATTAAGCCAGCACACTGTAACTTAAGAATAGCGTCAGGACTGGAGCCCCTTTTCGAGAAGTCCAGTCCCTTGCAAAAACAAATAGCCTATGACTGTACTTTATTTATCTGACTTTTCTACATAATTTAATTTAAAATAGTGATCTTGGTTATATTACAATAAAGTTATCCTTCAACATGTAGCACTGATAATAGGTTATTTAGTACATTATGTAATAATTATGTACAGTGTATTTATATGGTTTTCTTGGATAAATAATGTAATATATATTTCTTTCTGCGGTGATATATCTTGTAATACCAATGTTGGTATCTTAGATATATCACATAATGCCTATCCTGGGTAAATCATGTGATAACGATTTTTTCTAGTTGGTAGCGTGTGAAATACTCTCCCTACATCACGAAACAAAATTATAAGTCACGGTGAGTCCCGTAGTTCCCCCTCCCTGTAACCCATAGTGTATGATGGTGGTGGGTGGGTGGGTGGGTGGGTGGGTGGTGGGTGGGTGGGTGGTGGGTGGGTGGGTGGGTGGGTTTGTGTGTGGGTGTGGGTGGGTGGGTGTGTGTGTGTGGGGGTGTGTGTGTGGGTGGGTGGGTGTGTGGGTGGGTGGGTGTGTGGGTGGGTGTGTGGGTGGGTGGGTGTGTGGGTGGGTGGGTGGGTGGGTGGGTGGGTGGGTGGGTGTGTGTGTGTGTGTGTGTGTGTGTGTGTGTGTGTGTGTGTGTGTACTCACCTAATTATAGTATACAGGATTTGAGTTTTTAGGCTCGTATAGTCCCGCCTCCAAAGATTCTGTTATCTAATTTGGCTTTAATAATGTGGATATTCCCCGCACCCACCACTTCATCATCCAACTGATTCCACATATTAATACTTCTTATGGAAAGCTGAATTTCCTCACATCTCCTTTACATCTGCCTTTCTTTAACTTGCAACTATGTCCTCTAGTCCTCCCTTTATCTCCCTCGATAGTCCTCCTTGTCTATCCTTTCCAATCCCCTAACACATTTATACATCATAATCATATCCCCTCTTTCTCTTCTCTCACTTAGAGTTGGCAAATTCAATCTCTCTAATCTCTCTTCATATGTCAGTTCTCTTAGTTCTGGAATCATCTTCGTTGCAGCTCTCTGTACTTTCTCCAACTTAATTATGTTTTTTTTAAAGATGGGGTGACCACACCACTGCCGCATATTCCAATTTAGGTCTCACCATTGATTTTATTATATTTACTAGCATCTCTTCATTCAAATAGTTGAATGCTATTTTTACTTTATTCAACAGGCCATAAGCTTCTCCCACAATTTTGTTAATATGGCTCTCGGGTGAAAGATCTCCCTGTATTATAATGCCCAAGTCCTTTTCTTTCTCTGAGGGGTTAATCGTGTATTTTCCTAGTTTATATTCCCAATGAGGTCTTCTTTTACTCACACCCCCTTCCGTCACATGACATTTATCTTTGTTAAAATCTAATTTCCATATCTTGCTCCATCGGTCTATCTTATCCAGATCACTCTGTAGCTCTCTACAACTGTTTTTGTCCACTATATGCTTAATAATTTTTGCATTGTCAGCAAACATATTCATGTATCCATTTATTTCCTCTGGCATGTCATTTATATAGACCAGAAACATAATTGGGGCCAACACTGATCCCTGTGGAACTCCGCTTGTAACATCCCTCCATGTTGATAAGCTGTCTCTTATCATGGTTCTCATCTGTCTTCCCGAGAGATAGTCCTCCATCAACTTCAACAAATTACCCTGAACCCCTCCAAACTTCTTCAACTTCCATCTAAGTCTACTATGAGGAACTCTGTCAAAGGCCTTCTTTATACCAAGATATATATCATGTGTGTGTGTGTGTGTGTGTGTGTGTGTGTGTGTGTGTGTGTGTGTGTGTGTGTGTGTGTGTGTGTGTGTGTGTGTGTGTGTGTGTGTGTGTGTGCGTGAATCGATTGTTATTGGCTTACTGTATATGTTCAAATAATGCTTTTTGATAACACGGCGAACAGTAAACATTCTTATACGCTAGTTATTTTGGGAAGTTTAGAAAATGCCGACATATGTATTGTACCGCTGCATCAACTGTTCTCCCTTACACACGTGGTGGGGTGAAGGAAAAGAACAACAACCATTGATACACTGGCCACACATATCGTACTATCCCAGCGAGGTTGTCAAAATAATACTAGCGATAGCCAAACCCAAATATAAGAGAGTAGAAGAAAAGGATTTCATATGAACAAACTTTCTCCCTATCATCCACTCTCTATAAAAATAGATGAACACTGTAACCAGTTAGACATGAATACCTCTGCAGGAACTGAAAGTTAACAATTAGTATTGGAAATTAAATTATACGCTTCCTTTCACTTTAGAATGACTGAATCTAGATTCATCTTAACCCTTTTTGTACCTTTGCCGTCCTTTTACCTTTATTCTGGCTACTATTAGAAGATTATATTCAGTTGAAATAGGGCATCCAGGAACTAACAAGCTTTTAATTTTCTCACTTAACCCTTTTACTACCACAGATCCTTCTTAAGCTGCACAATATCGTCTAAATATAGTCGGGAAAGAATGAAAAAGACGTCGCCGGTACAGGGGGGAGAGAGAGAGAGAGAGAGAGAGAGAGAGAGAGAGAGAGAGAGAGAGAGAGAGAGAGAGAGAGAGAGAGAGAGAGAGAGAGAGAGAGAGAGAGAGAGAGAGAGAGAGAGAGAGAGAGAGAGAGAGAGAGAGAGAGAGAGAGAGAGAGAGAGAGAGAGAGAGAAACACAATACTAGAGGTTATTGCTGGATATTCAATCATATTGGTAGAAAGTAAGATAACGAAAGGAATTGTTCTAAAAAATATTAAAGATAGATTCAAGGAATATATAAATTTGAGTAGTGTTATGGGATATGCGTTAAGAGGTCTGTTTATTGAAAGGAAGAGTGGATACATATATACACAGAATCAAGAATCCATGGTACTACTTGATCTTAGCTATCTTCAAACGTTTTTCACTCGAATTAGAAAGGCCTACTGCGAATTAACCCTTTCACGCTTATGACGCAATTTTGAGCGTATTAGGGATACTTTAAAGCCTTTGTTACCATCAGGGGTATTTAGAAACCTTTAGTTTAGTTACTTCAACCTCTGCAGTTGTCTTTGAGTTAGCTGTGGGCAGAAAACTAATTTTGGAGAGGTAATTATAAGAGTGAGAGAACTCTATTTCTTATTGCTAATCTGGCAACCTCTGCGTCATAAAAGCGTGAGAGAGTTAAAAGGATACCAATCTTCACAATTATAAACTAAATTAAATTGATTTAAGGTACATGTAATGTCAAAATGGGAATCATCTGATTGTAAGGGTTATTATAAAAGGAGAGAGTCGTCCAGTGAACCTTTTTATGGCAACTATGCCAAGTATAATAATGATGAACAGTAATTGAACGATACAGGTATAAAGATGCTAGCATACTTACCCTGGAGAGGACCTTAAAATGTACAGCATAGCCTTCGTTATCGCATGTTATGCTGCATGCTTCTAGATGCGACAGAAGCATGCTGGAAAGACTAATTTGTCTACTTGTGTTGGTTTAGCCTTACGTCACCTCCTGTCTCTCAAGGTTTCTCGTGTGTGTGTGTGTGTGTGTGTGTGTGTGTGTGTGTGTGTGTGTGTGTGTGTGTGTGTGTGTGTGTAGTGTGTGTAGTGTGTGTGTGTGTGTGTGTGTGTGTGTGTGTGTGTGGTGTGTGTGTGGGTGTGTGTGTGTGTGTGTGTGTGGTGTGTGTGTGTGTAGTGTGTGCAGGTGTGTGTGCGTGTGGTGTGTGTGTGTGTGTGTGTGTGTGTGTGTGGGTGTGTGTGGTGTGTGTGTGTGTGTGTGTGTGTGTGTGTGTGTGTGTGTGTGTGTGTGTGTGTGTGTGTGTGTGTGTGTGTGTGTGTGTGTGTGTGACGGGGAGCCAGACTAATGTCTGCTCATGTCGGTCACATTTCAATAGTTTTCTTTGCCGTCTAGACCAGCTGTTTTTCACCGCCTTCAGTCGGAGCTATTCCAAACTGAATAAATTCTTCATATTTTTACTCCTTTCTTGCTTTTTGCATTTCGGAGGTTCGATTAAAAAGTTCAAAGAGCTAAAAAATGGGTCTAAATTAAATTCGGTGGTTGAATCCGGGCACAAGGGCACAGACCTTTTGCCCCATTTCTTTGCCAATATTAAGACCTTTAGTGACATTTAGGTGTCGATTTTTTTCCTGGCGAGCGATAGCGAGCCTGTATTTGAAGAGGAATCGGCCTTCGGCCGGGACACTATTCTATCGAAAAATGTACAAATTTATATCGAAGGGGGGTCTTGTGGGTGTTTTTTTTAATTTGATAGATGTTAAGAGAGCAAACTAAACCCCCTCCTTAAACCATTGAGCCGAACCAGTAAATTATACCGCACAATACCGTCTGAGCTCCCTTAATAATATATGGAACAAAAACTATGGAAATACGCGTAAGTTTGTGAAAGATAATTATTAATACTACTCAGTTTCTTAAAGATTGCAACTGATTTAAACTTATTTCGCACAACGATACGTAATGATTCACCGTCGTAAGACCTAACCCCTTCTGTACCAACGCTGTCTTTTAAATTGTATTCTTGCTATATTTTGACCATTTTGTGCAGCTTAAGAGGATCTGTGGTAGTAAAAACGGTTAATCGAGATTTGAAGCCTGTTAAATGCTGGAGGCCCTTTATAAACTTAATAACATTGCCTATTAGTAGCCAGAATAAAGTTAAAAGGACGGCGTCGGTACAGCAGGGGTTAAAGGCCCCGATACTATAGCTGACCAAGTGGTCATAACGAGGACGGCAACTAATGCGGCTCCCTTCGGCAATGGCCCCAAAGAAATGGTAGCACGCAGTACAGCGCGGGAGAGGTCGGCTGGCCGGCGAAAAAAGTTCGACATGTTGAACTTTCGGGAGCTTGGGTCGGTGCAGGGTCAATTCCTGCCCACGGACGTTAGGAAGACAGGAGGTGATCGGCGACTGAGGGTGGACGTTATGCTAACGACGGTACGAGGGCGGTGACTGGTCGGCACCAGACGGTGCTGTAAGGTACGTCACCGCTAGCATGGGTCGGCACACCGTGGGTATGCGCTTCGATAACGTAAGTAGGCGACTTGGCGACGTCGTTCAATTGTTGACAACAACGTCCCTATATATTAAACACATATATACTTAACTTATATATCTAACATACATTATGGAATGGTATGACCATAGAAAGGTCATTGAGGTTATTAAATATTGAACATATTAACTGCCTACTTGTCAGACTGTATTACATTTTGTAGCAGGTGCATTCTCATAGATTACAATAAGTAAATGAAATTATGTTAATGATATTTGTCCATACAATTTCCCCATTTATTAGGCACATACATACTTAACTTTTATATCTAACGTCCTGGCCTGAAGTTATAAGACCATGCAAAGGTCATAGAGTTGTTTTGAATATTACATATTTCATATTACAATTTTGCTCACATTCAACCTGTCCCAAAGAAGGGTGACCGCTCTCAACCCTCCAACTATCGTCCAATTGCTCTCATCTCTTGTCTTTCTAAAGTTTTTTAAACTATTCTTGCTTCCAAATTTCTTAAGCATTTCTCTTCTCATAATCTGCTCTCAGATCGCCAGTATGGCTTCCTTAAGGATCGCTCTACTGGTGATCTTCTTTCATATCTTACTAACTCTTGGTCATCCTCCTTTCGGGACTTCGGTGAGACTTTTTCTATTGCACTAGACATATCGAAAGCCTTCGATAGAGTCTGGCATAAATCTTTAATTTCTAAACTACCCTCCTTCGGTTTCTATCCCTCCATCTGTGCCTTTGTCTCTAATTTCCTTACCCATCCATTCATACGCAGACGACTCAACCTTACACTACTCCATTAGTTTTTCAGAACGCCCCAGCCAGCAATTCCTCAACGACAAACTTAATGAAGCCATAAAACTCTTAAATTCTGATCTAAATACTATTTCCAATTGGGGCAGAGAAAACCTTGTTAACTTTAATGCTTCCAAAACCCAATTTCTCCATCTATCTACCAGTCAGGATCTCCCAGCGGACTATCCCTTATTCTTCAACAATACAAAAATCAACCCTTCATCTTCTCTCAATATTCTTGGTGTCTCTTTTTCTTCTGCTCTCATTTGGAAGGACCATATTACCAGTCTTGCTAGGGCAGCCTCCCAGAAGCTGGATGTGCTCAACCACCTTAGGGGGTTCTTTTCCCCTGCACAGCTTCTTGCTCTGTACAGGGGCATAGTGCGCCCTTGTATTGAGTATTGTTCACATGTGTGAACCGCTCTTCTAGACAAAGTTGAAAGGAAGGCCTTTCGTATCATTAACTCCCGTCCACTCACCAACTCTCTTCAGTCTCTCTCTCTCCGCCGCAATGTTGCATCTCTCTCGCTATTCTATCGTTACTATAATAATCAGTGTTCCTCAGAGCTATCCCAGTGCATACCACCTCCTTTACGTAGGGCACGTGGTACCCGTCTTGCAACTCAATCCCACCCCTACTCTGTGCAACTCTCCAACCCAAGAGTGAAACGTTACTCTCAAACTTTCTTCTATTCAACAGCTGAGCTCTGAAACTCTCTCCCAGAATCAGTCTTTCCCTCTTCCTATGACTTAAATTGCTTCAAACTCCGTGTGTCCAGGCATTTTGGCTCGAACGTCCCTTGATTTTGGCCCTGTCACTCTTTCAACTATGGGGGAGGCACTCGCTATAGGCAGTAATGCCTTTTGCCTCCCTCAATCACAGAAAAAAAAAAAAAAAAAATCCTAATTGTCAGACTGTATTTGTACCAGGTGCATTATCGTAGTTTACAATAAGTAAATGTAATTATGTTCATGATATTTGCCCATACATTTTCCCCATTTATTACATACATACATAACTTACTGTATATAAATAACGTTCACGGTGAAATTAACTGAGGTAGAAGCATGCGAGGGGCGTATCTTTTATTGAATATTACAATTATTTTTACTGCCTACTTGTCACACTACTGTATATACAGTATGTACCATATACAATATTACATAATTTATTGATTATATTACGCCAACACACATATTACATTACATGGGGCGCCTATATATATGCGAGACACCTCCTCTTTGATTTGTATTGGTGCAGTCGACGACCGCACATCGCAATAGTGTGACAGTGTGACAGTCAGGCAGAGCCCTATTATGAGCAATGCACTCCGTGCCCGGCGCTCGTCTGCAGCCTGGTCACCGTGAGGTATGTGCGCGACGGGGGGGGGGGGGGGGGGGGGGGGGGGGGGGGCAGCGCATGGTGCCGTCATGATGCCGTTCGTTAATGACAATTTTTTTTTTTTTTTTTAAATCAACAGCTGGTCGCCGAAAGCCACGGATTGATCCCGTACAGTATGCGTGTTATGGCGACCACGTACAGACCACTCGGCACGCGCGTGCCACGTGTGCTCAGTATCACGACCAGGCCCTTATATCGCTGGACATCGTCTTCGACACACGCCACTCCTTAAATCGTGGCCAATCGGCACTTAAATTGGCATAGTGTGACGGGGCCTTAAGGATATACAGTAGCTGTGAACCCCACATATATTCCTAACACTTTGATGTCCCTGTTAGCTGTTACTACTTATACAGTACCGGTATATGTTAAATAGGGGTTTTCCATCCGTCCTGCTTATTT